>JAVJGI010000057.1:15530658-15541684 GCA_035590275.1 Ibycter americanus | reverse complement strand
AGGTCCTACATTGGCCTTGCCAGCAGCGTGCATTGAGCACCCAGCCCCTGTGAGCGCATGGGGCCAGCACTCAGTGCCCCACTCGGGGAGCTCTGCCCAGTGCTGAGCAATGCCATGGGAGGGGTGAGCTCCAGTGTGACAAGCCTGCAGAATGTTCCTCCCTGTATGATTTTTATGACAACAGTTAAAGTCAAACAAATATTCAGCAGCACAAATTCAGATGCAATTCAGTGGTATACTCTAAACTTGTGAGAAAACCTCTCTTTTCCTCCTGGCTCTTTCTGTAGCTGTTCTCTGGGATGTTTGAGTTGACATGAATCAAACAGATTTGCTCTGTAAACTTAAGGCATATTTGGATTTTTCTTTTAATCAACATTCTGCAACTACCTAATATCTCTCAGGTTATTTTCATTGGGCTTAAATAATTTTCTTCTTCAGACTTCACCCACAGTTAGAGAACAGCTATGATCTGACTCTGATTCCTTCCTAGCATAACTTGTTAATTTTTTTAGGCAAATAAGAATGGATGAATATTATAGCCAAAACTTCTGTGACCAGCTGTGCACAAAGCAGGAATCTCGTGCATGTAACCAGCAGACATGTCCTACCAACTGTCAGCTTGGAGACTTTGGCCCGTGGTAAGAATGTGACCCATGCATGAAAAAACAAGTAGGTATAAAATGTAGTATATGGATTAAATGCAAGAAATTATGCTTAAGAGATCCATTTGTTTCAGACATTCTAGTTTATGGTAATTTATCTTCTAAATGGCAGTTTAACAAGATAAATTGGTTATGAGTTATAACAGTAGAAGACAGAGAAAATAAGTTAAAATAAGCAGATCAAAACAGAAAGGGATGACTTAGTGTAAATCCATTTATGAGAACTTGCTTCAAATGTTCCATTGCCACAATTAAAGATGAGTTTTCCACGTAAAGGATAAATTAAGCTGTAGAGTTTGGATGTCTATTTAAGCAGGAGAGAGTCACATAATCTTAGTTTATCCACAGCATTCTATATGTTTTGAAGACAAGAAAAATACAATCAAATGATCTGTTAAAAAGTTAACCGGCATATCCTAACCAGCACTAATTGGATAGAAATGGTCAGTCTGTATCTTACACTGATAGTCAGAATCAGTTCGAGATTGCTGTTAAGAAATTCAGAGCACCATTCTCCCAGCTTTTATAACCTACAAAAAAATCCAGGTGGATGTGCTTAAAGTCTGTGGAACAAATCCTCAGGATGGTGTCTTTTCCTCTGGGGCTTGTGTCTGTTGGTAGACTTACAAGTGATATGGCAGAAAGGGAAGAGGCAAAAAGTCAGGTTCAGGTTCAAGTGGATTTGACCTAAAGAAACCAAGCCCTGGCAAACGTAACTTGTGGGGAGTGGAGGGGAGCGGAGTGCAGGTTGTTTGGGATAGTTATGTGGCTGGTGGGTCTGAGCTTTGAGGCTCACCATGACAGCAGCTCTGAGTTTCTGTGCAGAC
Organism: Ibycter americanus; assembly: GCA_035590275.1. Lineage (NCBI taxonomy): Eukaryota > Metazoa > Chordata > Aves > Falconiformes > Falconidae > Ibycter > Ibycter americanus. The sequence goes on along the minus strand of JAVJGI010000057.1, from coordinate 15,540,195 downwards.
ACAGCCTACAGCTCTCTGAATATCCTGCTCATCTTCAGAAATCCATGCCTGTAAAGCAATCTTGAAAAATCTGCCAGATATCATAAGTATATTTTTACATACATGTATAACTTTCTGATGCCCATGCAGGATGAGGAAAACATGAAGAAGCTGTTCTAGGTGTGAGGTGTGAACCACACCGTGGGGTTCCTATCCTGAAACTGGGATGGGGAGTATGAGAACAGAGCAGGGAGAAACAGTGAGAGAGTGGGAGACAGCAAGCTGCAAAAGCTTGAAATGGGGCATTGCTCTCAGCTGAACTGATTTGTTTTGTAATCAATATTCTCTTAAATGGCTGAGTTTCTTACCTGTGCATCCATATATAGAAGCATTGTTCATTTTTATTAACTTTAAATATTGATGCAACATGTTTGCTGCTTCAAGCAAAAAGGTGCTTTTGTGGACTGTGATCCATTTTTCCCTCCAAGCTGTAAAGATCACTGCTTGTGACCTTTATAAATGTAAACAACCAGAATGGATGACGTGACTTCCAGGACAAACGTGAAGACTGGTGTAAGCAAGCCTCCGGTGAGGGGGAGGGATCAATAGGTGGAAGCTCACACTATAGTGAGTGTTACAGATCACAAATGGAGTACAAGGAAGGGTTATCTTGAGCTCAAGAGCTTTCAGTGGCCTGGGGTTGCTGCTCGCACTCTCCCTTCATAGTCACTTGGTTACTGATTTTTACTGGACATCTTCCTGCATTGTTTGACTCCAAGGTCTGTCTACAGGGAGGGAAGTAACAGGAATCTGCAAGGAATTGTGCATTTCCAGTGAGGAAAAACTCTTAGAGGAGGAACTGTTCAGTCACATGTAATCAGGTCCCACCAACGGCCCCTTGAAGCAGGGCAGAAAACATATCTGAAGTGATTTTTCTGGCAGCCTTCAGCTTTGTTATTCTGCATGGATGGTACTGACTTGGGGAGAGAAAACCCAGTGAGCACCAGATTTTGCTCCCAGATCTTTTGTAGAAACTTTCAAGAAGACTGTTTTTGTCTTTCCCAGTCACCCAGTGTTCCTCAGACAAGAGGGCCCATGTATGGGAGCCGAACCAGATGGTTTGAGGTTGGGGATACATGCCACTGTCAGAGTATTTCTATATCAACAGAGATGATAAAGAACAGGAAAAATCTCTGTAAATGTGTTCACATCCCATTTCCTACTGTGCCTTTAAAACTGAAGACAGAGGAACTGAACTTTTTATTCCTTCAGTCATGTAGCCTAGGTGGTCAAGTGTTTAGTCATGTATGCTCCAGCAGGGCTATCGAGGCTCTTGAATTTCAGTTCTCTGCCTGCTTCACCTGGGTTGATGGTGCAGTAGGATGTAAGGACAAAAATAACTGATTATTTCCTTCAGGGCTCTGGTTTTGATAAAGTTTCAGCAGCACTGAGGCATGTGGCTCTGCCAAGGGGGACACTTAGTTGTAAAAACAGCTCACACAAACAGCTCTGGTCTTATTTCTTCTGCCTTTCAGTTTCGCATCCGGACACTGCTGCGACCATCCCAGTTTGGGGGTCAGGCCTGTTCTGAGCCATTGGTGGATTCCCGCCCATGCTTCCCAACTAAGTTCTGCAACATTGTGCAAGTTGATTGCAAGAATAGATTTCAGTGTGAAAGTGGTAATGATAATCTTCATTGCATAACTGCTGCAATATTAAATAGTCATCAGATTAGACATTGAAACAAAAAAGGTCCAAATGATCCAGATCTTGTATATTCTTATGCACAAACTCAGGGAAACAGGAGCCAGGAGATAAGTCTACTTATGGATTTCATAGGTCTTAGTAGCAGCTTACGTTTGCAGTTTCTTGTGTAACTAAAAGTAACTGAAATGCAACCTCTAGCCTGGGATGTCAGTATGACCAGGATAGCTAGACAGTAGCACTGTTAAAATAACGTTTCTCTGCACAAATTTTTTATGTACAAACATATCCTTAGAGTTTCTGAGCATAAACTCACACTATCTTTATTAAATCTGTGGGTATTGCTTGTTTGCTTTGTTTTAAATGTACCTGATTAACCCCAAAATAACGTTATATGCGTTTGCTAAAGCTTAGATTAAGTCTTTGCAGCTTCAAAGCAAAGTTAAACTAGCAGAATTGGAACAACCATTTCTTATTGGAATAATTTAGGCATTATACTATCTTGCTGTTAATTCCTATGGCAGGTACACACCTTTACTAGAGAAGACAGACTGCCCTTCTCTGCATTCAGACATGATGAATCTTTGCATAAAGTTTCTTGCTGCTGCTGTTTCTCTGGTGCAGGTCGCTGTATTGCAAAAAAATTGGAATGCAATGGAGAAAATGACTGTGGGGACAACTCTGATGAACGAAATTGTGGGAGAAAAAAGACTGTGTGTAACAGGAAGTATGATAGCATCCCAGGTGTGCACTTAATAGGTAGTGGGTAAGCCAATTTTGCTTATTTTTTGTAAACCTGAGATTGTTTTCTCACTAATTTACATAAACAAGATAATCCCCAATTAGCATGTATGAGTATCCCATTAAAACAGGTAATCTCTGAAATTAAAATTCACAAGAAATTATAACAATGCAACCAAACTATCAGGCTGGGACTTGCCCGCTGCATCTGCCAGTCCTGCTCTGCACTGCTGGCACTCCAGCTAAAGAGCTGTCGGGGAGCACTCCTGTCTGAGTGGCCCTTCCTTCCTCACAGCAACCAGAGCACCACATGCTGGCAATTTCCAGCTCCATTATGTCAAGCATTCAGAAATATTCAGAATGTTCCTCTACAGATGTTTATTTGTCTATGATAACATTACACATCATACCAACCATCACCTCTTCCAGGCTACTAATTTAAGCAGTGTAAAACCTGAACATGGGATACTGGTCCCAGGCAGTCTTGCATTTTTGAATTGAATTTTAAACTTAGTGCACTCTGGTAACATCACTTCTGGTGGAAATGGAGAACTGCTTGTTCATTTTTCTAGGCCATTTTTAGGTGTTTCTCTGCTTAAGAGTGACTGTCTCATGCTGACATTGGGATTATCTAGAGGGTTAGGCACTGTTGGAAAGTAGGAAGCGGATTGCTACTATAGCATTTTTCAGGTGAATTCAGTCTGAATGTGAAGTTCTTGTAGAGGAACTTCTTTCAAAGTAGTAAGATAACCCAGATGCTCATACTGTTTCACTCAAACCTACAAAATTTTCAATGCAGCTATATACCACAGAATGTTTCAAGTCTTTCTATCTTTCTAGGATTGTTTATCTCTGGAAATAATCTTTTGTTAGGTTTCACATTTTTGCAGGAGAGAGCCGAGGGGAAGTCCTTGGCAACTCATTCAACGGAGGACAATGCACAACAGTGAAGCGCAATGAGACAAGGAAACTGTACCGTGTTCCCGCAAACCTGGAGGCTCTCAGCTTTCAGGTATTCTCAAGCAGCAACTCCTAGCTGAAAAACCATTGCCATAATCACAATCCAAATTCTGTGCTCAAGTTTTAGGCAGTAATGTGTGTTTTAGGACACAATTTCTCAACCTGGTGAGGCCTGAACATGTTTCAGGTGATGTATGGAAATGGGATAAATTCAGCAGCTGCGTGGCTCTACTCTTGCCTTTCAGATCTGTGTTTCCTCACTGCATCATAAATCAGAGTCGACATGATTGATTTGTTTTGGGCTTCTCTCCTGCTTCTTCATGGCTGCGGCCATGTCTTTGTTATGACTTGGTAACAAGAGCCTTGCTCCTAACCATGACACAATCTGGCCGTAGGCTTGTTCAAGTCCAAAGCTCATTTCAGCATCATTGCTGTATCCTCGCAGTACCAATGGCTGTCCTAACTCCAGCTTCCTCCTAGTCACCTGCAGCCTTTGGACACGGCCCCTCCCTGAGCCACTTCAGCCCCTCAGTCCTGCCTGTTCCCTGCCCAGCCCCTTTGAAGAGCAGCAAGGAAAGGAGGCAGGCACTGAGCCTGGGAGGCAGGAGGACAAGAAGTACACAGTCTGGGAAAGGGTCTTGCAGGACAGGCCAAGGATAAAATGAACCTGGCTTGTACCTTATCAAACACCTGGGAATCACTGATTTTTTTTAGACCTGATATTTTAGACTTTTAGACACTGCTATTAAGAAAATACTTTGAATATCATGGTTAGGGCACAACATCTGGCTGTGCACGTATCAGCAGGTCCTGTCTGAAGCCAACAGATACTGCAGAACATGAAGGAATGCAGAACATGAAGAAAGGTCAGCTGCTGGATGAAATCTGAACTGCTGGGTTTTGCCATGTGAGATTTTAATACTATTTTAGCAGAAGCAACTGAACAAAGGACACCCTAATATGTTCCATGGAAACTGCAATTGAATTGGCCATGACATGTAGGTTTTGTCAATAATGGTGAAAATTACTGTGTGCAGAAATATGCAATGGGGAAAAACAAGCCTTTGTTTGCCCAGGTCTCTGTAAACATGTGCAGTTATTAAACCCTTAAACTGTTAAGGGTTTGTGAATCTCACCTTTGAGAGTGCATCTATACCATTTAACATTTAGAGCAGCCTTTGGTATAAAAGGATCACTGGATCAGGCTTTCTTGAAACACCAGTGTGTTTTCATACAAAAGCATATGACTTCTTGGAGAATGGAATTGGACTGGGGGAAAGGACCACCTCACCGCCCAAGGTCCTTAGCAGCCCTATTAATGAAACAAGTCTAGAGAAGGGGAAAAATTGCACCTTTCAAACACCTGCAGACATTTGCCTGAGTTTTGGGAAATAAGTCATTTCTGAACTGATGCTAATGTTGTGTTGGTGCTTACACAGCAACACCACTAAGGTTTACCAACTTGATCAGGTAGGTTTGTTCCCAGTTCCTCTCCACCTACCCTTACCGTGTCATGCAGTATGGATGCTAACACTGCAAGTATACTCTAAGACTCTTCTCTGGAAACCTGTTAATTCTTTTAGCTGGGAATTAAGAAGAAAGGACAGAAAACATCAAGCTTTTTGCCTGGTACAATATAGAAGCCATTAAACTGGGACTTAGTGTGGACCTAGCAGGAAGGTCTGAGAGCCTTTGAAAATCATGTTAACACACTTGTTGACAATTATTGTTAAGCTTTGTGGCATGTGGGTGGGGAATTTTAGAAGGAAGTGTTACATGCTTCCTCCCACTTGTATAAATGCCTATTAGTAAGTCTACTAATATTGTCTTCATCTCACCTATTAACTTTTCTCAGCCTCATCTTTTGTATTAAGAACAGTTTTTTAGCTTAAGGCCATGTCTCAAAGAATCAGGCATGTTTCTTCCATAAAAATATCAAAATTTATTGCTGAATAGGTTTCTGTTTCAGATTATTGTTTGAGCAAATGCATTCAGATTATTGTTTGAGCAAATGCATTTTGCTTTACTGAATCTCCAGGTAATAGATGAAGAGGATGATGTAACATCAGATTTCTACAATGATTTAACTCCCCTGAGTGACAGTGCTCATGGCAGTAGTTCATCCTCTCATGGTGCTAAAAGATCTTCTGGTATCCCATTTTTATTCTCAAGAAAGACACGGGTTAAAGTCACATCATCTTCCTCCTTCAAGAAAGCGATCGAAGCCTCATATGAAAAGGTAATTGAATGTTGCCTCCAGTTTCTTCTTTCATTCTATTTCTGTCTGCTCATTTCAGAACTGAGCTGCCAAAGACTACTTTCCTTATCATTGGTCATTACTTTAAAAAAACACCACAAAACCACACCAGAATTATGCATTAAAAAGCTCCTCTTCTGACACTGCAGGGTGTTCCTGGTTGTAACAAACCTTCTGTAATGCAACGTGCTTTTCTGTTTTAGTACAGAAATCATAGGTTTATTCCACTTGAGAAAGCATAGATTTGACACAGATTTGAGATTATCAGATCAGGTAAACCACTCATTTCCCTGTCCTAATTGTAGATTAAGAAGGCAGAATGCCATGTAGTAGTAGGCAACTCTAAAAAGAAATGAAGTGCACTCAGGAATGTTATACATACGCATGTACTGGGAATTAATGTAGATTACTATATTAGCTTTTTTATTTGGTAACTAACTTGCATATTGGAGTCTCACAACTGCCAAGATGCACTTGGTCATAAAGTAATCTCAGAAGTAATGCATCCACAGACAAGTTTCTGAGAACAGAAGACCTTTTCCCAATAAATTCTGCACCTTTAACGCAGATGAATACTGTGGGATGTAAGATTATGTACTTTTATAATTTAATGGCAGTAAAGGATGGGCTATTGTTTGCACTTGTGCATGTAAGAGGCCATAGGGCTGACCGAAACTAAGGCCTGTTGAAACCCACGAGTTCTAATACAATTAGAATGGATCTTTTACAAAAATATCAGTCTTAATATTCAGATTTCCTAGAATGGAAGTTTACTGCGGGCCTTGCTAACTTGTCCTAATGATTAAGTAACTTGACTGCTTAAATAAGCAATTACTTCTACTTTGAATTCAAGTATATCGAAGCACCAGCTGCTGGAAACCTGCTGACTTTCATTCCCATGTAGAAACCTGTGTACAGATCAGGCTGTTCTTTTATGCAACTGGTAGGTTTATTTTGGTGGAATGGTGGCTTTTTATTGGCTTAAACTCAGACAAAAACTACTTATGGAAATGTTAATTTAAATGAAACCATCAGGAAACTTTTTTGGATATATATTGGTTTTCAGCATTGTTGTCATGAAATCCCAGAAACCCACCTGAAATAGCCAATAACTTAGTCTGGTGTTGGCTAAAGATGACACAGATTAAAATCCCTTCTGACTGGATCCATAGCAGGAGTTTTTACTTGGGTCTTCCTTATGTTCTCTACTGTATCATATGGGAAGCCTCTATTTTTTTCTCTATTTGTATAAATTTTATTTATGTGTGTTTGTAGATAGATGTATACTTATGTATGTTTGCGAGACCTGTAAATAAATTTGCAATACTTTCTTAAACAGGGAAAATAGAACCTTATATATATAACTTAAAAGAAAAGGGAACTCACTGGGTTTGGGAGGTCAGATTCAGACCTGTGTATTAAACTGTGTGCAGAGGGTTTCACGTGAGCATCCTAGGGTTTCTAGAGGCCCCTAGCCACTTGAAGCGTCTTGCATTTTTCCATATTGGCATGGAAAAAATATGAAAACTTGATTTTTTCAAGTGTATTTTAGTTTATCAAAAACTCTTTATGCTAAGCTGACTGGTCCTCTTGTATGTCTTCTTGGTTTCTGATCCTTTAATCATAGAATCACAAAATTACAGAATAGTGTGGGTTGCAAGGGATCTGTAAAGGCCAGCTAGTCCACCCCCCCTGCAAAGAGCAGGTACATCTTCAACCAGATCAGGTTGCTCAAATCCTCATCCAACCTGACCTTCAAGGTTTCCAGGGATGGGGCATCTATCACCTCTCTAGGCAACAAGTTCCAGTGTTTCACTGCCCCCATCATAAAAAATTTCTTCCTTATATCTCACCTGAATCCACCTTCTTTTAGTTTAAAAACACTACCCCTATCACTGCAGGCCCTACTAAAATGTCTGTCCCCATCTTTCTTATAAGCCCCCTTGAACTGTTGAAAGGCTGCAGTAAGGTCTCCCCAGAGCCTTTTCTTCACTAGACTGAACAATCCCAACTCTCTCAGCCTGTCCACGTAGGAGGGGTGTTCCATTCTTCTGATCATTTTTTGGTCCTCATCTGAACCCACTCCAACAGGTCCTTGTCTTTCTTGTACTGAGGACTCCAGATCTGGATGCAGTACTGCAGGTGGGGTCTCACCAGAGCAGAGCAGAGGGACAGAATCACCTTCCTTGACCTGCTGGCCACACTCCTTTCGATGCAGCCCAGGGTATAGTTGGTTTTCTGGGCTGTGAGCACACATTGCCAGGTCATGTCCAGCTTTTCATCCATCTGTATCCCCAGTACATTCTCTGCAGGGCTGCAGAACTGTCCTTAATCCCTTCATCTCCCAGCTGAAGGTGTTGGTTGCCCTGACCCAGGTGCAGGACCTTGCACTTGGCCTTTTTGACCTTCGTGAAGTTTGCATGGGCCCACTTGTCGAGGTTGTCCAGGTCCCTCTGCATGGCAGCCCATCCCTGAGGCATGTCAACTGCACCACATCTTGTCAGGTCCTGTAGACTTTTGTATGTTCAGACCCCTGAGGGGGTCTTGAATTTGGTCTCTTACAGTGGGAGGGATTTAGTTTCCCTACTCCCTGCCTTGAGGTCCATCCACACAAGAGGTGTTTGAAGAGAGACTGCTGGTGAAGTGTGAGGGAAAGAAGTTGCTGAGTTCCTCAGCCCTCCTCTTGTCTGTTGTTACCAGTTTGCCTGTTGTGTTCATCAGGGGGGTATACTTTCTTTGACCTTGTTATTATTTGACTTTTTTTATTATTTGGTGGTTTTATATACTATTTTCTTCACTTTTTTGTCACTGAATCTCTATGCTGTGATGTCAAAGGACTTCTGAAGGGTTTGTATCAGAATCTGTGCCCATTCCCTTAGCCCATGTTCCTAGTATTTCTGGCAGCAGTTAATTGAGTTGGACTGCCTGCACTGCAATTAAAAAACTGAGAGTTCAAAGATAGGAAGCCATCTCTATCCCCGAGGATGTCAGGCAGGGACAGACATAATTCTGTGGCAACTCTGCTTACGATATTTGTGATGAAAGATTACTTAATCAGCATGTTTGGGTGAAACCCTGCTTTGTTAGAAAATTCCCAATTAAAACTATTGGTTTCAAGATCAGTCTGGCTCAGCTTGTATTTGGCTGCTTTTTTTAAGGAAGTAGTTTGTATAGGAAAACTGAACTTCAGTATTCACACTTGATTTAGACTAGGCTTTCTTTGCGAATAATCATTCCTGAACTGCTAATAGTTTGTACTAATACCTGGTACTCATGAGTCAAGCTTGCTACAGGCACCAGGGTTTACCACTATGATTAAACATGTGCCCAGAAATGACTAGAGAATTTGGAATCCACTTTCCTGGATTGTTCTGCAAGTGAGCGTTTCCAACATTGTGCATGCCTCAGGGATTTAGCACAGAAATCACTGGGTTTGATGACTGTAAGGGAAATTGTTCATAATAAAAATGCTTAATTGCTAGTAATAAAAGCACTTAAGATACTTCTACTAGCAGAAAATGCAAATGTGAGGTGTACATCAAACAGGAATTAATATTTAGCATGCAAGTGTATGCTAAAACCAGCTAAGGTTTTAGAATCAGTATTTGCCAAAGTGGCCTGCAATTTGAGTGTCATAACTGAAATGTTAGGTAGCACAGCTGAAAATTGAAGATCAGAACCTAAATTACCTTAAAATCCTGAAAATTATGTTGCCACAGGATATTTCAGGAGCTGAACATAATCTGGGAGTTGTTGCATACCTTATTTTTTCTATTCTTATTCTCATTGCAGCAGAAAGCTGAGTATCCTTAGCTTATTTTCCAGTGTTCAGGTGAGAGCACTGAAATGAGCAGTGCTGTGCAGAACTGAGAGCTGAGGTCCAGCTCATGTGTTGT
>JAVJGI010000057.1:15429321-15450050 GCA_035590275.1 Ibycter americanus | reverse complement strand
TTCTTATGTCTGGGAAACCTCGGGCCATGGATCAAAAGTATTGCAGGATTTATTATATTTGCCTTAACTGCCTTATTGATGTTTGCCTTTTGTCTCCCGTGCCTTTTTTCCTGTATTCAGTTTTAGTTGACCATAACAGAAATCAGGTCACGGTCACCCAGCTACACACAACCTTTGCCTTGTTGCAATTAACAAACAAAAAAGGGGGAGATGTGGGAGAGGAGGATGGAGAATGTCTGAAGAGAGATGTATAAGACGAAGATGGAGAATGTCTGATCTGACAGGAGATAAGAGAACAACTGGGTCTTATGAAGGAAAATAAGAAAGATAAACATGGTTATCTATCCAAAAAGTGTTTGCATGCTTGTAATGATATATATAGCTATGTAACTGCATGAACGGTTTCTGCCCTGAGCTTGGTGGTACATACAGCTGGAATTTGTATCCGGGCTCAGAGATATAAATATGAGCTTCTCTGCACAATAAAGTGTCTCTGGTTGCACCACAACTGGAGTCCATGCCTTCATAGCCACAGGGATACAGCTTGTAGAGCTGACCTGAACTAGCCAAAGATGGGACATCATGCTCACTATATACACTGGGGTGGTGGTGGTGGAGGTGGGTCAATCGGGGCCTGATGATCGTTGCTTTGGGACTGACTGGGCATCGATCAGCAGGTGGTGAGCAATTGTATTGTGCATCCCTTGTTTTCTTTTTTCCCCTTCTATTTGGATTGTATTCCTCTTCCCTTCTCCCTCCTTTTTATTATAACTGTTACTATTATTATTGGGTTTTTTTGTTTGATTTCAATTATTAAATTGTACTTATCTCAACCCTTGAGTTTTACATTCCTTTCCGATTCTCCTGCCCATCCCTCTGGATGAAGGGGGAGTGAGCGAGCAGCTATGTGGTACTTAGTTAATCGGCTAGGGTTAAACCACGACATGAAACCAAGGAAACTACAGCAAGTGCTGTTCCTTGTCTCAAACTCCCTCAAACAGTAGGAGCAGTGCAGAAACAAGCTCTGGATCAGAAGATGCACCAAAAAGACCTTACAGTCAGTTCATGATATGAAGGATCATTTTCACATGATGTAGCAAGTATGCAGGTTGATGCAATGATATTAAACACTCAGACTTGGACACCCAGATGGTGGTATCTGGGTGCATTTGAAGAGCTATTTAATTTCCACATGGCAAACATTAACTCCTTTTACATGGTTTTGAAGCAAGAAAGGTTATTTTTTCCGTTTTGCAAACAAGGCAGTGAACCACAGAGGAAGGCAAATCCTTCTGTCTCAAGTCACTCAGTGAGCTTGTGGAAGGGACTCTAAGGCAATACCTGTGTCAGGCTACGGAGCAAAACTGTCTCAACTCTACCTTAACTTGCAGATGCCAGGACAGCATTGCAACCCTCCTAGCCACTTGTGAAACCTAATAACCCTCAAACTTTTTCGTGTTTGTGCTTTCCGCCCACACAGGCCTGCATGGCTCGTATCATGCATTAAATTACTTGGAAGTGTGAGTGAAGGCTCAGAGAGGCCAGGGAGATGCAGCAGATCGTTTCCCAGTGCTTCACCTGGTGCCTGTAGAGGCGTGGAACACTGGGCAACACAGAGGAGATGGTGACTGATAATGGTTCAAAACTGTTTCACAGCATCTAGTGCAAGCTGTGAGCCAATAGTCACAGAAGCTAAAACACCATCTAAAAGACAGCAGTGGCAGTGGAAAACCTGTCTGAGGACAGTGCCACAGTCCAGGGATGCCCTAGAGCCGGGCAGGCAGCTGTGATTAATTCAAGCTCTGCAAGACCATTGTTACTAAATGACTTATGCACCTAGATTTTTGAGATAACAGTGCAATAGCAGACTCCTGAGGCTGAGTAGCTGGGTCCTTTGGGGACATCTTTATACTTTCTAGACTAATACATAATGCTTACTGTTCTCTACCACGCACTCATAGCAAAGACAGGGTCCCATAGTTCATATGTACCTCTGACTTCAAGCTTCACTTGTGCTCTTTTACCCTTCCTGCTCAGAGCTGGTGTATATGTTGAAGTTGGCTTGGGTGTTTCACAACTACAGTGCCATTGCTTTTGCCTGTGCCATGACCGGGCTGTAAGGCTTCTGTTGAGAGATTATTGCTTTGCACTTTTCTACATACATACACAGAGAAAGAAAACAAAACCCATCCTTAAGAACCTGCAGCCCAACTGTGATAAAATAAAGGTCTTGGAGAAGGCACACTTGTACCTGCTGTGCAGGCAGGAAGAAAAATGCAGCATTTAAGAATTGAACCCACGCAATTATTCAGGGACTTCATTTTCGTTAATGGAAGTCAGCATCATCTTTCTTTAAAGTCTTGTGGTTATCATAAGGCCAAGTGCACCGAGGGAAACAGGGACTGAACAGAGAGTGAACTGAGACTCCCTTCCCTGCCAGCTGTCTAGTATGGCAGCATCTTCTCCTTCAGGGTGCATAGTAGAGAGAGTGTGTTAGCACAATGCATTCAGGCTTAATTACAAGATATCCTTCTGTGCTTTTGCTCAACCTGTTATCAACCTGTTTTTGCCAGGTGGTGTGTCTATATTCCTCCCTATGGTTTAACCCCAGCCAGAAACTAAATACCACACAGCTGTTCACTCACTCCTGCCACCCTGCCTCCCCTAGCCCAGTGGGATGGGGAGGAGGATCAGAAACATGTAAACCCCATCGGCTGAGACAAGAATAGTTTAATAATTGAAACAAAGTAATAATAATAATAACAATAGCAACAACATTAATAACTGTAATGAAGACGAGAGGGAGAGAGCAATAAAATCAAAAGGGGAAAAAACCACAAAAAAAACCCTCCAAGTGATGCACAATACAATTGCTCACCATGTGCTCACTGATGCCCAGCCAGTCCCCAACAGTGATCGGCCCCTGCCAGCCAATTCCCTCCAGTTTATATGCTGAGCATAGTGTTCTATGGTATGAAATACTCCTTTGGCTAGGCCAGGTCAGCTGCCCTGGCTCTGATCCCTCCCTGTTTCTTATGCACCTGCTCACTGGCAGAGCATGGGAAACTGAAAAGTCCTTGGTTTACAGTAAGTGCTACTTAGCAACAACTAAAAGTTTGGTGTGTTGTCAACATTACTCTCATACTAAATCCAAAACACAGCACTGTACTAGCTACTATGAAGAATACCTCCACCCCAGCCCAAACCAGTCAACATTTCTCTCCACAAGGCTGCGAACTTGTAGCATACTGGTAGCTCACCTTATTTCCAGGGAAAGAGAATGATTTTGATCTGAGCCCTTCCAAAAAGGCAAGGCCACATCCCTCAGTGCTTGTAAGTAAAACATCTTTCTCTTGTGGCAGTCCTCTGCAAATTATACCCTCCTGGGTCTGTTCGAATTTCCTAGATGAAACCCATCCTACAAACCCACCCTACAGCTGAGATCACAGTGCACCTTGGAGGCAGCAGAGAGTGTAAAAGACAGGAAGAAGTAGCTGCTGCTGGCAGGAGTTTCTCTTAAGACCTTGGTACCTGGGCCTGTGAAATTGAATTACAACCTGTTGCTGGGCACAAAGGCAGCAGACATCATGCACCATTTAGATGTGAGGCTACAGGGTCAGAGCTCGTTATTTTGGTCCATCTTTATACCATTGATGCAGGTAAATGTAAGAGTCCAAGTTTTGGCTGTCAGGCAGGTGGTTTAGGATCAAGACTAATTCCTTGAAACACTGTCGATTCCACGGGTGAAGCCAGGGATACATAGAAATCCAAAGTCTTAGTGCCCGAACGAGATGTAGAGAGGAGGGCCTTAGATACATGAAGCAGAGGTTCAGAAGAGCACCCAGTCCAGGCTAATGTGATCTAACAAGTGAATACAGCTAGGGTTCAATACACCTTGGGAAACACCAGAAGGGAAATAAAAAGAACAATTGCAATAAATTAGGAAAGCAAATGAGATTGCTAATGTCAGTTGACTGGCATATGCGAAATTAAGGGATGGAGTAAGGGCAAAACTTATAAGTGTTAGCACATCCATTTATGAAGCCTGAAAAATAAGTTAGAGGGGAGGAAGTGGTTGCCTTCAAGGACAACCCTGGTACAATGGACATCTCAGAGAGCTGGGATATGGAGGATCAATGGGGTTCAATGTTACCTGGCTACTAATTCCATAGAAATTATGTGATAAGGTGTTCAGAGGGCAGAATGGCACTCTGTATGAAAGACTGAAAGCAGCAACAGCATAAAACCATTATGGAAAAGAAAAGCATCACAGGACACACAGAAGATCAAAGACTAACAATAAAAATGTTTTTTCAAGTTGTTCCGCTGACCTCCATGATCAAGGAGACAATGATCAAGAAGCGGTAAGCAGCATTAGCGAAGCTGCACATTTTGGACAGGTAGTAATAGGGAGGTTCCTACTACTGGGTCAATGACTTCTCAAGAGTGAAATGTGGAGCAAACATCTTTGGGTGCAATAAACGACTGCTTCCTAAGACAACTAGTCCTAGAGCCCATAGGAAAAGAGGCTGCACAGGGTTTGGTCTGGAGTGGTGCATTATGTGCATGTGATTTAAGAGGTTTTGACACTATCTGCCAAAGAAACCACAGCAAAGCAAGTTTAAAGGCAATTTTAGCCACAGTTCACTCTTTTCACCCAAAAGGTCATGTTAAATTACTTGAAATGTCATAACTGAACCCTCAGCTAAAGCATACTCTTTTAAAGAAGCATTATTAATGTAGCGTTCTAAACCAGAAAAGTCCATAAACCATGTACAGATATGTAATACCCATATATGCTACCACACAGTGTACCGCAGCTTTAATACAGGCTTTTCAGAGGTACGTGTTGCAAGATGCTACCAGCTGTCTTCTGTTTGTGTCTTGGTTGTTTGAAGTGCTGAGATGGACATCATGGTAGGGAATGCTGAATGAAGACTGCCAGCAAGCACCTGCTGGTACAGCTGTCACAGTGTGGTTTTGGGTAACCTACCTGAGCAGCAGGTACAGGAGGCAGGGAAGTTGTCAACATTACTCCCTTGTGTTGTAGGGCAGATGAGAGGACTTGCCATGCTGTGGACCTCTTGTGAGAAAGCAGTCTCAAGGTAAACATTGCACTAACCTTACAGTTCTTGGGCAAATACAATTCCTGAACAACTTCTTTTGTCTGATTAATTAACTGTATTTTACTAAATTCCTATTTTGCAACTGGATAAACTATTTCTCCTGCCTTCCCAGTTTCATTCCGGGAAGAGTCATAATGGCTGGGGAAAGGTCTGTGGTGGCTCCATTTCAGTGGCTCACTAGACTGAAATACCCCTGAGCACTGAAGGTGAATATCTGAGTAAGACTGACCAGAAATCTGAACTCATTCTTGAGTAGCCCTTTGGACTTTGTGAAGATTTCCTCTTTTTTGACATCCAGCAGCAAACCTGCAGGTGATTCCAAGCTGAGTAGTGCCATTGACATGCCTGAGGGATGGGCTGCCACCCAGAGGGACCTGGACAAGCTCGAGAAGTGGGCCCACGTGAACCTTATGAGGGTCAACAAGGCAGAGTGCAGAGAAGGATTTGGGGGTACCGGTGTGTGAAAAACTGGACATGACCTGGCAATGTGTGGTCACAGCCCAGAAAACCAACTATACCCTGGGCTGCATCAAAAGAAGTGTGGCCAGCATGTCAAGGAAGATGATTCTGCCCCTCCACTCTGCTCTTCTGAGACTTTCAGTACTGCATCCACATCTGGAGCCCCCAGTATAAGAAAGACAAGGACCTATTGGAGCAGGACAAGAGAAGGGCCACAAAGGTGATCAGAGCAGTGGAACACCTCTCCTATAGGTGTTCCCACAGGCTGAGAGAATTTGTGGTGTTCAGCCTAGCGAAGAAAAGGCTCTGGGGAGACCTTATAGCAGCCTTTCAATAGTTCAAGGGGCCTTATAAGACAGATGATGACAGATATTTTAACAGGGCTTGTAGCAATAGGACAAGGGCTAACCGTTTTAAACTAAAACAGGGTAGACTCAGATGAGATATAAGGAAGAAATTTTTTATGATGAGGGTAGTGTAGCACTGGAACAGGTTGCCCAGAGAGGTGGTAGATGCCCCATCCCTGGAAGCCTTGAAGGTCAGGTTGTACACGGCTTTTGAGCAACCTGATCTGGTTGAAGACGTCCTTCTGATTGCTGATGGGGCGTTGGACTAGCTAGCCTTTACAGCTCCCTTCCAACCTGAACCATTCTACAATTCTCTGATTCTCTGATTTCTGCAGTGTCCTCAACCCCAAAGCTAGAAACAGTAGCAGAGCTACAGGGCTGGAGCTGAGCAAAACATGCATTTTTGGGGAGCAAAGGGAACACAGAAATGGTACCTGGCATCTGCAGAAGAAACATGCAGTATCTTCAGAGGTAACGTGGAATAACAGGTGAAAGAGAAAAGGGCAAGAACCCAGTGCATGTTAGTAAATCATACCAATGATACCAAGGAGATCCTACTAATCCAAGCAAGTGGAAACCATCAACATTTACATACCACCCTGCAACATTGTTAGTAAACCTGAGGACTTCTTCCTGTTGTCTTCAATCTTTTATTTTCTTGTACTGTCTAGTAATGAGACCTAGACTACTACTGGCAGTAGCCTCCTGGTCTCCTTGCTGGCTGTGAATTGTACATCTTTTCCACTGCCAGCTCACAACAAGCCCCCCATCGTTTATGGCTGCAGGCACTGGTTTGAAAATCAAAGTCAAGAATGGACGGCAAATTTCTTCTGAGAAAGCCCACCCGCACACTTGGAAAGCAATGTGACCTGCATTGTTAGCAATACTGAGACTTTTTCTGCAGTTTTCATGCCTTTATTTCTCTTATTGAATAATAATTAGATTTAGGGGGCAGGGATGTCTTGGGGACCAGCCTGAGATCCAGCTGCCAGCCAGGCTGTGGTTTGGCCAGACCCTGGGGCAGCCTCCCAGGGTTGCTGATGGTGTGGTGGTTTCTTGCGGGGCTGGGCAGGGTCCTCAATGCTACCAGCCCTCCTCTTTGGGGCTCGTCAGGGCCCCCCACAGGAGTATTAGCTGCTCCAGCTGGGAGTGGAGGGCCCAGGCACAGCCTTCTCTGGGTCCTTCTGCGGCTCTACTCTTTCACCTCTTTCCCCATGGGTGGGAATCGTGGTGTTGGGGGGGCTGACAACACCCCCAGAAGGGCTGGGCTGCGGGCAGAAAACCCACCTTGGGAGGCAACAGGGCCAGGAACAGCCTCGGGGCTGCCCTCCCACCCCCTGGCACCTTGGGCTTCCTCAAGGCCCATCCAATGTCGGGCCTCCCTGGTGCACTGGTGCACAATGGTGTCAACAAACTGGTGGACAAAGCTCCTAGTGTGCCTGCCCAGAGAGGCCTGCAGCAGCTGGATCATGCAGCCTTCTCATGCAGGCCAAAGTAGCGCAGGCTGGGTAAGGCGAGGCTCTGTGCTGCTGCTGCTTCCTGGGCATCCTCAAAAAGCTGCCCCAGCTCCTGATGCAGCCAGGGCAGCAGGCAATGGAGGACAGCAGGCTAGATGCAGAAGATGGATGCCCAGATATAGGCATAGAAGCCACCCACTGGAGTCATGGGCAGTAGCACCGTGGCCGGTAGCTGGGATGCTGCAGGGTGATGGAGTCCATGGGTGTCTGGGTGTCTGGGAGCTCCTCCTGTCAGGTGGATGATGAATGGTGGTGCTGCAGATGGTGGGATGACATGCTCCTCAAAGTTGTCGTCTGCCCGCACCTTCTGCAGAGGGGGCACCCGTTCTTGCTCTCAGCCCACGGCACAATGCACAGGTAGCAGAATTAGTGGAAGCATGGCAGTATGTATCTGGCCTCCTTCCAATTGCCCAGGCATATTGGACAGTGGTTCTCCAGCTCTATGCCATGCTCTTTACGTACTGCCGTGGGCTGTGGGGAGCTGGGGATGTCGAACTGCTGCCACTAACTGGTGCTGCGGCAGCGGGTGTCATGCTAGAAGAGAGGCTACAGTCACTCACTGGTCCAGGGAGGGCTGGAAGACATGTCCAGGCCCCTCAAGAAGGAAACCCTCCCAGTTCCCCAGGGTGAAGTTTCCCTGCACAGCTCACCTCTGCTGCTGTGAGTGTACCTCCTGGGTCCCCCAGCTGCCTGAACCAGGCAGGGCCAGGGAAAATCCCACAATGGCTCTGGTGTTGGGCACTGAGAATTGCAGTGAAGAACCCCCTGAGTTCAACCTCAGCACCAGCAACACCCTTGCTTAACACTCTAACCTGACATACTCGCTCAGCTGGAATGTGGGTATGAGCTGGCTGGGTGAGGCTCAGTGTCCGGATATAAGCAGTGAGGGATGCATGGTCACCATCAATGACTTGATAACAACATAGTCCATCGCTTGGAAATGTCGCAGTCCATCTCGGTGACATCAGAACCCATCACTTGGGGATGTCATAGTCCATCACTTGGAGATATTGCAGTCCATCTCCTGGTGATACCAGAATCCGTTGCTGGGAGCCACCACCATCCACCATTTGGGAACATCACAACATGCCGTCCTCCTGCGCGGCACTCGCACATGTGCCTGGTGTTACTGTGACACCACTGTCCACCCCCTGTCCACTGTCTTGTGTTCAGCATCGGTGTTTCACGCCAGTCACCAAGGCCTTGGAAACATCTTCCCGGGGCCCCATCCGTTTGCTCTGGTGAGGCTGAAGTCTCCGGACATATGCTGCAGGAGGGTTCACTTGGTAACACCTCGTGCCTCGGTTGCACGACGAAGTCCCACAGGCTGTCTCCACACCCAGCACTGCTGGCCAGCCCTCTGGGCTGCCCTGCTTCCTGCCACAGTGGGTCACAGGCAGCACGTCTTGCCCTTGGGGATCTCGTTCTACCTGGAGGGGAATCAAAGCATATGGCCACCTCCAGCACAAGCTCTGGCTGTTCATCTGCCGAAGTTGGCAGCCCCACACGCACTCCACAGAGACGACAGAGGATGCAGTCCCTTTTCCAGAATGGTTTTTGACTTCAGTTCCCAATGTGCCCTGGGCCAGGGTGGGCCTGGATGGGGGCAGCCTTCCCTGGTCAGAGTCTGCAGGGTGATGGGGGGGACACAGCGCCAAAGAGCCCCAATGTCTCTGCCTGCTGTGAGCCATCAGAGCAAACTTTGGGTAGAAGGAAGGTGGAGTCTTTTCCCTGTAAAACTCCAGCTTGGTCTGGGGGCTTAAGGGCAGGAACTGCTGTTTTGGGACAGAAGAGAAGATGGCTGCCTTGCCTGGTTCCTCAGGCGAGGCTGCAGGCGTGCAGCCCCTAGGCCAGCCGGCAGCGGGCAGCTGTTCCACACAGCCCCCTGCCCTCCGCAGCCACTGTGCCCAGGCTCGGCCAAGCATTTCTCTGGGGTCTCTCAGGACTGACACATGCCCCAGGGTGGCAGCTGCCGTGTGGCATGGCCCCAAGGCAGTCTGCCCGCCTGGGACCACCAGTCGCACCCAGACACTTAGTGTCTCTCGAGCCCCTGCCATGCCTGGCCAGGGCTCAGACAGGGCAGTGACCTGAGAGGGACTTGCCCGTTCCCCACAGGCCCATGTCCTGCTCTTTCCCAAGCCCAGCGTGGCTGTGTGGGATCTGGTAGGGGAAGGGGCTGTGCCATCCTCCTGAACTTCTCTGGTGCACTTTGGGAGAGCACCTGATGAAATGCAGGGGCTTGGTGTCCCCACAGCCCATGCCAGTTGCCACTTGAGACACAGGAACCCATGGCCCTTCAACACCAGACGGCATCGGCAGGCCCTTGGCTCTCGTCTCTTTTTAATTGCAAGCCCTTCTTTCCGCTCTCTGCTGCTTGGCCCAGAGCCAGCCTGTGATGGAGGTCTTTTCCTGGGAGAGTAAGGGAAAGCGGGCAGCCTATGGATGGCCTGGCTCTGTCATCTCTGTCCTCTGCCATGCAGTAGTAACCAAGAGCCACTGGCTGGTGCTTCCCCAGAGAGAAAGCCAGGTCCTTCTGCCTCTCTTTGTGTGCTCCCTGCCCCAGGTGCCTTCAGGTCTTGAGGTCACCCATGGGAAGGAGCATCCATGGGCAGGACCCGAACTGCCTATGGCACCAGTGAATGCACCTGGAGACACATTAAGGTGGTGAAGACTGAGCTCTGCAGACTCTTGGAGGCCAGCAACCAACCTGGCAATGCTCTTTTCAGTGCTTGCCTCCAGGCCCCGCTCTCCAGTGCTCTGCCCACTGATGCAGATATTTTCATTCCAGGAGGGTGGGGGAAGGCAGACAGCATTGGAGGATGTTGCCTGTTGTTCTGGGAAAAAAACCAAACCAAGGCCAAAGTCCTGAGCAAGGAGGAAGATAAATGACTGGAAGAGCTTCTGGGCCTGTGCAGCCTCCCCACAGCCTGCTGTCCTCTCCCCAAAGGTGTGATCTGCACTTTGCAGGCAAAGGAGGGGTTGATAAGCATCAGCCAGCACTGGGGCTCTTCTCCTGGAGCTGTGTGCGAAGTGGGCTAGAGAAGGGGATGCCATGGTGCCTGGAGATGGTGCACTGCAGGCCCTGAGGAGCTCCCGTCAAGGTGTTCTGCAGGGAGGTGATGACAGAAGGCATCCTGTTAGCATCCCTTTTCAAGCAGTACCCACGCAGTCAGCCACAGAGCTGATACACAGTGAAAGTCACTAAGTCACATACCATTGGGAGAAGTCAGGGAAATCTCTGGACCAATTTGGTGCTCTGAAGAGTACCTAGTGGGTAATATGACCACGTGCAAATGAGAAGCTTTGAAATTCAAAAGGGAATTTGTGGTTTTGCACATTTCTGTGCAAGAAAGAAAATAGGCTTTTAATGTTTAAAATGAAGTTTCTTACATAGTAACTCTAGTAAAAGATGGCTAAGAGCTGCTGTGATTAATGGCCCCAGGTAAAAAGATTATAACCTTTCCCATCTTGCCATGATTCTGCTGGAGCTGCACTGGCCTCTAATGATTTAATTAACAAATGAACCCTGCCCTTCCTTCAATATCTCTGAAGAGATATTGCCAGACTCCATTTAGAATAGAATAAAATGGGATAGAGTAGACTATTTCAGTTGGAAGTGACCTACAGTGAGCATCTCGTGCAACTACTTGACCAGTTAGGTGTTGACCGAGCATTAAAGCATGCTAGTAAGGCCATTGTCCAAATGCCTCTTAAACACTGACAGGCTTAGGGCATCGACCACCTCTCTAGGAAGCCTGCTCCAGTGTTTGACCAGCCTCTTGGTAAGGAAATGCTTCCTACTGTCCAGTCTGAACCTCCCCTGGTGCAGCTTTGAACCATTCCCACATGTCCTATCACTGGATACCCGGGAGAAGGGATCAGCACCTTGCTCTCCACTTACCCTCCCCTGTAAGTGGTAAGAGAGCAGTGAGGTCGGCCTTCAGCCTCCTTTTCTGCAAACCAGACAAATCCAAAGTCCTCAGCTGCTCCTCACAGGCCATGCCTTCCCACCCTTTCATCAGCTTTGTTGCCCTCCTCTGGCTGCATTTGAGAACCTTCACATCCTTCTTAGATTGCGGGGCCCAGACCTGCACACAGCACCCAGGGTGAGGCTGCACCAGTGCTGAATACAGCAGGATAGTCACCTCTTTTGACTGGCTGGTTACGCTGTGTTTGATGCCCCCCGGGATGTGGTTTGTCTCTTAGCTGCCCAGGCACACTGCTGACTCATGTGAGCCTGCTGTCAGCCAGCACCCCCAGATTCCTTTCTGCAGGGCTGGTGCCCAGCCAGTCCTCTCCCAATTTACTGCCAGCATTACTCTGTCCAAGGTGCAGAATTTGGCATTTGGACTTCTTAAATTTCATCCCATTAATGATTGTCCAGTGCTCCAACCTATCTAGAGCCCTTTGCAAAGCCTCTTGTCACTAAAGACAGTCAACAGCATCTCCCGTTTGGGTATCATCAGCAAACTTGCTAATGGTACACTCAACGTCTGCATCCAGATCATTGATGAAGAAATATATTGAACAGAACTGCCCCCAGAATTGAACCTTGAAGAAGTTTGTTTGTTTGTTTCTGGCAATGTTGTTCTTTACTTTTTCCCTCAGTTGCCCAAAGAGTCTATTTTGAAGACGAGGTTATCAAACTAACCATTTCACATACACAGCCACTAACAGTGAATGTCTTATGCCCAAATGAGAAAGAAGTCATGTTTCTAAACGTTTGTTCTATACAAAACATAAACATACATTTGCTTGGGAATGTTAAATATTTTTAGCAAAATGTCTCATCTCATTTCATCTTTTACTGATGGTTAATGATGAAATTTTAATTCTGAAATGTCATCTTTTACAGATGGCTAATAGCAATAGGCATTTTAGCAAAGCCTGTTAACCATTACTTCAATCTTGTTAATTCATATGTAACTTTATTTTGAACCTGGTCAAGAGGTGAGTTTTAGTACTTGCAGTAACATGACAGCAGGCCCTAATGTCCACCATGTTTCTTGTGGTCCTCAATCATGCTAGTCCAAGAGAAAGGATACCTGCTGCAGGATCTGATCTGCATTAAGCTAACTGAAAAACAGAGAAATAAGCGATCTTGTGTCTCACACACACATGTGCACCGTCTTGTTACAGAAAAGTGGGGTGACTAGCACAACCGAGCTGGAATTGGACGGTGCTTTAGTAACGTCTCTATCTTGCTGTATTTTGTGGACTGTCTTGCTCCCACTCCTTGGGAATAGAAGGCTGCAAATAAGTCTTTGGCAGAGTATTGTGAGAAGTTGTGAAGAACATGGGACCCTTGCTGAAAGCACTGCAAGTTCTCATATACTGTGGTGCTTTAAAAGCAGTCTTCCCAAGCTGTTGTGTTAAGTATTTTTAAGTCCCTGCATTGCTATTTGTGTAATGATTTTTGTGGCACTGGTATTATATCTCTGGTAAAGATTATCAGTCATTAGCTCAATGAATGAATGAATTCACTAAATGGTTACTGTAGCTGACAGAGTGAATATTAAGTCTTCTGTATGAATGTCTTTGTATTCTCTGCAGAAGACTTGAGCAGCAAAGTCAGGTATAAAACTGTAAACATCAAAACAAGTCTACAACATCTCAGTGGGATAAAATGATATGTCGGTCTAGTTATGTTACTCAATAGGATCAGGAAGCTCTGCAGTAGAGAGATCTTGATATGCAGCCCTGCATGGACATCTGCATCACTTCCGCATCACAGCTACAGCATGTTGACATAGCAGCTGCCTCATAGATGCATCACCTGGCAGAGGATACCATGAAGTATGAGGACTCCAACTCCCTTGTAAAAGTACAGAAAGACAGCTGTAGGCTGAGCATGGCAGTTAGAGGCTGCTGGTGGGCTCAGGGTGTCAACTAATGCAATGCACATGCTAAAAGTAATCCATTACAACAAATGAAACAGACATTTTGTTCCTTGAGCTGAAAACGTTGTCCTCTGCTTCAGAGGACAATAGAGTTATGACATTTTACAAGGAAGGTTTTGTTTCGTGATTAACATTCACACATACGCATCTAAAGTAAGAAATCTGTCCTTCTGAAGGGTTCAGCTAAATTAAGGTGCAAAATGGTAGCAGTTTAACAGCCTGAAAGGTGTAAAGATCTTAATCTAGTGCAGAGAAGCAGTTTCACATCAGCTTTGTTTAAAAAGAGATATGTTTCCAATATCTGCCTGGACCACAGCAATCGTTCCTGAGGGAAGCAGTACGTGAGGGAAACTGGACTTCCACATGCATTGCCAGTAGGCTGCACCTGAGCTATGCTGACACATCAGACTTTCCTGAGGGACCAGGGCTTAGCTGAGTATTAGAAAAGTAGACTTCTAGCCCTGTTAGAGCATGTTTCTTGTTCTTTGCCCCTCTCTAGGGCCTTTCTGGTCTTTTATGACTGACCAAGTTGTGACACCTTGGCAGAACTGATTTCTAGCACCTGTGGACTTGAATATTTTAAAACTGAAGCTATGAAAGAAGCTGGCATAACCGTAAATGCTAGGAGGACTGAGACTTATGTCCACTAATAGACTCAACAGCAGGATCTTGTACACATTTCCCTTTAAATATTTATTACAACTCCTTCAACCATTGTTTTTGTTCAGTTTAAATCCTAAACTCTGGGTATGGATTCCCTGTGCTGCTCAGGGCTGGAGACAGCTTGCACAGGGCTCTGTCTTCACTGGAGCATCCAAGGACTTATTTCTATTTCCTCAGGCTCATGTGTGGAGACTACAGCAGAGATGTCTCGGGGGGATCCACTGCTGCCACAGCATGAGTCCTGGTCATAGATCCAAAGTTTCTCCTGAGGCAGGGCAGATTGCTTGAACCTGGGCAGGAACAGGGAAGACATGACCGCTGATCTCAATAACCAGATTGTAACACTGCAGAGTGGGAAGAATTAGAGAGGAGGTCTGATTTAACTAACAAAACTTCTTGCTTTTTCCTCTCCTACTGGCACACGGTGGCAGATGTGACTCTCACTGTCTTCCAGGGGGTGCACAACAGTCAGAAGCTGTAGCTTGAAAACAGCTTTACTAACAAGAGTGCTTATGTATGGCAGGGACTCAGAACAGGAAAGAGAAAAGAGAACGTTGTGAAGGTCCATTACTAAAATTATCATATTAACCCTATTGCTGCTGGTGATATATGCGTAGTCAATTAAGTTAAATGATTATGCACCTGGATTGCTTGTTCGCTTTTATTATTTCTTTTTCCTTTCATCTTTTCTTAATGACAGCATGGACTGGATTGCCAAATCCTCCCAGCACTGGCATAACTGCACTTTCTGACAGTTGCAATCAAACTCCTATTAGTTTAACTGCTAACACTGCTATCAGTGAAATGCTGAATGACTGCAGCAGGAGCAGAATTGAGGTAGTCCAGGCTCCCCTAAAAATACCACTCTAAGTGATTACTGTAGGAAAACACCATGATTCTTCATCTGAAAGAACCAGTAAAGGGGCCAGTATCAACAGATGAGGAGCCTGAGGCAGGGAAAGAAACAGCTTTTTTGGTTACATGACAACTATAGGGGAGCAACCAGGACCTAATTTTCCTGAGCCCAAGCAGGTTAGTTGGATATAAGCCCCGCTGTTTAAAGTTATGCCAAATACCATTCTGCTGATGTCTTTGATTTCTCACAAGACATCTCATCCTGTTTCAAAGCCCTCAACTATTTGAGAACTATTTAAGGTAAGCTACAAGAACATCATCCCACTTCATATCGCTGCTTCTTAGAGAAGGCATCTGCAGAACTGTGGCTGCTTGTTATTGCTGTGACAAAGCTAGGACCATTTTCTTTGATTCTTTTTCTTTCTTGAAAGAGACAGCTGCTTGGCTTTACTGACAGCAATGTAATTTTAAACTCCTAAGAATCCAATTAAAAACTAGATTGGTTTCCAAAACACTATTAAGGACATACCAGGGGATAAGGATTTGAATTTATTGCCATGAATATAAAGCTTGTCTCCTTATATGTGGCAGAACAGTGAGGAGAGTGCATGCCACAGAAAAGCCCTTCTCTCTAGCATGGTGACGGAGTGTCCTCCCAACAAAATGGACACTGCAGTTAGTGCTTTTCCCCTTGTGATATGTCTAGACTACAGAAGCTGGCACAGGTGAGACATGCATACCATTAAGAGTGGTGAGCTCATAAAACAGCTGGCAAACTTTCTGTGCTGACTGCTGGCAAGCTGATTTGTTTTCTGTGAAACATTTAGGACTTGATGTTCCCAAGCTTGTGGCATCTCTCTCCATATCAGACAGCCAAATATGCAAACTTGCTTCTTCCTGTTTTGTTTCGTTATTACCTGAGAAGTGGAGCTGGTAGTACTTTTTGTCTTGCGACTACTCATTAGTGGGATCTGCCCAGAAAAAGAGATGATGTGGTGAGCCATAGCAATTTGTGAATACACTCTGCCTTATCCCTACCTAAGCCTTCAGCATTAGCTCAACTCCTTTTCTCTTGATGGTGATTACAGTGGCCTCCTGGTGAGCTCAGAATACTTGTCTTCAGTTCTTTGGCAGCATGCATCCTGTCCCTCACCTTTCTGAGTTGTATGTGGGTAAACATGAAGCCAGTGTTCACCAAGGGACTGGAAAACATCTGTCTCTATGCGCACCAGAAAAATGTCACTCTGTAACTGCAGCTGATGCACCACTGAGTGCCAAAAGCAGATTCATAGCAATTGTTGAGGTCAAAACTTCTGAAATGTTTACAGATCTCAGTGCAGAGCTGGGATCAAAGAGAAAAAACCATGATTTCAATGTTGGATTTAAAGGAAAGAACTTACGTAGAGAGAGCAGCAGGCCTCTGTGTGTGCTCAGCATGGTGTGTGGTGCTCAAAACTATCAGGGCCAGGTTGCAGCCATAAGGAAATGTCATTTCATTGAGTTATAATGACTGGTACAAGGTACTTGGAACCTGTTTAAAACCTGATCTTTAAGAACTTTCAGGCATATTCAGGGATGAAAAACCTGAGCACCATCAGGTAGGAAGATACTTTCTCTGATTGAGGAGGTCTGAGCCCACAATACCCAGAAACTAAGACTCAGTGTAAGAAAGACTGTCAACTGCTTGCTGTGTTCGTCTGGTCTTTTCCCATGTGCTGCTATTACAGAGGACAATGGCTTACATGGGGCTTTCGTCCTGGCAGTACGGCAACGAGTTTTTCCTTCTTTCTGTGCAAGTGTTCCTCAGTGGTCCTTGGGCAACTAAGTCCAAGATCCAAGGCACCCTTCCTCTCCTTAGGTCATTTGACCTTGTACCAAAAGACAGGACAATTGATTTACTTTTCATTTTCACCTTGGAAGCAAAGGCAATGGTATGCAGAGAAGCTGAGTCTGAAACACATTTTCTTTTTGAGGAGACTGCAGCATCTCTGCAGTTCTGTGGCTATTATGTTCCGAAGTGCAAAGAACAGAGGAATTTCCACCCCAGCTACAAAACACTTCAGCAGCTCTGGGCTTTCTCTATTTCCAGCCCCATCCCACCACACTCCACCCCCATTTTATTGGATTCTTCCTTAAACCCAGAAGTGACGACATTGAAAACACTAAGGAAGATCCTGGAGAGAAATGGAATGCCTGATAGTGGATGGAGGGAAGCAGAATCCAGCAGTTACATAATGAAAACTGAGCAGACTAATGTGAGAAGACTCTTGAAGTCTTAATTTTACTCCTTACCATAGATAATGTGTTGATTTCCCAGAAGAAAGCAGCAATTATTACTTAATGGTGCAGAAAATCCTTCCCTTCCACTTGGTTCCTGAAGACCTGCAAAACGTTCAGACTCAGATCTCCCATTGCCATTTTCCTGGGAGATGGCCCACTGCAAGATCTAGCAAGGTTCAAAAAACCAAGAGTTACTCTTTTTTTTCCATTGCAACTATCAGAGCTGTTTGAAGAAAACAAAAAACCAAACAAACAAAAAAGTAAAAGGAAATTCAACACCCCCAATGCTTCTACCACTTGGTTATATTGTCTAGGCCAGAAAAAAGTGTGACTTGGCTGCCATAGGTAAATTATTTGTTCAAACTTGGCTAAGAAGGGGAGGTTCTAAGTCACTGAAGTTTTACCTGTTATTTATTTGACAGGATTCTGGGACAAGCAAACCAAAAATAACAGGAAATCTTCAGAGGAAAACTGGAGCAAATAAACTTGGCAGACAGATTTTGACACCTTTCAGGAGTGTCTTGCAAGATTTACTGCTGATTTCTTCCCATCTGAAATGTTGCACTGGGAATGCTGATACTACCAATGCCCAGAGCAGCCTTACTAGTTGTGGCATATAAAATGGCACGAAACTATGCGAAGCAGGGAAGAGATGCTGCAGCCACATGATGGACAGCTGTATTTTCAACTATTTTTGCACTTCAGACTGAAGAAGGTAGAGACAAATCTGTTATGGCACTCTCTGTGACTCTAGATTTATACTGGTCACTGGGATAGTTCACATAAAAATGTTCATGAATGCATTCATCAGACCACTACAGTCCTGCAGGCTCCTCGGAAAGTGTCAGCCTGGTATTGGTGCACATGCACCCTGATTCCCAACTACCTGAAAGGAGGTTGTAGTGAGGTGGGTGTCAGTCTTTTCTCCCAAGTAACAAGAGAAAATGGCCTCAAGTTGTGCCAGGGGAGGTTTGGATTGGATATTAGGAAAAATTTATTCACTGAAATTTTGTCAAGCATTGGAACAAGCTTCACAGGGAAGCAGTTGAGTCACCACCCCTGGGCATATTTAAGAGATGTGTAGATGTGGTGCTCAGGGACGTGGTTTAGTGGTGGGCTTGGCAGTGTTAAGTTAGTGGTTGGACTCAATGCTCTTAATAGTCTTTTTCAACTTAAATGGTTCTATGATTCTATCTGCACAGACTAGAGAGCTGGGCAACCATCAACTGTATGAAGTTTAACAAGAGCAAGTGCAGGATTCTCCACCTGGGATGAGGTAATTCTGGTTACACATACAAACTAGGGGACACAAAGCTGGAGAGCAGCCCTACAGAAAGAGATCTGGGGGTTTGGGTTGATGGCAAGTTGAATACAAGTCAACAGTGTGCTCTGGCAGCCAAAAGGGCCAACTGTGTCCTGGGGTGCATTGAGCACAGCATGGCTAGCCCATCAAGGGAGGTGATTGTCCCACTCTGCACTACACTGGTGCAGCCCCACCTTGAGTGCTGTGTGCAGGTATGGGTGTCTCAACATAAGAAGCACATCGAACTATTCAACTGTGTCCAGAGGATCATGAAGAGGGTGAAAGGTCTCAAGGGCAAGACTCACAAGGAGCTGCTGAGATCATTTGGCTTGTTCAGCTTGGAGAAGAGAATGCTGAAAGGGGACCTCATGACAATCTACACCTTCCTCATGCAGGAAGCAGTGGGGGAGGTGTTGATCTCCTGTCTCCAGGGACCAGTGGCAGGGCATGATGAAATGGAATGAAGATGCATAAGGGGAAGTTCAGGTTGAACATTAGGAAAAGGTTCTTCACTGAGAGGGTGGTTGGTCACTGGAGCAGGCTTCCTGGGGAAGCGGTCGTGGCACCAAGCCT
The DNA here is from genome assembly GCA_035590275.1 of Ibycter americanus. Classification (NCBI taxonomy): domain Eukaryota; kingdom Metazoa; phylum Chordata; class Aves; order Falconiformes; family Falconidae; genus Ibycter; species Ibycter americanus. Next base: position 15,431,027 of record JAVJGI010000057.1, on the reverse strand, counting down.
GCTAGAGTTCAAGGAGCTTCTGCATGATGCTCTTGGTTATGTGGTTTAGTTTTAGGTTGTCCTGCAAGGAGCAAGCAGTTGGACTCAGTGATCCTTATGGATCCTTTCCAACTTGAGATATTCTATAATTGTATGATCTGTTTTGTGTAAATATGTACCACAAACCCATTTTGGATGAAAGTAGGTGCTTCAGGGCACATTCAGTTTTTCTTCACATAAACAGTTATTATTTATCAATTATACTGATTTTAAGTTGGCTTATGATAGGCTTAGGTGCTGAGGCTCTGAAACTGTCCCATTACTTTTAGTGCTATTTGTGGACTGTACTTCAAGACAAGCAATGGCTGTCAGAATCTGAGCATTCAGCCTCAAACTTTTCAGCATAGGAAGTGGGAGAACTTCTCAGGCAGGAGACACACTTTGAAGCTTCTATTGTAAAAGCTGACTGTTCACTGAAATTAGAAGGTCATTTTACTGTTGATTGCAGAGCGGACATATTTTATGCCAACGATTAGGAAAGCTCTGAAACACGATGTAAAATGAAGATTCTTCCCTTGATGCCAGAAAATGGGGTGACATATTGGAAAAGGATATTTGAACCAACTTTCCAGTGATTTTTCATCAGAAGGTCAGGAATTTGCATGTATTTACAAGTGTAATGTGTACATGTGTAAACAAAACAGAGCTTTTTTTGTTTTCCCACTAGAAACCTGGAGCACGAGAACTGGAAAATACAAACCTGAGGTTTGGCTGGGGGATAGCCAGGAAAGGAGGGAGGATAAGAGAGTAAGGAGAGCAAAGCAATGTGGTTCTGCCTCTCAAGCAGACACGCACCTAGGTTAGTGTACTGTGAAAATCCTTTAGACCTTTGGCTTCCAGGCAAAATGAAAGTCAGTATTCACTGGATTCTATTGCCTCCAACAGTATCTCCTTCCTTTTTGCATTGGTGAGTTGAAGCATTATGTTGTTAGAGCAAAAAGTAGCATAATAAATAATTCAAAATTTGTAGTCTGCAGCATCAGGAAGCTACAGAATTGTGTAGGTACTGCAAGAATATCTGTTTTTCAGTGGCAGTTTTTATGCTTCAGTTCACCCTAAGATTCTTGGAGTTTGCAGTGCAGAAAGATGTAAATGCTTTTTCACATGAGTCTTGTGTAAAATATATTACAATAAAAAGAAATATTTTGCCTCTTCTTGTTGTCTTCTTATTTTTTTATTTTGGTTGGTTGGTTTGTTTGGTTTTGAGTGTTGTGGGGTTTTTTTTAGGATGGTAAACCAGTTACACCAGGAGAAGCCATGACAGATTTTGCTGCTGGGTTTTATATACATGAAGCAATTACGGCTGGTTTGCCTTAGAGGTATAAAACGGGGAAATGACTGCCACATTGATGGGAATCTCTTGTAATCTCAGGCAGCAGTTTTTTAAACATTGCTTTTAATTGTGTAGATGTTTGAACCTAAGAAGACCATTTTGACATAAACTATTGCAAATTAGTTAGTACAACTAATAACAAGTGTTAAAGGAAAAATTTGCATAGACATGGTACCACTAGGCTTGCTTTAATCACAGCTCAGGGTTGGGTCACCACCCCGGTGTGTGGCAGAGAACAAAGGAATACAATGTACTTTATATATACTTATCAAATCATTAGTCAATGTCCGAAGTTTTTAGAAGTTTCCTTTGGTCTTGTCAGTTCTGCAAATCC
>JAVJGI010000057.1:15413672-15426662 GCA_035590275.1 Ibycter americanus | reverse complement strand
TTTAAATTTCTTAATTCAAAATACATTTTCTTTAACATCCACATTACACAAACCTTAGGTTGGCCAACTTACTATCTGTTAAATATGTGGCTTTGCAGGAGTAAATCTGGATGGAATCTCTTAGTATTAACTCATTTTTTCACTGGGAAAACACAAAACTTGTGCAATTGCATATATTAGACGAAAGAAATACATATGTTTGCAGTATTCCATGAAACTCACTTTTCCAGAAAGAAGAAAACCTATAAATCGAGCTGTTTGGTTTAGGTCCCATACTGAGGGAAACAGCAGTATTTTCTTTATGTTATGCACCATCACTCCCAAAACTGGAACACAGATTCAAACAGCAAAAGATGAGTGCGATATATTAATGACAGTGTTTTAAGAATATTGATATACCAAGAACAACAAGTCAAGACCCTCTTCAGTGTCTCAGATGACTTGGGACAAGTACCCCACATATTCTTCCTAGCCTTAGCAGCTGTTGTTAGAACTAGGTTAGGTAATACCTCTTCAGGTATTAGTCAGATGATTGAAATAAATTTATTGAGGTTCACGGCAGCACTTTCTGACTGTAGAGAAATCTTCCCTGGTTGAAGAGTGTGATTCTGGGAAGTCAAATGGGCTAAAATTGTATATGGAAGACCTCAGAGAAACAGGAGAATGAGCCTGGACACATGCTAGTTTTCTTCTGACCAGTATGTTGTGTAGCCTACCTTTAGCACACAGTAGACTTGAGTAGGTTCAAGGCCTATTCTTCCCAAATATAGGGATAAATTAATTAAAATATAGAAATAATTTATGTTTAAAGGAAATTAATGGTGCAAGGGGAAAACAGCAATGTTCTGCCTCAAAATATAATTCTAGAGATAATTTACAAAAATCACTAAGTCAACTGTGAGTTCATTTTTTCTTTTAAAATTCTTTCTTATAAAAATAGAGGCACACTCAGCTCAGTGTGAATAAACAAACAGAAATGTGGTTTTAAAGTAGTTATGAGCTTTTCAAGGTAAAGAATGTAATGAAGAGGTTACCTGAAAGTAAGTAATCTTAAAAGACTAAGGGAGTAATTCCTCTAATCTGTCTTGTTCCTTTAGCTATGCCAAGATGCCAAAGCGCTGTCCTTTTTGTCGGCCATGGATTTTTGTAGTATAAAGGAAACTCTTGGGCTGTAAATTTTTCAGTTTCCAGGTCTGTTGCAGTCATGTGTTTTTTTCCTCTGCACCTTTCAACTAATAGACAACTTTGGGCTGAGCACAGGATGTGAACAAGCACATTACATTGCTCTGAGTTGCACCAAAACCAAAACCAAAAGCTGGGGCAAAAAAGCTCAATCTTTGAATATGATTCTTACAAACAAAAGATGAGGAAGGAAACAGTGCTGCTGATCAGTATTAAAAAGCTGCTATCATTACCTTTTACAGTGAGTAGAAGTTCAAGTAGCTGTGAGATTCATACGTCTTATACATATGGATCAATATCAATCTGTTGTTATCTTACTGTAAGGCTGACCGAAGTCTTGGCCTAGGCTATCACAGGCTCACAGAAGGTCGGGGTTGGAAGGAACCTGTGGAGATCATCTAGTCCAAGCCCCTGCTAAAGCAGGTTCCTCTAGTGCAGGTTGCAGAGTCACATCCAGGTGGGTTTTGAATGTCTCCAGGGAAGGAGACTGATCATGCTTGATTTGATTCAGCTTGGGAGACTTTACCTATTCTAAGTTTTATGGTTTGGGGCTTTTTAAAATCAACTTAATACTTCAGCATTACAAACAACTTTGAGTAAAACTGAATGCAGTGATATAAATCCATATACAAATGAACAAACTATTCTGGTAATACTTGCTCTTGGCTGCAAATATAAAGGTAATGAACGTCTGTTATAGTCTATTTCCCATCTGGCTTTAACAGTCTGCTTCTTTCCCATTTTCCAAAATGCTCTGTATCTAAAAGATTCTTTAGCAAGTTTTTAATTTGGTAACTAATGAAACACTTATCATTTTCTAGTCTACATTTGTGGAGCTGTTTGAAATATCATTGTATTGCCATGCTTAGGACAACAGCTTCAGTTAAAGGCAAAGGTAGTTTTGAATAATTTGGTATCAAGCTACTAATGAGCTCTGCAGACATTTCAAATACAGTTTTTCCCTCTTTAGCCAGGTACGGCTTAATCCACTCTATTTTCCCCATAAGCAATATGATGTTCAATGTATAATTTTCTCATCCTACAAAGACTGTTTCCAAAAGGTTAAAATCATGCTTTTTGCAACACACAAGAGACATCATTGATTTTTCTTTTCCTGATGTTAGATTATTATCCAATTCCACCCTGAAATATGATGGCCTGACAATAAATATTTTGTCCTCAAAATCTCAGATCATGAACTAAATTAGTTTGTATATTCTGATTTGTGTGTGTGTGTGTTTCCTACTCTTAAAAACTGTTTATGAATGCAAATAAAAAAGCTATTCCTACAGGGTTTGTACTCAAGGATCATTTTTCTAAATTCTAGCTGTGACAAAGTAAATAAATTACATTCAGATTCCAAGGAAAGAAATAAAGCATTCAACACTGTAGTGAAAGCACTGAAGTCATGACAAATGAATTTATCAGAAATTCATTCCTCTTGACTCATGTGCTAAATGGAAGCATGTAGGACATTAAAAGGATCTTTTATAAATTTTAATAGTATTTGGTACTGCTAACGGAATATGTACATGTTCTGCTATTGACTTACTTGCAGCCACGTAGTTAAACTGTAGGATTTCTGGCTGGTAAAATCCTTGTACACGTATAATGGTAGTTCTGTGCTTTGCTCTAGCTCAAGGAGAATGGTGCCAGCTTTTGCCTCAGTATTTCTGGCTTATTCCACAAAACATAATTTTGTCAGCATTTAATTGCCAGAAAGCATCAGCTCTGCTAGTTAAAGCAGTTAGAAAGTTTTCCTAACAAAATCTGTATATTTTTTAAAGTATTAGTTCAGGGTGCCCTTTGTAGCCCATTCATTTTCCTTAGAAAACGTTCTGGTTACAGGTTGGTTTCTCTCAGATGTCACTCAAACTCATGCTATGGCTTTATTTGCCATATTGTGGTCATGCTATGGCATTCATCACGGCACTCACTCCAATCACCAAAGGTAATAAAATATGGGTTTCATATTTTTTCTTGGGTAACTCTGTAGGTTTTGCTTCAGACCAAAGACATGGACCTCCACCTGTTGGCTTAGTATAAACACGCAATTCCACAAAGCATCTGCATCTGCTAGTACCTCATTGAAGCAAACAAGACAACAAATACTGATATGCAGTAAAGAGAATGCGTGACCCTTGGATATTTCCCCAACAATGTTTCCTTTGGTACTGTCATTTGAAGGGTTAAATGTAGCAAAGAAGTTTCTTTCATTCCTTCCCTACCAGCCAAGGTGTCCATCCAAAATGACAAATGAGTTGCTAAAAAGATTGCATGTACAAGTCAGTATCTTCACAGTACTGAAAATCTTAAGTACCTCTATGTATAATGAAATATTGTTTTTTAATCACCTACCTGTCTTGAACAAAATGAATTCCCACCCAAGGAAAAGTGACCTCACATTATGATTATTTTGTGTTACAGTCATCCTTCATCTTTTTTTTTTCCACAGAGACAGGTTTATGTCTTGAAATTCAAGGTGAGATGTTTTTCTGTAGTTCTGGTTCCTGTTGTCAGTGATATTTCCACTGATAACAGAACAGCACACCATTTCACTAGAAATGTCTAGTTAACAGAAGGACAAGAAACTGAGCCACAACATCTAAAAAGGGAAGTTTAAATGTAGTTTTTATAGGGCCAAATCTGTAAGACAATAAAATCCAGTGTTTAAGCTTTATAGAAATAATATAATGACCAGCTGCAGCAATAACCACCTTTCTGTTTTGATTGCGTCTTAATTCCTCCAACCCATTAATTGCTCCATGAAAGACAAACATGTTACATTATACTTTAACTGTAACATCCTGTTTTAAAGATTCCACTAGTGCAGTTTAAATGGTCTTGAACCTGTTCAAACCTTAAAAGGGTATTTCAAGGATCCTCCATTTATCTTTACTGCTTGCATATATTCAGGATCAAGGCAATAACTGGCTAGCATTTACTTTATCATATTCAGCTTTGGCCTTACTTGCATTTATATTTCTTTTAAATAAACAGTAATGTTATACTGTGGTGTCACAACTTGTTTTCATTGGACGCACCATAGGAAGTACAGGATGAAGACTGTCTTTTATTTAAATTGTGGGAGAGACTAGAACTTTATTAAAAAGTTCTGTAACTGGTTCCTATGTAGGATGCAGCACACAATTATGTGTGATTATTAAAGCCATACTGATTGCACAACAGAACAGCCACTAAGACAGTGATTGAAAAAATATTTTAGATATAAGCTGGATTTTATCTGATGACTGACAAGTGAAATAATCATGAAAAATCTCCAATTCGTCCACTCCTCTTCTTACAAATTAGGCTTCCTTTCCTAAAGAAGCCTGAAAAAGGGACTGTATATGACCCCAGCATCAGGAAATCTGTGCCACAGCACAGGATGTATCTGTATCACAAGTATGAACTGTTTTTTTTTAATTCCATTTTATTTCATGTTGTAACCTCCATTTGGAGGTTATCGTGATGTATGGAGGTACAGAAAATTGGCAGCTGTAAGGGCTCTAGAGAAATCTAGAGCTTAAGTGTAGTGTTTAGTTGCTACCCAGTTCCAAGAGGTTGGATACAGTTACCCTGGCCACTGGGAGAAATAGGTCAGGCTGAGATAAATCTCACTAGTCATTTCATGATCTGAAAGGAAAGATTTAATGGACGTAATTTAAATTGCAACTAGGTAAAATCAATCATGTTAAGGCTTGTGTAGTGTATCATAAAGGTAATGTAAAATGAAAATCACATTCTTTATGCCTTGATGCACAAGATTTTTAACACAAAAGATTTAACATTAGGCTAACCACTTTTTATCATTGAGCTTTAAAAGCTCATGTAATTTTACAGTTGTTAGCACCCACTAATATAGGTGTTGCAATTTAGTCTCCTTTATCCAGAAGAGCCAGTTAGGCAATACAAACATGAATTGAGACATTTAATTAAAGTGCTTATAGGTATTCAAATTGAATTTAGGTGTTTTAATAGCAAAACCTCAGTCAAACATTTAAATAATATTAAAGACAATGGGCCAAACTATTTCTTGTCATTCTCTTTTAGCTGGTGACAAATCTGGCCCTATTTGACTCAAGCAGTAGAACTGTGAACTACTCTGTTCTAGCACTTCTCAAAGGAGTAGCTGTCAGATATTTAGCTACTTCTTTATTGTGGTTTAACCCCAGCTGGCAACCGAGCAGCACGCAGCCACTCGCTCACTCTCCCCACCGTGGGATGGGGGAGAGGATCAGAAAAGTAAAAGTGAGAAAACTCATGGGCTGAGACAAAAGCAGTTTAATAGGAAAAGCAAAAGCCACACAAACAAGCCAAGCAAAACAGGGAATTCATTCACCACTTCCCATCGGCAAGCCAGTGTTCAGCCATCTCCAGGAAAGCAGGGCTCTGTCATGTGTCACGGTGGCTTGGGACGATAAATGCCATTGCTCTGAACGTTTCCCCCTTCTTCTTCCCCCGGCTTATATACTCAGCATGACAACCTACGGTTTGGAATGTCCCTTTGGCCAGTTTGGGTGAGCTGCCCTGGCTATGTTGCCTCCCAGTTTCTCGTGCACCCCCAGCCCTCTTGCTGGCAGGGCCCAAGAAACTGAAAACTGTAAACATTACCCAGCAACAACCAAAAGCATCAGTGTGTTATCAACACTGTTCTCACACCAAATCCAAAACACAGCATTGCAACTACTAAGAAGAAAATTTTTATCTCAGCTGAAACCAGGACATTCTTAAAGGTACAAATTCCTTGTTTTTAACAGTTGTTTATTGGTTACCATCACAAGTGCAACTTATTTGGGATTTCTGAAATAGGGGGAGCAATGTGTATCATTCAGTTAAAGCAGTAGAAAAATACAGTTTAAATATGCATACAAGAACATAGGAAAACAATCAGAAACACAACTGATGAAAATTGAGAAAGAAAAATTATTTGAAGTCATAAACAAAAATAATTTTAAGTCACAGTATCAAGTAAAAAAATCTGTTCTTTCCAACTTTCCTTTTTTTGGTAGAAGTTTGTTTAGACATTCTTTAGATATCATTTTTGCACTTGATTTGGGATATAGCAAAATATGGTAGCTTTTCATAGTGATAAGGACAGCTTTTATTTCAAACTTTTGCTTTCCATTACTATATGACAGTCTGCAGGTATCTACACTTCTCTGTCTTCCATAGCAAGCAAACCAATAAAACCAATCTAAAACTGTGTATGTGCAATCTCAGCATATTATGAAGTTCACCATCTGAATCCATGTAGTTAGAAATCAGCAAGACATGCATGGGACAGCACACGTAGCAAGTGCCACTCCATGTGTTGTTACATTCTCACACTGCCTTAATTAGCACTTGGCCTTCTAGGTATGGAATAGCATGTCTGTGTAGATCATATACCATTCAGAAAATGATTCACTGAGTTTTGATATACATTCGTAATACTACTTGCACAAATGACGCTGCACACTGCTTTTCCTACAATGCTATCTATTGGCCTTTCCACAAAGCCCACAGACAGGATCTTACACAAAATTTAGGTATTAAGACACTTCAGGTAAGTGTTGAAATTCTTAAGACCTTAGACACAGCCTCTAATTTCGAGCCTGTACCCCTTGCTAAGTACTTTTATAGAGATACTTCAACTTTACCCTTCTTCTGTACTGGTCTTACCGCAGTCAATCTATAACAGCCTGGAGGAAAGAAAAAGCAATCACTGATCAGCTGGTGAGGCTGGATCTCACACGAGTGTTAGATCACCTTGTTTTGTAAATACAAGGAAGACGAAGAAAAAGAAACAGGGTGGGGCGGAGGGGTGGGGGGGAGCAAAACTCAAACCTGGGTTCCCACCTGACTGCGATAATGAACTTTCCCAAAAGATCAATAGCTAGTGGTCTCAGATTGTATGTTGTTTTTACTAACAATAAGCGCTAACATGGGATAAAGCCCAAGCAGCTTTTTGCATGCCTTGTCACATTTGTTACAGACTAGGGCCTGTAAAGGTCCGACCTCTCTTTAGAATTTGAAATGTAATTGATCACTGGTGTCCTGTCATCTCCTCAGGTACGCTTTCAGAAAATGTTCTCAGCTATTTTATTGAATAGGAGCATTCTAACTATATATTCCCCATATATCTTAGACATACTGGTAGACCGTTTCAGGCTTTTTGCTGGCTAAAGTATCTGCAGATGATCCCAGCTATCATTTGGTTCAAACACACCCTACTGCACAGCGTTAAACACTTGGAACTGAACTTTTGTTTTTACTTACATGTTTGATTTTGTATTTCTGTGGCTTCTGCCAACTTCATTCTCTCTTTTGTGGTTTCTTCTATGGCACCGCTGAAGGCTTCTCAGATGTAAATCTGCTAACTGACCTTCTACAGAAAACATTTTAAATAAAACAATGTCAGGCTTTAATGCTGATTATTTTTCTGCTGCAGGATACGGGAGGCAGACTGTTGGTGGATAGAATATGGCACCAAGTAAAAAGTTGCTGAGCTGACATTAGCCAACGTCAAATACCTTTTAACGTTAGCATTTTTTAAAGCTAAGGCATCATTTTATTTTAGAACTGAAATTTAAGTCATTTAAGGGCCATGCTTGTGGAAGCTAATAGCTGTGAACTTGTTCTGTTTTTCCTTCATGCCACTTCCATTTAAGCAGACACAGATACAGGCACAATGCCTGACGCTTGCTCCTCTCCCCTCCCTGCTCTTTTTGCACATATGCTGAGGCTCTGTTAGGAACTGATGAGTCCAGCAGCAGAAGACAGGAAGCTCTGCTACAGAGAAATTGCCAGATTTCTGTATTCCATCTTCTCCTCCTCTGATTAGAAGAACAAAAAGAAATTGCAGAACAACCTGGTTTGCAAGCCTACTGATGCTGAGCATGAATTGTGATTCAAATTAGACTTGTGTGGGAATACTTCTCTTTAGATGATGACCAGAAAGAGCATAATTAACGTGCCTGAATTTGGAAGTCAGGAAGTGAAAAATCTGGCACCTTCACACATTAGCTCATGCTTACTGAGGAACACTAGTGCCAGCTTTTCCTGCAGTACATACTATCTTTTCACATTAATTTCTTGATACTAAAGCTTTATACTGGTCAATTAGTGCAGGCTGAAAGCCTTCACATTTTCCACTCAAAGATGATTCTCACAAAAATGTTTGAAATTAAAATTCTATATTACTCAAATAAAAAGTATGTATCAGTTTTAGTTTCACTTTCCTTGTTCTGACTATCTTACCATTTAAAATGTTATTTTATTTCATGTCATGCAAATCTTAACAGGGTAATTATAAGTAGTCTCTACATTGCTTACCAGCCTGTGTTTTGCCACTGGCTGAACAAATTACTTGGGTTTATAATTTTAATTTTTTTTTTAAAAAGGATTCGTTATATTTTCTATGAAATCTTTCAGTATTTTTCTTCCACAGTAATGAACAGATGGGGTTTTAATTTTTTACCCCATTAGGGTAGAGGGATGTTTTAAAATATAAGCATTTTCCATGGACCAGAATTTCTGTTTTCCAGCTTCATGTTAATGACTGTAACACAAGTAACAACAAATGTTCTCTGAATCAGATTTAGGACCATTACTAGAAAAAATTAACTTTCTGATGTCTGCACATTTAAAAATCTTTATATTGTTTCTGTAATACATTTACCTATTTTCAAACACATTCAGGGGCTGTGCTTAGGGTAGGCAAGTGAAAGCATTTTAGTTGATATTCACTTAGTCTGGAGAACGGGGGAAAAGAGGCGAAGGTATGGGAGTTGCCTGTAACCTTCTTCTTCAGTTGATGATCTCTCCATGCAAAAATACCCATCCAATTGTCACTCCTTCTCTAGGTTCATCTGTTTCTTTGAAGGCAGGATTGGAAAATGATTTAAAAAATAACATAGTTTTAGTCAATAATAAAAGAATATGGTCTTTGGTATGCAGAAAATACACAGTGCAGGACTGAAAGGAAGGCTACTGGCCCAAATGCAATGTTAATGAATGAGTTGGCACAACAAACCAGAGGACAGGTTATCTGGTCAAGGTGGCAGGAGTATTCCCATAACAGTGTCTGGATTTGGACCAGAGAAGAGGAAGGGAGAAGGGGGAGGAAAACTAACACATTCAATTTTCAAGGTTGATTGGGAATAGAGACTTGAGAGGTCTATTTTTTGAGGGTGGCTATGTTTTCTGTCATAGTGTCATCTGTAAAATGTGAGTCCATTCCTGGCTTGCAACAAGCCAGTCTTACACACTGAGGTGAGACACTGCTTTATTACAGAGTGGCACTGGTCAGGGTGCTGGCGGACAGCCAGCCCACCGCAGTACAAAGTTACAAACATCATACACAAAATGTTACTGCACTTTCCCTGCCCAGAGGGCAGGCCCGTATAGATGACCGGCCACACATCTGCATATCCCTGAGGTCACTTATTTTACCACTACGCACGCTCTCTGAGGAAGGGTCTGAGTGGGCCTGGGACCCGCCCTTAGCGGGTGTGGGTTTTTGTGTTACGATGAGGATAGTTCACTTCTAGGGCCAGGCTAAAGACCATAGGTGCTGGTTCATCAGTGTTTAACGTGAACAAGATAGTCTGAGTGCACATGGCTTCCATCACAGAGAGAGGATGTTCTTTGTTCTGTCTTTCCCCAGGCTGACTCCCTTCATTCGTCATTCTTGACAGCTCTAGAGGGTCAGCTTGCCCTAAACTCTGTGCACATGTAGTTAAACACTACATCAGAGTTCAAGAATTCCGGTGTTTAGACAGCAATACTGGAACATAATTTTTAACTCCAGTGCTGCTTCTCTGCAGCAGTGCATGTGCTGCTCTTCAGAGGTGCCTACAGCTGCGCTTCAGATTGCAGAGTCAAGCCCTGGCCCTACTTACAAGTTCAGTGAAAATTATTCTAATGAATAAATAAAATTCAAGGACAAGGTACTCTCAGCTGTAATACGTACTTTTGAAGTGGACTGCCTTAAAAAATAGGCAGCCCTCCTGTGCTATCTGCTTGCCTGTGACCCCATCCTGGCCGCCCCATGGTAGGTACCAGTCTGCCTGCAGTTAAAAGCATCATAATGGACACTGTTAATGCAAAATCAGGTTTTATTCATTTAAATTCTTACATGCCAGCCGACCACACATCTTCAGTAGACTCACAATCTACACACAGTTTTATCTTAGAGGAGTTAATTTGGGGGAAATAACATGTACAGAGAGAAACTGAAGAAAGTTGTGTTTCTTATCCCCAGTTCAACACCTTATGCTCTCAAAGTCAGAAATTGATGATAAAACCAGTTTATTTATCCTTGATTGTAGAAGTATATAACCTTGTCTAACAGCTCTTGATAAAAGTTTGTATTTCTTTGCCAGGCTAGATCTCACTTCTGCTTCTTGTTTACTGACTAAAAATGCAGTTATTCCAAAATAAAGTTATCTGGGCCTGCCACATGCCAGTAAACTGGGGGCAACTCTCCCACAATGAATGTGTGGACAGTTGAACCCCTGTAACATGGAGCTCATTGTCCAGAAAAAGCCATCATCCCATGGCACAATCCCCAAAGCGGCGAAGCTGTGGCTGCTGCATTTTCGCTCCTGGACAAATCAGCCTTATGCGGTTGTCTCAGTGTTAATTTATCTCACTTGTTTCCCGAGTGTGGCCTCTCCCTGAACTCCTTTGCTGCTAATTTATGTGGTGGGAGGCTTTTGACCTCTACTAATGTTGAAGGATGGGGCAAAAAGCCATTTTGACTTTAGCAGTGTTGTTTCCAGACACACAAAGGTGTGGTCCTGACTGTTCACTGAGATTTTTTCATTTTGGTTGGCAATTTCTATCACTGAAGTAACACCTAAGATAGAGGTCTTTGCTCATATTCATTTTATTTCACCTGAAAATCCAGGCATTTAGTCCATCCATGATGCCATTGTTAAAGGAGAGAGACAAATGGTTCCAGAGGGTAAATCATCCCATCTTAAATTAGGTGTCTAAAGTAAGCTGAAAAATCATCCTTGGGAGGAACCCTTTTCCTTCCATTAGGCTAGGCGCATATGTGTCTGGTGTTAGGTAAAATTAACTTTGGCCTGATTGACTTAATGAAAATATTTTTATAGCAATTCTGTCTTGCAAAGAATCAAAAGAGAAAACTCAGTGTCCTATGGATGAAACGCCACACACACACACCCCCACCCCCCCAAAAAAAACCCCAACCGATTAGCTCAAACAGTATGAATACATACTACAGACCGGGCTGGAATCATATTTCTCCCAGCAACCTTGCTGTGTGGCATTTGACTGGTGCCTCCTTTCCTCATTCTTCCTTGTTAGATCTCAGAAATCTGGAAGATGCGGTGAAGACATTGGACAGATGCCATGGCAACAGCCTCCAAAGGAAGTATGTTAGTTTGGCTGCCTGCAAGGATATGCTGCTAGAGGAATTATTCTTGTCCTTTGTGCGATAAAAATAATCTTGTTCACTGACATGTCTTTAAACCTGTTAGGAAAGAAAGATTTTTGGTATTGTCATGCAGTTGTCTTTAGTATTAAGGAACATTGGATACTTTTAGGGTGGAGAATGGGCAGAGCTGCGGCTGACCCAGTACCATCTCAGAAGCAGGTTGCAGATGAGGATGGAGTTCACCAGCCATAGTGAACTCCAGCCTGCTCAAAACCCACAGACTCCTGTATTGGCAGTTGCTGAATGGCACACCCTAAATTCAGCACTGGTTAATTTACCCTTCTTCTTTGATGCATAAAGAAGTAGTTAAAAATTTAGAAGGTGAAATGTCTGGATTTCAGCACTGTGTTTTTGATGTAGGAAATAGTCTGTCACTGCAGCTGATGTCCCATCACATTTTCTGCACAGCATTTCTAGTCCAGGCAGGTCCAATGATGGGAGTAACTCTCTGTTGTGCCAGCAAACACGGATCCTATTATAGATCAGGGTTTAATGAATACTGTAGGCAAATGCTTTTCTGTATCCCCTAGCACCACATTCTGCAGCCTGTCCAGTCTGGTTGAGGTTGAAAAACCGAAGCGAAGTGCAAATCTGGATATGCCCATCCATTTTTTTTTCCACCTCCCTGGGGTACAAGGCCCTCTGCCTCAAGCTAATTCCACCCAAGGCCCATAGACCTTCCTGACCTCCTTGCACTGCCCAAGCAGTGACTCCCAGTCCCTCCCACAACTGGAGCAGAGCAACCTTACAGATAAGTCCAGCTCAGGGTCAGGGAGACCAAAACCAGGGCTGGCTAGCCTAGTAGGGAGGAAGGTGGGTATGAGCACCAAAGAACCTCAGTGGCATTTATTAAGCACAGGTTTGGTGTCATGCTACTATATCACACCATCACCAGGGTGCAGTACAGCCATACAGTCCCTAATGTGACCATGGTGTTATTTGCTCCAAAAAATAGAGCAGTTGTACTGGTTCTATGAAACTTGAACACTGCTGAAAGGACTTGTGTGTGTCAAATGCAAGACTGATACACAAGCAATTTCTGTCTAATGTCATCGGAAGGCATCACTTATTTGTGCACATGGGTAGCGCCCTTTGCACAAACAGGGACGACTTCAAGGGACAGGAATAGTGAAGATTAAAGCTTCATATATACTATGAAACTAGTCAGTGCTTGATACCAATTATCTTCAGAGGTGCAGACAAGGTGAAGTCTTTATTTCTAAATGTGATCTTCTAGATCAAAGGAATGCCTTTCAGTATCCTCTTGGATGTTGATCACTTTGACCTAGCTAACAATGTCTCAGAAAGGCTGCGGGAGAACTGAGGGATTCAAGGGCAACATTTGCATGACAGTCAGT
>JAVJGI010000057.1:15388298-15402483 GCA_035590275.1 Ibycter americanus | reverse complement strand
AAGGTATCCATACTGCTATATCATCATGATATATCTCTTACAGTGGGTAATACCTACCCTTGTAAATCACTTTGAGGTCTTTGAGGAAAGGTGTTAGGTAATGCTGAGTATTTTAAGTATATTTTGTAAGTATGGTGTTCAAGTATGTGAGCACTGGGAATCTTATTGATTTCTTGTGCATATGAAATGTTTTGACTGAAATGACTTACGTGGTAAAGTAATCAAGTACAGTAACTTATAGAAATGTAGTCCTGTAACTTAAGTATCAGCAAAGCTGTAGTGTTCAGTTAATTGTGACTAGTGAATTAAACAAGAGCTTAATAAAAGCTTTCGTATATTAGAATATGAAAGCTAACCAAGCTGTACTCTTTCATCTCCTACTCCCTTCCCCCATAAAAAGGCATAATTCCATCTCAGACTTGAGTGCTCTGGCTTATGGTAGTCTTGATTGTGTAGCACTTAGGAAACTAGAACATATTTTCTACAGATATTCTATAACTAGTGTTTTTTTACTGATATTAGGCTGTACTGAGGGCTGGTGAATGAAGATGGCTTAGTTCTAAAGTACACTTCAGTAATTACGAACAGAATATCTAAAACCAAACTACTGAAATGCAGTGATTCAGGAACCAGCTGAGCAGTGTGGATGTCTAAATTGTGGTGAAGTCGTGTGTACTCCTCAGTCCCCTT
Organism: Ibycter americanus; assembly: GCA_035590275.1. NCBI lineage: Eukaryota > Metazoa > Chordata > Aves > Falconiformes > Falconidae > Ibycter > Ibycter americanus. The sequence goes on along the minus strand of JAVJGI010000057.1, from coordinate 15,401,793 downwards.
ATTCTGTATAACCTCTTACAGAATTTTAGGAAATTCTCTGGTTGCATCTTCCACTTTTGCATTTAGAAGTAAATGTGGTTTTTAAGACTTTCTTGTTAATGACCAAAATGGTATCTTGCTGTGCTGCTCCGTCTCCCTTAAAGCAACTTGGTTCTCTGTCATGCCTGTGTCATCCAGATTGGACTTTTTTATCTTGGAATGAATGTGTTCTGAAATATTTCTAGGTTGTGTGCAATAATGGATTGATGTTACTCATATTTCTGGTAAACTAAATGAAGGATTATGTGACACGCTTATATAAAAAAAACCATCAGTAATTCAGAACAATGTTATTCTCTACTGATACAAATCTGTTAGTTTTCTGATTTGAGTTATAGTTTTGTTCTAAGTGGTATATGCAGTGTGAAATAATTTTGTTGTCTGAATTTTTAGTAGTTACTTTTATACACTTTCAGGTCTATCAAATATGATGTCAGATGGAGAATTTTTAAGAACAAGCTGTGGTTCCCCTAACTATGCTGCACCAGAAGTAATTTCAGGAAGGTAGTTTCTTTAATATTGGATACATATGTGCATGTACTTCAGTCATTTTGCTGCTTGATTCTAAAGGCTATGAAACTAATTCAATTGACAAGCTTGATGCTGAGAAACTATGGGCTGAACATTTAATTGTCTTGATAATTTTTTATGAGTACTTAAGGCTTCTGTGAACTAATTTTTGAATACCTCCTGTAAGGTGGAGGTGATGTCTAGTGCCCCAAATCCAGTATGTGCAGTGGGCCTGAATTAGTTTAAAAATCTCACTTCCAGCTCAGATCTTGGAAGTAGAAGTATGGATAAAATTACAGGCAAAAGTCTGATGTGAATTTGAGTAGCAGGGAAATAACTGCTGCAGAGTAGATGCTTACTCTGAAGATAACTTCCCCTTTTTTTGGAATCTTATGATTGTCAAATCTGCTGCTTTCAGTTACCCACCCTAATGCTGCCTCTTCCTGATTGGAAGCCAAATGTCTGTTTTATGGACGTGATAAATTCTGTTATATAGACTAGTCAAACTTTTCAACCTTCCAGATTTGGGTGATAGATGATGTTACACAGGTTCCAGTATAACAGTGATAACAATGTATGACATGGGCTTTCTTAGTAGTAGTTGCAAGTTTCTGCAGTTTGCCATTGTCTTAAATTGCATTTGTGGATTATTGTTATACAATAGAGGAAAACTACTACGTGCTTGTATCTTCTTATATATTTAAAGGAGGAGGATGCTGAAGTTCAAAGGAGGCATGGCATACAACTGAAATGGTATATACTTGCAGATTAGTTGTCCGAAGTTTATACATTTTTAATTACTGTGATAGAATGTAAGAAAGTAGAGAAAAGAAATATCAATTTAAATGTATAAAACAAAAATCACTAATAGTTAACTTTTCCCCAGATTATATGCAGGTCCAGAAGTAGATATTTGGAGCAGTGGGGTTATTCTCTATGCTTTGTTATGTGGAACGCTTCCATTTGATGATGATCACGTGCCAACCCTTTTTAAGAAGATATGTGATGGTATCTTTTATACGCCTCAGTACCTGAATCCATCTGTAATTAGTCTTTTGAAGCACATGCTGCAAGTGGATCCGATGAAGAGAGCAACAATCAGAGACATTAGGTAAAACATTAACTGATGTCTGATCACAGGATGCTGGAATGATAATCTCAGTGCAAATACACAGAACAATTGTTCATATAGCTTGTCCGTGTTTTATAGACTGAGATGAAAAATTCAACTTCTGGTGGTTTGGCTTTAGCTCTGATGGTTCTGATTTCCAGTGGCCGATGAAGTGTCTATTGGAGGTCATAGTGGAACAAATTATATACATGACATACAGCAATTCTGAGAAACTGTAGGTTTAAGACTGTTATAGCAAAGCTGTCTACCGGCAGAATGGTTTGCAAAAAATACGATGTATTGACTTCTCTGGGCAAAAAATTCTTTACTGTTAAAACCCACTATTCTGTACTGTGAATGTCTGAGAGGAAGTTATGGCTCCTTAATCTAACTACTGCTTTTATTTGTAATTCTTTGGGCTCTGAAAAATCATCTGTTAACACTGAATATTCCACATGTAAAAAACTTTCGCTTCAAAACCCTAGCATGAATTTATGTATGACTGATAGTTACTGCATTGAATACTGCTAAGTTAAAGCTTATAGGTACAAATAGCCATCATAGAGGCATAGATTCCAAGAGGAGGTTCTGGAGAAGGTGACTGCTTTGACAAGTGTGCAGCGGGTTGATTGAAAAAAAAAAAATATTGGTAGCTGATAGAGCTGTACATCACGTAGCAGCTTAGTTATGTTTTCCTGTTTCCTTTGTAAGAAGCTCTAAGGAGAGAGCTCTGATACACTTACTACCGTAGTGAAAATGTTTCTTTTATGGTTGGAAGTTAGGAAGTTGGCAATGTTCATGTTCTTTCAGTAGAACAAAGCCAGTGGTACACTCATCTCTTGCTACTTCATTACCATGGGAAGTACTTCCTTGCAGAAATGAGAGCACTGTGAGAACTAAGCATTGTAAACCATCAGTGGATAGGAACTTAGTCTGGAAGAGAAGTGGTGTGAAAAAGATGTTGGAAAATGTTGGTTACAGAGCATGGATGGTTTTTGAATCCTAAACAGTTCTGTTCTATTAGCCATAAGATGTGTCACCTTACAGTTTTGAGGACAAGTTGGGTTGAATACCTTAATTCTTCTAGGGAGGTGTGTGTGTGCATGCAAGGGGAGAGGCCCACTGCAGTGAATGGTAACAATATTCCTCTGGGTTCAGTCATCCAGCTAGGTATGTGCTTTCTAGTGGTTTAGGTGAAACTTGTTATGCTTCTGAATTAACTGGTTGCTTCTGATGAAAGTCTGTTTTGCTCAACTCATTTGTGCTGAGGCATGTTCTTAGGATCACACTGACTAGAGCTTGGTCCATTGTACTGGTTTTGGCTGGGACAGTTTTCTTTGTAGTAGCTTGTATAGGGCTGTGTTCTGGGTTTGTGCTGGGGACAGTGTTGATAACACATGGATGTTCGTTACTTCTAAGCATTGCTTACACAGTGTCAAGGCCTCTTCTGCTCCTCATGCCACCCTGCCAGTGAGTAGGCTGGGGTTGCACAAGAGGTTGGGATGGGACACAGCTGGGACAGCTGACCCCAACTGACCAAAGGGATATTCCATGCCATATGGTGTTACACTCAGCAATAAAACTGGGAGGGAGGTTGGCGAAGTGGGCTGCTGCTCAGGGTATGGCTGGATATCAGTCAGTTGGTGGTGAGCAATTGTTTTCACTTGCATCACTTGTCTGTCTTGAGTTTTGTTTTCCCTCTTTGATTTTTTTTTTCTCCTCCTTACAAATCTTACTAAAAACTTTCTAATTTTCAAACTGTTTTATCTCAACCCACAAGTTTTTCTCCCTTTTCTGATTCTGCCCCTTATCCCACTAGGGAGGAGTGAGTAAGTGGCTGTGGTGCTTAATTGCTTGCTGGGGTTAAATGGTAACAGGCCTTTTTGGTGCCCAATGTGAGGCTCGAAGGCTTTGATAACCGATTTGAGCAGAGCATATTAGCTGGAATTTCTAATTATTATTGTTAACAGTTGCTGGTCACAATATTGATTTATCAGTTATCAATACTAGTTTATCTGATCTGTGCCATGTTCCCTCTTTTTGCTGGACAGGTTAAAGACTGGTTTTGGCTTTTGCAGTTTGCTGTGCTCTGTAGTGCTTAGTAATGTTTTGCTTGGGAGAGTTGTTACTAAAATGGAGTCCATTAGCTTAATCTGGTATTTGGGCTCTCTACTGAAGCTGTTACTGTACTTTGGGTACCATCTCATAGAGACAATTAACTACACTTCTTTGTTCAAGAGGGGTTTTTTGTGGAGGAAGTACAGAATGGCATCTTCACCACCTTCTTCTGTGATGTTTTATTGCTTGTTACAATAGCTCTTCAGTATCTTGAACATCCTTTGGTGATCAAAATACTTTTACTGTTATTTCATAGGAATATTGATTGAGATTTTTCTGAGGTTAACAGGCTATTTAGGAATATCACCCAGGCCCCACAGCAGTATGGTTATGGGTGGCAGGGCATGTGGGAGAATGTGGGCAGGTACCTAGAAAGTTTGTCACCTCCAGTGGTCTGGGACTTCACACCCAAACAAGTGTGGGATCCTGGCGAAGTGATAGAATATTTGAAGAAGATGCCCTGGCTATTCCAAAGAGGCAGGACTTACTGCACTGTGCTGGGGCCTGCCTGCATCTACTGAACACTATTCAGCACTCTCAAGAAGAGGGGGCCTCTGGATCTGAAAATACACCAATAGACTGTGACTAGTCCAGAGACCCAGCCTTCAACTGTGTAAGTTGCTCCTATAATTAAAAAGAAACACTTGAAGTGGAAGTCAACTTATTTCATAAGAGATCAGAAAGCTTCTCCTGAGAGGAGCAGGAGAGAGAATCAGAAGAGGCAGCCTGTTCTGCAGCAGAGCAGGCAGAAAACATCCGATCCCTATCCCTGAGTGAGCTGTGAGTTAAGCAAAAAGATTTCAGACCTCAACTAGGCAAGCAAATCCTCAGCTGGTTACTCTGATGCTGAGATATTGGGGCCAGTAGTCAAGAAATAGAAGGTAAGGAAGCCCAGCAGCTGGAATTCCTTGCTAGGCATAAGGCTATTGACAAAGGCATTGTAAAAGGGGAGTCCTCAATCTTAGGAGGTGACTCCTGTCAAGTGTCAGGGACAGCTATCTCTTCAAGGAAGATCTTGCAAATTCTCTAAGCAAAGGGACCATGACTGAGGGAAGTATCCAGTATCTGAGGGAATTAGCCATGATGGGGGTGATCTGTAGTGACCTGGATGACAGCCAGGTATGGAAAGACCTGGATGAAATCTGGTGCATATGGTCTGTGTTGCTAAAGTTTGTACAAAGTGCACTGATGTCATAGGCCAACACCCTGGTGATAAGCTGGACAGACATGGAGGCAGCAGCTGTGGATGGACTGGCCAGCTAACTCTGAGAATTCAAAGAGAATCTTCCTTCCTTCATATGGGCCAGCTATGGAAAAACCCACAAGTTTTTCTCACTTCTGATTTTCCACACCATCCTACTGTGGCAAAGTGAGTGAGCAGCTGTGTGGTGCGTAGTTGCTGTGTGGGGTTAAACCGTGACATCCATATAACTGCTCTTAAATCTGTAGCCATCTTTATCCTACAGACTCGAATGCTTTCAAAATTAGTGTCATGCCATAACCTTTGGCTAGTTAAGCAGCTTACTCTAGGCACACAAACCAATCATTTTTCCTGTATGATTGGTCAATGTAAATATTTGGCCCTTTCAGTATCTTTCCTTTTCCCTCTTATGAATACCAGCCCTTGAGTACCATAGTGAAGAGGTACAGGCTGACCCCTCTATAGCTTCCCTCAACCCTTTTAAGTCTTGAACAGGCAGCTAGGGGTGTTCTGAATGAAAAGATAAACAGCTTGTTTGGGATGGGGAGCATGTGACTTCAGTGTTCAAAAATCTGTGTCCAGCCATCTACCAAAAATTGTTAATCATCGACATTTCTTAATTTTATTATGTATGTACTTGAGGATGGACAACTAAAGTGGGTAGTATAAATTTCAGTTGAAAGTATCTCAGAACTAACATAGTGGAAGTAAAAAGTATACCATTTATATAAAAAGCTGAGTTACACAGAGATTTCTAGAGCTCAAGTAGCTGAAAAACTTACAGAAAAGAGGATTTTTTGTTACCTGCAAAACATCTAGCAAAACTGTGTGAAGGCAGTGATTACTTTTCTTTATGTACTGTTCTGTCTGCTGCACAGAAGGGACTTGGACTGACAACTGTGATTCTTGCTGTACAGGCTAAAAAAAATTAAACATTTAATATTAAAAAGGCTTGTTTTACGTATGTAACACTCAGACTTTTTTATTTTTAAATCTAGGGAACATGAATGGTTTAAGCAGGACCTTCCAAAATACTTGTTTCCTGAAGACCCCTCATATAGTTCTACCATGATTGATGATGAAGCCTTAAAAGAAGTGTGTGAGAAGTTTGAATGCACTGAAGAGGAAGTGCTAAGTTGTCTATACAGCCGAAATCATCAGGACCCTTTAGCAGTTGCTTATCACCTCATTATAGATAATCGAAGAATAATGAATGAGGCCAAAGACTTCTACTTGGCTACCAGCCCACCAGATTCTTTTCTTGATGATCACCATCTGTCTCGCCCTCATCCTGAAAGAGTGCCATTTTTAGTAGCTGAAGCACCACGTCCCCGCCATACTCTTGATGAGCTGAATCCACAGAAATCAAAACACCAAGGTGTAAGAAGAGCAAAGTGGCATTTGGGAATACGGAGTCAGAGTCGACCAAATGATATCATGGCTGAAGTTTGTCGAGCAATTAAACAGCTGGATTATGAATGGAAGGTAAAAGAATAAAGGTCTCTACAGCAGACCAACAGTAGATTTTTGTTTGAGCTGTGTAGTTACACAGCCTGGAAGTCTTAAACCATGTTCTGTGCTGGAAAATAATGTCATGTGCCTGTGCTGAATGCTTGTGGTTGCTATGCAAAAAGGGTTTTGGGGGAACTTAGTCATGCTGACAGGAGAAAGTTTTGCTAACATGTCTAACTTTTCTAATGGGCCTATAGGAATGTTTTTCTGTTGGCTAAAAACCCCTACAACTCTTACCTGTTAGGCCTGAAATCATTTGATAATACCAGTGAGTTGAAATGGCAAAAACAATATGCAGTGCTTTTCAAGCAGTTCTGGTAACTAACTCAGATCTTCTTTTGTACTAGGTTGTAAATCCATACTATCTACGTGTTCGAAGGAAGAATCCAGTAACAAGTGCATATTCCAAAATGAGTCTACAGTTGTATCAGGTGGACAGCAGGACATACTTACTGGATTTTCGTAGCATTGATGGTATGTGAATGAAGACTTACATAAGTTAATGGAGTTGCACAGGAAATCATTCTAAATGCAGACATCTTAATTTACTTGTTTAGGAGTGAATTGTTGCCCTGAAGTTTAAGACTATCTAGATCTGTATTAGTGTTTCTTTATTCCTTCCTGGTCAGGTGTTCCTGTGATCAGATGGTTAGCAGTTTCATCCTTTAAATAATAAATTTTTAGCTATATCAGCTCCTGAGCTGCTCCATTTTGTGTCTGCATGAGCACTAATACCGCTAGTGCAAAAGGGGACAGGTTTATGAGAGGTGAGATTTGGATCAGCCTAAACTGTTCTTGGAGCCTCACTCCCAAATTTAAACATTGATTTAGATCTGAAGTAAGCATGTGAATAACACTTCCTAGTGAAGATAAAGCTTGGCATCTAGGCATTTAAATTTGACTTGGACTGTTCACTGCTGTACTGGGTCTGGCTGAGATGGAGTTAATTTTCTTCATAGCTGTGTGCTGGATCTGTGACTAAAATGGTGTTGACTACATCAGTGTTCTGGCTGTTGCTGAGCAGTTCTTGCATAGTATCTAGTCTTTCTTTTTCCCCAATCTGTTGCACCCAATGAGTAGGCCAGGGATGAGCAAGAAGATGGGAGGGGATGCAGCTTGGACAGCTGAGCCAAATTGGCTAAAGGGATATTCCATGCCATATAATGTTATGTTTAGCAAGGAAACTGAGGGGATGGGCAATTGGTGAAGGTAGACTTGAGACTGGCAGGGCATTGGTCTGCTGTGGAGAGGTGGTGCGTGGTTGCCTTTGCATCAATTTCCCCCTTTCTTCCTCCTATTAAACTGTCTTTCTTTCTGTCCATGAGTTTCCTCATTTTTTGCCTTTCTAGTTTTCTTCCCTACTGTGCTGAGATATTAGCTGCCAGGCAGTCAACCCACCAATGATGGTAGTAGACAAAATTTGAGATAGGAGTTGTATGCTTGCAGTAACTGAAGTCTTGAAAGCAGCTGGTCTACCCTGTAGAAGGATGGATTTTATAGTGACAGTAGCACAGCATACAAATCCCAGTTGGGTACCTTTCTGAAATTAGAGGAGCTAATACAGACTGGCCACAGTGCTTGTTGACGGGCATAGCAGACTAAAGCAGAATTGCCTGCAGCCAGTGGTGTAGATGACATGCCTAGGAAAAAATGTGACATGGAAAAAGGATGTACTGGAGTGTGGCTGGATTGTGGTGTAGGGTGGCTAAAGCTGTGTCTCATGACAGTTTAATGTGATCTGACTTGGCAGTGCAGTTCTTGCCTCATTCCTTCCAACAATACAGGTGCTTGCTTGGATCCAGTGGTACTTGATACAGGGAACCAATAGTCACTTTCCTGCACTGACCTACTGCAGTATAGCACAAATGCCATCCCTGTTGGAGGGGAGATGACTGCTTAAAGCCATGTAGCTGCGGGAGGGCAGCCTGCTGCAGTCCTGGCTTTAACTCTTGAGGAAGTACAACCCAAAGGCATGGATTTGCCATCTCTCTTCCAACAGTGAAGCTGATCTGACTTTCCTTTCTCTCCACCTCAGTTAACTGTTGTCTGTTCCCTCTTACCAAACCGTAGTTTAAAGTAGCTTTGATGTGAACACAAGAGAGACTGCCTTTTCACTAGTTTCTCCTGGAAATAATTTTTCTGGTGCCATGTGAGAGTCAAACTCATGTTCAGTACTTAAAGTAAGAACAGAGATACTTCAGCAGAATGCTACTTCTGAGATGAAAGTGTTTCTTCCTCATACTGAAGGTAAACTTCAGCTGCTGCAGCCAAAATGTACAACATACTATGGGGAAAAACTTCCAGAAGTGAAGGATAAATTAAGGTAGATGCTAGGAATTAATGTATCAATTATAATAAAAATGCAAAAGAAAACAAAATATAATAAAATAAAAGATAACAAAAAATAACCAGATATCAAGAAAACAAATAGAATAAAAATAAAGTAGATGCTAGCAAAAAGCATCTACAAAATGTTTGAATTGTTACTGGACTTAACCTTATGATGCTATCCTATTTTTGGTTTAGGTAACCTGAATTGAACTATTATCTGCTGAAATTAGTCCATGAAAAATATGGCAAGTGCTGGTCTAAACTAGATGTAAATGGTTCTGGAGCACAGTTCAAGAGTATAGAAATAATTTGCTTAAGGACACTTGCTTCTGTGTTAGTAGATATATAAGCTTTTTATTTTGTATCAAATATATACAGTTTGAAAAAGCTGTTTATGTAGTAATCAAGATTTTAAAAAACAAGATGGAGAAGTGTGAGAAGGCAAAGATATTTGCTGTTCCTGTAACTGATTTGATACTGGTACCTAACTTTCTTCCTCACTCCCCTTGCCCCCACAGATGAAATTACTGAAGCAAAGTCTGGGACTGCAACTCCACAGAGATCAGGTTCTGTGAGCAACTATAGATCCTGTCAGAAAGACTCAGATGCTGATGTGCAAGGAAAATCTGCAGATGCATCCCTTACCTCATCAGTGAGCTCTTCGCTTGACTCTTCTACAGCTGACTTAACTCCAAGACCAGGGAGTCATACAATAGAATTTTTTGAGATGTGTGCAAATCTTATTAAAATACTTGCACAATAATTTTGAAGATGGGCTTATTTCTTTTATAGCAATAAGCATGCAAAAATCATAGTCAGATGCTTCCAATTATAATCAATTTAAATTAACTATGGCGCTGAAAAAGCTAGCCACAGAATGCAATTTGCACAGGGATTGAGATGATTATTGGCAGTTAATGTATGTTATTTTGAAGCTGGAGTGAATTCTGATTGTCCACTGTCAAATAGCATAATACAGGTACAGGAAATCACATGCCCTTGGGGCAGTGTTCATAACATTTTACACTGAGTGCACATTAGGCTGCATATAACATCTAAGTTAGACAGAGCTTCTTGGTTTTTTCACTGGTAATGCATACATCTGATGCACTGTAAATGCACACTTACTAGTTCAGTGACCTAAGTATGACTTGTCGGTCCACCATCTACAGTTGTGACTCAGACTATCAAAATCTTCTAACAGTAATGTGTTAAAACTGCTGTGTTTCTTCCCCCTTATTTGGCAGTAAATGATAAAGAACAGTTTAATCTGTTACAATGTACTACTCTTAACAGCTGATAAATTTGATTAAATGCATGCAGGTCTAACCAGTCAGAAATGCATGTAGGTGCTCTGTAATGCACCAAGGGTGAAATTCAGTGGGCTGTGAGTACAACGGAGTCCACAACAATGGTAAGAGACTTAATGCTGAAAGGACTTGGCACCCCATGGACTGAACAAAATGTTGCTCTGTGAAGGAGAACTGTCAGCAAGCTCCTGATGGTGTAGCTGCATAGCAGGTCCTCACTGCTATGGCAAGCTGAGAATCCTGTTCCTTAGAAAGATGTGGATGTAGTTAAAAGCACAGCCTAAAGGCTGTTGTGTGCTATTTCAGGATCTGAAATTGTCAGTTTTTAAAAACTGATGTTGACACTGATACAGCTGTTTATAACATGTTAGCATATACTACACAGAATTCATTTGCAGTTGAAATTATATATAGGTTACTTTTTTCCCCATGCCACCCTTTATAGCAAACTTTGCTATTTGAATTAATTGTGAAATTAAATAGTCTTAACTTTTCAGTTGAACATTGAAAACTAATCATGACAACTTGAGTGCTAATACTCAAAAAGCTTTCAACAGTAGATTGTGCTTACCAGTAATGTAAATCCTTCTGCATTTAATGAATTTTGCAATGTTTCAGGAAGAAAAATGAACCTTGTGTTAAAACCACAGTTAGTACTTGCACAAAAACATTGAGTCTCTTGCAAACTGTATGTCATTAGCTAGAGTTCCATTTTCATCTAGCACTAAAACATGAATGATATGTCATAAAATGTTTAGTTTTGCACTCAAGAATTAAGGTTCTCTTCAAAATAAACTTTGTGACCTACTCTGTTTCAAATGTTGCTCTCCCAGGGAGAGACTGGAAATCCAGGTATTACTATGAACAGTGAAACCTGGGCTCTTTAAAATATATGGGGATTCTTGCCAATGACTGACACTTCAGTCATGGAAAACTGCTAGCTACAGATGTAAGAACAGTTTAATCCAGGCCAACTGGCTTCAGTCCAGAAGTTCATGTTATGAACATGCACAGAATCTGAAGAAACATAAAGCTGCTTTAAGCCCCAGAACAGCTGTAACTGTGTTCTGAACTGGGCAATTGTGTGGTCTGTCTGGTATGTAGGTACAAGTTACAACTTCAGTTCCTTATCCTCACACATGGTCCCTGCAATGCAAGGTAGTATTACTGCATCTCAAAGTGAAAGATTTTCCTTGCATTAAGCTTTGGGTTTGAACTCCTGAGATTGAGATGAGGGACCAGCTGCAAATCCTAGTTTTGGGTTCTGTTTTTAGTCCTGTAAGAATTGGTTCTGATGTACTGAATAAATCGGTGTGTTCATTTTTGTTAACCCTTTTATTTTGAAATTGTTAAATATTGCATTTGCACAAATGTAACAAACGCACAGGTTTTTTAAAATCTAGTAATTCCTAATCTGGAACTGGTTTGGGATCACTCTTGCATATATTAACATAAGTATTTTTCAATGGTATCTGCTTCTTGTAATGCTGACCACAAATGCAAAGTGGTAAGCTGCAAATAGCTTTTAATTTTTATATACCTTTTTGGCTCTCTTGTGCATTAAGACAACCACAATTTTTCCTTTGTCTTGGTATTTGGAGGTTGAAGTAAGTTTCTGGCAGAATTGTACTGTATTTGTAGTTTTAAATAAAGTAAACGTTATTGGTATGATCAACAGTTTTGATGGCCAAAGTTTTCTGATTGAACTGAGATTTTCATAGGAGATGGGGGAGGGAGTAAAGGGACTGACAACCTAGCTGAACCAAGAATAGTTGTCTGTTGTGTGACTTTCCTATGCTTTGTAGATCTTGCTGTTGAAATTGCCTTCTTCACATGTTCCTACTGATCTTCCAGACCTTTTTTTAGCATCGTGCTACTATCTGCCAATAGGCTGTGAAACAGAACCTCACTAAGAAAGCTGCCAGGGTTGTAAGGAGGCATTTTATGCAAATGAACACATTGGTCAAGTATGTTACTCTTTCTCCCAAGCTTCCTCCTGTGGGAGTACGTTGAATTATCTTGCCTTTGTATTGTAATTTTTTCAAAAACATGGATGAACCAAATTGTCCATGTGCAATATAACTCACAAGGTAATGGATAAAAAAATTCATCTTGGTGGTGCAATATTTAAAAAAAATAATCATATTTGTCTTGATCTAAGTGTTTAATACAAACTTGGAAATAAATTTTATTTTACTGGTTGATTACCATTGTGAGATACGAAGTCCTGTTAACTAAGATGTGCCTACTTCCTATGTTAGTTTCTTCTGACAATGCTGAATAGCAGAAATGCTTGTTTATAACTGTAACTTTTTAAACTTTCAAAAATTAAAACTAAGCAGATGTGGACTACTGAACCATCTTGTTTGAAACTGCATGCTGTCTTCTAGTGTTATGTATGTTATAAAATAACAGACAGGGACTGGTATACTTGTTTTAAACACAACTGCAATTGAATTTTAAAGTAGCAATATGATGACTTGCAGAATCAGACTCCACAATCTATCAGATTGTAAAGTAGGTATGTTTATTCAGCGCTTGGCAACATGGGGGGTAGTCTCACCAAAACCGTGCACACCTGGGGCAGTAATCTGTTCCAATTTATACAAGCATGTATTGCTTATACATAAGATTGCCTAATACGCCTATACATATTTATGACCTGTCCCTGCTTCATATTAAAATCAGTTCCAAGAAGTCATTTCCGTAAGCCCCTCCTATCTGCGCTTGCGCAGTGCCTTCTGGTAGTGGTCGTGGGGATGAAGGCTTGGTAGTCTCCCTCGCTCTGAACTTTTTAACCTTTCTCCTTCGCGCAGACTCAGTTATTCCTTGGTCTTTATCCAGATCACAGAGTTGATTTCAGCTAGTTCTTATCAGGAGCTGTTCTTCAGGAGGATCTGCGGACTCCTTGCTTCAGTTAGTTTACACAATACATCGTTGTCTACCAACAATCTAAATAATCATTAAAAATTAAATTACTAAAATGCCCTTAACCCCTTCTTTCAATGACAACAACAAATTACTGCAGAATTCCCAGCTAGGCAGCTGGGCCCTGAGTCCACGTAGATCCCGTAAACCCTTTTGCTGCAAGAGGGAACGCGCTCCTCGGTGCAGAAGCCCCCGTCTGCCCTGCGGTGCCTCCCCTCGCCCCGCATCTTCCACCCGCCGTGAGCCGGTGTTTTCTCGGTGTCTGCCTCTAACCGGCAGCAGCTTTAAGCCCTGCAGCCTCTCCTACATTTCCCGCCCTTTTGGGGGGAACCCCCCTCCCCCTCCGCCTGCGCGGCGCCTGCTTGCGGCGCTGCCCGCCCGGAGCCGCCCTGCCCGCGGCGGGGCTGCTCTCACGACGAGCCGACGAGCCGTGAG
>JAVJGI010000057.1:15376035-15387161 GCA_035590275.1 Ibycter americanus | reverse complement strand
GCTGGGCTTAAAATTGTTGTTGCCTGACTAACACCCCTGATGAAGCTGATGGACAGAATTTGTGTGGGGGACTGAAAGTCATCACATAGTACTGTTTTAGAATTGAGATGAGCAAGGTGTATTTCTTCTTTTATGTACTCAAAAGCTGTATTACCTAACCACTGAAAATGTGGTTTTCTCTAGTTCTCCAAATGGCTTCTTTTGGATGGAAGAGAAAGATTGGTGAGAAAGTTTCAAAAGCTACTTCTCAGCAATTTGAAGCAGAAGCTGCAGATGACAAGGATCTGGCTGATGATGATGATGCTAACTGGGTGCACGCAACTAAGAGAAGAAAGGAAGTTCTCTTAGAAGACTGTGTAAAGAGAAGTAAGGAGCTGAAGGATGAGGGTGCAAATTTGGCTGAAAATAGGAGGTACTAATGTTATCTTACTTGTTTTCATTGACTGAATAAGTGCAAAATGATATTTTAATCACTTCTGTAAATGCTAGGTAGTTGCCAGTAGCTGCATTCACATTTTTCATACTCGAAAAAGTGATCATTTCTTTCATTCTCCTTTACTGTCTGGTACTAAATAAGTTGTTTCCTTTGGTGTTGCAGTTGTGAAGTCTGTATTCCATCTCATTTTCCTATGTTCACATAACAAAAAAATGATAGAACGAGGGAGATGAGAAACTGATTGGATCTGAAAGTTGAAAGGGTAAATAAGAAACAGTGAGATAAGCCACACTCTCACTAATGCTTTGGCTACTCTGATAGTTTTCTCCTCTCTTGTAAATGTGTCTTTTGTCTTATTAAGAGTAAACTTTATTGCCTGCGTACAGTGTCAAGGTAAATACTTTAAAGCAGCTAATGCACTGTTAATCTGTCTAATGCTTTTGGAAAGTCATGTTCAGGTAGCTGCTCTGAACATCTGATATCAGTACTGAATCTTGATAGTTTGGCAATTTTGGAAGGATGTTGCAAAGATGGTTCCCTTGTCCTGTTATGCTTCAAGGAGAAAGTACCTTTGGAGCAGAGGAGGATTAGAAGAGGGAAAGAGAGACTATAAATTACATATTAACTACGTAATTTGACTAGATCTTTTCTGGAGGGGGAAAAACCGTTCCCTTAAATAGTCCCCTTAAAATCTTCAGAATGTTTGATATTAAATCTGTATCCTGATTTTACTTGTATGAGCACCTCTACTTTATTCATTGGCCCAGATCAGAGATAGCATTATTTTTCCAGTAGGAACAATTATGTAATAAGTCAATATGCACTCCTGTGCTGTTATACTATTCGTGTTAAGAATTTTCATCCTAAAAAATGGTTTCCTGGGCAATGTGGAGGAGACAACAACTTAAAAGTTTAAAGTAGGCAAGTTTATATATGATAGTAAACACACTGTCTATGTGGTCTGGTCTGATTCAAAAAATAATAGATACAAAATATCTTTGAGAAAAAGCTTTTTTCTCAAATTATTTTTAAATGTTTAAATACAGTCCCTCTTTTTATTGTTCACTTGAATGGTGACACGGTTCAGGGGGGCAGTGATTCACTTCTGTGCATCCTTTTGTGTTCCTGAGTTCTGTAATTCCTGAATAAAATTTTGAAGCCTTCTAAAGTTGACTCTAAATTTAAACCAAATTAAGCTAAACCAGTTTTAAGCCTGCTGCCATCGTATTAATTGATACCTTTAATGCAGTAGTTGCATAACTTGGTTGCATTAATATTAATAGCTGAGAACATAAATACACAAATTAAGAGTGTACGAAGTTCTTTGCTTTTAACACTGGAAATAAATCATACAGCGGCTTGCAGAAAGGTAGGTCTGTTCTGTGCTTTTGAAGATACAGAGATCATGTTTTTAAGCTTGAGAAAACATAATTATTTCCAAATGTTTTCATTCTGCATCTGGTAATCAGTAATATTTACTGTACTTAGATACATTAAACAGAGATTGATTTCTATTTCTGTCTTATCTTCCATTCTACCTTTGTTGCCTTTGTGTTTTGTTTTGAATGTTGTATATCTTTTCTTTGTGGATTTTGGTGTTCTTTTTTGATTGTTTGTTTTTTATTTATTATATAAAGTGCAATAAATCTCTTGAACAGCAGCAAATAATCTGTTGTATATGTGCTTTAGGGCAGGGAGATAGACTACTGCATATTTATTTTGAGTAGCAGGTAATTTTTGGTGCTTTTAATATCTCTGGTTGGTCTGAAGAGATTGTTTTCCTTTAGCTGTCAGTTAGAAAACCACACAAAAGCTTAACCCATCCATAAGTAGCAACAAAAGGTTTCTTTGTGAATTTAGTGAAGACTGTATCTCATCAGAAGTGCTTATGAGAGCTGCTGGGAAGCAAGTAACAAGAAATTAAAATGCAGCTTTTGGGAGGCTTATCACACTCTTTTGTGTTAATGCTTACATCTGAGGCTTAATGGAAGTTCTAACTTGAAATTGTGGTTTCCCTCAGTTACTCTAGCACACTCTGTACAGTTTGGGCAATTATGGTAGTATGGCACTGTCAGTGTACTTTTTTTTTTTTTTTTAAGAGAAAGATCTGGCTGAAAAAGCTTTCGTGTAGAGACTAAACTTGCGGTGGGAGGCTTTTGTTACTTGAACAGGTAGAATAGTCGACATGCCATTACAGTGAACTTCAGGAAGCAGACTGAAAGCGATGTTTATTCTCTGTGGTGGAAAGTGATTGCTGTAATTGTTTTTCAGACTTACATGGTCTGTTTCTTGAGTACAACATAAGCAGACTCAAGGAAATAATTAAATACTTAATGTGGATTGTTTTCTGAAATACCAAATCATAGTAACAGTAAGAAGGATATGAATTGGATTGTGTAGCATTTAGGTAAAAGGATAGTATCTCTTCCACTGAAGAAACTCAGAAGAAAACAAAGAGCACTAGAGAGTGACTAAGATGGCATCTTAGTTGGTGTTGCTTGTGGAGTGGAGAGAATAAGAGAATCCTGAAAGAAAACAGGCTTGGGAAGAAGGAAGAGGTTAAAAAGGAAAGAATTGAAAGAATAAATTCAACTTCGCTTCTTACAGAAAATAGATTTTGAGGTAATATGCATGGCAAAATTAATATGATGAAAGGTGAATTTTATGAGCAGATCTGCTGTTACTTAGCTGGAATACTGATCACTACCTTTAGGCTTCATTAGTCCATTAGCTTATTTTCTGTGGTAAGGGAAGGCAGTGATGGTGTTACACCCCCACCATGGTTTTGTTAGTCTCTGTGTATGCAGTAAGTGTTTCTGTGGATGAGTGAGATTTGTTTGACTTGTAAAGTGACTGTCAGTGCTTCTTAGGGGGAAGCCTCATGATCACAGGCCCTGGTTCTCATGGGGGACCATATGGGACATTGTTCTCATATCCTCCCTCGTACCTGCTGGAAGGTTGAAACAGCTAGGCTCATACAGTCCAGGAGGTTCCTGCAGAGCATAGATGATAACTTTTTGATGCAGGTGGTGGAGGAGTCAGCAAAGCAAGGTGTGCTCTTAGGCCTTGTATTCACAAACAAAGAAGGACTGGAGGACTGGTTGGGGATATGAAGGCTGGGGGCAGCGTTGGCTGCAGTGACCATGAGATGGTGGAGTTCAGGATCCTGCGTGGAGGAAGCAGGGCAGTAAGTAGGATCACAACCCTGGGCTTCAGGAGAGCTAACTTTGGCCTCTTCAAGGATGTAGTTGGAGGAATCCCATGGGTTAGGACTCTAGAAGGGGATCCAAGATTGTTGGCTGATATTCGGGTATCATGTCCTCCAAGCTCAAGATAGGTGCATCCCTATGTGTGGGAAATTAAGCAAAGGGGGCAGGAAGCCTGCATGGATGAGCAAGGAGTTTCTGGCAAATGTCGAACAGGAGAAGGAAGTTTATGAAGTATGGAAAAAGGTACTAGCTATTTGGGAGGAATATAGGGATGTGATCAGAACATGCAGGAAGGTGACAAGGCAAGGTCTGTTTGGAGTTCAGTCTGGTGAGGGAGGTCAAGGGCAACAAGAAGGTCATCTTCAAGTAGTTCAGCAGGAAAAGGATGACTAGGGGAAATGTGGGCCCACTGTTGAGTGAGGTGGGTGCCCTGGTGACAAAGGACACAGAAGGCATTCAGTAACTCTGCCTGCTCTTTGCTTCAGTCTTCACTGCCAAGGTTGGCTCTCCAGTTTCCCAGACCCTGCAGGCAAGAGAGGAGGTCTGGAGAAAGGAAGACTATCCTTTTGTCAAGGAGGATTTTGTTGGAGATCACTTAAGCAAACCTGACACTCACAACTCCATGGATCCTGTTGAGATGCATCCCCAAGTGCTGAGGGAGCTGACAGGTGTTATTGCCAAGCCACTCTCCATCATCTTTGAAAGGTCATGGAGAACAGGAGCAGTGCCTGAGGACGGGAGGAAAGCCAGTGTCACTCCAGTCTTCAGATGGGCCAGATGTAGGAGCCAGGAAACTACAGGCTTGTCAGCCTCACCTCCGTCCCTGGAAAGGTGATGGAACAGCTCATCCTGGAGGTTACTTGTAAGCATGTGGAGGAAAAGGAGGTTACCAGGAATAGTCAACAGGGATTCATCAAGGGGAAACCACGCCAACCTGATAACTCTGTGATGGAATGACTGGCTGGGTAGGTGAGGGGAGAGCAGTGGATGTTGTCTACCTTGACCTCAGCAAGGCTTTTGACACTGTCTCCCATAACATTGTCACAGGTAAGCTCAGGCAGTGTGGGTTAGATGAGTGGGCACTGACAGGGATTGAGACCTGGCTGAATGGCAGATCTCAGAGGGTTGTGATCAGCGGTGCAGAGCCTAGCTGGAGGCCTGTAGCTCATCGTGTTTCCCAGGGGTCAATGCTGGGTCCAGTCATGTTCAACTTGTTCATCAGTGACCTGGATGAAGGTACAGAGTGTACCCTCAGCAAGAACTGGGAGGAGTGGCTGACACACCAGAAGGCTGTGCAGCTGTTCAGCAGGACCTGGACAGTCTGGAGAGCTGGGCAGAGAGGACTCTAATGAAGTTCAGTAAAGGCAAGTGTAAAGGACCTATGGAGGAACAGCCCCATGCATGAGTGCAGGCTAGGGGTTGACCTGCTGGAAGGCAGCTCTGGAGAGCGTAAGGAACAGATGTATTGATAATTGCCTTAAACACTACCTAGTGCACAAATTCAAGTGGACCTGCTGCAAATCTGTTCTGCTTAGATTGGAGAGGAACTGAAACAAGCTGTAGCTGCAGAGTGAGCTGCCGTTGCCTACCTTGGTAACCACAGCGTGGTACAGGATGGAATGACATTAGGTCTCGCAGGGGCAATATCTAACTGGTGCTTCCTGGAAGAAACTTCTGTGGTAACATAAGGCAACTGCTGATGTGCACAGCAGGGGTTGCGTGAACCCCTCATGACCACTGAGGAGGATCCCCTGCAACCACTGCTCACATGTTGAGCTTGCACAGACACAGACCACACCCACCCGTGCTTTGTATGTAAATGAGGGAGCATCCTCTCAAGAGCATAAAACCTAAATTGAAGAAAGCTTCAGTGGGACCCCCACCAGCAAGACACCTAGGGTGAACAGAACCAGTGGGACAGTGCTGGATCCAGAGGTGGTCTTATCTTTTCATTGAATAGTGACCAGATCTATGTAACAAAGTGTGGCACAGGACTTGCTTATCCAGTTAAAGTAATTGCCATTGAGCTATCATATCTAACCACGTCTTGTATTTTGTTTTAATAAATCATAAAACTGGTTGGTTGGTGGTGTTTCACCTTAATTCAGTCCAAGGGTATCATGAACTTGGTCATTTGTCTCAAGGGGAGGGAGGTTGCCTTAAATGACTCCTTTCAGGTCACAACATGGAGAAGGACCTGGGAGTCCTGGTGGACAGCAAGTTGCCCATGAGCCAGCAGTGTGCCCTTGTGGCCAAGAAGGCCAGTAGGATCCTGGGGTGCATTAGGGAGAGTGTGGCCAGCAGGTCAAGGGAGGTGATCCTTCCCCTCTCCCCTGCCCTGGTGAGGCTGCATCTGTAGTACTGTGCCCAGTTCTGGGCTTCCCAGTTCAAGAGAGACAGGGAACTACTGGAGAGGGTCCAGTGGAAGGCTACAAGGATCATGAGGGGACAGGAGCATGTCCCTTCGGAGGAAATGCTGAGAGAGCTGGACCTGTTTAGCCTGGAGAAGAGAAGACTGAGAGGGGATCTTATCAATGCATACAAATATCTGAAGGGTGAGTGTCAAGAGGATGGGGCCAGGCTTTTTGCAGCGGTGCCAAGCAACAAGACAAGGGGCAACAGGCATGAACTGCAGAACTGGAAGTTCCATCTGAATATGAGGAAGAACTTCTCTGAGGGTAATAAAGAGGTTGTGGAGTCTTCTCTGGAGACCTTCAAAACCCTCCTGGATGCGATTCTGTGCAGCCTGCTGTAGGTGACCCTGCTTTAGCAGGGGCTTGGACTAGATGATCTCCAGAGATCCCTTCCAACCTTGACCTTTCTGTGACTAACGAATGGGCTTCTTGGGGGTCAGAATTTGTACATCCTGCTTCCTTTGCCATTGGCAAGCTCAGGAGTGCCATGGGTGAATTGTTTTGGAGGTGGCAGCCCTCTGGGTTTTCAGCTTTTGCAGGAGACGCTTGAGGAGTGTTTGTACCTGCTGTAATGTGTGTGCATGAACCTGTTAGGTCTGAGGCACATGCAGAAGAAAAATGGTACTGAAGAGAACAGTTTCTGATCTAGATTTTAGTCGTTTTGTGGGATGGGAAGAAAGATGGGGAGACTATCAGAAACGGGTGTTGAACTAGGTTGATTATCCCTGTGGGTTTGTTACTGTGGAAGATGTGGTTTAGGAAATTCTGACCTAGAAACTTAATCAATATGCAGTTTTGAAGATGACTTGTGAATGAGTGATCTTGGTGTCAGAACAGAAAGAAAACACAGGTGTGTGGAAGAAGTGTCACATTTGAGTGCTCTTCTGATGTCTGGGAAGAGCAATTAAACATGTACAAATATATGCACAGTCTTTTGGTGAGCAGAATATTGCCTGCTGGTGGAAAGAATGGAGAATATTCCAGAGGAGAAACTGGTTTTGCTTATATGAAACTTAAAGTGCTGGTGGGTTATCCAGCTGGAGACACTGGTATAGATGTACTCCCATACACTGGAATTAAAAAAAACCAACAAAACACACCCCTCAAAAACTACCCCAAACTGAATCACAAACAAAAACTCCAAAATAAAAAAAGCCAACAACTATAATTCAGATTAGAGGTTTTTTTTGTGTTGATAGTTCTACACTGCTTTAAATCTGTCATAATCCAAAAGGATAAAAGCTCATGTGTTCAGCCTCAGTATTTTGAAGACAGCATATTTTAACTGGTAGGTGGGTAGTCTTTGGCTGTGGACACGGGCTTAAGCATAGGTTTAGACGAGATTAAACAGTGAAGTATAATGTCCTCAGACATGTGACGTGTAGAGAGCTTACGGCAAGGAGAAGGAAAACTTCTGTCGGACTAGTATCTTCAATATAACCGAGTTGCAGAATCATGTAGGCTTTGCAATCCGCTCGTGTCGTTTTAACTTTTTGGGCGCAGTTGTAGCTGGTCCTGAGGGTGGCGATAGAGTTCTTCTCAGCGTACCCTGCAGAGATGCAAACACGTCTAGCTAACTACTTCATTCTCTTTTGAAAATAGACGCTATTGCATTTAAATTCTTATTGATTCGCATTTAATTTTTCAATTTTGCTAAATAAAAGTTAATATTGCTTTCACTTCAGATTTTATTTCTTTATTATTCCATATTGCATTATAAAAAATATCTCCATCTGTAAAGCTGGTACTGGTTTGGGAAGATCGTGTTTTCAGCTGGAACACTCTTACGTTTTGGCCGAGCTTACAGGGATTCCCCCATGTTAAAATAATTAGTAGTGTCACTTGGTGAGTAAATTAGACTGATGGATAAGGTTTTAGTCTGTCTTTAGCTTTTGCAGCAGCAAATTAAATAAGGACATCTCAAAGTGCTATGAGCAGACCAGATAACAGATCAATTTTCATGAAACTTTTTACTTTTCTAGAGGAATTAATCTTTGGGAATAACTTATTTTCTAATGTGTTAAAAAAACCCCCAAAACAGCACTTCTGTGAAGTGCTACGTATTGCACATTTTGGCAGTTGAGACTTTTTTTTCCCCCTGATGCTAATATGCCAGCATCACTTCAACATGTGTAGTATGTGATTCCTTAGCTATCTAAGCTAGATGTTGTGACGTGTCAGTGTCAGACAATGAGGCACACTCCTTTAAAGGTGTGTTTAGTGTAGTGGTAAGTTAAGTGTTATCAGAAAAATAATATATTTAGCAGATGGAGCAGAGGAGTAATACCTATTTAAATAAAGCTGAAAAGCCTTTCTGACATGTTCTTGCAACGTTTCTATTTGTTCAATTTACCCATGTCTTTCAGGTTTAGGTTATGATAAATATTTGATTACTAATGAGTTACAAAAGTGCTGAAGTAATAGAATTGCTTTCAGATCATTTTGATAATTCATTTAGATGCAGCTAACATGGCAAAGGGCAAAGATCATCGTGTCAAAATTGCATCTCAGTTTTCAGTCAATAAAACTGATGTTACTTACATAATAGAATGTTAATGAAGAGGTTTGCCGGAAGATCCAACACCTATCTTTGGCGGAAACATTTCGGCAGTTTAATAGGCTGAGTTATATTATGGAATAGCCTAGGAGAAGTGATGTACGTTAGAGAGAAGAGGGGTCCAGGAGAGCTGGTTGCATTTTTTTTCAAGTTATCTCCTCCAAACTCAAGAATGGTTCATCCTGATGAGGAGGAAATCAAGGAAAGGTGATAGCAGTTCTGCATAGATGTACAGGGAGCTTCTGACAAAATCCAAACATAAAATGGAAATGTAGAAGAGGTGGGATCAGGGTCACGTGACCTGGGAAGACTGCAGAGACCTGTCTGAGTATACAGGAGTGGGATTAGGAAAGCCGAAACCCACCTGGAATTGAATCTGATGAGGGATGAGAGGGACAGCAAGAAGAGCTTCTACAGGTGTATTGGCATCAAAAGGAAGACTGGGAAAAATGTGGGTCTTCTGCTGAATGGGATAGAGAATCTAGTGACAAAGGATGCAGAACAGGCCAAGGTACCCAATGTCTTCTTCGTCTCAGTCTTTAGTGATAAGACTTGCTTTCAGGAACCTCAGGCCCATGAGACCAGAAGGAGAGTCTGGAGCAAGGAAGACTTACCCTTGGTGGATGAGGATTGGACTGAAAGGTTTGGACAAACCTGACATATAGAAGTTCATGGAACCTGATGATGTGCATCCATGAGTGCTGAGGGAACTGGTTGATGATGAGCAAAGACTCTTCAACTGCATTTGAAAGGTCATGACAACTTGGGGGTGGTTCCTGAGGGCTGCTAGAAAGCAAATGTCACTTCTTGTCTTCATGAAGGGTAAGGAGGAGGGTTCAGGGACTTACAGGCCCATCAACTTCACATCTGTCCCTGGGAAGGTGATGAAGCAAATAATCCTAGAAACCATTTTGAAACACAGAAAGTACAAGAAGGTTATTGGGAGTGGCTGGCGTTGATTAGCAAGGGGGAAATCATGCTTGGCCAACCTGATAGATGGCAGATGACCAGAGAATGGTGTGGACTTTCCATCCTTGTTGGTACTCGGAACCTGGAGTATACTCAGAACTGGACAATAATGTGAGCACCTGCTTTAGCTGACCCTGCATTGAGCAGTGTGTTTGGACTAGGTGATCCCTAGGGGTTCATTCCAGTCTTGGCCATTCTGTAATTACATACCATTAAAACTACAGACACACTTGGAATACAGAAGGTAGTTGCTCATACTTGAATTTGACTGTACAGTTCATTGGTGTGGAACCTTTCTCGATGGATGGGAAACTTCTTTATTTTTGATTTTGTTTCACTAGTCCATATATCTTTGGTGGAATGCTTTGGGTACAGAGAGATGTAAAAAAAATGGCCAGTCTTTGCCTTCTTACCATCTTGGCCTGCTATCTGACCTTATTTAAAGCAAATATTTATCTTAATAGTTAGAAAATTAAAAGAATTGATTCAGTAGATAATCTGGGAGTCTACAAATGTAGCTTTTGTTTCTGGCTTCTAGAAAAAAGTCTAGAATTCTGTTAGGCTGCTGGTATATTGCATTGGGAATATTGAGTCTTCCACAGTAGTGATCTGAATGCCTTACACGGTTGGATTTTGGAATTAAGTATAGGTAGAATCACTGGAAAATGGTTATGATGAAACTAGGAGACTGTAGTAAGTACTTACTCCTGCTGTTCCTTGCAGGCTGAAAATAACTGTTTGGTATCAGTCTTGGATGTAATTTGCATGCTAAGTATAATTAGCAATTCCATATAGTGCTTACTCTTTCAGAGTCAATGACCAATACCAGTGTTCTCCAAATAAAATGAAAATTTTTAATCTCAGAAATTGCTAGCTTCGAGTAGGTTGAGTGTTTTCTAAGGTCAGTCATGCAAAAATGCAGAGAAAATAGGAAAGCTTACCACTGTAAGTAAAATTGTGTAGTACAGATAGGGGCTTGATTAAAATGGTCATGATTTCTAGTCAAAATGTCTGATCACTTTTAAATGTTTTTTGGTGTTTAGCATTCCTGTCTGTTGTGTGTGCATATATAACTTCCTTGCTGTTAGCGTATTGAGAATGACTTGCACATGATATGTGCACTAAAATGAGACTAAGAGTGTATGAACTGTTACTCGAGTGTTAGGACACATGAGCTGAAACAAAAGAGACTTTGAACAAGTATGGACTTCTTACCTCCATTTTTTGGGAAAAGCACATGTTGCAGCTTCTCTCTTATTTGTCAGAACATGTGGTTTGTTTTGCAGGCCTCATAACGTTTCTACAGAAATTAAAAAAAAAAAAAGGTGCAGAGAGTGTTTTACAGTGTTTAACCACCCTCCCATAAACTGCTGTGTGAAGTAACATGTTAATTTTTATCTTTAATATAATTTTTGTTGCTAGCTTTATTTATTACTGTTTTTTCTCGCTTACTGGTAGAGTTGTTGCTTCCTGGTAATGCATCTAGTTGTCCTCTCTCATTGAGGAGGAAGTTCTTTGCAGAATGTTTAAGTAGTTGCTTT
>JAVJGI010000057.1:15363573-15375935 GCA_035590275.1 Ibycter americanus | reverse complement strand
TCTTTGCAGAATGTTTAAGTAGTTGCTTTTGTTTAAATTGCAATTTATCTTTAATTTAGCTATCTCCCTTTGGTTCTAGCAATTTTTCCAACAACTGGTTATTATTTGGCAAAGCAGGAGTTCAGTTTTGAAATTGTTACTAATTTAGTGCAGATTTTTCTTAGAGTGTGTGCAAGAGGGTTTGTATTTAAACTGTACATAGAGTTTGAATAATTTTGAGAGTCTTTTTGTTTTAATTATTGTTACTTGAGGATATTGAATTGTGACAATGTAGCATCCATCTGTGTTTAAATGTGGGCATATTTAGGTAGGTATGTATTTATAAATAAAACCCCGAAGTATTCATGGAACAACTCTAGAGTATGGAAGCATCTATATGTATATTTGTATTTTGCTTAAGTAGAAAACATAATTTAATTGATGCTTATATATGGTCCTGTATAACTTTAGGCACTTAGTGGAGTCAGCCAAGGTATGCATCTGTAATTATTCAAGGTCTCTTCACAATGTAAGGAGAAAGGTATCAACTTAATTCAGTTCACTTAAGAGCTTAAATTGCAACTTGGAGGTTCCTGTTGCTAGCTTTTAACCCTATAGATACATTATGTATGTATCTGGACTGTTTTGTGGTGCTTTTGCCTTCCTGGACAGGGTGGCTTTGGACAAACTGGGAGAGTGATGGCTGCCCGCAGCTATGCCAAGGACCACTCTGTAAGACACAGAGTAATGCTGCTCAGGTGCCAGTGTCTGGGAACATTCCCTGGCACTGTGAGTGTGCCAGTGCAGGAACAGCCTGCAAGGCTACAGGGTGACTGAAGTCTTCGTGTAAGTGCTTGAGCTTAGGTACCTAAACTTAAGTGGGATGAATTGGACCTAACTGCTGATACCTGATTGGAGATGACAGATAATTTATGCGTTAATTGTCTTTGGATTTAAGTTGAGAGGCTCTATTACTTCTGTGCATGAAATAGAACTTACAGAACTTGTGAAGTGAAAAGGTGTTGTATTCACTGGTTATATGCTATGTAGTGGGTTTTTTTAATTAACTCTCCAAAAATATGTCTTGTTTACTTAAAAACCCCACTTATTTAAATATGTAGAGGAACTAGAGAAGCATAGGAAAAATACTGATTCTTAAGTAGAGGTTCAGTCAGTGTATATTAATTTATATATATGTTTTAATATCTCTATGTAGAGGAGTCATGCCTGACAAGTACTTTCTTCTATCCTTCTAATGCATGTGAAATTACTGGAAAATGATGAATACTTTACATTTCATTGAAAAAAAATTTGGATTTGCTTCTTAGTAATCAGTAGGACAGGAATTGATAGTTTCTAAATTTTTATATTGCTAGCTGCTTCTGTTGCTTCTGTTTAATTCCTAGCACTTTTATGACCAAGTAGAATATTTGCATCTAATCCCAGAATCACTCTGTAGTACTATTTGAGGACCTATAAGGAACTATAAAACATATGAACTATAAATAAATACTATAAATACATAAATACTGATATTTTATTAGTTTTATTTTTGTCACTTATGACAATATTTTACATTTAAATTTTGTCACTCATCACAGCTGTGCTTGAAAAGTTAATTTAAAAAATATGTGAACGCATCTGTTCTGGCATATTTCTAGCCTTGTGAATTATACACAGGTAATTAACTCTTTTTACCTTTTCTTACTTTATTCTTTTGGCAGTCTGTGATTTCCTTTGGATCTGATGTGTGTATGCCATGCAGCCTTTGAGAGATATTCCCTCAGCAATACTTTCAACCTTGTGCTGCATATGAGGGATAATAAGGGATAATAAGCAAAATGCCCTGGTGCATTTTCCTTTCTCCTAGGTGTTGGGTTGAGATGAAGTGCTCCATTGCGAGTTTCTCTCACAGCTGGCTTGTTTGTTTTTAGCGTTGATCTCTTAAACTGTCTTCATTCCTTTTCTCTTGCTGCAAATTACTGTTATAAACTGGCTAGGACAGGAACCATCTTTTAAAACAGTAGACACGATGGCAGCAAACCAGCACTATCGCCATCCTGCAGAAACCCGGTTCCTGCTAGCAGGTCTGTACTGGTAGATGACAGCTAGATATTCATGTAAATACTTTAATGCAAGTCTATCTAGCAAGTTAAAGAACATGTTTCTGACTTGATCTAAGATATTTTTCCCATAATTTTACTAAGACATTCTAATAATGCAGCTTGTAAATGTAGAGAATTCTATTATTTATATACCTAGTATAGTACTAGCAAAATCTATTAATTTACATAAATAATCTAAGCAGCTTTTACAGACAAATAAAACCTGGGGCCTTTTTCACATCCTTCACTTGAGAGACACTGGCAAGAGTTGCTCCATTGAAATACTGCTGTCACAGTGTCCAGGGTTCCCTTTATTAATGACATTATATATTGTTTTGTGGATACTGTAAAATACGATTGTATTGAATTTTTTTAAAGTTACAGTTTTTATGTTTTGTTTGTCATCCATTTATACTGTTAAATATACCTAGTTACTTTTACTTAAGTAATAAAACCTTTGTATTTAGAAATGATATTTTTCATAATAATATTTCTCTTTATAGAGAAAGCTGCAGGGAAAAAACCTGGCTGTTTCCTGATTTAATACCTTTGTCCATTTGCTTTTAAACAAAGCCTAGTTATTGTTGCTGACAAACACAATATTTGCCTCCATCCCCTTTGTTTGAACTGCCTTTATGGTTCATGGAATTTAATTTTGAAACAGTAATTCAGTATCCCTTGCATTATCCTCATTGAACATGATGATGTCTGTTTCTTCCAAAATTTAAATGTACTGGTTTTAAGGGATCACAATTGCCCATCAGATTTTGTTTCAGGAGTTTTGTAAAGAATTAGGATACGGCAATGTGTTTTCTTACAAATGTCTTGGTTTCTATACGTATGTCACCTTGTTTTCTAGTTCCCTGAGTGGTGTCCTCCACATCTTATGGCATATCATGAAAGTATCCCTAAACTGAAAAGGATGCTTGGGAGTAAAGACTGAGAATAAAAACCCTTTAAGAACAACGTCTTGTTCAGTCCGGTCTTTGGAAGGGCTAGGTCAAATAGCAGGTGGGGAAAATCAAGAGTGGTACATTCTCTTTGTTATTCGTGGAAATATTTGATGTTATAGGACTGCTAACTGTTTAAGAGTTGACTTCAGAACATAATGTACTACCTCAAGGAAAATTACTTGTAAGGATCTTGTATGCTAATGTGTGGTCCTTAAATTAATAAAAATTTAATTTCTGGTGGATGGACTTTCTCTACTGCTTTTTTGTTCTGTTAATTTATTTACATATGAATTAACTATTTAGTAATTTTGTAGATAATTGTTAAATTATATCACGGCTGAGTTAATTGAAAGAAAGGGCTGCTATACATGCTACCTAAATTTGGTTGTTTACAAGTTAAATATCTGGTCAAAAGATTGTAGTTCCATCATGGGTTAAGCGGATTTCAGTCAGGGTCAATGTGACCCAGCTGTCCTGCCCCCTAATTTCCACCCCTTTGCAATGGTCCCGTGTTTTTGTTTTACCCTGCAGGGAGCCAACTCAGGGTACCGGTTTGTCACTGGAGTGGTGAAGAAGCCTAGCTGGAAAATAGCCTCTTTTTGGTTGCTGGCTCTGATACAGTTTACAAATGCTTTTGCTAGAATAGGCAGGAAAATGGGTATTGGAGTAAGTGGCGAAACAGCAAGGGGAATGGAGACAAGTTCCTTCATGTATGTGCTATTACTGTCTAGTTATTGCCTGTGTGTTATTGTTACTGTATTGTACTTATAATTTGAAATGGATGTCTGTGAATGTATTCTCACTCACATACATTCCAGTTTTTGCACTTTTACAATGTTAATCTCCTTCAGAATGAGTCTAATTCTTCTCTCACTTTATCGCTGAACCTTGAACAAATTACTCAGTTCGTAAGGGGCTGTGCTAATGTGTTATATGCAGAGTGGTTATTTTCTCTAATTTTAGCAGTACATAAATGAAGTACACTTTTTTTTATGGGATGTGGGTGCAGAGAGATTCATAACATGACACAGTTGTTAACATATATTGCCAAGTACTTTTGGTAAACCATGTGACATATATGAAATATATGCTAAACATTGTACATTTTACTACAGTGATGTAGGTGACCAGTACATACATCCCAATCTCAAGAGAAGAATCATGGCTTTTGTAATATGCCCAGTCTTCTAATATGGTGTTTAAATACCATAAGTCAAAGGTTGTAGACAAAGAACCGTGCCTTTCTACCTCTGGATGGTGCTTGGTACGCTCATCCGTATAGTGACAGTGATAGTGCATTCCTCCCCTCTTTCTTACTCTCTGAAAAGCAATCATACAAATTTTGTTTCCGTGAAGTTTTGCTATTTTGAAGTCACTTTAAACTGGTTGCTTTTACAGGCTGCCATTGGACAGGTTAATGGTTGGACTTGACTCGGTGATAAGACTTGGACTTTTCCAACCTAAATGGTTCTATGATTCTGTGTTTTCCTGCTAGTCTCTGAAGTTTTACTGGCTCTAGCAACTAAGTAGGAAACCTTAAAAAACATTGTTTGTGTTTTCTTTGGCCTGTCAGCTGGTAATAGAAATCTAATGTAGTAGACCATGGCTTCAGCTTTTTGTCTTCTGCAAAAACTAAGAAATGACAGTTAAGACAAAATGCATTTCATATTTGTAGGTTTTGTTTTTTTTAACTAGGCCCTTTGGATAAGAGATGTTGGGTGATGAGGAATGGCTTGTATTCAGCTGGCTCCACAATTCTATTTTACTGTAAAAAATGGAAGACACCTGTTAAATAGCATAAATGTACTGAAAGGAGTTCTGCAGCCTCTGTAGGAAGCTGTAGGCTTGTTTAATACAAGCTTTCCTTTTCCTGGCAGTTGGCTCTTGTGGTGATGGTAAATTCACTCTCAGTGGATTTGGCTGTTGACATAGGTGGTTTTAGTTGTATTTAATCTAGTTTGTCAGTGGAACTTTTCTGTTTGTCAGAAGATTAACCTTTCCTGGTATTTTTCACACATAACTTATTTTCCTGGCCATAGTACTTGAAGTATTGCACGTTCTAAAATAGAATTGTATTCCAGTGAAGTATTTAAACTTTCAGTCTTCAAAGAGCATTTCTGATCTGAATTTGATTAATATTTGCTGAGACTTCAGAAAGGATTTAAATAGGGACTTAATAAAGAAAAGGTTTCTACAAAGCAGTCTGAGGGGTAGGATCACATGTTGAGATTGAAATAAACATGTTCCAATATAGAAAACAAAATTTTATTTTAGTCAACCCTTGCTACACCATCTTTCTCTCTGCCAAACTGAAAAATCTGTAGAGGTCTCAGTGTGAAGGTGGTAAGAAGCTACTTGCTAAAGATGCCATTTTTGAAACAATGAATTCAGTTTCATGACTCTTGCATTTGTCTTGTTTAGTAAAGATTGTGAACTGTTACAACATCCAAACACACACTCGAGTTTAGCCATCATATGAAACCATTATACCATAGCAGTGTCATTGCTGCCTAAATAAAGCTTTCCTTTGTGTTCATGCAGCCAGTTGGAGAATTACACTAGGGAGCTCCTTGGTGTTTTAAAACAAACTAATGTTTGGACAGGTCATAACCTGGATTAGACTGTTGATTTGGTTTAAGAAGCAAATGCTTTTATACTGGTGCAGAGCAGGTGCGAGAAAGTAGACTGAGGTGAGGAATGTGAAGAACGACTTTTGAGGATTCACTTAGAATGGCTTTACAACTTGATATTAAGACATTTTGTAGTTGCCTTTCAAAAATGTGGCAGAAATCTAGTACTTCTGTCTTGTGGATGGAATTGAGTGAACAAGGTTTCAGAAATTATTTTTTAAGTAGCTAATTTCTTTTGTGGGATTCAAAGTGAGAAAGAAATTCCAGACAGTACTGCAAAAAAATTTACAAGTGTTGTTGACATACAGAGTGAAAGAAATGAATCCTAAAATTAGAATAATAAATATTAAAATGTGCTAATTAATTTACACAATAGATTGCTGTCATAAAACCCAAGGAAGTTTTATGTAAATTACATAAGTATGGGAGAAATCTTTAACCTGACTTTTTTTTCTGGGTAATTTATTGTTTGTGAATATATTTTACCTGATTGTGAGGGTGCCCAAGTTGTTTAGTTTTGATCATCATATTCTGATAATAAATTGAGACTGAGAGAGTGAAGTTTTAAATATTGAACAAAACTGGGAAAAAACCCAACATGAGTATATTTCTCAGTCTAAAGAAAATTCATTGATGATGTTAGTTTGTGGATGGTAGCTTTTGTTATTTTGCAAGTCAACTTAATTACGTTTATCTAATCAGCGGGATCAACCTAACATTTAAAGAGAGAAGGTAGTAAGGAGTATACGTTAAAGGGCTTATTTTTGTAATTAATTGAGAATGGATCCTTTTCCCAGATGCAACACTGAAGCTATCAAGCTTTGATTGCTTCCTTTTTTTCTTTTTTTCTCCAGAGGAAGGAATCTTCTTGTTCACAGCTGCGTTACATCTGTGTGCATTATTGCAACAAACCAGTTTCTGTTGTCCTGTTCACTTCTCTGAAAGTGTGTTCTAAATCTGTGGGTAGTTTAATGGATACGGAGTCCTTCCAGAACTCAAAATATTCTTTGTAGATGTTCCCTGCTAGGTAGAACATAGGATTTGAGTCATAAAATAAAAGGAAAAATTAATTTTAGAAACTAGGATTCAGAAGAATAGGATACTGCAGACTAAATGCCTTAAGTATTCCTATCCAGAAATTAATGTAGATGAAAACATCTGAAATATTAATCTTCTGTTGAATCTTTAATGTTTTATTTTTCATCTCATGCTGTGCTATGGGAAAAATTGAAGGGTATAGGTCAAACAGT
The DNA here is from genome assembly GCA_035590275.1 of Ibycter americanus. Lineage (NCBI taxonomy): Eukaryota > Metazoa > Chordata > Aves > Falconiformes > Falconidae > Ibycter > Ibycter americanus. The sequence goes on along the minus strand of JAVJGI010000057.1, from coordinate 15,369,018 downwards.
TCTTGGTGTTACTCTCTTTCGATAGGCACCATTATGTGTATGCAAAGTCACACTGTCAGCACAGATGATTGGTCTGAATCTGATCTTTTCTTGGTCGTTCTTTTAAGGTTGCTTGTCAATAGAAACCTAACAGCATTTTAAGTGACTAACCAGCTCTGTCATGGAAACTGGAGCACAAGCTTGCCTCATCTGTCCCTTTACAGAGTATTTTTGCCTAGTGACACTGAAGCTTACTACTCCTTGGCTCTGCAGTGCTGATAGTGCAGTTCCCACTCTTCTTGCCACTTTTATGTCTATGCTTTGCATGCTAGTCATCTTGAGATTTAGAAGTGCATGATACATTCCTTTAGTTCTGGATGGTGACAGCCAGTCTCTACACAATCTGTACATGTCTATATTATGTCCTTTTAAGTAGATCATAGTGTTTATTACACATCTCTATTTCACTTATTTCAGGAGACTTGATGGTTTTTGCTGACTAGTATTTGCACTGGTACTTTATAGTTGTTTTACGTTAATACTTCGTAATAATTTCTGCGATGTGGGGAGGTTTGTAGGGTACCTGCCTACTTTATTTCATGAAAAGTAAATTAAAATTGCCCTTCAAGTCTCAAAATGCCATAGAGAATGACAAGTTTCCTCTGTCTTTATCTCTCTTTGTATTTATAACTTGTCATTATTACTTTGTGATGCTGACATCAGCAAACATTGAAAAGAGGCCAAAAGTAATAGAGGGAAAGAAAATGAAGGGGAATTACGTTATTTAATACAGACAACAAGAGTATGTCAACTAGATCAAATGAACTACTCAGAATGTGAGCAGACTATTGCTTTTTGTGTCATCTCTCCCAACAATGTTTTGCCCTGTTAATACCCTACTCTTGAGCATCATTTTTTGGCAGTAAATCATTTTGAGAAAGATAGAGGACTACTGGTATCTAAATCCCAAAAACTTTTTTCCGTGCTTTTTTTTTGGTGCTGTTGACAGCTTTTGACTTCTTGCCCTAGTTTCTATGACTGATTTCTGAGAACCAGTAGGATCAGCGGTAAGAGAGACAGAGCTGTCAGCCATCTGTGGTCAAATACTTAAAAGGTTAAAAGGATTAAATGTATACTCAGCTAAGAAGAAAATAGATGGTACCCAGCATTCTAGCTTTACTACTATGTTTCTAAAGGCTATCTGAGCAAATAATCCTCAAGGCCAGAATATGACCTGAAATTTGGTTCAAACGCAGCATAACAGTTTTTCTTCTATGTTTTTCTTGCTGCTGCTTTCTGAGAAACTACTGATGAAACTATTTTTAGGAACTAAACCGTTGTGTTTAAAACATCATTTCAGCATAGAAATACATTACTTCTCTGTGAATACTTAGAATATTCCTATTGCAATATCTGATACTTGATTTATATTAATATGCAGCTTTTGTTTAGGATACTAAAATAGTGAATTGATTTTACTGGAACTATACACTTACTTCTCTTTTGAAGCTTCTAAGATTATGAAGCTCTGTTCTTACTGTTTAATAATGAAATGGCAGGTTCAGGAGTAATAAAACTTGTATTCCTCTTTTGATTTGAATTTCCATATGTAAACCTCAGGCCTGCTCCTGTTTGTCACTGTTGATTTTGACTTCCTACAGAGTTCTCATCTGTAAAATGACAGTCAATACCCAATTTTAATTATGTTAAATTACAAGTCTGGAATTCAGCAAAGTACTCTATGTGTTTATAGATGGTTGCAAAGCAGTTTCTAGAGAGTTCTTTTTTACCAGTTGTCTTATCTGACACTAATGTTGAACATGAAAGCATTTGAAAATGGAATACTTTTTTTTAGTTATATGTATATAATTCATATTTGATCTTTTTAGTGCTCTTAAATGAACATAGTAGTTGTATGTTGTACTAAATGTTCTCTTCTCTGAGAATATTCCTTAGCGGTGTGGAAGGTCTTGACAATTTCTGTTCTTAAGCCCTCTAAAATGACTTAAAGTATATGTGAATATAACCGTTATTTCCTCCATATCAACAACTCTGTTGTTAGCACTGCCTTTTTAAATAGAAAAATGATTGTTCTGTTACGTGTTTAAGACAACGGGTATGTTGTATAAGTTGCAACTATAGATATTGGAGAAATACAGGTAAAAGGTTTGCCTATCTGTGAAGAAGTTCTCAAATATTGCACACTGATGAATTAAGATCTCTCATGGTATATTTTTACTCACCTCTTTATGTTCTGTTTTGTAATTTCTTCACAGTTTTATGTTAATAGGATACAGGTAGAAATAGCTTATTTCTTTTGACTTGTCCTTACAGTCAAACATTTACACATACTATAGTTTTTAACTTTTGAATGGTTAAAATCTATGTATTTCTCACTGCAATCCATCTGTTAATATTTCTAAAGTTGATCAGGTATGCATTCAGAGACAGTAGGATCTTCTGGTTTTCATGACAAAACTAAACCAGCAAAACCACCACTTAATTGAAGGAAGCATCATAAATTCTTCCAGTTCTGTTCCTCTGCTGAATAATATCCTGGTTGTCTAAGTTAACAGCTTGTAGAGAGAACTTGTGCTATTAAGCATTCTCACTTAAAAATTACCCTAAAATGTTCTCAATCTACCATAAATAATTAAAATTAACCTGAACTTACTAAATAAAATTACAGTTATTTTGACCCTTTTGACCCTTTTGAGCATTTTTGTAGGATCGTTTGCAAAGATAAGGAAGTCTTTGTGATTAATAGTGTGTTTCTTTGAACTTCTGACAGTCTTCATGTTGTAATCTTATTGCAGGTAAGTAAATTCCTCTGTGTTATATCATATAGTTTTATATCAAGCCATATTTTCAGGGAAAAGTATGAAATGCCAAGTCCAGGGAGATTCTGCAACAAGGCCAGAAACAATAACTCTAGAGCACCCAGTGTCTAGAGTTTTGCATGATTGGCATGTTTAACTCAGGTTTTGTTTAGTAGTATGAAACGTGTTTGAGTTTTTCCTGAATATAAATGTTTTTCTAAAAGAAAAAAACGTGTACTTTGGTCTTGCTTCAACCAATGCTTGTCAATCACTGTATAATTTTGTGTTATTTGGAGCTGAAGTATTTGACGCTTGAAGAAAAAACACAAGCATATGCCACATACATGCTTTCCAAAGCCCTCCTTGAGGGCAAAGCCCTGAAATCACCCACACTGGTAGCACCAGTGTAGGAGGCACAAGAACAAAAGTGGTCTTCAATTAGCAGCAAGAGAATTAATTAGCAGGCAGAGGTATTGCATTTGTTTTGCAAATTTTCTTGTCTCCTTACAGATAAGTGTGGTATCTCAGTGGGGCAGACCATGAATCAGTCATTCACCAGATTGTAAAGTGTTATTACTTTCTAGTAAGTCAAAGGCAGCAGTGCCCTGAGCTCACAATTCAATATAAAATGTATTTGTGAAAGACATCTTATGGCAGACTGTCAAGTGTAGGCACCATTCACTTCCCATCATTATCTAGTACTCTGTTGCATTAGCTCCCCTGTCACTTGTCATTAAAATTGTTTACTGTAGTATATTCCATTCCTGGTTCTCAGTAAAGTAACTGTGAAGTAGTAGTGAGTGATTTCTAATTAGATTACTTTTTCATATTGTATGTGAGGAAATTAAACGTTATTTCCATGTTAGGGAGGTTGTCTGTCGGGGACCAGTATCAGAATCCCGATTTAGAGGCTTTTGTCTCTGGGTATTGGTTACAATATCATCTTTCTCCAGTATTGGATTTCATACCTTTTCTTTGACAAAGGCAGCTTCAAAACTGCATTTACCTAATAGATGCAATGATAAAAAGTGTCCATATTTGCATGTGCGGCTGAAATAAAAACTAGGAAAATGGTGAGTGGAACTTATGTTAAAAATTTGATCTTGTAGTTTAACATGATGATAGGTGATAATTGCTTTCGGCATGTGATGAAATGTTATCTCCTATCTGTTCTTCTGTGGCAGTTAAGTCTCTTTGAAATATTTGTTATTTAATTTTTGTGTTTAATTTTTTACTTAAAATTAATTTTAAATGAATTTAAATAAATTTGCTATTTAATTTTGTGGTATATTCAGCTGATTTGCATTTGCTGCATAGGAGAAGATGCAGCTGTATAAATTGGAGTTTTTTCACTATATGCACTATTAGTGTCCAGGTGTCAATGACCTGATATTGAGGGGTCTCACACATACAAGAACAGTAACTCTGATGAATACTTACACTTTGAAATTACATGCATTAGCTATGTGCATGCTGTTTTTTACCCCAAGGCCAATTCAGTATAGTTTACCTACCTGAAGGGCAGTTATAGCAAGTTTATGTTTTTCTTTACTGTGGAGCAAGGATGTGTATATGGTCAGGTGCCACTGAAGAATTGTCGTGCACCACTTAAGCTGTGGTGATCAGCATGGCCATACCTGAATCAACCTGTTAAAATAAAATTGTTGGAAGTTTTAGTAGATAGTAAAGCAGTTGGCTTTAACTTCATCCCTGCACAACTGGATGACATAAATGTATGATCCTTTATGTACCATAAAATAGCTGCACTTCTGAGCTGCAGTAATGATGATGCATCAATAGTGTCACAATTGTCTGCGATAAAAATTGTAGAGCTGCTAAGACTTAGAAATAACAGGTACTGTTGCACTTCATGTGTTTAAAGACCTAACAATCTTGTGAAGGCTACCAGTGAGATTACACGTGCTGTATGGCACTATGGACGAGAATTTTCTGTGCGCACTTAAGGAAACAGTTCCCTTTCTCCTGTTCTTGCACACTGTTCTTTTCTAGATGCTTCTATAAAATGCCGTATGCCTCCCTCCCCACCTCAGCTGAGGAAGTATTTTGCTGTAAAAACCTAGCTGGGTTAGAGGATTTCTAAGTTGTTATACACAAAAAAGCTATGTTACATTCATTCTCCTTTATTCTTTTGAGCTTCCTCCTTCACCTGTTCTTTGAATCTTTTCTCCCACAGTCCAGCCTTGCATCATCTCCCAGCTTAAAAAGGGAAGTCTGTTCCTGTAATCAGTTTCTGCTTTGCTTTTCATTTGACCCTACACTAGATTAAAATTGTTCTAGCTGCTGTTTCTGGTGGCCACAGACCAGTCATGATATGAGTATTTGACAATTAGTCATATTCTTTTTGAAATGTTGTTTTCCTCTTCCCTTCCTTAGCTCTATCTGTGTTTTTTTTCTCATCCTCCTGTAACATCTGATTGTAGAGGTGTCCCTCCAAGTCTCTTAAGAATTCCCAAGAGTTACATTGCCTTGTTCCTTCTGACACTGTACTCCTGTGCTCTACCTCCCTCCTGCAGACCTGTCTTGTTCTGTCTGAATTTGATACTGTCTTGTCTCTTCAGTGCATCTTCAGATATTTTCAGTTTCACTCTGAGAATGCCCTGTCTCAGTCTGTTCATGAAACATAAGC
>JAVJGI010000057.1:15306521-15320807 GCA_035590275.1 Ibycter americanus | reverse complement strand
AGCCGGGCCCCGGCAAGCCGCCCGGGGAACGCCGGGAGCTGCTGCGCGGCGGCGGGCGCTGGGGTCCCTCGTGCAGACACATGTGCCGACCCTGCGCCGCCACGGCGGCACGCGTGGGCGTTGGTGCTGGGGGGGCCGGGGGTGAAGCTCTTCACGCCGTCGTGCGCGGTGGGACACCGGGCCCCGCCGGGCTGGCGCCCTTTGCTGTGCCTTCGGTGACGGCAGTTGCTGCAAGGGACGCAAAAGCTGCGCCCTGATGCACGGCGTTGGTGTGCTCCAGCAGAGCCTCCTCTCTCATGTCAGAGCAACATGCATGATGGAGGCCGCGTCTTTGACAGCCTTACTGGCCTCCCCCCTCTCTTTTTTCCAAGCCCGTGGCCGTGCTAGCACTTGGTAAAGTCGCGGCAATGGGACATGCTGGCAGCGAAAGTACTGACAAAACAAAATGGGTGATTGAACAGGCGTGCGCTGTGGAGAAGAGAACGGAGAGTGAGTTTTCGATGCTGTATGGACAGACGTGAAGAAAAAAGCGGCTCTTCATTTGATCAGCTTTTCAGTGTTGTTCTTTCATTTGAAAATTAAAATTCAGTTTGAGAAAAGAAATAGTTGGTTTTGAAATAACGCGCATAGAAGGAAAGAAATGGCAGTAGTGGTGGCGGTCTGGTCTGATCAGAGAAAATGACTTTTTTTTTTTTTTTTTTTTAAATGGTTTGCTGGTATTGACAGCTCTTTATCTTTTACAAAATTGGGAAATCATTCCGTCCCCAGCACAAAGCTACATGTGGGAATAGGGGTTGCTGAATTGGGTTTGCGTAATTGTCAGAAGCAAATTATAAGCACTTCAAAATACTTTCAAAAGAAGGCACAGCACAAAGGTGATTTTTTCTTATCTTTTAAACAGTTTTTCCAGCTGTTCCAGGAAACCTGACCGGGGTCCAGAGCCAGCCCTGAATTCAGGCGGTGTAACTGCACATGCTTCTCAATAGTCCTCCTTTCCTCCACCTCCTTTCCTCCACTGAGAATTTGGTGCTCTGGTACTAGAGGCCCTAATGTGGGATTAAGTTAAGACAGGTGAAGCAGTCGTTACTAGGATGGGAAAAGAATTACCTTGCTTCCCTGAAGTGGTGCAAAGTTTTTTAATGACTGAGGGCAGAGGAAATTATTTGCTGCCTTTTTTTTCACTTTTTTTCTTATCTGCAGATCTAGTCTTACCATGTATTTTGACCATCTCCTAACAGACTGCGTGTCTTCAGAAGCCTCAATCTATATAGTACAGGGTGCTCAGGTCCTGCTGTGGGTGCATGTACATGTCTGTGTATGTGAAGCAGTGAATGCTATTTTTCATTCTGTAAGATGCAATGGATGCATCTAAAAAGCTAATTAAAAGTGCAGGGAGGCCAGGAAAATCAGTGAAGATGCAACAAAAATATAGTTTTGAGTGCAAGGATAGTAAGATCAGTTTTGTAAAATAGTGTTAGTTCTTTAATTAGAGAATATGATAGAAGTCAGTCACAGAATTGTGAGGCGGGTGGCATGTGAGCTTACTGTATCTACCCGTTGTGTAAAACTTTTAGGGTTATTAAAAAAATCCAATAACTTCTGGGAGTTTTCCTTTGAACTAGTAGTTCCCATACTTAGGGCTTCTAGTCAAGATGAAAAGCATAATCACACAAAAGCCTTAGTCTTCAGAGCAAAAGAGAGACTTAAAGTGGAACTGAAATACTGAAGAAATTCCACTTGCAACATGAAGAGTCACGCTGTCATAGCGGAAATGTCACAGGTCGTAGCACTGAGTAACTACCAAAGAACTTCTCTTCGTGCGGAAACTACTTAGGTGAGAAGTCAGAATACAAAGAAAAAATGACAACTTTGGAGTGATAATCATGTATGGAAAAAAACAATCAGTTCATTTAAAAAATACTAGATTAGAAAACGTGGACACTGAAAATAATTAGGATAAACTTCTACTTGCCTCAGAGTGAACTTTTTCTGATTTTAATGTTGTTACAATTTTTACAAGATGAATTCTGAAATACATGAGCCAACTACTATAGGTTGATTAGTTGAGCTGTACAACTAACTGTGGTCGTACTTCTAGCTTGGTGAAAGATTTAAATTAAAATACTTGACTTTTTTTTTTTTTTCTTTCTTCTGTGGTGTGGTAAAAGGCTCGTATTTATTCAGCATGTCTCAGCTGCCACGTGATATCCCTTGTAAAGCTCCTTTAGCCAGCTGGTGGTTCCAAAACGTTACCTGCATTGCTCAGGGCCAACTGGAATATAGACAAATAAACTACACAGAGGTCTCCTTGCTGTATGTAACTGTGATTTTAACACCAAAATGCCCACGTAGGCATATGAATTGATGGATGTTTTCTGGAGGTGCTTCTACAGGAGCTATGTGTTCGGTGGGCAGTAGAAGTGGGTACACAGCCAACTGAGGAAATGTTGGACTGCTGTTAATGTGCTGCTGGTCTAAAAAAACTTACTGCATGTTAAAATCCCATGAAGTATCTGAAGCTCAGTAACATTCTTGCTTTACTCAACAGTTTGTCAGCCTGTCTCCTTTGATGGGAAATTTGGCTATGGGAAAACTTTCTTGTTGCTTTTTTCCTTCATTTTTGTTCAGCTGTCATGCTTTTGACACATAAAAGTTTCTCAGGAGGAAAACAACCATTAAACTAAACTCTGTATGCCAGAATACAATCATTATTAATATGAGAATGTAAACAGACTGAACCAAATGTTACATAATAGTCTTTCTTTAATTAACCATTAGAAAAGAAAAAATATAACAGGAGTAGGTTGCAAAAATGTTTAAAAGGAAGTGGGGAATTCTGTAATGTAACTTGAATAGAAATAGCATTATAAGTAGATAAAAAAATTCATATTTTAAACCATGTAATATTTTCCTGCCCACATATTTTCCTATAAAATCATCACAGATAGTAACAGTATTAAATTTATTTTAGGAGTTCTGATTATTACTAGTATGACTAGTAATATTACTAGGACTTCTGGCACATTTCCGTTGTGGCACCTGATAAAGCATCTTGCTGAATGGGGGATTTCCATGGGTGGGGGAATTCTCTGGGGAGTGAGAGCAGTGCTCGTGTCCCCCCCGCCCTTCTTTTGCTGGGTTACTTCCTAGGAGAGAGCTGCAAACTGCCACTGCCAGGGGATCTCATGGTGTGCTGGCGTGCAAGGCACCTCTGCACTCCAGTAGGACACTACTGTGCCAAAAAACACAGCTCTGTAATTTACTCCAGTGTCATGTGCTGCTGAAGTTTGAGGCTTTTTTTGCTGTTTAAATGATGCTGTTAATCTTTACAGTACACTCTGTGACCTTTTTCTCTGTAATAACATTTGTCACTGTAGCGGTATGTAGTTCCATTTTAGCAGTTACGAAGTCTGCATTAACAGTTAAAATACTTTTTTTGTTTTTCAGTCCATTTCTTTGGAGCAGTATAGATTAAGTTAGCTTCTTTATCAACTGTTGCTTATACTATTTTTTGTGAATCTTTCTGGTTTTTTAAGTTTGTTGTTCTTTTTAATGAACTTTTAAAGTTCATTCGTGCCTTGCAGAGGCCAACAGCATAAAAGGGAAGTTCATAGAAGAGCACTAATAATTAGCTGTCAAACTATTTTCTTATTTTAGAGTCCTTAAAATAATTTTGACTATTTCAGGTCTTACCTGTTGAATTACAAATAGACAGCTAAGTCAGACTTTACATAGAAAAAAAATTATGAATTAAATTCCTCTTGGGCACATCCTGTGGCATCTTTACTGAAGCAAACTAGTATCTTTTTGGAACATATGCTGAATTGGTTTTACAGGGAACTTCAGAATATACTTTGTCAATATTACTAATCGGAAATTTTTGTGTTGTTTTAGCTTTCTGCAGTTGGCTGTGTGTGGTGGGTCATTTTGTTGTGACAAGGTATGGTGACTGATGGCTGTGGTGGAAGCAGAAACAAGCCAGCATTGCCCAGGAAGCAGCTCTCTGGCGGATCCTACTCAAGCCTCGCTGTTCTGCAGCTTTTCCATGCGAGATCTGAAGACTGAAGGCTCTTCCCAAGGATCCTGACTGTACTTCTGTGATGGTATCTCTGTGCCAGAAATTTTAACAAAGTGACAGGCTTTCTTCTGTTCCTTGTTTTTTATTGAGGTGTGGTAACGGGAGCTGCGAGTGTGTTAAACAGCCATACTCTGTGGCTTTGAAGAAAGAACTGAAGCTGTGCATTTCTGTTCGAAAGCTGAAACTTTTATCAGATGTTGAAAGCAGTGTACTAAAGGCACCTGTGATGAAATTGCTGGACTGGTGATTTTTGCGGCCAGATTAACAGTCATGGAAGTCGCTTAACTCATGATATGATTTTGTAGGATTCCTTTTTATGTTGTCATGCTTGACTTGGTTGGTTGGTGGGTCTTTTTGTTTGTTTGGTTTTTTTTCCCCAACAACTCCTTGTAAAATAAACTGAAGTTTCTCGAAAATTTACTGCCTCTGTATAAATTATGTTATCTGTTTCTATCCTGGTGAAGCACTCCCAAGATTTTCTGTAATTTTGAAGTGAAATTTGTTTTCTTCAGTGAAGTTACCTGGACCATCTTTGAAAAGAGGGCAGAATCCTTTGTAGTATATGCTGGGGCTGTGTGCTAGCTCTGCAGCATGAAGGCTGGCTTGGGCGTGTGATTTAAGGCTAGATAAAAGTTATGATCAGCTGAAAGTTTAATAGAGGTTTCTTCTTGTACCGTCCTGCCCACTATGGGGCTGGGCTTGAAAGTGTTTCCAGCTGTCAGGGTGGATTAACAATTAGTAGTGCAATGCAATGGGTCGTTTGTTGCCTGGTGGAAGAAGTCTCCTAATAAATGCTGAGGCTGGGCACTTCAGGAAAGATTTTTCCTTTTTATAAATGCTTGCTATTGCAAGTATTCAGGAAGTTTTTGTACACTATGTAACTACTGTATGTAATCAAATCTTGCATTTGATGAACTATATCGTGTTAAGCCTTGAATTTTGTAAGATTCCAGGAGCAAGAAAAAGAATACAAACTAACAAGCTACTGGATACTATCTGTAAATCAGCAGCTTGGTTCTTAGAAAAATCTACTTAAGCTCATTGAAAAAAGGCTAATTTTGTGGGAATGATTCGTGTATTACGTGAAAAGTCAGTTACCTTTCACTAAGAGAACACTGGCTGCAAAATCGTTGGAATAAACCTCAGCTTTAGGAAGCCTGCAGCAAATGGCAAACTATTTGCAGCTGAGTGCTTTTGGGAAGGTCTGCAAGAAGTTTTTAAGGAAAAGTTTTCCTGCCTGTAAATTCTCTGTTGTTCCAGCAGAGGGTAGTTTGGCCTCTAGGAAGCTAGGTGTATTGAAGGAATGATCAGGAAAGGTAACTTAATGATTCCCATTTCCTTTTATTTGAGATAGGGCAGTAACAACAGGCTGACCTCATCAAATTAACAAATGCTGAAACATACTGTTAGGCTACGGTATGTTCTTAGGCTGGAACTGGAAAAGGCAGCCAAATTCAACAGTACTCCTATTTCTGTCCTGCTACCAAGCGCTTCATTTGCCCTTCAAGAATTAATGCAGTTTGCTTAGACTGAGAAGAGTTGCGTTATCAGCCTGATGCTTGAGAGCTACTTGACTTCATTTGTCACCTAGTAAAGTAGATACAACATGAAACATTTATTGTGGCGAATGCTTAGAATCACTCCAGTTGAAGAGTATTCAGCTTGTTTATAGTTGCTTAAAAATTCTTTTGAGATCTGGACTGATGCAATTGTGCCTGGTTTTAGCTCTTTAGGGCAAGGCTATCTTAGCTGTGGTAGTGAGACACGCACCACTTGAAGCCTGGTAGAAGGTTGGAAGTGGTGCTGCTAGTGCTGGTATCTAGCACCCTTCCTTCTGCCACTGTACCCGCTGCTACAGCAGCTGTTGTTAAAGAGAATATATGTTTGTAGACTGTCATGACAGTACCCGCCTGCATCTGCTCTCTGCTATACCGATAGTGTGTGGTGACTAGGGGGATGCTCTTTCTGAGTTCTCCTCCGGTACTTTGTTGTAAATCAGTCGTCAGGGAGCAGTACTGCCAGTCAGTGTCTGTGGCTGTCAGTCCTGAAGTGCTGAGAAGCTCTTCTGATGTGAGAGCATGTGGGAGTGCAGTGACCAGTGAACCTTTGGAAGGATGACAGAAGGGATGTGTGGGTCCACAGCTGTTCTGTTGCTGTTGTTCAATGAAGCTCTATTACTCAGACCTTGTTTCCATTCAAAGCTGCGTTTCAGCTCCTCGTGGATATTAGGCTTTTTACCTCATTTCTAGAAAGAGTAGTTTGATCCACTACTCATGGAAAGAAAGGGGAGGGTGTGCTCTGAGAACCCCACAAGGAAAACTAGGTATGGGTCCGTACTTCAGGCCGATTTGGACCTCTGTGGATCTTGCAGCTGGCACGTGGAATTTTCAACACAGCCACTGATAAACCACCTAACTGAATAGTAAATAACAGCAACCAGTATGTATCATTTTATTCATCTTAGTCAGAAGTCTTAATATAATCAGTACTACACTGCATATTTTAATTTTGAACATCTGTATTATTTGCTCTGGGGGAAAAAACCCAATAAAACAGTACTCCTTTATGAAACCTGTGAATATGGTTAGTGTCAATCATGTCCATGGAAATGTTTCCATGGTTAGTTTGATCTTGGCATTACTATCACTCAGAGTTTTCTCTGTGGTGCATGGGACTTCTTTAATTTTTTAATGTGTGTATATATACATATATATATTTTTAATATATGTCTGGGCCAGGTAGACCTGTAAGTCAAATCTAGCCATATTGCTCGGTGTTACAGCCTTTCTCCCCCTCTTCAAGTTTTGGATTTGCTTTCAGAAATGATGCATTATTGCTTTCTATTTATTGGAAAAAACCCCAGACTACATCAGGGATGAATAATGTATCTAAATTCTTTATTTTGGAGCAATACATGTTTAAGCGATTACCTTGATTCCATTTTTAAACCCATATTCTACATGATCAAAGGAATACAAGAAAAGCTTTTATATGGATCAGTGGAAGATTTATGTCACACTCTCCACTGATTATACAAGAAGCTTTGGCAATTAATCTTTTAAGGCAGGCACTTTGGTTAGGTGTCTCACTAATGTGGGATGATTCCAGGCCTGAGTACTATCCAAGACTGCTGTTGTCTAAGCACGAGACAGACAAAGGAAGGTGGAGGAACCCAGGGCAGCTTTTCCAAAGTCACACGAAGGGTTACTGCCAGAACTGTTACTTGCCCATCCCTTGCATTGACCTTGTTTCCTTCCAAAGTGGAAATACCTTTGTCTGGAGGAGACAGATCCATTTGCAGTGGATTTAATGTATTTAGTTTGAACTTTACACTGTTTCACTAGTAAGGAGTTTGCAAAGGGCTAATGTCTGGTTAATTGAGACTGTAAGCTTGTCACAGGTGTAAAATGTATGTGTTAGCAGTTGATGTACTTTACATAGGCATAACTAAACTTTGAACCACTGCATTCTGTAATAAACGGTTCACCATTTATTAAAGTTACGTATTAGCTTAATAGTGTTTTTGACCAGTTTGTAAGTGAATCTTCATATGTCCATCTGGTATTTATATATCCTATCCATATTTTATATTATCTGGTTGTGGTAAAGTAGCAGACTGGAACAAAAATGAACTTACTCTTTAGAAATGTAGATAGATAATAGTTTTAAATATCATACAAACTGAATGCCTGATGCTGTTTTCTTCACCAGCTGGAAAGCCTCCCACTGTCGAAAAGGCATTCAGTGTGTTTGACATTAAGGGTGGGGGAATGTTTGTGTAATTATAAATGTTAGACTTGCAAACACGCCTTTTGATTGCAACAGCCTGGACTTCCACATGTCAACAGGAATCGTAACTTTTCACAAGACAAACCTTGGTTTATGTACCTTGGCATTGTTGCTGGTCTTTTCTATATAATTTCAGTGTGTATTTTGCTAAATTGTAGCTGAATTTTACATGCGTGCACATTTCAGATGAGACATTTAGATAATGTAAGTAATCTTGACTAAACATTCAGTTGCTACAGCTACTGTATGCAGCTGTAACAGTTTTGGTATTGTGATGAAAGCTCAAATCGCACTGAGTATGAGTAATTAACCTGTGATCATGCAGGCTTGTGATATCTTGTGCAGTGCTGCTGAGCCTAATATTAATTTTAGAAAGGTTGTTGGTTGCTGAGGTCTGAACCTTTTCAAGGAATTCTACAGTGATTCTTTCCTAGTTTTGCAGCTTGAAAAAACTTAAAAGTGCTCTACAGTGCTTCACAGGTGATTTGTTGTTGTTGTTTTGTGGTTTTATTTTGTTTCAGTTGGAAGAATTATTTAAGAACTTGAGGATGGATTTTGGAAGCAGAGTGGCTGCAGTCCTGGCCTGATCTGAGGAGGAAAAGAGAAAGAAGACTGAAGCGGCCACCATGTCATGTGAAGGATTGCACTTTAGGAGTGTTTGTTTTAGTGCAGTAAACGAAGTGTCTGTGTGCTTCCCATCTTTTCTTAGATAAACTGACTTTCACATGCGTGATGTGTTTTGTAATCCTGGAAACGATCGGGCAGTTCTCAGAGAAATGGTCAGTTTCGTACCAAGTATTTCTGTGCTGTGGGAGACTCCTTGAGACGTGCTGACGAGAAAGAAAAAGGAAAACAATGCAAAGGAGCCGTGTTTCTTGTTGGACGATAATGGCCTATGGAAATCTCAAAGGTTTATGCCATCTTGTTTATAATTTCTTCCTGCATGTATATCTGTAATATGCTTATTGCAGTAATGCTTCAGCCACACCTACCCGAACAGGTGCAAGTATAGCAGTGTTGTGGGACACCCTCTCTGACATCTCAGATCTGGAAGGAATGTATCACTCAGTTCGTGGACATGTATGCCATGTGGAAAGCATTCCTGCATAATGCCCTGATGCATATTAATTAGACAAGTGAAATACTCATGTGATGTAAATCAGATCGTTTCTTGGAAGTGTACTGATTCTTATCACAACTGAGAATGTAACCCAGTATCCCTAATTAGGGGAAATTGCAATCTGTGTTACAAATAATCTGAAATAATTTTATATATGTTCAGGGAGAGAGATACACATAGAATGTTTTAATGATTAATGGTTAATCATGTTAATTTTATTAGTGTGATGAGGGAAGGGATATTATCTGTAGGGCTGTGGAAAGATGGCAGCTTTCAAGAAGATAGCTGGTGTGGCATACGATATGTGGGAGGTTTGGTGATAAGACTGGAAATTATGGAAGAGAGGAACACAACGGGAGCGTATAGAGAAGCAGAGTTGGAGAAGACTTGTTTTGTAGGTGCACTTCTTTTCCCCTGAACGTCACTGTGTGTATATCAAGTTTTCTTGACTCCATTTCCTTGTGACTTACTGTTGAATTACAGAAAGTGCCCTTGGTCTGGGCTGCTCACTCTTAAACTCTATTGCCTGGTGTCCACCCAGAATGGTGATTCCACCCAAGTCATCAATGTATTTCCCCCTCTGGCAGTGGCACCTTGCATCTTGATCTCCTCACTGACTCGCTGGACACCACACTCACAAAGAAAAGCACAAGCTGCTGCAGCCTGGAGCTTCGCAGCACCTGTGTGCTCGGTGTTGGTTGAACTGACATCGTTAAGACGAGCTGCTTAGGCAGCCCCTGTGAAAAGGAGAGTTGTATGGCAAATCCCAACAAGCTGAATGGAGAGCTGCTTGGGAGACATCTTGGTGAGAGCTGCAGGCAGGGGAGTGCCTTAAGCGGTGTCAGTGTCTGGGACTGGGATACCATGGTCTCCTTCAGCACAGGATCCCTTTCCTGAAATTAGCCATTCAGCCTTTTTTGTTCAAACATCTTACTGTTCTGTTCCTTGCCTGCCACTCCCAATGCATACTATGCACTAGCTCAGCAGTTAAAAGGCAGCAGGCTTGTGCTTGGTTCCTTCCTCTGCCTGAGGGAGCTCTAATCAGTGTCTCCTATCTTCCAGGAAAGTATCCTGGCTATAAAATACTCTGAGATGGGATGTTTGCAGTGTCTCCTTTGGAAGGTGTTTTGCTTTGCGTGGAATAATTAAATATTAATTGGAAGTGCAGAAGAAGATCCGTTTATTAGCTCACACATCTGGGAGTAGAAAGGCAGAGGTTTTAAGCCTTAGCTCCAGGGAATGCTTGTCATTAGTCCTGCCGTCTGTCTTCATCCTGGTTTTCTGAGGATGTCCTTGATTAGGCTGTCACAGCTGAGGGAAGCAGAGGAATGTGGAACTATCCATAGATATGAACAGAAGTGAAACTGATTAAAATTAAGATGGTACTAGAGATGTCAGCTATCTTGAGCAATAGCAGCTGAGTGTGCTGATGTTCGGGGTTAATCATCATCAGTGATGATGAGTATCTAATTTTGGAACTTAAGCACCAAATCAAACATCTAAGTCCTGCCTATAGTATACTTACCATCTAACCATGTGTGTCAATGCTGAAAATGTAAGGTATTTTTAAAGTCCTGTATGATGTCTTGTGCTGCTATCACTGCTTTGATCCTTTTTATGTTGGATGTGTTCCTCTTTGTGTCTCCTGTTTTCATGGGTTCCCATTTCTGTATATGTTGCCACTTATTCTTGAAAGAAACTCTCAGTTCCTTTTTGCTAAATTCCATGTCTAAAATTGCTTCTGCAAATACATTACATCATATATCTGTTCAAAGCTGATTATCTTACCAGTAGTTCCTGTAGGTTGTTTTTGGCTTTGAACACTTCCTTATTGGAGTGCTTTCTGATACCATATTAACCAAATTGACTAATGTATGACAATGATAGTATCAATGTTCTTTCTGCTCACTTTTTGTTTCCTACAGGAATGAATCAATCTATTTTATCTAAATTAATATCCTAGGATTTGTTGATTATTTTACTGGGTAGCCATTGGTAGTCACCTTTTGAGAGATTAATAGCTTATCCAGTATCTTATACAAATGTGTAAGGATTTAAATGTAGAAATGACCCATACCGGTCACATTTTTATCAGTGATCTGAACTCTTCCGATGGTTCGGAACTATGCAGATTATAGGACTTTATTCTGTTTCTTTAATAATAATTATGAGCATCAAGAAAATAATACTTTTTTTTTTTTTTTCAGTTCTACTGCTGGTTCAGAAGAAACTGTGATGATAATTGTATTGCATTTGCAAGCTGTAATCTGGTATGATTTTAGTTGTAATGTACTAAGCATATAGTGGTGACTTCAATCTTGAAAATTGTGGTGGGTGTGGAATTTAACATTCTACTGCAAACCGCATTTTTTAGCAGAATCCAGAAATAGTCAAGAAGGCTGAACTGGTTATGGTGGTTTGCTCTCACTGTCACAAGGCTTTGATAATAAACAGCGTGTTAGGTAAGACTCTCCCAGTAGCTAGGAAAACCCCATGTAAACCCAGAAATTTCTATAATAATATGTGTGACTGCTGTAAATGTCTAGTATCTAGACATCGTTACTAGAAAAGCTGATTTTGTAGATACCAGTTTCTGGAGTAGTTCCCATTCAGGAAACTTAAATGCCAGAGGCATCTGTAGTGAACAGTGTGTTGAGAAAGTGTGTCTGTTACTGTAGGACCTTACTGGCAGTTGTAAGCATTGTGTTTTGTCTGGGAATAGGAAGAGAATGTGTTAGAGCAATACCTAATCTTTTATGAACTATAAAACCTGGTCTAGAGTCCATTATAATAATAATCAGAAACCTGTTTAGATGTCTGAAATATCACAGCATGGCAGATTAATGGGTATTTTAGTGACACTGAGAACTACGGTATCTGTTTTAGTAGACCAGCATGAACTTTTCAAAACACTAGCTAGCTGATTTATCTGGAGTGCACAGATATTAAATATCAGTCCATTTTAAAGAAAATGGATCATCATGCTATTTCAAGAATGCCAGCAAAGGTAGTTTTGACTATATGTTTTCCCATTGATTTAAGAGCATGATGGATATTCATTCAGCCCCAACATACATTCCTTGCCCTTTTATCTGTGCAGAGACGGAATAAGAAGCACTTATTCTTTTAATACTTTTGTTAAATGTTTGCAGTGTGATTTCATTTTTTTCTATGTGCTGCGTTAAGCCAAGGACAGTAAGTATAATGTATGGTTTTCATTCAGACTGATGTACTCAGTTACTGTACTCAAGCTGTTTAGCATTGCAATGATTTCGGATATCATAATTCAAAACTAAATTAACCGCTTCCACATTTTTTTTCACTCTCCATTTCCCAGATTATTTAGTATTAATGAGAAAATTTTATTCCCTTTGTGAGTTTACTGGTACAATGTAAAGTAGTTGTGATGCTGGTTTTAGGGGAAAAAGTATGCAGATACGCTTGAAACTGCCCAGTTACTAATTTCTCTCTAATTTCCCCCTAAGAGGGAAGAGGTCAGAGAGTTTTTGATAGCCAGCCAAGAAAGTTGCATCGTAAATGTTTTAAAATGGCAGATAACATTTCATTTATTGTGACCCGTTCCTATGAAACTGTAGTGATGCACTGAAGTCAAAACATGCTGTTCTGCTCCTGGCTGGTGCTTTCGGGAAACTTACCAGTATATTTGCTAACTAGTTGAATTGAAGGTGCATTGAAAATGTCATCAGCCATTGTCATGATGAGATGCACAGATGGGCTAGAGTTTCCTTTATTTTTTTGTTGGTTATTCCTTCACTGACAAGCTGTATGTTAGGGATTTGATTTTTTTTTTATCTTAAAACTTTTTCTGTGTTCTTAATTTCATTCTTCACTTCTGGTTTTTTTGAAGCAGCCTCAAATTTTATTTGAACTGTCTGATTTGTTCAGTTGTGTTCATGTGTCACAGAGACATGAACAGCGGGTAAACCTAATGTGAAGTAGTATTTGATAACAATGAGTATAAAGTAATATTGGATAACAACTACAAGCCCTGACTCGGTTTCTTGTTTCATTTTAAAGATTGCCTTTTTTTCCCCACCCTTTTTCTCATGTTGGGTGTGTGTTTATAAGCCCTGAAACTGCTGCTTTGGATTATTCCTGGAGATAATGTTGATGCAATTTGTATATGGGACAGGGGAGTTCAGCCTAATCTCGATCTTGTCTCCTATGTTCAGAACACCAGCCTTAGTGCCATTTCTGAACTCTAGTGGGGTGTGTGGTTTTATTGCAGAGGAGCATGAAAAAAAGTGCATCCTAAATTTACATTTAATTTCCTCAGTGTGCTTGAATTTGGCCTCGAGAAGTTAGTTTGGCAGAATACTCAGTAGAGGCAAGAGAACTCTTGAGCACTAATGAGGTACAGAAAGATAAATACACTTCATAATAAATTTATGTTACTATCCACTCAGAACAAATTTTAAGGAGGCAAATGAAAATTAAATATTTATAAATAAAATGAACTGAATTGCAAAACAAATTTCAGTCTTTAAGAGGAAAGGGAAGCCTTCTGAAAGCTAAAATTGCTGTTACAGTAACTGGAAGGCTCAAATATTGCACAAGAGATTTAGACTGACAGCAGATGAACAGTTTAGGGAAATGAACAACTGAGCAGCTATATTTCCAGTAGATATAATAATAAGTCCAGTAACAGACTCAGCAGATTACTCGTGGAGATTATATCCTCAGGATTGGAGGGCTACTAAGGTGTGTAGTTTTTTGCCAGATTTAAGCCTTTAATGAACTACATTTTAAAAAGCATGCTGAAAGATGCTCCTGCCAGTTTCTAAGAAGGGATCTCAGACATTAGTAGGATTTGTCTTCTCAGTAGGAGTATGTGTTCTTACCCTTGTTCTTTGCTTTTTGCTCTTTCTGTTTGATCTTCAACTTGTTCCTGAGCCTTTGCCATGGTGGCTGGATGCTTTCTTTTTGCTAAAAATAACTTGGAGTTTAAGAAAAGTTTAACAAAGGCTTTACTTGATCTCTTGCTGAGCTCTGCATTTCAGAAACTTTTGTCTAGTTGATTTAGATTGCTAACTTAAGCCTTTCAGCTTTCGATTGTCCAAAGGCAGACCTTGGTCTTCATAGAGATTAGACGGCAAAAACCTAACCAATACGGAGATTTTCACCCAAATAATGACTATGCAAATCTTTACAAATCTGTACTTGTTGATCTATACTGTAGGGATCGATAGCAATTATAATCTACTTTGTATGATATTTAGCTCAGGATGACAGACGGAAGAAGTATCTGAGAGGACATTCATTGCTTCTTTTCAGTATG
>JAVJGI010000057.1:15288893-15303141 GCA_035590275.1 Ibycter americanus | reverse complement strand
CACATCACAGCCAAAACACAGCACAGCACCAACTACCAAGAAGAAAATTAACTCCATCCCAGCTGAAACCACGACAGAGTGTCTGCCCGTCTGACTCCTCTGACCTGACAGGGAATCTTGATAACTTACTGAAACAGTATGCTTTGTTCTTAAATGGTAAAACCAAGTGTGATCAATCCTGCTCCCAAATGGTGTCCTAATGCACGGCGTTGCGTCAGAGAGGGCTTGTGGTAGGATGTGGGCAGGTACCTGCAAGAAAAGAGCATTGATTTAAAAATCAATTTCCATGAGATCTTCTAAACTTGCTGTTGTCATATGAAGCACTAGATGTTATAAAAAAAAGTATAGAAAAAATGGTTTTGTTCTCGGTTTCGTTTGGGGCGGGGGTTTCTTTTTTTGTGTTTAGAGTTCTTTGTGAAGGGTCCTTTGCAATGTTTCTGGGTTATAGTAATTTATACAGAAATTCTGCCAGTCTCTCTGGGCTGAAAAATACTATTCACAATAGAAAGTAGTCATAAGTAATATAGTTGGACTTGAGTGAAATAAGAATCTGCTTTTAATGTCCCATCTACTGATGAATATCACTTGTTGCTTACTACTTTATAAACTAACTTTACTGATTTAACTTAATTGAGACAATAAACTCTATTGAATCAACTGAAAGCACTATATTTATGGAAACATGTTTAATTAATTTCATTTTTTATCTTTTATATTTTGATTTATCTTTTAAAAAAATAACTTTGCACAAACAGAATTATGATTTTATTGTAATTTAAGTTTTCTTCCAGTGAAATTGTGGAGAATGGGTTTTATTCTGCAAACTGCTACCCATGTGAATAACACCATGAAATGAACAGCTAGAAAATTTGAGTCAAACTTCACAGTGAGTTCATAGTCTGTGTCTTTAAAGTATTAATGTTGAATCCAGTGCCTTCAGTATTACTGTCTTTGGATTTAATGGGGAAAACACTACACTAAGTTAGTTCAGATACATGTAGCTCCTGCTTTTCCTTTAGTCTCTTTGCGTTTCTTACTGTTGTTTCCCTGCTGAATTTGGTTTAATTTCCCAGCTGGGTATTTTTCTTTAAACTTTTCCCTAGCAGCTTTCAGAAATCTGCAAGATATGTGAAGGAAATGGAAGGAAAAGTTGTGGGTTTGTTTTCTGCAATATGTTTTTCCAAGAAGTTTGCAAACATTAATCCTTTTTTCAATGAAAAAAATACTTTTTTGATCATTGTAGGAAGGTGACAGTGCATTGTGAATAAAACAGCATCATATGGTATTCTTTTATGAAAAAACCTGGCTTTTTTATACTGTAAGCACTATAAAGATATTACTCATTAATCATTGTCTGGGACTGAGTCTCAGCTTTAGTTTGCAAGCCTATTCCAAGGAACAGAAAGGGAATGGTGAACTTTTCGTATGGACATGTCTTCTTGCCTAATGTTTTTTTACCATGGAGGTAAACTCTGTGTGTGCTTTGGCTCTTGATTTCAACTGCTCATTCTGGAGAAACAAATTAAAGGAAAAAAGAGGCTTAAAAAAGCATGCTTTTGACCTGAAGACAGCTACTATAGAGCTTCCAGTTTTCACTGTACTGAAGAACAGAGACTTCATTGAAGCACTGGGTAATAAAATGAAATAATGGAAAATGAGTCTGTGAGGTTGAAATAATTGTAGTGATACAATACTGTGAAGACTATGCCAAGGCACAAGGGGACAATTTGTTCCTAGTTTTTGTTTCCAGTGTCCTCTGTTGTTAAACACATCTCACCAAAATATTATCTTAATATAAAAAACCAACATTCTTAATATCTGTCCTGCATGTGGTAATGCTGATTCAATCCTTCGTGTCCAAACTCTTCACAAACTTATACTGGCCCTGCAAAAAATCACATGTTCAGCAACTTACCTACAAGAAGTGAATTCTTGTTCGTCTTGTTCAGTATCAGCTGGTGTAAACTCTTTGGGCCAATTTACCATTGCCATTTAGAACGAATTACATCTAAGTGGCATTGATTCAAATGGGACTAAAATATGTGTGACTGTTCTGTGGAAGAAAGAAGGAATTTTCTTAGCTGTTTGAGAGCAGATAGCAGAAAATGTCTGCTTCATTCTGTGCCTTCTAAGAAGGTAAGTTCGTTAAATCCCAGAACACATTACTGTTTTGTGCCTTATGACATTTGCATGTGTGGTCATTCAAAAGTAAGATGACTATTCCAGCAACTGGTATTTTCATCTCAAGGTGCAAAACCATTTAGAATTAAGGAGATGTTTTCTGGCTATGAAGCTACAACTACATTTTCAAAGTTTTTTATTTTGAAACTCTTATCTTCTTGTTTATCTGTGATGTGTTAGCAGCCATTGTCTGTTATCGTTCTATTTTTGATGACAGGTAGAAATACCTTTAAAAAAAATTGTTTGAAACCCCGGTTCTACTGAAGGCAACAGCAGCTACAGCTATTAACTGTAGTGGGACCAAGATTTCGACATCAGAATCCTCTTGAAAGAGAATTCCCACGTAGAACAAAACCAGCTTAATATTCTCCTTCAGAATGAATTTTACTAGGGATCAGCACAAAGGCTTAAGTGGAACATAAAGATAACAATTTAGTCTGGCTCTGGACCTGAACATTCCAGGGATATATTTCATCCTCTTTAAGCTGAATGGAAACAGTCTTGATACGTACTTCTCTTGTTTATAAACCATTCTAACACATGATAAATATGGAAAATGCTGTATAGAAGAAACTATTTTTGTTGTTCTTTTAGAAATAAACTATTGACATTCACTGCTAGCTTAAATTATATGATTCATTTCCTTGATTGCCTTTGATGGGCTCAGTTAGGATGAGGATATTGGTCATCAATCTCCTATACCGGCTAAATGCCATTTGTGGCTGGTAACATTAGTGAGTTCAGAGGTACAAAAGCGTACAAATCATTGAACATGTTCATATCTAGGAGGGCTGATTCCCCCCCCCCTCCCCCCCCCTCCTTTTTAATGTGCTGTTTTGGGACAAAGTGTTATTACTAAGTCATTGTTTCACTTGAGAGCTGAGTTGCTTTAATTTTTTTCTTTTAATGTCTTGGACTGAGGATGAGTGTCCCTGTACTAAAAGGGTTAGATGAGTGCAATAAAGAAGGAGTTAGTTTAACTTAAGTTATATGCATGTATTTCGATGGTCCCACTTATTTGGACAACTACTTCTTATTAGCATTGTTTCATTTTGGAGAACTATTATGGAAAGAAGATTGCCAAATAAAGCCTGTACGAGCATCAGGTATAGCAACTGCACTTGACTCAGACAAGTTTGCTGTTTGTTCCATTTTCCTCTTGTGAACAAAACAAAGGACAGTCTGTATTTGTAAACATTGATTTGATAAACACAGCTAGTGTTTGCATCCTTGAAGTCACATATGGGATCTGCTACTTTGAAGCCCTAGAAATACATCTGAATGTCCCTCCCCATCCCCTCCATTTATACACTGGAGCATTAAATCACCCAATTTCTATAATTCTACATTTTAGGAACTATAGTATAGCCTTGGATCTTCCCTCTGATCCCCTCACCCTCAGCAAGAAGTCTTTGCATCTATCTTCTTGCAAATGTAGTTGAATTTGTTCATGCACTGAGGGAATGTGTAGAGGCACCAGACTAATTGATTTGTAAAATAGGACTTTTTCATCCTTAGAAGTTGAAAAGAACAAAATAACATCAGGGGTTTTTTTGCTTTGTTTTTTAATCAATGGCTGGCAGAAAGATGGACTAGGAATATTTTATGTCTGTACAAATCTATATTTTGAAGAAAGAAGAATATGTATGCATACATAGGTGTATGTAAGAAGAAAATTCTCTCCTGCTTAGACAATGTATGTAAGACCTACAGATTGTTAAAGAACCATGGATTTTTCACCCAGAAGGTGGATTGCTTTTGAATATCAGCACTGAACTGAAAGTTACCAAAATAGCAGAATCTCACACAGGAAATTAATTAAAATTATCGCGTACAATATGAAGATGTGTAGAGTCATCTTGGAGTGGGTGGGTTTCCTGTGGCCTTTTACATACTAACTGCAAAAAATAAGCACTTTTATTCTGTGTCTATGAAATTAGAGCTCATGCAATCGT
Source organism: Ibycter americanus (assembly GCA_035590275.1). NCBI lineage: Eukaryota > Metazoa > Chordata > Aves > Falconiformes > Falconidae > Ibycter > Ibycter americanus. The sequence goes on along the minus strand of JAVJGI010000057.1, from coordinate 15,299,005 downwards.
ATTTCTATGAGTAAGATTTATGGTTAAATGTAATAAAAAGTGCAGACCAAACTGAGTCATAGCATTCCCTATAGTGAACAGTCCCATAATGTGTGGATAGTACCATTGTCATCAATGGAACTATTCAGCCTCAGGAAGTGCTGTACAGATGGGCTTTTGCAATAGTCAGATGGGTTGGAGTTTGTCCACAGTGCGGATTTTAACATTCATTTCTGGCAAAATTAAACTGTCCCATACTGAGGCGTATATTATATAGGTTAAAATTTATTCTGTGCAGCTTGATATTATGCTCACCTGTTCATGTCAGGAGTTCGGTATGTGTCAGCAATCTTGTCAGAATTCATTCAGTCGCTGTATGTTTGCCAACAGCCTTTTTGTGCTTAACGCAATATTCATCCAAACAGCCTCAAAAATGAAAGAGGTTACTGTGTGTTCTTTCTCTCTTTTTCCTGGGTGACCTCAGACGTGTTCTTGTGTAATAGATCAAAGTGATCTATTGTTGCATTGGAATACTTCAAATGGTGCATGTAGCTCCTGAATGTCAATGTTAATCAGTCACCAACATGTCCATAAAATCTGTGTATGGAAGAGCAAACTGTACACTCCCTCAGTATGGGGAGGGTATGGGATATTATTATTTTCATATAGTTTTGGAACTGATCTGTTTAAATCATTTAGGCCACCAACGTTGTGACTCATGAATTAACAATATTGCTATTTTCTTTTCAAGAAGGTGGTGGGACATCACTTGTAAGCCGGGGTCAAGTCTTGTTACAACAGAAGCCCACGGTGAGGTTTGCATTGATGCTTGTGAAGCAGGATCAGGCCCTGAACCATCAGAGTGTGGCTGTCATTGCACTGAACAAATCTTTCACCTGTAGTGTTAACTTTGAACTGGTGCCACACTGACCTCCAGTAGCTGAGCTGGCTGATGTAAAGTGAACAAGGTGAGGCATGAGCAGCAGGGGACCCACTCGGGCAAAGCTCGAAGGAGGATTTGGACTAGAAATGAGATGTTCTCCTAGACGGGAGCTCAGCCTCTTAAACACCTGCCTAGCTTTTTTGAATCTGATGGTAATCTGGGTGGTTGAATATTTTGCAGCCTTTGCTATTACAAAGCAGTACAAAAAAATTGAGAACAGTAACATGGAGGGGTGAAACAAGTGGTGTGTATTAAAGTATGTAATAAGGATAAATATCTGAATTAGGGGAATATAAACACCTGCAGAATCCAGAACAGTAAATATTGTTCCAACTAACTTTTATGGCAAATTTCCTGTTGATTCATTAGGGCCAGGAATTTACCTTGAAACAGAAGTTGAGGTGGAGGGGAAAGTTAATTGGCAGTAGCTGTCCTTGTCAGCAGTGAAAGTGTAAATGGATTTTCTAATGCACAGTATTATCTCGAATATATGGTATGCTGTGGTAGCACACTGTGTGCCATATGCCTCACCCTTTCATGTTACTCCCCCTCATTTTTAATGACTCGTTCTGTATATTAAGTGTGGAAACTATTCCAACAGTGAGACTGGCACATTCTTTACACAGCTGAATTGACGCGTCTGAAGCTGCCTCTGGCTACTGCTTGTAGACTGCCTTGCCTCTCTTTCATGGGGGATATTTTTTTGCCTAATTTTAGTCATGCAAATCCCGCAGTGTGATGTTGTCATACAGCCTTGTGCAGCGAGGGCGGCAGCCTGCCTGCTTGTCCATATATGGCTTTTGTGTTGTTGCCATATCCCAGCTCTGACGTCACCTGAACATCACATGCATTTCATTTTGTGCAGACTAAGTGCATCAGAAGGGAAGAAAAAGGTTATCTGCAAGAGAGAAAAATATTGGTGAACTTTGGACTTCTGTAATGATGGTAATGAAAAATAATGATAATACTTAATTGTATTTTATTTGATGTTCCTGCCGTTGTCAAGAGAAAGTACCACCAAAATTAAAAAAAAAAAAACAAACACCACAGCTCAGATGGTGATGATCAGGGTCGGGGGCCCAGGAGCTGCTCTGTGCTAGCAAGCAGTGCTAGGGCATCTGCCCAGCGCTAGACCTGGGCCTCCCAGGTTGCATCACCGGAACAGCCACTGCAGCGCCCTGGCCCAGGACATCTGCCCCTCTCCCAGGCAGTGCCTAGGCAGGATGTGGGAGCTGGCACTGCCCAGCATTCATTTCTAGGTTGTGCCTTTTCTCTTTTTACAGCCTAAGTCACTTTAGTAGTAGAGACACCATCAGTTCATTGCCAGGTGGCCTCAGTGTCAGAAAACGGTCCTGGCCACATTTACTTTGCCTATATATACATATATATGCATGTTTAAACAAACAAACAAACACGTGCACATATATAGCCCAGGAATCTTAGCTCTATCATGAGGAGATTTGTGAAGCCACATACGCAATTAGCAATGCATTTTGACTATCAGTGGGACGTAAAAGTGTAACTCCTGGTAGTGTCCCTGAAAGTTGTGCCTAAAACTCTTCTAGTTCCTCAGATGTACACTTTGAAATATAGGTTAGTTTTCTGAGTACCTTTGTGGACCCTCAAACTACAGTCATTTTCTGGATCGAGTTCCTGTTTTCCCACGTGTTTGTAACATGTGAACTCATTTTAAAGCTTCTAAGTGTGCTTTTCTGAAGCCTGTGCCAGCACACTTGTGCTGTCACGCAGATATACTCCATTTTAGACAAAGTATCATGTATTACATTTTCACCATTAAATAGGATAGTTAATGCTGTGAGAAGCCTAGACTGAGCTTCCTTACTTAAGCTTGACCTCTGCCAGTTGCATATTCACATCTCTGCCTTAGTAAACCTACGTTTTTCCCTGTTTATCTAAATTATATAGTTGTGTTCAGGGCATCCTTGTTCCTTCCATGGTCAGCAACTTTAGTTTAACATTCCTGTCATTCTTAAACTAAACTTTGATGAGTGGATTTTGATAATCCCTTCTAAACTGCTTTTCACTGTTTCTTTCCAGTGATGGTGTGCCATTTCCTTATAGCTTCTGCCTCAGCTGTCTCCATTGCTGGTGTACAGTGCATGCCACTCCTTTGCCTCTCACAAATGCAGGGAAGGGACTGGTGCGAGATGAGTTCTGTGGTTCGTTTAGTTCAGCAGGCTGCAGTCAACTCTGGCCGTTGCCAGGTAGCTGAGGAAGTACAAGAAATTGCTCGTAAAACAGAGGGTAATCTGCCTTCTAGGTTTGGCTTACTCCTTATCCCTAATTGGTTTACTGTTCCATCCAAATTTTTGCTAGCGCTCTGTAGTTCTTTAATTTTTTTTTTTTTTAATTGCTTCATAGCACATAGAAAGAAAATGACTGCGTATGAGTACTTGGCTTTAATCATGTTTATGCTTTATACAGATTAATTATGTGTTAGATGTGAAGTATCTCCTTTTCTATTTTTAAATTTGTAATGTTTTCATATCAATTAATGACCTTGTTCTGGTGTCATGAAGCAGGGAGAAGGAAAACCTTTATTTGCTTTCTTCATAGTTCATCATAATGCACATTTGTCATGGTTTAACCAGGACAACATTTGTCATTGACGGTCTGTTCTTTTCAGAAGCTAAGTAATTTTATTTAATTCTTTCCGATAATTGTATGTGAGGTTTCCAGCCCTCTGATCATTTGCATTGCTTTTCTCTGAATCCTGCCTAGTTCTGCAGTCTCCCTTTTGAGGCTGGTTAATCAGAAGCACATAACAGCATTCCAGGTGAGACTCCACCACTGATTTATATCATGGCATTACAATACTTTCTGTATTATTCACCATCCTATTTCTTATCCTTCAAAACATCATGTCTGCTTTTTTACCACAGCTCAGCATTGAGCTGAGGTCTCTAATGAGTTTTCTACAGCGATACCAGACTATTTTCCCTAGTTTGCACACTTAATTTAGGATGATGAAAGTATGCTCTTCCTTTTTTCTTCTGTCCAATAAGGGTTATTTTGTATGTACTAACATTGAGTTTCATTGCCTTTTTGGCGATTACTTTGGTTTCTTCTTGTAAACTTCTCACAGTCCTGTCTGGACTTGACCACCCTAAATAACTTTGAAGCACCTGCAGTTTTTTCTTGCTTACTACTCAGCTTTTGTTCTAGTTATACTTAGAAAGAAACAAACAGCTTGATCTTATACCGATCAACTTACTTTTTCCGTAAAGAAAATTGACCATTTATTACTGTTCCTTTATTTTTGTGTCTTAGCCAATTTTGATTTATGACAGTACTTCACAACTTAAATATTTAACATACTGTTTTTCTGCTGACATTTTGAAAGGGACTTCACTGAAGTCTGATTTTTTTTTGTTTTTTAATTAAGGTGCCAACCAGGTCATGTGGTCTGTGTCCTTTTGATTTGTGACACATGAACTCCCGCCTTCTCAGACTGTTGCTGAATAAATCTACTTCTCTGATTGTCACTCCTTTCTCATGTTTTTCAATGGTGGAAAGAGGTGTTGAGTTCTCGCAGTGTAATAGCAGAGTAAGTGACAGTCAGGAGACAGGGCAAAGCATGGTTAATAACATGTCACTCACATTGTTTAACCTATTTTTAAAGACCTCTGATGATGCCTCCTCAAGCCGTTTGTCTCAGATCTTAGCCTGTCCTCCCAGCTACAAATTTTCCTGAACATTTGAAGGCTTTCCTGTTTTTTAAACCTAATCACTGCTCCAGAAGCCTAAAACAATGGCTCCTTTGCCTGTCCGTCAAAGACACGGAGGACAGGTTATTCCCTCCTTTTTGCGTTATCAGAGCATCTGTAGTTTGTTGTTAGATTTCACCTTCATTCTTTTCTTCCTTAGGGTAAACATTTTCAATCTTTTTTTCCCAGATGATGCTATCTAGGTTTCTAATTATTACTGTTCCATGCTGTACCATTTCCAGATCACACATAACTTCTGTAAAATGCAGTTCCACAGACTGGACACAGCTGATGGTTTTCCAGTGCTGAGCAGAGCCAAAAGAGGTAGTCACATAAAGCCTACCTCAGGAGGGCAGTTTCAAGGATCTGAAAGCAAAACCATTGTGAGTGTCAAAGAGCAGGAAAGCCCCAAATCTGTGGTTTGTTCCACTGACGATCCCAGTATTGATGTTCCCAGATACCTGGCATCAGCTGATTCTTTGAAACTCAGTTTGTCTCCTGGGACTTTGCTGATCAGGAATGAGAAGTGTGCTTGCTGGGTAGAGGTGGCATGAATAGCCTCAGCAAGTTTAGCTCTCTTTACCTTTATTTGGCGTTTTATGTTATGATTTTGTTAAACATCCCAGCTGCTGTTTTCATTGTAGAAGTGTTACTGCAGTATCATTCCACACCGTGTTAGAGTCCATGTGAAGCCTTTGCTCACTTGCTTCTTTAACAGCTTTCAAGGATGAGATTGTGAAAAAGTAAGAGTCTGTTTTTATCTTCTCAGTGGGAAGATTCTTTGTTTGGGAGGCGATGACAGCAGAGAAGAAAAATCTTGGGCCCATACCTTCACTTGTGTAAATTATCTGCTTAAGCTATTTTCAACTTTTTCATAAATAACTAGACTACAGTTATTGACACACCTGCTATATATATTTTTGTACAGTAATGCAGGAAATATGTGAAAAATACAGCAATTACTTTACAGTTCTCACATAATTAAGTTTGCCTTTGAAGAGAAGTGAGAAAATTGTGATACAAAAAGCTGGGTTTATGTGGTACAGTTTGGAAGGAAGAAGATTAGATTGTGATGTATTTTTTGTAATTTTAAATAAATGCCAGAATTTTCAGAACCCTTGGAAATTCACTCTATATATTTGAATCAAACAAGCTAAAGCAGTCCTACAATTCAAGCAGGCAGCCTGAAGATATGAATACTATATGCTGTCTGTGCAGTACGTTGCATTTTGACAAAGAAGGAATGGCACAGCAGAGTCAGAGTTTGTAGAGTGGTATCACAGGAGTGGAGCCCACGGGAGAAAGATAAATGAGTGAAGCAAAGAAAGAATGCTGCTGTGATCCTGAATGATGGGCCACTTGTGTGCGTTATTTAGCTGTCCAATGGTGTTCTGAGTGCCACAGATGAATACCAGCCCTTGCCCAGCCAAAGCTGTCAGTTGGCCCACACAGTAAGGAAGAAACTAGAAGAATGAGGCTGCTTTGCTGAACTTTCTCTGTTTCTCCCACAGTTCTTAATTTTTTTAAGTTTTTGAAGCAAGGTGAATTGAACTGAACAGTGTCTTGCAGGTGACAGTGCAGTGCTGCTTTCTGCAAAGATTTTATAATATTTCTTTGAACATCCTTGTTTTCTGTTTGCTTTTTGGGACATTATTACACACTGACCAGCATTCTTAACTAAATGATCATCAGTGAATGACAGCTGAGAAGAAAAAAAGGTTCAGATTAGGCCATCTTTGCCTTGAGTGGCACAGTCCTGAATTTTCTTTGTTACTCCCCATTTGCCTAGCTTTGTAAAGATCCTCTGATACTTCTCACAGCATTTCATCTTGATTATCTGCAACACAGTTGTGTCATCTGCAGATTTTGCTATTGCATTGCTGGCAACTTTTCTCGAGTGACTCATTTTAGTATGGAAGATTGGATGTCCCACCTTCAACTTATTAACGTGTTGTTCTTTCCTATATGCTTTGCTTTCAGATTCTGTCTATATCATGCCAGTGTTTTATCAGCAGCTCAGCCTGTATGAAAGCTTCTTCTGATGACTTATATAAAGTTTTTCTTAAATGTTTACTTACGAAATTAATGTCTTGCTGCCATTCAGATCTTGTCAAGGATTTTAGGATTGCCAGAGGCTAATTAGCCTAGGCTGTAAAGTTTCACCAATTGTTTTTCAGGCTTTCTTGCAGGGAGGGGGAGGAGGGAGTATCTGTGTTGAAGTCTTAGGTATGACAGCAATTCACACCAACATGCCCAACCTGAATTAAGTAGTTCTGATGGTGATAACCACATAACTGTGGTAGTGTGGAGCTGAGCACGCATGCAATGTATGTCTGGAAAACTACAAAAACCTCAGATGACCAGCCAGCATGATGCAGTTCCCTACCCCAGTTAGTGTTCTATCTATTTCCAAGCCAGCTAATTTCCGTACATAAGTTGTAATCAGTCTTTTAAATGCAGTCTAAATACCATGAAGTGTTTTGATAGCACCATCAGAGGATTTTCATTAGGACAATGAGATCAGATGTATATTTTTTTAACTATGTAGTTACTTTTGGGAAGTCTGTACTGTGGTTCTGCCATCTGTTCTATGGGCTTGTGGATTGTGCATAAACTTGGCTAGGTAGCTACTGATTTTCTGCATTTCAATGAACTGTATTACACCCAAAGTATTCCTATTATAGCACGGATAATATAGGTTAGATGTCCTTTGCATATGCTACACAGTACATATTTGTTCATTATGATAAGCTGTTTATAAGCCTATTTGTGTTAACATTTACCATCTGGTTTGCTTCTTCCATAGTCGCGTGATGTGTCTGTCTGGGAATCAGTGAATTATTTTACCTGGCAGCTTCATCATCTTTGGTTTTCTGTGCATATGTCTCCACTCCCTTTTCTAAACATATCCTGCTAGTCTTGTTAGCTGCTAATTGTAAAGATCAAAAAATTGATTTTTGCCACCTATCAGCTCCTACTAAATATGCATAGATTTTCAAAGATAAAATTCTCCCACTTTTCACCAGTCTGAACACCTGTGAATTTTGGCTGTCCAAATTTATTTCTCACCCTTAGGACAAATTTTTCTGAAAGGTGTCATTAATGCCTAAGGAACATACTTATACAAGTTACACTTATACAAGCCTGGCAGTTACACAGGTGATTACTATAATTAAGAAAGGAGGGTCCAGTGCATAATGCACAAGTAAACACATTCAGAAGTAACTGCTCAGTACTGGATTTAGTTTTGTGACCATGTTCCAGCCACTGGTGTTTTGCATAGCTCTGAGCTTTCAGTGGCTCTGTGCCAGCTTACAGCTGCTGAAGATGTGACCCAAGGTAGCTGATTTTTCAGGAGATGACTCTGACTTATGGACCCTGCTGATCTCCCTCCTTTTTCCTTTCCTACAACGAGCTTTCAGCAACTGGCCCTGTCAGACTGTGGTCTCAGAACTCATCCCTGTGTACTAGGAGCCCTCTGTAATTATGGCACAAGACAGTGCTGGGCAAAAGTACTTTAAGCTGCATCTAAGGACATTAGCCAGGATGTCATTAGCATAGCAATGCCCATGATTACCAGCTTGGTATGAACTAGAATGTTGCCTTGAAGAGCGCAGTGCTAACGCAGTACCCTGCTTCCAGCACTGGAGTTAGCACATATGGAGGTATTTAATTTCCCTCTGCATGGCACTGCTTTGTCCGTATAAACATGCTTCTTGTACCTCTCTGCTAACTTTGCTTTTAATCCCTGGCTTAGTTTGTGCTTTCCAGCCTTTATTACTATCTGTTTCTCTGCCTTTCCTGGGAAGATCATCCTTTCAAATCCTGTGGATATGTGTAAGAGGGTTTATGCTCTCATGTGTAACTGCTATTTCATTCTGTTCAGGCACAATCCATTCAGCTGCTAGTATTTTTTAATCAAGATATTCCAAGGTAGATCTTACTGCCAATGCTGAAGATGAGGATGCTATAAAGTTCAGGTGTAAGGTGCAGGAAAAAACTCAAATACAAAATCCACGTCATTACAAAAGAACTCGGAGATAAGAAATATCCATTCAAAAAATTTTTTGTTTGAGCAATTACTCTTTCAGCTCCGGGTCTTTTGCCATGATGTGTTCCATGATAATGCCAAAAGAAATGACCCTTGGTTCTTTAGATTTTTGATGAGTACAGCTCACACAACACCAGTTCAAGTCTTGGGCCTATTCCTTTTCTATTGCACTATTATACTCATGTGTCATTAGTGTCAGTGGATGCTTTTCTTTCATTTTATTCTCGTTAAGTTAGATGTGTCCCTATTTGTAAGACCAATTTGGAAATGTGAGGCAGAATTTCTCTCTCAGACAAATGGGGCCATCTATTCAGAAAGTGGAATGGCAAGGTCTGAGGCAGAGGATGAACCAACAGTTCAGAAAAAAATCTTGTTCTCAGACATGAAGATTAATCCTTCTTCCTTACGGAAAAAAATCCCGATCTGCTCATTGGTATCTGTGCTGACATTTGTTGCTAGACTTCTGGTCATGAGATGGTGACCAACAAATCCAGGTAACAGATAATACAGGTTATGTACTAATAACTACAGTGGTAACTGGGGACAATGTGGAAATAGGGTAGAGAACATACCTGGAGATGGACTTGCCAAACTGGGAGAAGCAGCCCTTCTGGGTGCTATTCAGGTTTGTGAAGAACCAGAAAGGGCAATTTCTGAAGTACTGCAGTAATGCTACAATCTTCTAGAAGTAGAAGTGGCAGCAGTGGTAAATGCAGAAGGGCATGAATGAGGGAAGTTTGTTGGACATTATTGTCATGAGCATGACAAAGCCCTTCAAGAGGGCTGGGGTACGGTAGTTTTACAGAGTGGCAAAGGGCATGGTAGTCCCATGAGCCACCGGCCGTATTTTAACTTACTGCCAAGTTCGTACCTCCTCCTTGTTCCTGAGATGTAAGCTAGATGTATTGCTGGTATAAGCTGAATATTCAGTAGTAATGTACTTCTGTAAAACTGTTTTATAATGAGTGGGAGAAAAACGACTGGAGCTTGCTGTCACATGCTTTACGCAAACGGTCTTTTTCCCACAATGTTGATAGGCTTCTGATATATCCTTTAGCTCTTCCTGAGCTCTACAGTGATTTTCTGCTGCATGGCAAAAAACAACAGGCCTACAGAGGAATTTAACTTCTCAGCTCATTCCTTAAGTAAGCATCACTCATATTTAAATGCATGCCTAGTAAGTATCTGTTTGGATTCTGTAGTTAGGTTTTGTCTTACCAGTGTCATTCCCGTTTGGTTCTAGCTGTGCTAAAACAAGGAAAACCTGTGAGCTGATGCCATTTCAGTGGGTTGAGCCTAGTGTATATTTTAGCTATGTAAATGGGTCTGTTTTCCTGTACATTTAATTGAAGGATGTATAAGTATTTCGAACACATGCCAAAAATACAAGATGAAATTGCTTAATTAAATT
>JAVJGI010000057.1:15246670-15267191 GCA_035590275.1 Ibycter americanus | reverse complement strand
TTATATATAGTTAAAGGGATATCTGGAAAATGGAGAATGTTCTGAGTTAATTTGGGATTGGTAATGCTATTATCAATGTAATAGTAAGACCAATTTTTGATTAAGAGAGTAAAATTACACCCTCGTATCTCTAATGGTGGAAGTAGGTTTCTAAAGTAACTTATGATGGGTAGAGAATTTTCCTGTGATTATATCAATCCCAAGAGATTGTGGTTTTCTCATGACTTAGGAGACGAAGTTTGTCTAATCAAACTCTTGTTTGGCAAATACATAATCAAAATGAACTCTGCAGAAAAAGCATACTGAATCCTTCAAATGCAATCTTACGTCAATTCAGAGAGGGTTTTTTTTTCTGTTTTAAACTGAGAAATCCCAGAAAAAATCATAGCTTGGTGAATCTGAGACAAAAAGAATTTCTGGTAGACAAAAGTACATCTTTTCAGATCACCCTGTCATCTAAGCTGTTTCTTATTATGTTTATTTTCCTGGCAAACCACAACTAGGCAACAACATACTATTTGGCAATTCAAGTATAAAGAAAGAATCCAGGAAGCAATTGTGGGGAATAGGAGGATGTGGTGTGACAAGTTGTAATTTAGTTATGGATTCTAATTAATTTTTTGATAGGAGATGCAAAACTAATATTTGACCACTTATTGTTCTTGCAGGCTTTCTTCTTACTCATTAAAAATGTGCTTTATATTTTCTTCCTGGTGCAGAGATACCTGTAATTGTATGTACTGTTTATATTAAAATAGTATCCAGAGATATATTCTGCATTTAATTACTATGTTCTGAACCTAGACAAACTTTAATACATTCACTAGAATAGTCTTCTCTTTATAGAGGCAATAGAATTTTGTGCCCAGATTAATTTAATTGAGTGTGTGAGAGGGGAAATCATTGGTAAATCACAGGAAAATCACTAGCCATCATGACAATATTAGATATAATTTTCTAGCATGCAGACTTCACTGCTGGGAAATAGCTGGGAAGATTTCCTGCACACAGCACGTTTGCTGTAGCAGATAGGTCAGAGGAGTCAGGTGAATTTGTGTCAAGGAGGTATTAGGCAAAGTAGGCAAGCTGGGTGTCAGGACCAGGTGTCGTTCTCCTGACAGCACTGAAGAAAGTCGGATGTGAAATTGCAGAATGGCCGGGCAAGGGCATTGCAAACAGCTGCAGCTCCAGAGCAGGGTGCAGCGTAATTCCACCTGCAAAGGGGCTGTGGGGGAGTCCAGGGAACTACAGACCAGTGGGTCCATTTCCATACCTGATTAAATGCTGAAGTCTATAATAAAGAATACGATCAGTGTGTGCATGAATGGACATGGCCTGTTGGGAAGGAGTCATCATGGCTTCTGCAAAGAGAAGTCTTGCCTCGCTGGCCTGCTGGAGCTCTCTGAGAGCATCTATAAGCACAAAGATAAAAGGGAGCCAGGGATGCACTTTGGATTTATGCCATAGATTATTAAAGAAGTCAAGTTGCCAGAGGGTTGGAGGAGGTTCGTTCATGGACTGAAAGCTGGTTAAAGGCTAGAAAGCAAACAGTAGGTTAAACTTAATCGCTGTTTACATCCTTCAGCCTGTACTGTTTCATGTATTTTATACTTTATGGACAATTTGTTCTTTATGTATTTAGAGACTTTCCAAAAGTGACTATGGCTTTGGATGTTAATTGTTCTTATTAATCTGGGCTTTTTGAAAGTGCCTTGATATATCCGTGCAGATATCACAAGATACCCATGATCGGTAACAGCCCGGGCACAAATGTTCTTAGAAGCGTTCATTTGGGAGTAGCTTGGTAAAATTGTTAAAACATATGAATGCTCCAACGTTAAATACAGGTGTTCAGCTCCCCGTTGTATAGCTAAATAGGAATAGTTGTATAAAAAAGTTTTTTTTTAATAAACTATCCTGTGTTGAACCTACAGTGTAAAATGTTTTCTACATCTTACTGCTTTTCCACTAGGTCTCCCATGCTGCAAAGTATGGATGATGATGGTGTAAGTTCATGCTTTTATGAAGTCCACCTAAGTTTTCCCAGGGTTTTCAATAGCTGCATCATTAAATTTCCGTGCAATTCCGATGCGTTCACATAAGGATATCAGGGAACAAACAATATTCTATATTGCTGTAACAATGTGTGTGTCAGGTGTGCAGGTTAGAAAGTAACATGTACAAAAGCACTGTGTAGAAAAGACATAAAATATTCTTCTAGTACTGGGATAGCTTTCTGTGATAATTAATACACTATTAATATTAAAATATTAATATTAAATTAATATATTAAATAATATAATTAATGTTAAAACTTTAGTAATTTTAATTTATGCATTACCTTCTCCTATATAAAGTCAGTTGGAGCTCTTGGGTAGGGAGGCCTTTTCCTCCTCTATCCCCATGATAAAGTTAATTTACTTGAAAATTTTCAAGGCAAGTACATTAAGGCAGTGTTGTAGTAATTAAAAGCTTGTATGTGACATAGAGACTTGAAGTTACCAGCTGACATAGTTCCATGCCACCAGAACAGTTTTTTTCACCTAGTATCATTTTTCAGTAAAAACAATAAGGCAATAACAGGAACTGGTGCCTGTCAAGAGCTGAAGGCAGTTAACTGTGTCTTCTACTCTACAGCACTGCCTGGGCAAGGCTTTCAAAAGGGCCGGTGTCGTTGGACTTCCAGCTTATCTTGGTTTCTGGTACAGCAGCTGACTTTAATGATCAAGCTGTGTCTGGAAGAAACAGCAGGATTTTGAGGAAAGGTATTTTACAGTGATAAAAATGTCATATATTTAGCAAGACATTTAAAGTTTTTTCTTTTTTCTTAATTTTCCACTGCAATTTATTGCAATTTGAGAAGTCCTCTGAGGCACTCATTGCTAATCATCCAGGCACTGAGTTTTACCCACTCCAGGAACAATACAAGTGTTTTGACTGTATTTAAATTTAAGGTTAAGGGAGTCAAGAAATGAGAGATCGTTTTCTCAAGTAACAGAGTAGGAAAGTAATGAGTGATGTATCTCCTGCTTCTAGTCTTTCCCTGTTTGTGAACTGGATGGACACTGTACCCACTAAATTGTTTATGGCAGAAAAGTTCAAATGTGCTGTCATTGAAATGCAAGGTTCTGGTGAGAGTAAGAACATGAGTAAAGCCACAGGTAAGACTATGTTTTTACTTATACTAGAGCCCTTTCCCAGTACTTTACCCCAGTAATATGCTTTATAACCAGTTTAAGTCTCATTGACTGTGTCAACTGAAGAATAAAGGGATACAGTGAAGAATCTTGTCTACTTTTTTTCTTAGAAGTGTTGTTTCAGAGATATGTTTTGGGGATTTTACATATGAAAGAATAACATCATAACGAAATCTGAAAGAGTAATTTATTGGATGCAATTTATTCCTCATTTTTCCTTGTTGTTCTGAATGGCATTTCAGTGGAGTTTAGTTTGTTTCTGTATCAGCTAAACCATGGTATCTTTACAGGTATATAAACTTTGCCTTTATGTTGTTAAAATACCACTTCTCTTAGCATTGAGTTGGAATCACTTACATAAATATTGGCCAGAGCAAAGATGGAATTCAAAGCCCGTCTGAAGTAACAAGCAGAGGTTACATCTATTGTCACTAATTAAATGTTCACTTGATTGCTTTCTGGCATTAGGGTTCAGCCAACACACACAGCCCTTGTCCGTGGCATTAGACTCTTTTCAAAACGTGCTGCCCGTGTGCAACATGCCCGTTGTGAATGGCTGGTACTGGCTCTTGATCTGTGCCTGGGAATTATTTGAGAGTGTTGGATCATGTTGAGCGACTGATCTCAGGGTTTCCCTAATGATAGGTGGTTGAGTCCTACTGTCCAGGACATCCACAGATAACTGTAATACTGAGGAATGGCAGCTGAGGTCTGTTTGCATTTTTGTGCCAGCTGAAATATCCCAAATCATGGGAATTATCTAAACTAAATTAGAAACTTTATGCTAATAAACTTTAAACTAATGTTAAAAATACAACTGCAGAAGAAATGAAGGTTTTAGATTCAGTATGAATCTTCACAGATTCAAAATTACCCATTAATTACAAAAGTGTTCACATGACTTCAAGTAACAGTATCTCATTCAGGTACCCCATATAAAGATATAAAAATACCAGTAAGAAGGTACTCCTTTCATTTCCTCTTTTAATTTTCTTCTCTTTTTCACAGAGACAATTTCTGTGTGACTTCCCCTAATTATCTGGCATAACTTCCCCCAATTATCTAGCAAACCATGTAGCTAAACTCATTTGAAGATACTGATAGACACTAACCGACATTAATTTGAGCATTGCAAACAGTGCAGCTGTAGCTCATAATTGCCATATTAATTGCAAACATTGAAGTATTCCGCTGTTCAAGACAGCAGACAGTAGCGATCTTCTACACATGAACCTCACCTGGTGGAAAGTAGGTCCGTAAGCATCTATGTCTGTGGGAAATCTACTGTTGTATGCACGAAAGGCCACATGAACTGAAACCTGTAACCTTTGAAATTTCTGGAATAGAAGTTACTGATGTACGCCAGGGGATGACCAAACCCTCTTCTCAATGCATGTAGGTCTCCTAAAATTCCCGAAGGATTTTTTTTTTCCCATATCCCAATGCAGTAATACTTCTGCAGAATATATTTAGAGCTGCAGAACAGGTTATTTCACACATTAATAATTAACATCAATAAATATTGTTCAAGAGCAATTAATGACAGATTCAGACCCTGATATCCCATGAATAAGTATGTAATTCTTTTATTTTGTGCATAGAAATAAGGCACAATTTGTGTAAAATGGACAAACACAACCAAATTAATAATTGACAACACATAAACAAAAACCCTAGAAAAAAAGTAATTTTCTAACACATGTGGCAGTAATTAACTCTATGTTTTGGCAGTAGCAGTCCTTACTTAGCAACTGCAGAATGAGACATTCTGGATGTTTTCTCCAGTGATCTGAGTGCATTTCAGTTATCTGGAAGTTGATAAAACTGTATTAAAATATCACTGTGTTTACTCCAACTTTCTTTAATGCAATTTCTTTAATCGTTTTGTTTTAGCTTTTAAGGCCTGACTTTGTTCCCACTGAAATCAGACACACACACACACATCCCCCCTGCAAACAAAATATGTGATTTCATGTGGGCTATACTAAATGTTGCACAAAAATATTTGTTTTATATTTGGGGTTACAGAGAGGATAACCAATTGTAATGTTGGGCCCTGATCCTGTAAATCCTTATACATGTCTATAGGGCTATTCACATCAATGGCTTTACTCAAGTAAGGGTTGCTCATAATCACAAAAGATTGCAGGATAAATTTCTAAATGTCTGTAAGCTGAATATGACATCATCTACAGCTCTAGAGGGGTTTCAAGCAAAATTTAAACTCTCTGCAGCTACTTTTCCTACTGGTTTTATACCACTCATAAAATTAAGATATGTGTTTAGAAACATTAATGCTTATTTCTTTTAAAGAGCAGGTCCTATCTGGCTAATGTTGAAATCACAAGAACATGCATTGACCTAAACCCCTGAAGGAGTGTCTTCTGGTGTAGAGAAGTGCAGAAAAGAAACACTTTAAGCTATCAGTGACTTGCTCCAGAGTATCCTCACTTAATAAAGACAAACCCAACAAAATCCAAAGTTAAACCACTAATTTTAATGATCTAAAACCATTATTTAGCTGTGAGCTGGGCACTTCCTGCAAGATGTGGAGTTTCCAAAGTCCTGTTGCAGTTCATAATCTCACAAGATGCTCAGGTTCCAGAAGCTGCTAAATTACACAGCTCAAATAAGCATTTACTAATTAACTTTGAGATGGGTTGAGCACTTTTCACAGGGGATTGCTTCTGAAGGAAGGTTGATTTTTGATTAATTAGTTGTTTTATAGAAATTATCTGCATTTACAGAAATTACTGATTTTTGTCCAATAAAACTTCCAATCCTTATTTTAGTTGAGAATTCTTAAGCTTAAAAAAGAAAAGTCAAAGTGTTTTTTCAAAGTATTTTATAAAAGCTTTTGTACTGTTTTTTGGAGAGGAAAATGGAAGGAACTGTTTTACATTATGGCACAATACAGTTTTGAATAAAAAGCGTATTTTGGAATTATTGTTGAATCTTAAAATTGGTGTTAAATATAAAAGAATAAAACTTGAATCATAACAACAGAATTTAAAACACAGAGAGAGCTAATACAAAGTGAGCCTATATTTTGCAATAATATTAATTTAAAGGTGCTGTGGAAATCATCGTTTCTGGTAAGTAAAGCTCTTACAAAATTTCCCCATTCTGAGTTCACGAGAGGCGCTATTTAGCCATGTTGTTTATGGTTAATACCAATTTGTCTTGTTCTCATCAAACTGTATATCTGTTTCTTCTGTGTCTTCTGAACCTTGTATTATGCAAGTCTCATTATTGTATATTGTTTCCAGAAAGTTTTGTGATACTGCCTAGTTCTGGAAGTTTGTCTGGTAGTCTGTCCTTCTTTGTTTCCATCTTCAACTCCTATGTTTACTTTTTTTTGGAACTATAGTCACTTAAATTATAGCTTTAGAATACAAATTGGAAGTATTTTAGATATAGAGCTAACGAAGTTCATGTTAAGAGTTCTGTAACTCTGACAAAGAAAACATCTCATGTTTTGGTATCCTTGCAATGCTGGTAGTTGAAAGAAAACTTTCATTACTACAGCCTTTGAATCTGTTATTAGAGTCGCTTGCCAATCTTTGTAGCATGACAGAACAAAATCAAATCCATGTTGTATCTGTTGACTTAGGACTTTTATGAATTTTCATAAAAAAAAAAAGGAAATTTTTGTCAAGGAAAGAATGTTGTTAATCAGAAACATCAGGCATGACCAATCCTTACCCGGAAAGGGTTTAGGTGTAACCACAGTGTGGTATTTTTTCATGTCAAGAAAAAGTTTAAAAAAAAATATAAAAACAAGAAAAAAAAATTATCATTTCCTTTTTCTATTTTTGATATCATTTTCAGTGTGGGGAGAATGCCATGGAAAATGTAAACATCTCCAGAATCTAGAAATTGGAGTACATTTTACATGAAGCTGACATGACATTGCTTTGTAACGCTGAATGTAACTGTTCAGTGTTTAGTTCAAAACTCCTAATGCAGGTATCCAATAAACGTGAAAGCTGAGTTGATGGAAATGTCATAGCAAGAGAAGTAGATGCCTTCAGGAAGGCAGGCAGAGAGACTTCCCTGTTTGGAGTTCATCTCCTACGGAGCCTCTGCTCAGCTGGCTTTGCTGTAAAGCACTTTCTCTGCTTCTTGGAAGTACTGGACTGAATGGCAAACACTAAATTATGATGTTTAATGTGCTTTGTATACTTTCTGTAAACATAATATGCAAATATAGTTTATAATTTCCTATGAGCAATATGACATTTACTATCTGTTGACAAAAAGATAGAGACATTAAATATAGCATTTACAAAAAGTAAGCGTAAAATGGAAGAGGTAATCTTTCCTAGTTAATGCACCAGGCTGGTATTCTGGAGGTGTGGCTCTACCTGCAGTTCTTCCAGTAACTTTTATAAATTTGAACAAGTCTTTTCATGTCTTCCCATCTCTTCTTTACCTTATTTTTTGACACAGTCTTGAGAACATATGTACAATCAAAAATGCTTTAACCTCATCTGTGCTTTTGGATGCTGTTTTAACAGACATCAACAGTAGTTGCACTTCGTTCCTGAGTGCAATCACTTCATCTTCCCTCAAAAGCATGTGTCCAGGTTCCAGATAGACAAATAAATATGGTGCTATATTCTTTACTTATATTAATTGATTAATTAAAGAATTCAATTAAATTAAAAAAATAAACAGAATACTATTGATATACTTTTAGTCTAGCATCCCGAACCAGACACTGAGGAATTCTTCAACTGTCTTCCTGAAAAAAGCTTCGAATCTTTCTGCTTCTTAACCTCAGAGAGCCATGAATTTAGGATGACTGAACATCCTACAGAACACAGCTGGCAGCACATGTGCCTGGTTCTTGTGGCAGTGTTTATAATAGGTGGATATGTGGCAGAGCACATGGAGAAACACCAGCATGAGCATTGAAGTTCCTGCAGCTGATCTTCAGAGCTTGGCAGTTCACATCAAGGATCACTGCTTAGTCTCAGACTATATTAAATGTTTTTCGTGCACTCAGCTTTAGCACTGCTTCCGAAGGAAAAGGAAGTGGGTATTAGATCCTTCTGAAAGAGGGAAAGAACCTGTGTACTGCACGAGAAGGCGGTGCAGACTGCTGTGCCTGCACGCTGCTGGACAGAGATCACCTGCCACTCTTGGACAGGGATTTGGGCAGAGTGCAGGGAGTTTACACCACCTGAGATTCTGCTGTGATGACTTAATTCCAGGGAGGTGCCACCTTCTTGCAGCAGGATTTCAGGGAACAACATAGAGCTAGCAGCAGCTTACTCTGCCTGTCCAAAGAATCTCAGATAATGGGGCCCTCCGGGAGGTGTGTGACTATTTCCCTTTTCCATTTTCAGGCTGTCTCTCAGTACAAATTATGCCATTTGGCAAATGAAAGACATCATTGATGACTCAGGTTGGAAAAACAAGATTACCAATTCAAAATGTGCTATTTTGTAGAAGGTGGGAAGAAACGATTACATCATTCAGGATATTGGGGCACTTCTCTCCCAGATTGCATTTCATTTGTCATGACAGCTTTTCAATGCCAGCCTAATCTTGCAGCCCTGCTGTGGGAGCTGATATCCTGTAAACTTAAGAGTGACTTAGTGGAACAGGAGGCACAATGTGAGGTCTTTAATTTAAAACAACATGTACTTTTCCTTTCCAGTTAAGGATATGTTTCACAGATGTTTTGCCAATATTTGAATAAGTTTGCTACCAGCCTTTCTTTTTTTTTTTCTCTCCCCAGTAAGTTTCCTTTAAAAAGTAGTGTACAATACGAAAACTGCATGTATTTGTGCAAAAGGAGTTGGGGGCCTGGAGAATGCATTTGGTTTGGATGCAATAGAAGACAGAGAAAGAAGGGGAGCATGCCCCAAGAAGCAGTGTCATTAAGTGGACTCACTAGAAACATTTGTTTCAGAAGATGCAGCTTGCACACTGTAAGTTTTGAAGGAAGGCTTGAGGGTGGAAGCCTTGCTGATGATTCAGAGCACCTGGAAGTAGAAAGAAGCTCTGCAGCTCCTTGGCCTGTATGCAATGAAGTCCATTGCAGGACTGTCCCTCAGCTCCAAGTCTGCATTCTCTGCACCATGCCTTTCTATGGGTAGGTGGGTTCGTACATGTTTTGCTGACTTGAGGTGGCTCTCTGTCTCCTGTGCTTTCTAGTTTGAACCCATTCGGAAGCATTCAAGCAGGAGAGACAAGTTCATCTGTCTGCTGGCTGTTCAGGCAGCCTGAGATATTTTTTTTTTCAGAATTAGGGTGTACTTAGGAAAGGTTAAGTGTTAGCTATCTGAAAAAGAAGCACACTAGTAATAAGGTCTTAAGTACATTTAGTTCTCAACAACTTACATCTTCAGGTTTCCAAATCTGACCAAATGTTGAGTTACAACTTGGAAAAGAGCTGGTGTCTGACAGTTGGTTTCCAGTGCTTACTAAGAGGCTGGTTACCTGCATGTTGTGTGCTGCTTTCCCACTTGTTTTTTCAGTATCTCTATTAATCTGGGTCGGTACACACACACAAAAGATGTAAGCCAACCTATATAGTTACATTACCAGTCTCATTATTCAGTACTCATAAACATGTTACATATTTTGCATTTTTTAGAGCAGTTGTGTGTTCACTGCAAAGCCTTATACTGCCTTTTCAGCTGAAACAGAGGAATCATGATAATAATCATCTGAAATTCTGATATGTTGTGTGGTTTACACAGATTGTCTTATGATATCAAGGCATATATTTTTCATGTGGTTTTAGAATCTCAGCTCTCATTTCATAGAAGGACATTTTTAGCTCTCAAGATAGTGAAAGCCGAAAGAGTGGAGAAAAAACTGTTAATATCTCATTATCTGGGGGTGATAAGCACGAGCTTTGAACTATCAGATTTTGACAATATGCACTGAAAGTAACTTGTCACCAGACAAGGGCAGGGAAGCATGTTGTTTTGTATGGTGTCACGAGATCCTTCTCTGATCTCAGTGTTAGTGTGAATAAGACATGATAAAACTTTCAGATTTGTTACGCACAGCTGAAGTGCAATGAACTAAACCTTTTGCAGAGCGGCAGTGTAATAATATTGGTAACTGTGTGACTTGCACTTATGGCAACGTGTTGGCATTTTCTCAGAGTATTCTGGTTTGCCAGACTGTGAAGCATGTTATTTGCCTCATCTTGGTTTTTAGTAATTACAGATGTTTCTGTGTCTCTGGATATTGTTAGATTCATCACAACTGGATAGCTTCCAGCGAGGGACTGAATGGTGGGAGGATAACAGACAGTTATATTTCCTTGGAACTGTCAAAACTCTTTTAACTTTGCTCTCATGGAAGTTCACAAGTTGTTCATGAGGGGGGGAAAAAAAGGTGTCGTGGGCTCCTATGTCTACTGTCAGAAGAGGATCCCATTTCAGTGAACTCTCTTTATCTTCCTGTCAAATGCTGTAGGTCCTGACTTTCAATTTGAATAAGAAATTTGTTGGGTTTTTTTATATGCAAAACTGAATGTTATCAATTGGACCATGGGCGCTTGCCACATCAGATTTTGATGAAAAGAGATACAGCAGCTTTCTTTCACCACAGCTGTGGGGCTGTGGGACTTCAGCTGACTCTTTGCAGACTCCACAGCCTAATCCTGCTGTTGCTGGCCCTTGCTCTACCCCTTTTTCCTTAATCCATGCTTCCACCACCACCTTTTTCTCCTCCTTGTTTGCATTTGCCAAGCAGCTACTTAGGAAATCTCAACAGAATTTGAGATCTGGCCCAGCGTTTCAGCTGGCTGATGTATTTCAGCTGTATGGGAGATGGTAAGACAAGAGCCTGAGAAACAAGGAAGTGGGGAACCAAGCTTGGTCTTTATGAGCAAACCTTGTCAACACAACTTACTTGCCAGATGGTGTTGCTTAGAGGGTTGAATTTACTCTGAGAGCAGGACAGCAAGGCTGCTGAATATTTAAAGGTACAAACTGTTTCCTTACAGTTTCGTACTTACGCATGCATGTCACGCTGCCTGCAGGTTTGCAGGGTTTTGTTGGTTGCTGAGACTGAAAGCCAGCCCAGGTTAAAATAACAGTACAAAGCTTGCGCTTAGAATTCAGGGAACCAATGACCTCTTTTATTATTTGTTAAGATGACAAAATTAGACCTTTCCCAATATCTGCAGTCATTTAGGAAAGCTTAAATAAATAAATAAATCTCAGCTGGGTCAACTGAAAAGTCAAATGAAAACTGCTTCCACTGAATTATGTACACCTTTCCTTCCTGAACAGTGTGGGAATGAGGAGAAAATTGGTTTGTCCTATATAACTCACACAGGTGAGCTGGGATTGTACAGAAAGTGCATCTTGAAGAGCGGCATCTTCAGTTGATAAGATATCCTCGTACAAGAAAACCAGGAAAATCAGAAAAAAAATCTAAAAGCAATTTGTTGATATGTGCAAAATGTGTGTTTCCATGGATAGAAATAAAAACGGAACCAGAGCTGATGATAGTTAATATTGGTGGGTCGGTTACTTTGCATACCTCATGATTACTGAATTAATCAGCTGCTCAGGAAATAATAATATGTTGATAACATAGCAGTCACTTGTTCCTGTATTCATACATTTAAAATGAGGTTGTGCAGTTCGATTTGTTGGGGTTTTTTTGGTTGTTTTTATACTTTTAATGTTGGCTGGGTGGATGATCTGCAAGAGATTAATACTTATTTGCAGAAATATATGAAATAATAATTTAACTAAAAAAAGTCTGAATCTTTTCAAACATGTTCTAGAACTAACTAGCAAATAAAAATTGGATACTGTATTCCACTCTCCTGCTTTTGATCCTGGTCAAACCCAAGAAAAATAAAGGAATTTTCATTCTTTGTAGCAATAATCAATGACTCTGGTGAAGTTGGATAAATTTGATCTGCTGACACACAATCTTTAAAGGAATAGTTCATTAAAAAAACACCATCAACAACGAAACAACACCCCCCTCCCCAGCTTCTCAGCCTGTAGTTTATGTCATCAGAAACTGGAATACAAATGAGCTTTTAATTAGATTTGGTGTGCTTTTGTTAAATATCACTCTCTTGCTTTGTAATTTATTTTCCATTAGTGTGTTGACTTTTCCTATTGATAAGGAGTGTCAGAGGGCTAATTAACTAAGCAAATAGTTTCATAATTAAAATGTTTTCATGACACCAAAATGCAGTAAAATTAAAAAAACAACCTCTTCACATTACAGAAAATTCAGTGGTCTACAGTAAGATTGGAAAGTCCCTCTCTGAAACCACATTATCTCAGCTGTGATAGTCATCTTTGCTGAACAGTGTTTCTCCCACTCCTCCTTAAATATTTTAGCCTCCTGTAGAAACTCTGTGGCTGCATATGAGAACTGTGCATGGTTGATACGATATGTCTAATCTAACAGGCAATTTAGGAATTTTTATGAGAATACTTATGAGATATAAGTATTTAATATCTTTCCATGAAGGAGAAAGTTGAGCCACAGATTTTGTTGATTTTCTTGACTCAAAATAGCTGTTTCAAAAAAGGCCTTAAATTCTACTGTGTTTGTTCAAATGATTTCACTACGTCTTTCATCTTGCAGGCTATTATATTTGGGCTCCTGCCTAGGAGTATCAGAAAAACTGTAAAGGTTAATTCTTCACTATTTAAAGTTACTATGATGCTAAGAAAGAAAGTTGTTAGCACTCTCATTGAAAAATAGTATTTGTCTTTTCCTTGTGTCTTTTGCTTGCACCAAAGAACATAAATCACAACATAATCCTCTGTCAAATATGCTTCTTAAGGTTTTAACCTAAAACCAACCATATTTGTAAACTATTACAAGTTAATTTATTGTATTTAAATGCCAGTTGAATACTAAACACTACAACAGAAGTACTAATTTAAATAAAATTGCTTATATAACATCTTAAAAGCCGAAAAAATTAAATGGACTAAGTTAAAGCATCAAGAAATCTTTCCATTCTTCTTTCTTATAAATCGATACATTAGTCTATAGTTCTTATGTAGTGATCATGTTGAGAAACATGGCAGTTTTGTGTAAGATGACTATTGCATAGATGAGTATCTATATGTATTATGAGAATTACCTTGGTAGCTGCCAAATTTAAAGTCATTGAGGAGCTAAGTTTATTTCATAATTGAAGAAAATTGCAGATGTGAAATTACTTCTGCTGTATAATATACACAGTAAAAGGCTTTGGACTGCCTTAAAAGCAAAATGCCTCTGGAACCCTGGCTTGAAGTAAGACTGTACAAATGTCATTTGTCCTAGAGATTATGAAGACTGACAGTGATTTGAAGAAGGCATTACTTCTGTATACTAGATACCTTGTCACAGATGCTTGCTAGAAGAGGAGGACTATGGCCAAAGATTGGATTTTAAAAGAGTGCAAATGGCTAAAATGAGAGATAGACAGACTGCCAGTCATGTATTTGAAAGTGGAAAAACCCTTCAAATGCCTTGGCTAAGAGGCTGGCTATCACAGTATAAGCCTTGCCATGCTGGGTCGTTGAAAGAAATTTTAAAACAAAGATAATCCTTAAAGATTTGTCTTGTATATATCTGAGCTTACCTTGATCTCATTCCTCTCTATGGCTGCCTGAAATAAAGAAACACTGAAGAGCACCACATAATGGAAAATACAGTCCATGGCACTCTGACCCTGCTCAGCACACTTGGGCAGTATATTCCAATGGGCAGCAGTGAATTCCGCACAAGCTGGAGAAATTCCAGCCATCTTCCTTTAAAAAAATCTGTCTGTAAAAGGATAAACACTATTATTCATACTGGGACATATTGTGGAGTCTTGGTGCATCCTGTATCATTATACAAATGCATTTTGGAGGGGACGTCAGGGTATTATGGCATCTGAAACTTTCCTTATTTTTCATGGAATTTTTGTCACCAAGGTGCAAAGTGGTGGTGGCAATCTTCAGACCTTGTTGAAGTTCAATTTTCCAGCATCAGCCTTTGCTACAGAGAAAGTTTAAAATTAATTTTAGATAAATAGACTATAAGCTGACACAATGTTTTCAGCCTGAAGCTGAAAGTTTCAGAACATGAACCAGAGGTTGTAGAAGTTGTTTCATGACAGCTTTAACTATTAACTGCAAGATCAGCAACCACTGCATTAAATTAGGGATCAACAGATTGGTCACAGTAATATGATACAAAATTAACTTGTTCTGGTGTAAAGACAATATCTTACTAAGCTGCAGAGACCAGATTCTTTCATCAGCATTTGAATTACCTTTAGGTTAGATGAAGAGAAATGGACAGTATCAAAATAAAATTTTAAAAACACATTTTCAAAACAGTCCAGCTTGCACCCTGTTTCACTAAAATGCATGGAAATATTTGTCTAGGTATGGATTACTCACAAGAAGAAGGGCTTTGCTGGAAATGATCTTAAAAATATTGGAACAAGAGGAGAATTAAGAGTTATGGTCAAAGGAGAAGAAAAAAAGTTATTGGAAGAAGTTATAGTCAGAGAGGGTAAAATACCCTGAGATTTCAAATTGATTAGAAAAGCAATAAAAATGTAGATAAGAATGTTTTTCAAGTTGGTATCTGCTGCAGAGAAGCAGAGTTCTGGTCTAAATGTGGAGAGATCATGGAGAAACAGGAAGATAATACAAAGTACTTGAAAAGGAGCAGCATGACAGAATAGTTCCTTGATGGATTCTAGAGAAAGACTAGAAACAGTTTCTAAAGGATTAAAGACTTTTTTAAATCAGCATATCATAAATTAAATAGTATCTCTTCATGTTTGCTCTACTCTCTTTCATTTCTAAACAACAGTTTTGCTGTTTTTTAATGATCACTGCAAACCTATGGCTTCTTGTTCTACCAGTTGCATACACAGACTGTGATCCATGTTGGTCAGCAGCAAGTTAGCCATCTAGTCCAAAGTTGTTTGTTTAGGTTATCTACATAGCCTGTGGCAGAAGAGGGCAATTCATACCTTTGAAAGATAGGGTACATAAGATGTGTTGTTCTTGGGAAGTCTCTCCCCTGTTAACTACCATAGTAGTTTATCCTGGATGTGTACCTTTCATATGGGTAATATTTGGTGAGATTAGTCTGACCCACAGATGGGAAGACAGGCCTTTTGACATGCTACTTAGGACCTAAGTTATTACAAGTACATAAAGAAGAGATGAGGGATAACTATGGTTAACTGTATTAAAGGTATATTTATGTAGTTCACATGCATGTGAAACTTGAAGTTTGGTCATTAAAATTAATATGTATTTGTCTGTGCAATGTTTATGTGTGTATTTCATTCCACAATCATAAAAAAAATTTTGGTAGAAAAATAGTTATCTTTGCATGCGACTTTTTTCTACAAAGTCTGACCCTTTCCTTGTATGAAAGCCAGTAAGCTCTGCCTAGATTTTCCCAGGCAATGCTGTTTTCTGAAACCCTGTATGTTGTGCTCATGAAAGACAATGTGATCATGTAGAAGAACTTGTTCACAGAAACAGTGTCTCCTAATACAGTTAGCTATTTAATTGCAGGTCTGGGAACAGCTTGCTTCTGCACATATTCAAATTTTAATTGTCTGCTGAGTACAGATCTTTGTATTATTTCTGAAATTCAGGAGCTGTATCACAGGTGTACTTAGGCAGGCAGCCTACTGGAGTTCTAAGGAGTGCATCTGCATGGATGTAGATAATAACAGCATTCAGACTATGCTATGCAATTGAAGTAGTGGGCAAATCGAATTCTCCAAATATTTTGGAGAAACACAAGTCCATAGAAGCAGAAGTCCATTTAACACCATGTTTTTCCCAAAAGACTTCCATGTATTTTTGTCTCCAGCTCCTGGATCAGGACATTTAATTCTCACATTCAATAATCCCTACTTCTGCCTTACCCTAGGAATTTCTGCAATCAGACATTTCCTTCGTCATGGCTCTGAAACACCAGTGTTCTGAGTTCCTTCTGGGTAGGCAGTCCTCTCCCTCGCCAGCACCTCTTCCGGCTCTTAGTCATCTTTTGCCATAGGGGCTTTTCCCTTCTTTTTGTTGGATCTATCTTTGGATTCTTCTTTTAATCTTAAATCTTCATTTCTACCTGCATGTTTACATGAATGGACTTCTTCTAGGCAGAGTTGCCTTGAGACTTCTCAGCCACGCGGGCACAACTGAACTTTGCCACACAAAGAACGGCAGGCCATGGCCAGGCGTCTCCCACTGTTACCAGGGAAGGAATAAAGCCCAGAGAGGGAGCGAGTGAAATCAGCGTTGGTTTTGCTACTTCTGCTGCTGCAGGTGCAGGTAAGAGAGAAAGAGGACCTTGCTTTTCAAAAAGGTCTCTGGGTTATCACCAAATCCTGATTCTGAGTTGGTGGTGGTAGCAGGACCTGCAAACTTTGCCTTTCCAGTGCCCTGTGTACTGTGAGTCTGCAACGCCTTTGCCACCCTCTGCAGAAATCTGCCCGAGGTGAATGCCCTCGCCTTTGTCTAGACCTAGCCCTCATCTTCCCTGCGAGAAACACGCTGTGCATGTGGTGCCTGGATTCCCTTTGTGTAGATACATAGCTACTTTATCCTGGGAGGTTTAGCTCACATAGCACACACAGCAGAGGTCAGAATATCTTTCTCCAACACAGTCAATACAGAGCCTTGCCAAATTAACTTTCTTCATGGAAGTCCCTCAGAAAAGCTTGTTTATATTGAGCAAACAACTTTCAAGGGAGGAAAAAGAGAACAATCAGTTATTCATGCAACAGCATTGGTTTGGCTAGAGGAAATGTTCCTAAACTCTTACAATTGCTTTTAAAAGCTAGCCAGTGTGAAACACAGAAGTAACATTACATTAAATGCAATTTCAAGTAGCTAGCAAAGAAGGATCTTACCAAGGACAATTGTGTCCAAGTGCTTGGGGTACCAGACAGGCAAAAGGAAGAAGGTGACTCTTCTCAGACAAGGAGCTATGAACTAAAACTTTGTCATCATATTACATGCACGATATAAATGAAATCCAAAATATTTAGCCTACTTAGCAATTTTCAGAGTAATTTTAACCTGAGGCATATTTAAGATGATTCCTTCTGTCTGATTTCTTTTAACTGCTGTGTCTTTACTTGTCCTTATCTAACATGATTGCTTTTAATTAAGGCAATCTGGATGTGGACTTGGCAGCAGGGTAAATCACGATCAAGTTCTTGAGTGCAAAGCTGCAGAGGGGAAGGAGGCTTTTGGGTGCCGATTCACAAACGATGCATAACATTCTGCATTTCCTTGTGAGAGCTAGGTGTCACCTTCTCCTGATATAGCACATGGGCCCAGATTCATCCCATCTAAACTGCGGCACTTATCTGAGGCATCTAAACTAGGAGCTTACTTAATGTTGCCTTCAAGTCTAATTGGAGAGAAACAAGCACCTCCAGAAGGTAATTCAGCCCATTTGGGATGTGTCTAATCCCCTGCAGGTGACCTTAGCTGAGTCCTTTGGTTGTGCAGAGGGCGGAGAGTGACCAGAGTGCCGGTTTATGTGCCTTAGGTAGGTATCTGCAGTTAGATGGGGAAATTTAGGCCACCATACTCTGCTTGGTTGTGCTCTAACCCTCAGTTAGGCTCTCAGGCTTTGCATATACTGAATGGAGAGACATAGGTACGTAAAGATGAAATCTGTAACAGCCAGCATGCTCTGCAAAGATTTGCCTCAGCCAGGGAGAGCAGTGTACATCAAGGTCACAGTGCTGTTAATATCTTACGTAGCATAACACTCACAGCTCTAAATCAAGGCATGTTACTTTGCCTGTGCCTTGTCAATACCAACATACACATTGCGTACAGTTTCCTAATACTAATAGGAGGACAGACAGCTTCTTTAGGTTTGCTTAACTTCTTCAAATCCAGAAGAAAAATCTGTGTATGACTCTGAACCCCAAACAGTGAAAATGTGCCAGAGTTTCTTCTGTATGTGAAAGTTCAGGCTGTTCTTCCAGGGAGAAGTTTTTTATGTATTTGTCAGACATAGCAATTTGGTCAGTGTTTCTGAATGGTTTACCAGCATACTACTCTAGGCTTGAGAATTTGTATAGCAAATGAGGACTACATCCAGATGGGAATTTAAGTATTGCAAAGCTGAGGCTTGCAGTGCTGGGTATTCAGGCACATACTCTCCACAGTGGAGTCCAAAGCTGAAAGTGGCCCTTGGTGCCTTCTGCAATGCACAAGGAGAAACAGGTTCCTTAAAGTCAGATTCATAACACAGCAGCACGTTGAGCAGGGACCCATATGCATCATAAGTGGGGAAGTCTGAGGACCGCAGCGTGGCTACAGTCATCTGCTGTTGAATGTTAAAACAAGAGTAATATATATCCTAATAGTCCAGAGTCCAGCAAAGGATTCATTTTACTTCTGAAATGGCAGGAGGCAGTGCTCTTCCTATTTCCCCTGAGTCAGTCTGCCTCCCCATGGCACTGGTGAGGCTGCTGGTTGAACGCATTGCCACCTTATTAACAGAGGCTTTAATTCTTATGTACCACTTAAGTACTTCAGCAGCAGGGGAAAGCCAAGGGGGTTCTTCCCAGAAAAATAACAAGCACATGGGATGATGTTGGAAATAAGGCATGAGGAAACAGAAGCCATGTTTGGTTTGTGTGTGAAGGTGCCATTACAATGGCTGTACAATTCCCACAGCAGTCTTTCAGTGCCAGGAAGAGTGAGTGGGCGGCAATTTGGATGGGGGTGCTCACGCAAAGATCACAGGAGAAATGCTGGCAGCGGTTCTTCTCCTTTTGTTTGGGACTGTGACACAAAGTGGATGTGGTAGGATCAGTATTCAGGAGGGAGTATACAAATAATCCCTTGACTGAAAATAGTTCCACCAAGATGTTAGTCATCTGGGGTAGGACCCAAACCACAGCATACTGATTGAAGAAAGCTTAGGGTCTTGCCTAATCCAAAAAATGTGAAGCAGGAATAAGAACCAAGGTCTGTCTGCTCTGCTGCTGTGCACTGTGTGTGCTGTAGCATATGGCTAGGTCTGCTGTGGTTTATGGCTACGTAGACAATGTCATCTATGAATGGGACAAAATTTTCTGTATTTATTGCACAGCTTCACAATATGACCTACTGTGTTTCATCATGGCAAGTAGAAGTGGTTTTTCTAAGTATTTCTCTTATTTTAGTTAACAATTTAGATTTAAAAGTGAATCTGCCAAGGTACAGGAGAAATTGTATTTGATTAGAAGTAGCAAACCCATAGTAAAACAAAAAATTCATTAAAGCCCAGGACTAAGTGTTTTATTTAAGAGTCTGCTTGACTTGCAGGGATAACACAACAGTGTGTTGCCTTTGACGTGGGCTTCTTGCCATGCTGCTCTCAAAGACCCAAACCTAGACTTCAGTCTGTACATGATATTTCTTGGGCAGGTGATCTAACTACAAGTGTCTATGCAAAGCCTGTGCAGCAATTTCCTTTCTTCCTCAAAGGAAAAGTGACCTTGTTTTGCATGCATGAATTCATACCCTACAATGTCCAAGCACACAAACTGTTTTTGCTATTAGTCAAGTTTGGAATTTAGGTCTGGAAGAAGAACGTCACTCTTTCCCTATGATAGATACCAAACCTATATTCCCCAAAACAGGCAACAGAAAGCAACTCATCTATATTGTGAAGCAGAAACCAGGTTCAAAGTCTCTTTTCTGTCTTTAACAGCTCCAATGGACATAGGGTAAATAGGGAATGCCCTGTAGTCTGATTTTGACATTAACCATATCTGTTTTCCCTTAAGCAAAATGGGGAAATACAACCTAGATGAAATCAGTGTATGCATGTGCTCAACTGATACTCATTTTGACAGTATTTATCAATATGTTGCTGTCAAACAGGGAGACCGTTCCAAGTCAGTCCTTAGGTGTCTCTTCCAGGCTGACATAAATCAATCATTTCTGTTCTGAAGTGGAAATGTCCATTCTGCACAGACAAGTGAACAAGCAGACAAAAAGGTGCAACATTAACCTCTTGGAGCCATCATTATCTGTGTTGTGTCTTTCAGACAGTGTCAGTTCTGTCATCCGTAGTTGCAAACTTCTCTTAAAAACTTGATGACATCCTGAGCATTTGCAGTATGCGACAAAGTCTACAAATCAAACCAAAATAAGAGTTCAATTCCAAAAACATGAACACAAATTATAAGACCAATGCAAATATGAATAGTTTTGTTTTGGTTTTTGAGATTTGTGTAAATCTGCTTGACATTTTGCCATAAAGCTCTTGTTCCGTACTTGTAGTGCCCTGTCCTAGTAACAATGGAAATAATTAATTTAATAATGTAGGGAAGTTGAATA
>JAVJGI010000057.1:15228587-15239465 GCA_035590275.1 Ibycter americanus | reverse complement strand
GGAGCTGTTCACCTTCAAGCCGTGAGCCAGCACAAGGCCAGATTTTACTTAGCTGTGTTGATGTGTTTTGCGCTGGCCTATTGCAGAGTTGACTTGTCTCCCTATCCTAAAACTTTTATTAACTTTTATCACTGGCTTTCTTTATTCAAAGTCATCTCTACTCCTCCTCATCTTGTTCGTCCAATATTCTTGGGGTTGCTTCTCTTGACTCTCTTGAAGGCTTCATTTTGCACTTGGTCCAAAGCTCCATGTAACTCAGAGCCTATCCCTACTGTGCACAGCACATTGCTTGCATGCCTGAGCTAATGGAGCCCTGGAATCCGGAGGAGGATGGCCATGTCAGCACAGTGATGCCAAGCTCATTACTTGGGTGTGGTATCACACTGATGCTGCTATCCTGCTTCCAAGACGCGAGCTGGTAACCTGGCACTGTGTTATGCCATGTGGACAGACCAGTTTGGCTATGTGCTAGCTCAGGATCTCTGCTTTGCACCCCTTGCTCAATGCAGACATGCTTTCTGATTCTGTTCAAAGTGCTCTGCCCATCCCTAGCTCTACACAGCCTTTATTGTTAAAATCACGCTGATGTTAACTTTTGCTAATTATCCCATTGTTTGATTGAATGCAAATAAGTCTTTACTGGAATACAAGGAGGTGTTTTTACTTGCACATGTTCGCGGTGGAGCACAACATGCTGAGGTGTCCTGGACATTCAGCCCTCACTGTTCCTGGCTTAGCCGCACCTTGTAAAAGCATTTATATAACACAACTGCAGAAAGAGAGAACGTTACTAGATTACACACCAAAGTGATTCATCTCAGGTGCAGAACTTTGTGCAAAAGCCAAGCCAACTGTGTTATGACATAATTTCTTATATGCAGAAATATTTATGAGTTGTTACACATCATCTTGTTACAGCACTGACAATTATCCTGGCCAGTGTGTCCAGGCTGTTTGATGCAATGCAGTGCCGAGTACAGAGCTTTAACAAGAACTTCTGTTTCATATGATACGTGTTGCCCTCAGAGAATCTGTGTTACGGTTTTCTGTATTAACAGAGAGCAAGCAAGATGGGAAAAGTTCATTTCCAGAAATAGCAAAAAGTCATCTTGACAGCTCCCACAGCCTGAATCCTGTGAGCTGGAGCTGCTCAGCACCTCCTGGCATCCAGCCTTTGCCCTTGCTTACTTTAAATACAATGAAGCATGGCTGGTGGGACAGACTGGGTGATATGGTTGTGCAGATAAATCCACAGACTTCACCAATTTGCTCCTTCAGGCTGTACAATCATGTGCCTGACTGATGTACGCTCTACTCTGATACATAAATCAGGATGACCCTGGCCTTGCCTCTCTCCTTGTCTGGGTCTTGCTGGAATCACAGAGAGAGAAGGGAAAGACTGCAGTGGTACATGGAGAGTGTACAGTGGTACAAGGGAGGGAAAATCACTTGAAACTGAAGAACCTAACCTACAGCTGGGACAACCGTGGTGGTGAGGAGCAGCTTGATGTCTCAGTTGTAGGAACTGCTGATTTCTTGGTGTGACTCAGAGATCTAAATCTACGTGTTTTTACTGACATTGTTAACCCCAAGTCGTTCAGCTTTCTCCTCTTTCTCTCTATCCTGCATGCCTTTTGATATTTTCCCTTCTCTCTTCTCCACCATTCACTCACCACACAGCTAAATCAGCTCCAGAGAGCCCTGTGCTATAGACTGGAGTACTGTTTAGAATTGACTTTAAAGATGCTTACTTGAACTTTCTTTGATACAACACGTATCTGTTTACAGCAGCATAAGCTTAGATACAGGCTAATTCCCTGCAAAGATGGGGAAAAGCAGTGAATGCGCTTATGGTATGATCTGCCACTTTTCCTCAGGCGTGACAGTCAAGGCTTTTAAACCTAGCACACCTAGCCCTAAGGCAAAACTCTTGAGCTTAATGATTGCAACTGATGAAGTGGATGACAGTCACTCCTTATCTATAATAAAAGATATTGCTAGGCATACCATATGTCTCCAAAGGTCATTTGGAACCTACTGCTAATGATGCAAGGCTAAAGGTGGAATAAAGAAGTCTTACAGAATGCCCCAGAGAAGTCTGGCTGTGTGGTGTCTCAGAAAGCCAGTGGTCAGAGAGCAGTCATCAGCACATCTGGGGACTTCCCCACCCAAGAAGACAAATGATGTAGCAGAAATAATGACTTTCACTTCTTAAAGCAGCACGCATATAAGTACAAGCACATGACTACATGTCGTGTGATCGTTTTACACTGACAGGAAAAATTAGACCTCTCACTGAAGTGGACATTAACCTACAGAGTGTTTTATTTTTCTAATTATTTCTTTCCAAATCCTTTTTTGTGCTGCTAGATTGCTTCACCATTTTAAAAATGTGAGCAGATTTTGATTATTTTCTGTTTCTGGCAGTGTAAGGAAGGTGAAAATTAGCCCTTAGTTGGAATCTCGTGCCAGCTGTGACTCTCAAGAGACATTACAGTAAAGCCAGAAATGATTTGGCAAGTATGGACTCTACTTTTCACTGCATAAAACTGATAAAAACACAGTCATTGTTCAGATTTTAATAATGATGTTAAATAATGGAGAGGAAAAGACTTGCTATAAATACACCTGGCAATGTTCTTTTCACAGAATTTGGGATTCAAGGTCTATTGAATGTAATGGAAACACTCCATCTGACGTCCAAAAACTCTAGATGATATGCTGTATTATTTGGACCGATTCTACAGGCAGCGTTAATCAGCTTAACTCTTCTGGCTTTAATTGTGCTAAGTTCTTTTATGCCATCTGAGAATTTTGGGTTAGATCCAGTATGAAATTGAACTACCCACAGGTTTAATGCCAAAGTAGCTAACTTCTTCAGCATCTGGCTCCCACAGTGATATTCTGGACGGAGCTGTGCCTATGTGCTCACGCTTCCTGCACAGTGTGTGGGAACAGCCAGGTGCCTGAGAACAGTGTCCCCAAACCCCACAAGCTGCTGAGAGACAGCCAGAAGAAAGTGTTAAGTGTGAGGGCATGCTCTGTGTGTGTGTGTGTGTGAGTGTGTGTTCTTGGATCGTAAATCTGAAGTTAATTTTTCAGTTATTCCCCAGTTTTTCTTTCGGCACTGAAGGCTTTCACTGTACATTGTGCTTGGATTGTTGTTTATTATGTATCTACCATACTGAGCTTAAACAAATTGTAACAGTTTTGGAGGCCATCTGTTATTTAAAAGAAAAGTCCTGTTGATAGTACAGCAATAAGTAAGAGGAAAGTATTGTGAAGAATTAGGTTCAGGGTTTGTTTTTTGGTGGATTTTTTTAGGTAAATGCTCTCTTTTTACTTGAGAGCCTCAGAATGAGGGAAAACTGCATGAAGATGTTAGCTGGTGACTCAGCTCTTTTTGTTGTTTTTTTGTTTGTTTGTTTGTTTCATTTCTACTAGTACTTGGTCTTTCATTGTAACACCATCTTCAGCATTATCCCACACCCTAGAACAGCATGCACACTTACAGGTGTGTGTATGTATACTGGCAGAAGTACGTCAGCTGGGCACAATGCATACTGATAGCATGCCTGGCTTACACCATTAACATTTAATTGGTGATAAAAAAAAATATTAGTGTCCTGACAGCAGGATGGGGTGGATGTGGCATGTAGAAAGAACAGTTAGCAGCACAACAAACAAGGATATTTGGAAGTACATACCAGAACTGGATTCATGGAGTCACAAGGTTCCTGTCCTTAATCTTCTTGATTTATAAGGTGATCGTGGGACGGTTCACACATGAATTATGTAATGGTCTCATCCTTACTTATCTGTTGGCAGCTTCTCTGAAGGCATCAAAGTTATTGTAGCAGAGGCCTTGCCTGAGAGAGAAGAGGATTCCCTGGCTACGCGAACCCTTTGATACAACCCAGTGCATAGACTTTATAAGACAGCAGGAAAAGAAGCTAGTCCAACAACTGGGAAGTACAGCCAACTCCGCATCATGCTGGATTCAAGCTAATTAGCTTTACTGGAAAAAGGGCTATTTGGCAATATGGCAAAATAGCTTTCAGAGCCTGTGGTGGCTTTTCTGCATGGAACTGCAGAAATACAGGTTCAACGCCCTTCAGTTCTCCTCTAGTCTTATTTATACGGCAAAATATTTTCTGATTGCTTCTTAAATTTGGATGCCTAAGCTATCTCAGTGTATCTTGCTTCAGACCTCCTGCAGTGGCCTTACTCATATGTGTCATTTTCCAGCGAATCTGTACTCCTTGAAATCTGGCTATAGTCTCTTACCTCTCCTGCAGAGTCCTGTTATGTGACAGTACCAAGGTGTTCTCCCAGAGATTCCTGGGAACAATACATTTCAGAATTTACAAACAATTGGTGTGGCTGGGGCACGTCATATCAAACCATTTGCGGTGGGTCCACTGTAATGCTGCATAACTATGAGGGCAATAAATGACCTAGGGATCAAGACTGCAGAAACAATGAGCAAGATATTAGAAAACCATCTCCTTCTGATGCTCAGTGTAAACACTGCAAGACTGAAAGAATAGACAATGTTTATAAGGCAGGCTCTGCAGACTAGCATTTGCCTTGGGTGCCTTTAAAGCATGATCCATAAACACTGACCACTGACAGCTGCCAATTAATACCTAAGTTCAGCTGCAATTCTACACTTCATCTTCTCTTCGTAGCTATAGTATTGAAAGCAGAACTGGTTTTGAGGCCCTCCCATCAACTCAGGATCTTGAGCATGGAAGGTGTTTTGCTGATTTTTTTCTGAAGGTTGGTAATATATGGCTTTCGCTCCAGTCACAAGGCTCTGTAATAAACAACTTCTGGCACTTCCCTGTCTGGATCATTGCTCATGACAGAGTTTAGGGGAGTTAGACACCCAGCCCCAGGAAAGAGAGTGCTTTTCATCTATATTGGTACTTCACTTTGCTGCCTGGTGAGCTAGAAATGCTTCCAGTTGGTGCTGGGAAGGATGCTGCCTGGATGTTTTCTTGGAAGTGCATGCACAAATGCTGCCTAAAGGAATGCTTGGGCAGTTGTAGGTAGGTCTGATGTTGCCCATGAGGTGTGTAAGGCTTGATCCCAGATGAGATTACAGTGGTCAAAATGCATGAGCCGCAAGGTCTGGCTTCTAATTCTCTGTTTCTGAGTGGGAAACCCTAAGCTCAAAGGTGGGCATTCAGTATTCCTTTGGAACAGGCAAGGAAAGGTCATTGCAAAAGGTGGCAAACTGCTGGTGGCTTGTGCTGCTTCATTGCTGGACTAGAAAGTCTGGCAGAAGGGCAGCTGCAGACTCCAAGTTGCTAGGATTATTGCCAGACTCTTACTAGCTGCCTCCCCCACTGTGGGATCACTGCATGCTTGCACAGTCCTTACCTACCCTGTTTGGTGTGGGACAGTTCCACCAGGGGTTTTCTGCAGGGAAAATGGTGCACTGCTGCATACACTACATGCACCAATTTATGCTGTTGTTTCAGAAGAACAGAGGTTTACTGGGACTGCAATAGGGTGTAGGTACCTAAATTCCACCTCTGTCACACTAACATTTTGTTCCCTGTTGGTTTTGTATATAACACCTCTGTTTTTTCTCCCTTGAGCATGCACAGAAATCTCATTAGCATTATTTTCCACCACTAGCCCATCCCAAGGTGTGGAAGGTTTGCTGGAAGACCTCTGAGCATCATTCCCTGAATGCCTGAGTTGGAAGGCCTGTATTAAAACAAATACACAAAATCCTTCAGTTTGACCTTTGAAAACCAGAGTAGCAGGCTTCGTCGCTTGAGGCTACAGGAGATACTACTATGCAGGTTGGGAGGGAGCTTGAGTTAATGTTAAGAGATAAATATAACTACAAAGCAAACCAGTTCAGATAGTTTTCCTTCCTTAACAAGCTTATTCACAAGTTCAGAGAGTCTCTTGAAAAACAATAAAATAGAAATACAATAGGAAAATACCCACACAAACTGTCTGAGTTTTTGTTATTTTTTTTATTACACAGGTGTAAAATATCCTTTATTTTATATAAAAAATTACTTTAACTGAAATTCTATATTATTCTGTATATTATACCGGTTATGCTTATTAAATAAAACCACCTTTAATGCCTCCCTTGGAAAATGCAGATTTCAAGTATAATTTTATTTTTTGAAACCTTTCATAGCCCAAGGTGCTGGCTTTCTTGCCCATCCTTTAGCTTTCAGCCTTGAATTAGTTTATCCTCACGTCTATAACCAGAGCAAAGTACAAATGAAATGCTCATGAACTGTCTTATTCCTGGTTTGCATCCTGCACCACTCCTTTTCAGTCCCCACAACTTTCTTCCTAGTCACTCTGTGAACATAACACCTCTCTTAAACTCCCTTATTTGCTAGGGTATTTGTCTAACGTGTGAAAGACTAGGTTTTCAGTATGTTTCATAGTCATATCTTGACCCAAATTTTCAGGACATCAAAGCACCCAGAGAGACTTCAAACTTTTTGTTAAAAAGGAACTGAATTGTTAGGGTGCTGTGACCCTGACTAGGGCTGGGGATCAGGGGAAGATGCAAGCTCCTCTGAAGATATTGTCTAGATGGGACTTACCCACATTACTGTGATACAAATACACGATTCGTGGTTGCTGGACAGCAATGTCAGAAAAAAGTAAGGCAATGAAAATATTCAGGCTGAGTGATACAGCAAAAATCAAGGTGCCACAACTGGTTCTGCTATAGACATTCTCTGTAACTTTGGCCAAGTCTCCTGTGGTCGTGATTTTGTGGACATGTGAAATTTATACCAGATATGCATTTACAAATCCAAGAAGGGTATTTATCATTAAGTTTTAGGGCCTAAAAATGTTTATATAGTCTTTCCCCTTAACCTGCCAATACTAATCTCTCCTTTTCCCTAGCCTTTGTCTATCTTGTCGGTTTAGATTGACAGGTCCTCAAGGCGGTAGCTGTACCTTATTCTGTTTTGAATTGCCAGTGAATGCCAAGGGATTTCATCTGATGCCTTTAGGCTTTTTATAATATAAAATATTGTAAACAGTAGTAGAGAGATACAAACTGCCGAGGGAAAGGTATAGGTCTTTCTTGCTGTGGGGATCTCTTTATACTACTTTTCACTCCTGTCTTTGAAGAAATGACTCCTTGGCTTTTCAGAGACACACACATAGGACATTGTCAATAGCAATATTGATATTTTATTGCTCAACATTTTCACTGGTCTCTTGTTGCTCTACGTTTTCAACAAAAGCTGCAATTCCTATTAGAAGCTGTTAGTAAGGCAGATCTGTTTTCAGTAAAGATTACTTTCATATGCGTCTTTTCTCATACAGAAGCTTTTGGGTATTAATCATTACTTCATTCCTTGGGGTTTTCAGTTTGATTTACCTTTAGGATGACTTCAATGTTGGCAATGTGTACTCCCCAAAATGATAAAACTGCTCACTGTCAGGCTGCGAAGGCTGTCCTGGCAGAACAGGGTAGTAGCAGAAAGACTTGGCGTGGCACTTCAGTAACCCTTAAGGAATTTCACGATATTCAAGATGGACAAGATAAGTCACCAGTGAAGTGTTGACAACCCTGAAACATTTAGGGTTATTAAGTCAAGTCTAGAAAGCATAGGCCTTGGAAAACTTTTGTAAGCTGGGGGAGACAGGCGAGACAAAGAATTACAGGCAATGTTGTTCTTTTGTTCTATTCTAGCATTTTAAAATGTTTTAAAAATGTCTTTTAAAATGTTTTTGTAAACTGAAGTTTGACTAAAAGGTAGCTGCAAGGCATAACAAAAAAAAAAAATCAAGATTTTTAAATTTTGATTTATTTTTTTTTTTTTAAATTGTAACTAGCTGTCATGGAATAAGAACAGTTTTTGCATGTGAATACTAGCCGGGTGAAATTACTGGCTTGTATGTCACAATCCTGTAAAAGTTTTCGAAAGACTTTTGGTGTTAGTCTATTTTAGGACTGTGGGGTGAGGTTAGAGAAAGATTAACTTGCTAAACCTCAAATTAAGGCTAATATAGACATAGTTTATTGCTATTTACCTTGACTTAGTAACAGGCAGGACTTGCTGTCGATTATGACTGACCTCACAGTGGCTTCATATTGTAATCAAACTTGTTTGTAGCAACTTGTAGGATTTCAGTAAAACTGCTTTTGCAGCAGATGAATATCCTGGCTTCTGCCAACTGCTGTTAAAGCTGACATACCGTGCTGCTGTCTCCTGCAGATTCCTCTGAAGTTTGACAAATGGTTTCTTACAGTTGCTGAAGGTAAAACAATAAACACAATTTTCTGTACTGTTTTCATCACAATTTGACCCTGAAGTAAGCTGATAGAAGGTGATTTGTGGAAGTTTCTGACACTGATTCTGAGCTGCAAAATGTCAGAGCTTTAATTCATATTTATCATACCTGAAATCTGATGAACTCCGCTAACTCTTAACTGTTCAACAACCATTCTGTCGTATTCTGTATGTATTCTGTAATTTCCAACATGTTGTTTTGTGGTCACCAGGGAAAATTTGTTATAAAATAAGACTTTGCAAGTGAAGTATCCTTTGCTGACAGTCTGATATTTCAAACACATGAATAAACAAGTTAAATTAGTTGTAAGGGTATCTCTAAATATACATATAGATAAATGTGTCCACATTTAATTCAGGAAAGGTTTATAATTTAGACACAATTTTCTACTGCTGATTTCTTTTCTAGACTCTGATATAAGAGAGTCCTCAGAACAGTTGCCATTTTAGGTATCCTAACAGAAATGTTTTGTATTGGAGCTAAATGTAGTAGGGGGCAGGAAAGTGCTATTCACTTTGACATTGTTTATCTGCAGGTGTATCTCACAAGAAGTATATGCAAACTGGTAGGTTTACCTCAAAATTTTAAGACAGACAGCTCTTCTAAAATGCTTTACATGTGACCTTGTTTAAAAAGGAAGCCTTTTAACATGCTGTTCAATATTTACTTGTGAATGTCTGGCTGTTCGTGTACTTCTGACATAGGTGCTGCTGCCTGAAGCCATCTACCAGAAATGCTGTGTGTAATCCAAGCAATGGCGAAAAAAATTTATTTGCATTAAGTCACTGTTTGAAACCACATTTTCCCATTACAATACCAACTGTACATTGGAAAGAATTAAGTTTTAACCTGGCTTTTCTTGCACTCCCAAAAATTTCTGTGGAGTTGTTCTTCTAGTTGTTCAGAACTGCTGTAACCTGCGAATTTCATTTAAAAGCCACTGTTAATCCTTGGAGTGTGGGGGGTGGGGGTAGGGGAGTGGAGAAGGGATTTCTGATGTTCTTATGTGAAGAACTTCACAAAGTTATTATTTATAATCCAGATCCTCACTTTTGTGGTGTGCTGAACTTCTAGAAAAGTAGTTTAAACCCAGGTGCTTGCATTTTTAGCAAGAGCTTTGAAATGTTGTAAGTGGAAAACCTTATTTCTTCTTCCTCAGTGTACACTTCTCTCTTCATGTGACAAGAAGCTGTGAATCACCCTGGGTGTAGATTCCAATCACTTGTCTCTGCTCATTTTAATACAGATGGCAAATAAGAGTCAATGTGAAATAAGTGCAGGGAAACACAACCCACGTGGGAGAATAAAAATTAAAATTTACTCCTCTTCTGGCATCACTTTCCTGACCCACAGATTTCCCCAACTTTATGAATATGATGACACTAACTGGCATTTGGAAAGTTCTTTAAGATTTCCAAGCCCAAAGGCCTAATTAACCGTTACTGCACTCAGAAGAAAAAAACCCATGCATTACATTAGAGCACCATTGCCAGATATAAAGGTACATTGTACAAAGACAAGGGGGAAAGTTGCTTTTTCTTGAAGGCATTCAATGACAAACATACTGATGATGTCAGCTGAGATCAAAGTCTATCCTGGAATTCATGGGCATGTTTATGTTTTGTAAGACTTTGACAGGTTTTTTTCTACTAAATTCACTTACAGCTTTACCTTGTAAAAATCCCAGATTTCCTGGTTTACATGCTTTCATTTAAAATGGTTTGTGCTTGATCCATCTGTTTGATGGGACTGTTGTGTTTTTGTCTTACTAGTAATAAAACTTATGTGGGTAGAACATCGCATGTTGTTCTGGCAGTTGCAAGAAACACTGTCACTAACGCCTGAACAACAGGTCTTTCTGTTGACTGCATAAATTGTTCTTTGCAGAGCAAGACAATGATTTCCCATAGTCATAGACAGTGAATAAAAAGGGAAGTTTGGAGTCAAAGGGCAAAGATACACAAACTGCAGATCAACATCCTTGTGTTTCCTTCAGAGCAAGTATGCCATTTTCTGTAGTGTGCCACCTTCTAGGGACCGCAGACCTCAGAACATATTGCTGCCTCCTCCAGCCACTGGCAACTTGTCTACGTAGCCAAAAGGTCTGGAATTGCAAAACTAATTTATTTCAACTAACAAGATATTAACACTAGCCAGCATTTAGTGCAGACAAGAACAAGCCTTTGTTTAACAGTGTCCCAGCTGGAATAGTAACGTTGGACTAGAAGTGGTCTCAGCAGCAAAAGAGTTTGGGCCTTGTATGCAGGCACTGGAAAAGTTTCTTGTGCGTCACAGCCTTCTGCAGCCCATTATTCATCAAACATTTTCTGAAGCATTTTAACAAGTCAAGACCTTTAGTACTAACCTCCAAAAGTCACAGCAGAGCAGTTTGCAAAAGGAGGAGAGCAGGAAGGATAATTGCCAAGTCAGTGTCCCTAGTCCTGCAGCAGCAAAGGGTTTGTTGGGTGAAAATGCCGGCAGGAGGCTAAGAAATGAGTGAGTTCACTTCTGCAGAATGATGCGCCACTGCTTTCTCCCCTGCTACCATCTGAACTTGGAGGAATACTCCCTCCA
>JAVJGI010000057.1:15210898-15227450 GCA_035590275.1 Ibycter americanus | reverse complement strand
AGAAACCTCCTAACCCTGTATTAGCCAAGGAACTCCCAAGAAGGGCTTTCTAGTGCATCTCTGCCAGGGACGTTTGGACAAATCCTAAACTGTCTCTTTCCAGAGCTAATGGCAAATTAAATTTCTTTCCACCATAAACTTAGTACCAAAGACTTTGAGTGAAAACTGGAAGAGAAGGAGATACATCAGATTTGTGAAAGAGGGAGAAAAAGCCTCTAAATTTTAGGACTCAACTGCAAAGAAGCTGATGTTAGAGCTCATTTTGACTCTTCTCCTCTAAAAATATTTCCTTTGGTGCTGAGATACTGATCAGTATGCTAGAAATACCATAGATAGTACTGATACTGCTGACAGCGATGGATCTAGGGAG
The DNA here is from genome assembly GCA_035590275.1 of Ibycter americanus. Classification (NCBI taxonomy): domain Eukaryota; kingdom Metazoa; phylum Chordata; class Aves; order Falconiformes; family Falconidae; genus Ibycter; species Ibycter americanus. Next base: position 15,227,080 of record JAVJGI010000057.1, on the reverse strand, counting down.
ACCCACAGGTTTGCAACATGCCATACCAGTGACAGAGCTCTATGTGGAAACTTTGTCATTTTTTCCTCATGCCTCCCTTTTGGCTGTGGATTTTTCCATAACAGTTAGAGATTCCAAAGGAAATCAGAACACAAGCAAATAAATGAATGGACTGTGGTTAGAAAAGGAAATGTTTATTCAAACACAAGAATATTGCCAGTTGTAAAAGTCTGGATGCTTCTTCTATGTTGCTGTTTCTGAAGGCATCCAAATGGGTAATTACTAATGGTGAGCAGTATCCAAGAAGTCTTCAGTTTTATACGGCATTAATTTATCTGTTCTCAACGTGCTATTGGCTTTTGCTGACATTCTGTTGCTATGTAGCCTTGCTCTATACATGGCTATTTGCATTCTAGTTTTCAGATACAGACAATATTTCAATTTCAATTACCAGGAATCAGTACAGCACAAGTTTTATTTTCTGTGTCTACTAGTACTTTTTAGAGCATACTAAATTAAGCATATTACAGAACCATGTAGGAATGAAGGTGTTCATCTGCTTGTTTTAAATACATATATATAGTGTGACATTAAAAATGCAGTGTCATGATAGTAGATGACATGCATTTTGATTATTCAAAATCAATCTGCTTTGAGCTAAATGTGCTGTAAGACACTTCTGTTTTGTACACTGGAAAGTAATTGACAGCAATTTCATTTTCAAGGAATAACTAGAGATAACTTGAAAGACAGCAATAGTTAAGGATCTTTTAAAAGAAAAAAATATTACTTTCCCCAAAATAATACTCTTCTTGCCAATTTCTGTCACTTATGTTGGCCTCAGAAGTCATGAGAATGACGTACACAGCCTGATATTAATAATAAAAATAACAATGCTTATGTTAAAAACATATATCAGCACTTGAAAACTGTTACCTTTAACAATGTTAAGGTGAGAACAGGACTGCCTTTCTTTTTGAGTGTTTATGGAGGACCACTCACCTCTTAATTTATGTACAATTGGTTTAGGTTCAAAATTTAGCTCAAAACATGCACACAAAAATGTTATTCTGCCTGTTAACTGATTTAAGAGAATTCCACTTTCTCTTCCTTTGAGATAAATTTACTGCAATTTTGTAATAATTTTGTGTCTGAATGTCTCCTGTATTCATTTCTTCTTTTACTTCTTTTCCATTCTTAACCATAGTTGAGTTGGAAAAGTTTTGCTGTAAAAAATTTCTGTGTAATTTCCATAGTCTTATCTGATGGTGGAAAAGGAGAGTAACTTCAGATCTTCCTGATCTGCAGGCCACTGATGATGCGTAGCTTGAAATCCTGTAGGTGAAACCACCTGCTCTGGAGGAGGCCAAAAAGTATCTCTGGTCTGGCCCTTCTAGCATCACAGACAGTGTCTGAACCATCAGGGCACCTTCCTCTCTGCCAACGTTTTTCAAAACATTTCATCTTACGCGGATGAAAAAAGTGCTTTGAAATCTCAGCTGTTCTTGCTAAGCAGAAAGGTAATGGGTGAAGCTGAAGGATGGTTGCCACTGTTTCTAACTCTGGCTCCTTATGCCTCACACTTTCCCCCCTATTTCTTCTTATCCATAAAGCAGATGAGGTAGCTTTTTTTTTTTTTTTTACATGAATCTTAATTCATTTTAGGAATGAATTACATGACAGCTGTCTTGACCAAACAATTTCTGTGTCAGGCTCATGGAAGATAATGAATCATAGTAGGCATTTTAGATAACAATAAACATTTACCTCAGCCAGAAATAAAAAACATCTATTTAAAACAAATCACAAAACGTGACAACACTATTTTCAGACCTTTTTATTCTGCTATCTTCATGGGTATGGCAATACAGTTTAATGTATTTTCAACATTTAACACGGGGTGAATCTTGTTTCAATAAAACAGATGTGGTCATGTATCCTACTGCATATCCTAGTAAATCAGATTTATGTAGCAGAGCAGGAGAAGGCAACAGTCTTGTTTCTTTAACAATAACAATAACCACCTAAACTTTTATACATAAATCTTTGTCCAGAAACACTTTAAGCTATGTGGCCAAAATTATGTAGAGGGATGTTTCAGTTAGGTCCCGAAACCTATGTTTAGGCATCTGCTTCACTTTCAGCTGCCAACAGCCAGCATTGTTTTCATGGCCCTGAAAAAACTCACTTCCAAAATGAGGTGGATTTATGTCAATTTTTGTACAAAATTTCATTAAAAACTATGGCATAAGAACTGGCAATATGTTCTCACTGACCCTGGCATATGAGTGTCTGGGATGTTGACTCATGCTAATCTAGAAAAAGGTGTCACAAACCAAAAACATCCCACCCTGCATGCTGGCCATCCCCAAACAGCAAGGGTGTTAGCTCGCACTTCAGCTTTGCTGTGTCTGTTCATGAGAATCTGTCTGTTGTTTCAAAGTAAAATGGATCACTTTGTTTTGAGATTCTGAGTTGCTCTGACTTTGAAATTTGGGAGTGGAATGAAGAAGAGCAAGAACAGCCAAATACCATGTCAGTGTCTCATACCCTCTGAGATTGGATCCCCAAGGACATGCCATCCATCAGGTTAACTCTTCCACTCCCAGACCTTAATGCCAGCGCAGTGACAGTGAGTGGCAAGGTGTAGCTCTCCAGAAATCACTGCCATTACTTACTGACACTCAAAGAGGTGCATACTCCTTGAATCCCTCAGGGACCAGGGAAAGTGTGACTGAGCAAACCCAGGAAAAGAAACAAGAATTACAAGTTCCATGAACCTGCACAGGAACCTGTCACACTGGTTGGGCCCATTGTAATACCAGAGGGGTAGTTTTTAGGACTGAAACCAAGTTATTAAAAGAATGACAAAAGCTTTTAAGCTGTACTTAGACCAGCTTTTCATATTAGGAAACAACAGTTGTTAGAAATAACACCACCTACACTTTTAAATAGTGCTGTGGAGTAGAGACCCTCAGTAAGGAATAATATTAAGGTTTATTTTATAACCAAATCATGTATGCAGAATAAGTCCATCAGTGTCTCTGAGTGGGGATGTGCATCCTGGGGTGACTGGTGGGATAGAAGAGGATATTCTGGTGAAGAACTGAAGTCAAAGGTTAAAGTAAAAGATTTGAATGCTTGCCTTGCAACACAGCAGAGAAAATATCTAAATGTGCCAGTTAGAGTAGCTGAACTGTTAGAAGAAGAAACTAATGTTCAAATTGATGTAAAAATGTAATTTCTCCCCAGAGAAGCTGCCTTTGGTCTGGTGAAGCACAGGGGCTGAGTGTTCTGATACAGGCTTTCATAACCCTTAGGAGAGGGAAAGGAAGCAGGGAAGATCCTGGGGTTCCAGGATTCATTGCTCTGCTTTTGCATCATCCTTGAACAGCCTGAGAGCAGGGAGAAAGACCAGGATTCTCCTCTCAGTGGAGAAAGCACCAGCTGCTGGACTGCAAGGCATACATCCTCCTGCACGGTCTCGTCTGCCTTCTTACTTTCTTTCTTACTTTAGAGGCACAGCTTTGCAGTTGAGGAAGAGGCTCCCCCATCGTAGCAGGCTTACTACTTCGTGCTAAACCCCTCTGAGCTAGTAAGCCTTTCCCCTAGTGTTCCACAAGTGGGTGCCTCACAGGTGATCGTGCCTCTAACCATAAGAGGGAGTTTTTAACTGGGCATGTGACTGCATTGCCTTATTGGAAAAGGGCTCCCTGTGCATCCACCCATTTTCCATGGCTACATTTGCATACAGATCTGACACAGGTAAGAAAAAACTGCACTTTAGGTGAAAAAAAATCCCTCTGATATGTAATCGTTTCCATGAAAGCAGGTGCACGGAGACAAGAAGGTTTCACAGTACTGCCATGTCCTTGCCATGCTGCTAAAAAACTGCACACTCCTACATACATATTTTTTCCTTTTTTTCAGGATCAAAAGCCAAAGATAAAGGTAAAATTCCTGCATATCCCAAGAATTCTGGTAAACCATCTGATTCTAAATACTTCAAGTATAAATAATAGCCCCACATAAAAACCATTGCCTCAATAGATGGACCTAGTTGTAAGAACAGCTGCATGAACATTCCTGAACTGCACAAACATTTACACATTTTTGGGTGTAAAATGGGACTCAAGGTAAAAACAAGGGATGTTTACAAATTCCAGATGTCCCAACTCAGGACCTACAATAAAAGAGGTTTTCATGCCTACACAGTATACTACAGCTATGAGCATTTCCACTCAACTGTCCCCCGATTTATCTATGTTAAAAAGCTTTAGAAGAAAGCTTGGCTTCTTTTTGGTATGCTGACAATCAAGAAAGGCATGTGATCTTCTAAAAGTGACAGTCCTTGCAAGTTTGCAGCAAATACAGATTTCATTTTTACTATTTTTAGCTGGCACAGGGTAAAGTGATCCTTGCAATCAGTATTGTATGAAGTCAGTGGGAAAGATCAAATAAAAAGATTGCTGTGCAGGCTACATGTCCTTATGCTGGGATTGACGTCAGTGCTATTCATCATTTGGAAATGTACATTCGGTGTAGACACGAGTCGATATCTCTTTAGCTAGTGTTTAAAAGAGTCGGGTGCTGGACTTTATTCTCATTTGTGATTGAGAACTTGGATTCTGTTAAGCTAAAAGGTCAGTAATGCACTGCAGAAATTTCCAAAGAACTGGATGAGAAAAGTCTTACTTCAAATTCACATGCTATAACATATTAAGGAAAAAAATCCCTTCAACTATATGCTAATATGGCACATATAAATCTTCAGACTTGTACATTTATAGTAACATGTCACTTGTTAATATTCCTGAGGCAACATTAATCCACCTTTCTTGTACAGTTCCTATAGTCATTAAAATATACTATTGTCAAGTAGTGACATACTAAGGAATTTGTTTTAGACAAAAGAATAAGTTAATATTACCAGAGTAAAAGCAAGAGTGCCTGAGAAATTTGATATAAGGTCCTCAATGGACATTTGCATCAATACTTTTAGTTAAGCCATCAGCTGTTAATTACTAATGCCTTTATGTTCCCTTCCATATGTTGTCATTTATGATTTGTATTGTATTTTGTAATTTAGGCTGTACTTTATCTACAGGATGGAAGTACTGTGGGAAAGTGGGGACTGCAATGTCAAACTTTGAGACAGGGTGAACAGTAACCACGATTACATTAAGAGAGGCTACTGCTCCTCGTGTCCTTACAGCACTTATATGGAGTCCTCATCTCCTTGGTTTTGGAGTGGCAACAGGCAAATGAGGGAGGGATGCATGGGAGTAGGTGGAAGGGGAAAGCACTACAGAGGGACTGAGAACTTGCTGAAGGCTTTGCAGAAGCCCAGTCAGAGCATTACTAAACTGTTTCAGACTCTGGGTTTTACTTTCATTAGTGCTGCACCTTACCTCTGAGTTACACTGGAATAAATCTTAAATAACTCCACTGAAGTTACATTACTGTAAATTATCTTTAGGGGACTGTGGTACCACAGCCAATATCTTTGTTATAGGGTTAGACTGTTCCTGGTTGTTGTGGATTCTGAACATGCATAATGAAGTACAAGCCTTAGATACTGTTCTGTGTGTTAAACTTTATGCACTCAAGTTTAAATGTGCTTAAAATGAAGCAAACACTTCACTGCTTTAATAAGAAAAGGTTTTGCACCTGAAGTTTTCAATCTGAAGTTCATTATCTAAATCCCCATAAATTAAATGGCTTTGTTTCCAGAGTTACTGAATACTGGGGTATGCTCACTGACTTCATACAGATATGAAGCAGCTTATTATTTAAGTGTATACATATCTAATGCTCAAATTCAAAGTATTAATCCCTTTTAATACAACTGAAAATGCATTTATTATTGTAATTTCATGGACTTCTGATGTGTTGATGTCATAAGACTGATCTTGCAGTTAAAGGAAAAATATCAACACTGTAAACAGCAATAGAGCAAGAATATTGAAGACTAGGGTGCTCTTTTAATGATATTAGGGGAAAAAATGACTTCGTTAACCCTAATTTGTAATATAGTTCATGAAGTTAGCATGTTCTGAGGCAGCCAAAACCAGTTGCTCTACGTACTTCTGTCTGTTTTTATTATGATAAGATTGCAGCTTCGTTTTTGATGATGAAATTGTTCTTTACAGTAGCAATGGCTTCTTAGGAAAAAAAACAAAGTGAGGCACAGGCAGGTCTTAACGGAGACAGACTGTAGACCTGTGTAACTTTGCTTTGGACCAGAAAGTTTTGCAGAAAATAACAGTAGGTTCCTAAGTAAAAGACTAGTTTCAGTTGCAGTATGTTGCGTGCTGTAAAGCGAAGGCTCTCAAAGCCTAACCACTTCCTGTATTTTTATAGCATTAACCTCGTCACACAGGCACTTCAGGAAGCTAGACTATGAGGGAAATTTCCTGTTTTAAAAAAATACAGTGTTACTCCACCTTGCTGAAATGCATGGGATTACGTTTTCTTTTCCAAAGACCCCAAAAGTTTGATCTGATGCATCTCATGCAACTCTGTCTTGAAAAATCATTTGCAGCCAGGCCCCATTTTGCCTGAATATCTGCCATTTTGCTTAGAAGATAAGCTTTTGGGTCTTCAGCTGCTTTCTTCCACTGTTCTTTTACACAGACTTGAAATGTGGATCTGATAACTATATGGGATTCATTTTAATTACTGTGGAGCAGGGATCTTTGAGAAGTTTCTGAAGATAAAACTCAACCGAATGAAATGCCAGATACCATAGAGGTTGGGAATTATGCAAAAGTAATAAGAATGTGTTGAGATTTTTGGTAATATGCAAATACATGTGTTACAGTGGTACAGAATCTTTGGCACATTTGAATAGCAAATAGTGTTTGGTTATCTAGATTTCATGTGCACCTTGCATTTTCTTTCATCTTTGCTGAAACAGAAAAGCTTTTTGGTTCTTCTACTGTGAAGGTTAAGGCAAGGAAAAAAACCCTCTTAATTACCAGAAACTTAAGGTGCTGGGCTACCACATAGCTGAAATGTAGCTACAGGAGGGTGAAAAAAGACAGCTGCTGGTATTCACTTCTACAGATAACCTGAGCTCAAATTATGGCTCAGAAAGGTGGGACAGTTAGCGAACGATCAGCTAATACACTCTTCAGTTGGCTACATTCTTACTGTGATGTGAAGTCCATGGGAATCTCAGACATCTTCAGTGAGACTTGGCATAGTTAAACCAAAAGACCTGGTGCCTGAACCTGTTCTCCTCCCTCAGTGGATCTTTCTCACCATATTTATTGCATTTCCATGTGTTGTCACTTTCTCCTTCTGGCCTATTTCTCTTTTTTGCCACAGTCTCACAAGTTCAGTTCTGCAAACCCTTCTTGTGTCTCTGGCAATTTCCAGTTTGAGTATTTTCTGCTGTGGGCACAGAAAAAAATCCCTCTGAGAAAAATACTAGAGCCAAGCAATAAAGGATATTAACTGTCCTTTTCACAGTCTCACCTGCACTCTTTCTCCCAGGCTACCCGCTGCAGGACAGTTGCAGGAGTTACAACGCCTTGAACAGCTTCAGACAGCTCCTGCAACTCATGTCAGTCTGTCTTTCCCTCCAGAATTACAATGCCCCAGGCCCAAGACAAGCAAAATTCAGCTTTGGATCAGCAGCACTTCTGGTCTTAGCTTGTGTAGTAGAGGAGTATGAGATGGCACCTGGAAAAGTGCTGCCTTTCAGGAAGGCACAAGATAAATTTCAACTGTGTGTGGCAAGTCCTTGTTGATAGTTTTTTTGGTGAACACCTTCCTGCTTTTATAACTTTCTTTTTTTTCTAAAGCCTTTTTTTGAAGTCCCTTTAAAGGACACTTGCTACTGTGGTATCATACTTACTGGAGAAGTAAAAATAATGTATAAAATGTTTGTAGTATTGTGGTAAGAAGCTACGTTATAGCTGATCTCTAATGTGTGTGAAAGAATACAAATTTTATGCTCATAGTTGCATTAAGCATTGCACTTGTAGGTGGCTTTTCCTGTCGTGGTTTAATTAAACAGAGCTCTCTGACAAACGTGCACCGACATTTGTGATGTTAGTTGAAAAGGAAAAAACACTGAGCAATGACGTTTGATTGAGCTATAAGCCAGACCTGCATATCTCAATTAAATGCTGATTTGAGGAATGGAAGGTTGTTGACTTCAGGGTTGTAGAATATGTTCGTATTTTCTTTCTTTTGATGTGGACTCCCAGTGAAAAAACTGACAATGGTGCAAAGGAAATACGCAGTAAATATTATGACTATGCTTATAGTAGCTGTAGAAGGAATTCACTGTGTTCTTCCTTTCAGTGTCATTTGTGGTCTCCAAAGAGCAAGGAAGTTAGCTCATCAAAAGGCAAATGAAATCGTGCTCTTCATCATTATGTTAGCAAAATAATCTATACAGCATAACTGTGCATAGTCTGTCAAACACAGCAAACGCACAAAGGCTTTGTGGCAACATTATGGACGTGTACAGACACTTGCCCAACCAGTTAATCTTTAGATGCATCTGCTCTGGGTCTGCGAGGTTGCCTGGTTTAAAAACATTTATTAGCAGGTATTAGAGATCCACCTAAAATGTCACATGTTGCAGAAATTCAGGTATTCGTGACATTTTATTGTAATATGGGAGCTTTGGTCATTCCTTACCCAGCAGAAGTAAGGGCCTACCCAAACATCCAGTCCTAGATGCCCTCATCGTACCGGGTGGTAATCCGCCTAGTGCTTCTAAACATTGAACTTTGAAACATTTAAGAGGATATCTAGGCATCAGCTCTGCTGGCATGGCTCAGAAATTCTTAAACAAAGAAGAGTAGAGCAAAACTGTTGAAAACTTGGCTCCAGATTTCTAGCCGTGTTGCACTTCTTTTGCACAGCTGGGCGCAGCAGAGCTGGAAAGCCAGTCAGACTGGCTGCCGGGCTATCGGAGCAGCCCACGCGTGGGCAGGCCTGGCACGGTGACTCACCGTCAAGCCTCCCTTTGCTCTAGAAGCGCATAGCTGAGAGAAGTCTTAGGTGTTAAAAGAGGGTAGATTTAGACTAGATACAAGAAAGGAATTTTTTACGATGAGAGTGGTGAAACAGTGGAACAGGTTGCCCAGGGAGGTGGTAGTTGCCCCATCCCCAGAACCAATCAAGGCCAGGTGTAGGGGATTCTGAGCAACCTGACCTGGTTGAAGATGTCCCTGCTGATTGCCTGGGGGTTGGACTAGCCGGCCTCCACAGGTCCCTTCCAACCCGAACCATTCCACGATTCTACGAATCACACCCCAGGGGCTGCTGCCTAGGCCTCCGGCTTTTATTCTCGCCTCAGGAGATGACAGAAATACAAAGTTTGCACAAATGTGCAGGAAAAACGACAGGTAGACAGATGAACTTGTCTGCACTGACTTGTCTCTTTTCTACTTGCCATCAGAGAAGGATTTGATTGCCAAGCTAATTTGTCTCTTTAACTCATTTTAAGAGGTCATAAATGAAGTCATTGCTGAGGATACAGCCATCCTAGAGGAATCAGTGCCAGGATCCTTCTATCTATCCGCTGACTGAGTGCTTCTGGAATAGCTGTCCAGGCCTTGCGCCAGGTCTGCCCATGCGTGGGTGTGTGAATGAGCAGGTTATTGCTTCAGTGGCGGGTGTGGGAGAGTGGCCTGTGGCTCCCACTGAGCTTAAAGGTGTTCACCTTGGAGCACTCAGTTACTGGAAACTGCACGTGCACACACGCACACTCACAAACTCCCCCCAGCACCCCTTTTTTGGTTATATTTCTATACGAAGAGGTTTATCTATGACTGAGGTTTTTGAGTGTATAAGGGATTTTTTTTCAGAAAATGTTAACCTTGTAGTACGTAAAGGATTCTTTTGCAGAAGGTGTTAACCCTATAGGTGAAACGCTCATGGTCTCCCAGTGGTCTTATATCCACTGGACGATCTGTTCCCTTATGTGCTAATCTGGCTATAAGTAAAAAAAAAAGTTTGAAGCTGTTCTTTTTTTTAAAAAGGGTGTATAATGAATGTATAATGTAATAATGTATAATGTAATAGAGGACATATAATGTAATCTAATCTTGAACCAAATGTCAGCAGAAAGATTTGATTTGTATGATATGTTCAGAAGCCCTAGATAAAGTCCCTAAAGAGCCGTATGACTAACAACATTCTTATTTATAAGTACCAGTAAACAAGGGATATCAGAAGTTTTTGCCTTGCTTTGTTCTTAGAGGTCTGTTCTTCTGTAAATCATAGAAGGGCAGAAGGACAAAAATCCAAAGGATGAGAACACAGTTCCAGGTGACAAAGTATCATGTAAAAAAGTTAGTGTATATGCTGTTCAACATGAAGAGTAGTATCTTGAAAATATACTGTAAAATAGTGTAGTAAGCCCTGTTATCTGTAGGCTACCTCAATTTCACATTTACAAGTAGAAAACCACTCTTATCTTAATACCTTTTCCTTATCCTAACGCCATACTCTGAACACCATTAGTTTCCTCCAGGATCTGAAAATTATTAATCTTGTAAAAAACACCAGAAAGAAACGTCTTCTGTATAAATAAATTGCAAATGTAGTCTATGTCTGGTGGAAATGACTGAAATTTAGTCAGTGGTGCATGGAAGAAACATCTTTATATTAGTATTCCTTATCTTGTCTTCTTTATCCTATAGAACACAGTGTCAAGGTACTAGTTTGTAGATTACTGAAGAGAAGTGAAAACTAATCTTGTTGATCACTGTTGATCGGAACAGCTATGTAAGAGTGGATCTGTTGAGCAAGAAGCTTGCCTTTCAACATATTCGCCAGTTTCAACAATCAAAATGGATTCTATAAATCTAATTTTTCAAAATGCATATTGATGGATGGAGCCTCTGTAAAAATTAACCTAATGAGGCAGTCAGCTTTCCATTCTTCCTCACAAAAAAGATTCTTTTCAAGCAGACTCCCATTTGCTTCCCACGCAAGTAGATACGTCAATGCCTTCAATCCAGTGTGGACACTTAATCAGGGCCCAGACAGAATTATGTCTCTGTGATTTTTTGGAGGAGGGAAATGGAAATAAACTCACATTTTGAACAAAGATCTGAAATTTACCCCTATACTTCAAAATGGCAGCAGCTGTTTTCTACAAAAATAATAAAAACATAATGTGATTATACCTCATGTTTTCCTGCGAACTATTACATGAAGATTTTCAGCTGCTATTGTACATCATGATGGGATACACTGCTTGGTGAGTAGGAATAATGTATATTCATAGGTGAGGATGTTGTATGTGGATGAACTACTAATACTATGAAGTTGGTTTAGCTGTTCTGCATTAAAGGTTATCATAGTTTCGGTCCTATACTTTCCTTTAAAGTATCCTAGCACTAGAAAGCCTGTGTGTGGGGGCAATCCATGACAACCCATGCAGAGTTCATCTTATTTATTTCTCATTGTCCAAAGATTGTCTTGCAATGGGTACAGAAAAGAAATACTGTCAGGAGAGTGATATACCCCAAAGACTTTTTATGTGTCTTTAAGGATATTCTAAATTGTTCACAAGAGATATCCACCTCTCTCCTTTGACTGTAATGGGAGTTTCAGCAGGTGCCCAGACCATGTCTCCCCAGTGATGCTGAGCCAGCACCAAGTAAAGTGCATCTCATTTTGAATGACCAGAATTGAACAAAAGCGGCCAACTCTTACACGAACTGATGAGTAGGAAAATACTGAGGTGAAAGAGGGAGAGACAACTCCATGTGTTCATGTGTGTGTAAAACAAGGTTTTAGACTTAATATACATTCCGTTGGTGGAAAACATTAATGAAGATAACCGCAGAAGAGGAAGGTGAAAAATTAATTTTAACACTAGTCCTTTCAGACAGGAAACAGTCTCAGGGACATTTTCAAAGAAGGCTCCAAGCAATGTGCCTGGTTTCTGTGGATCTCCTGGTGACTGCAGAGCGGGTGCCACACGGTTGGTAGCTGGCTACAAAGAAGATGAGGCACAATTAATGTGCTAATTATAAAGGTCTGGTGTGTCTTTCCACTTTGATGCATATTCTCCTTTGCGGTGTTTCTTACTATTTTGCCTACGGAGTAAATTTTGTCATAATCATGTGGAAACAAAGTGGAATGTTTGGAAAATCACAGCAAGTGCGCTGCATGAACCTTCAGCATTTTATGAACTGGAGGGCAACCAGCATGTACCAAAATAACTTAGGAAAGCTGGAAACAATTGCCTGTTAGGCAGCATAGACTAACAGCTGAGGACAGAAATTTACAAGATGGTATTCTACAGCTACAAAAGTACCTAATTTTCCCAGCTGATCTGTAGTTTCTATTCTTTGTCATAAGAAGTTTTCATGTTGTGGAGAGTCACATAGGTTCTCTGAAACTGTAATGGGATCCTACGCACAAAATATCAACTATATTTTCCAGAAAAAAGTCTGCAGTTTGCTTGATTTTTTTACAGCTGCTACCTCTGTACTTGTAAACAGAATTATTTGAAGAACAGATTTTTGAAGAATGAGCTCCCACTTTGACCTTGAATTTGTTTGTAGAGTCACATTCGATAACTATGGGAGTAGTTGATGTTATCAGCCGAACTTGTCCATTATTTTTATTTTAAAGGTAAGATATATGAGAGGAGTTAAGGCCAGCATTTTAAAAGTACCAAAGTTTAGCTATTCCTGTGCAATTTAGAGTAAGTCACTTTTGTACAAAAATGTGAAGCATCTTATTATATTGAGTGCTTGAGTCTCAGGGTTCCGTTGATGACCCTTATAACTTTCAAACCAGCTAAAGATCCACAATGACTACTATATTTTCACAGCAGCTCAGTACCTCTAAAATTGTACTCAGAGTACTTGCATGACAGAGACCTAAATGTTAAGCTTCTCCAAATCAGGATGCTTCTAAAACAGATTTAGTTGAGTCACTTGAAAACAGCCAGTGGAAGAAATCAGGTGTCTTTGTTGTCCAGGCTAGTACTAAATCCACTGACCTGTTTCTTCAGAAGTCCGGTACAGATTTCTGTTTGATAGTGCATGGAAATGGTGATTTTTCACTTGCCACTTAGCTAAGCAGCAGCTGTTAAAGTGTAAGAACATATTTCTCTATATTGATTTAGAAAAGAGTGACAGATTATGATTTGAGTAATCATGTTTTATCCAGCTGCCTTGTTCAACAAACATCCTGGAACTAATGAACCAAGCTTAATTTAGAAAATATTTATTCTACGTATAGCTTCTTCCCCAAACACATCAGCTCTGTATCATCAAGAAGCTTGGGCATTTTTTCATTCATTTTCATTATAGACAATGTTGTACCTAGCTGTCCGACTTGCACTTTCTGTTCTATGCTGTACAATGCCATTCAAATCTCTGACAAAAATTGAAGTAAAATAAGGGTCATGGAGTTTTAATTGCAGTGGTGGTAAATTACGTTTCCAAGACTCCCCTTAATACATTTTTTGCTTTTTTTATTAATTCTGTGTCTCCTTAAAGATTTTCTTACAAGCTCTTAAACAGCAGTGAGAAACAGTCAGATCACAGGATGACAGGATTAGAATGCAAATTGAACTTGAAGAAATGGAAATATAGTCATAAAAATCAGGATGTAAATCTATGAGTACATATGCAAAATTTCCGTTTAAACAATCAACTGCACAAATAAAGGATGAGGCCAGCTATGGAGATTGCATTTCTTACACCTGGGAGTTGTGGAGGATCCCAAGCTAATCAAGAACATCAATATCATGTTCCTGTGAAAAGATAAGCACCAGACTGGGCTGCATAAAGCAAGGCATGAGCTGTACTTGTGCTCTACCCAGCATGGTTAAGGCCTCAGCTGGATTACTAGCTGTCACAGGTAAGGAAGATTTAGACTTACTGAAAGCAGTATGAAGGTCAGCAATGAGAATGATGAGGGACAAGGTACAACTGAATGAACTGAGGGGTTTAACGTGAGGAAGAGAAGATGTGAATGGTGGGGAGAAAGAAGGAAGCAGAATGGCATCGCACACAAAAAGGTGATGGAAAGGTGAGCAAGATAATTTTTCTCCCTATTGCCATGGCACAGATCTATATTCCATGACTGTATTTCTGATAATCTCTAGTTATGGGTTACCTAACTGTGAAATTGCCAGAGCATCCTTAGTGGCTGTCTGACTTGCCTCCTTACTGACCTTTCTACCTGACAGTTCCCTCCAAAGAATATGATGTCTGAGGGGGTATAAACATGAGGGGTTTTTTCTGACTGCATTAGAAAACCCTCCGACTCAGGCCTAAAGAATCAAATCCTTTCCTTAGTCATAGAATGGACATAGAAAAACAGCAGCATACATTTTCCTGCTATAGGAGTGAGACATTAAATTCATGTGTGTTTAACCTCTGATGTTGCTCCTGACATCACCTGCATGTCAGCTGCAGGGGGATAGCCTAAACCTACCAGGCTCATATTTACAGATTTTAAAAGAAAATAATGGATCTACTACCCCAGTTTTCTTCCTAAACAGTCCCAGAAATACTGCATCACTTCACCAAACAGACTTGGCTCAACATAAACACGCATTGAGCCAAATTTCAGCCAGGGATTTAGAGTGAAGATTTCTCTTGTTCGCATAATCATACTGACTTTCTCCGAATTATGTAATTACCGTGTTCAATTCTAACTAGTGTTGGTAAACATTATTCTTCCTGAATGAAGAAATGTAGAACTATCAGCAATATTTTGTGTTGTGGATGGTTCCATATAAAATAATGATTTCAATGCCTACAGTCAGTAAACTTTAGTCTTCTGTATCAGTATAGTTTAAAGGAAAGTGCATTTCCCAATAGAAAATGCTGGTGTGCAAAATTGTGTGACACAGCTATGGGAATTCATGACACTCCTGGGTCTCATCCTTACAGATCATCCTTAGAGACATCCTTAGGGGTGGTTAAAACACTGTCACACAGTGTTAACAGTGAGATGTGCTTCAGAGGAAGATGGGTTGCAGCAGCTCATGAGAGCGCATCCCATTTTCTAGGGGAATTCAGTTTATGTGTGATGTGCTGCTGCTATTTTCACTTCCGATGACTATCTAGCCATTGGCCATGTTCATTCATGTCTGATAGAGATGAAATTTAAAACCCCTTGTACCCAGCCTTGTGCATCCTGCAGAGCTGTCCTAGCTGTGAGGAGTCCTGCCTGGCTCCTGCCTTACCGTGTTACAGCCTGTGCCTTGCACCAGGAAGCTAAATGAATGTAAATACAGGCTATGGAGAAGAGCTGGAATCAGGGCATTACCAAGCAACCCTGGGACACAAAGCTGTAGGGAATCAAGTTTCATCCATGCTGCTGCTGCTCATAAAGCTGTTTGTTTTTCAGAGATCAGTCAGTGTACCAGGAAGGTCACAGATAACTTCTTTTTGCGGACAATCTTTATTTTTCCTTTCTGGAGGTTTTGGTTTGTATTCACAACAAGAAAGGAGAAACAAATTTGTATAACAAACTGGCAGATGCACATCTGCGCTTCGGCTCGAAAGCTGAGCAACTATTTATTCTAACATTGTGTAGAGCCAAACAAATGGGACTAATTCTCCTTCCCATTCTGGCCAAACCCAGATTGCTGGGTTTGGTGCCAGAGGGGTCCTGGGGGAGACAGTGTCAGCTTCCCCATGGTCACAGAGGGTCCTTGTCTATAGCACGGTCTAGTCCTGAAGCTGTCACAGCCCTTCCTGCTTCTGTGGGGAAAAAATAGCTGATAGTCCATGCAGAACCAAAGTCATGCTCTCGGTTTCCCCCAGCTTGTCTGCACCCCATCTATCTGTAAGCTCTCCAAGTCATTATTCTTCACCTCTTTGACTGGTCATAGGGCTCTCTGGGGATGTTTAGAAAAGGACAGATTGTTTTAAAATCAGGTGCTGAGGTTTAAACATGCCCGTCATGGTGAGAAGGCTGAGGAGAGGGCAGAAGCTGTGCTGCCGCCAGTCCTCTGTAACACTAGGAGTCAGGGTGATCTTGTGGTTGTGAAGATCTATAGATGGGAACAAAGTGACTGACATGGTGGAGAGGCCATTCAGGTATCATTAGCCTCTGTGTTTCAGTGCTTCTGACCATGCAGCTGAGGCAGTGGCATGTCCCTACCTCTCACATCTTTGGCGAGGAGTAATTCATTGGGCTAAGCTCGTGTGGCATGCAGATGAGTGTTTCTAGATGAAACAAACATGTAAG
>JAVJGI010000057.1:15197198-15210798 GCA_035590275.1 Ibycter americanus | reverse complement strand
ATGTAAGGAACATATCTCCATTTAATTTTTATCTGCATCGTTAGAGGTTGGAGTGATCTGAGCATCTCGCTGAGCTCACACTTTGGCCCTGATTTGGACTTCTATTGTGCATACCGTGAGAAACAGAGCAACTTTTATGGCACTTCCCTTCAGCATAGTAGAAGTATGAATGCTGTCCCCTGATAATCAATAGATCTGGTTTTAATTTGCTGTGAGCAAATCCCACATTTTTCTGTGGCTGATTTGCATCCTGCAGGGATGATTTCCCCCCCAAAACTGATGTTGCAACTGGAATAGTGCTTAGAGCATTTTCAGAGCTTTTTTTCATGTTTTTTATAAACAGTCTGTGAACAGCTTTTCCTTTTCCAGTTTCACTGTCTGCATTTCCAGGCCACCCAAAGGGACCATTCCTCTTAGTTAGGCTACTTATCTTCCTTTGAAACCTGGCAGTGAGCTAAGCTTGAATTTTTTCAAAATATTTCTTTTTTTTTTTTAAGGAAATAAATCCACTACTGTGAATATCTGTTCAAAGACAGGCTATAATGAACCAAATCTGTAAATCATATTCAGTGTGACAGCTATTAGTGCAGAACGCAACTCAGCCTCTTCTATCTACCCAAACTCACTAACTTCAAGACAAAAGACTCCTGAAGACTTTATGTGCACTTTAAGGTAAGGCAGGATTTGGCCCTTTACGTTTTGTTTACCTCAGGTGATTTGATATTATTGCAGGTGAACTTGGAGAGCTCTTCCTCCCTCAAGCATACACTTAAGGCACAGAGAGTTACCTTGAGCTGCAGCATATTTAGTATTTAATTAGGTTTAAAATATCAGTTTTCAGTGGGAGCAGATGTGTTCATTTGATATTACTCTTTTCATTGTGCAGCTCTTACTGCTACCCTCTGTTGCTGTCACTGCTAAGACTTACACCATTATTCTATCAATAAGTTTGCAAAACACTGTGGCCAGACTCCTCATGAAGATGTACGGATTGTACCCTTAATGACTATATACATACAAAGTATTTGAAATTGTCAAAAAAGTCTTGAAAAACCTCATAAATAGTCTTAAATCAAACACAATGGACAAGATAGCATGAGATGTTGTGTTTGCTGAATAGACTTTAACCAGTCCTAGTTGAGTTTATCTGAGAGATTGTCCTTTTCTAGACTTTGCTGTTGTAAAGTGGTAGGCATAAAGGTGTTTTAGATAACAATGCTCAGAAAAGAAACAAAGGTAGTAGCTTTCAGGAACTCCGTTCTATAGCAGGAATTGAGTTTCACAATACAGCAAAAAGTCCGATGGGAAATAATACCACTACAATGAAGGCCAGAGTTGAAAAATATTGTGAGAAGAGTAACTGTAATCATGATATACCTATAGATGATTTAGTAAGCCTTTAATATTAATTTTCCATGATCTCTAAATTTATTTTTTTCTTGATATGACTATATGAAGAAAATACATTTTAATCTGATATAACTACTTACTAGAAGATTATTTTGAATGTTGAATTGGCTTGCCAAAATCTGTTATCTTTGTATCAGTTTGTTAAATAAATCAGAAGACCTTTAGAAAATTAATACTATACAAGTGTGTAGGAGAATGAAATGTAGTTGCAACTTCACTGGCAGTGTCTGTGTGTGTGTATATATAAACACACACACACACACACACATATATATATATTCACCTGTAAACCTAGTATTCACATGTGTGAGTTCTCTCTCCTTTACTCACAAACACAGACAGAAACAGATTTAACATTCTTGATTTTCTTCTTTCCAGCTGCATCTGCCCTCGCAACTCAAAGGTATCTCTCAGTCCAATGTGGACCTAATACTTTAGGGTATTTTATGTCATTACTACTTGTTAGAAAATATATTTATGAAGGTGGATAACATCTTTTTCTTGAGGTACAACCCACTCTTCCCAATTTATAGTCTGGGTTACCCTGAATGAAATTTCATGCATCAATAAAGGGACTTGTCCAGTTTATGGGCTTTTGCCTGTAGACCACTGAAATTATTTTGCAAACAACTAAATTGCTTTTCAAAGACAGCACAAAGAAAATCTTGTCTAATAGAAAATGTCAGGCAGCTGAAACCTATGAGTTTGTACCAGTTCTCCCGTAACAAAATAATCTGAATGACAAACAGAACAATAGTAAACAACCCTTCAAATGGTTACCTCGCATGATGGTGAGTCACTGCACAAATACTTTAGACATTCATCCTTCTCTGAAGATGCTCGATTTATCTACACATGGTTTCCCAAGTGTCTTGGGCATGCACGGCTGGGAAGGATCTCAAGAGATCTACTGAAGGCACCCTCTTGCTTGGAAGAGGATCGACTATATTGAGGCCATCTATAACAGATGTCTGTCTTACAATCCTCAAATGAAGGACTTTCTCCCACAATTGTAGGTAGCTTTTTCCAGTGCTAGACTCTCTTTATTGTTAAAAACTTATTTTTGAAAGAAGCTCTTTTTTACAGAACATATTAAATCAAATTCTTTTCCTATGCCTAGTGGGCATGAAGAACAATTGAATGCCATCATCCTAGTGTTACAAATTTTTCTTTTTACTCTTCGCTTTCCTAACCTAAACAGTCCAAGTATTTCAAGCTACTCATTTTACCCTGAGAAAAGTCCTTGGAAAGTGAACCAGATTTGCTTTATTAGTCATTGTCCAGTTGCTGGTATGGTGGGTGTTAAGCCTGAAGTTTTTTTTATAACACAAAGAAAGAACAACAACTGATTTGCAGGAGTATCTTGCTTCATCACACACTGACATAAAATACACACATATTTTCACAGCATGTGGATATTCCTGTCTAGCTATTTCATCATGGTGAACTTTGGGGAGTTTAAATGAACTCCTTATACCCTGTTTCTTTCCGCTTTACAGAAATTATACCAAGGCTATCATGAGTAAATTTCATCGGTCCCATAAAACATTGTCCTGACCTTAAACAAGTAATTTAATCAATGAAATGGAGCTCTTCAGTTATCTCAGAGACTCAGTAGTCTGCAGGGTCCTCACCTTCCAACATCTTATGGATGTAACAAGGAACCTCTATTCAGTGGCTTTACTGTGTTCTTTAAGATATTAATGTCAATTTTCTCCCATTTATGTGCAATTTCACTTATCAGTAAGTTTTTCGAAAAGTATCTGAAATAAAATATATCAGGAGATAAATATCCTTGCAGATCTAACAGCCATGATTTTCTTTCCACCTAAAACCACACACAGGAACAAAAATTCAACCTGAAGCAATCAGTGCCAACAAGCCATGAGGTGTGCCATCTTAAAAAGAAATTAAGGTTATATTTTCTTCCAGCTGATGTGGAGGACAAACTCCTATCAACTTTTGTAGTATTGGTTCAGGGCTTCAGTGAACGTATCATGGTATCAGGTAACATGGGCCAAGAGCCACATAACCCAAATATTCCTTCTAGAAATGTACTTATTGCTGTGTTTGAATTCAGGTCAGACTTTCCCTGTTGCACTGTGGAGTCCATGTGACCAGCCCCATGTTCTGGCACAGGACAATGCGTGCCTGGTCCCCCTTGCTGGAGAGCAGAGGCTGCAGGGGCTGGGCACTGAGGAGTAAGGGGGTGTGTAGAGAGGCCCCATGGCTGTCACGTGTGGTCTGAGCTCCTCCAGTCCCTGCCCCACCACAGTATCGCCTGAGTGTGAAAGTAGTGGAAAGGCTAAAGCACAAAACAGTAATGGGATCCCTTAAATGCATTAATTCCACGTCCTTTTGCCGTGTTCTTTCTTCTCTCTAAGAACTTTGCATGGAGTCAGTTCCTCTCAAGTGATTCATGTAAATGCCGAATAAATCTCAATAGACTGCATTTGAATGGAAAACGGGTTGTATTCAAGTTATTCACTTCAGGACATTCAAAACCTACTATCAGCTATTATGAACATCAGCATTAGTTCAGCACAGTGTGTTGAAATGGGTTGCTGTGGGAGATTGGCTGTGTACTGTCATGTTTGCTAATAGCCAGGCATATCTTTATTTCACAAAATATCTCATCTTCCTCTGCAGAAGAGACATTACAAAAAACCCTTTAAATCAGGAATTTCCAATATTTAAAAGTGCTTTTATGATGTGTCTTCTGAGGTTGCAGTTGAAATAAGAAACTTGTACTTGGAACCAACGAGCTGCTAGAAATAGGTCACATATATTTAATTTGAAAGATGTAGAAAGTTTCAAGTTCTAATATAAAGCTGTCACATGAGCAAGACTTAGGTATCCCACCCTCTCCAAATCAGAAAACTCAGACCGCAAGATGGCCAGCTTTGCATCGATTTTATTAACCTTTTAAAAACATATCTGCTTCTGAGTGTTATGTGTAGTTGTCAGCCAGATGCATTTTAGTCCATAATTTATCAACATAGATACAATGCACATAAGTATAATGCACCTATTAGCTGATTTATCTCTGTAAATATTTTTACTCTGTGTAAACTGCATTATTTTTTGTACTAAGCATCGATTTCTATTTGTAAAGCATGAAATAAACTATTAGTTTTATTTGTATCAACCTTCACAACAGCATCTATGCTATGCTTGCCAAAAGCCCCATTAAAGACACATGTGTTTTGACTCAGTAGTTCCAGTGACAGAATGTGTACCAGTTCCTAGCAGATGGAGTTACACTGAAAATGAAACTAAATGCACTGAGACCTACTTGCAAAAAGTGTTTTTCATACTCTACCTAGAGTTTTGCAAAGAAAGTTTCAGGCTTAAGCTTAACAATAACCTTCCCAAAGTCCTATTTCCAATCGGATAGCACCCACAACTTGCTAAGTTGTGTGTGAAGGAGGACAGATTTGAATGCAGCTTGTATCAGTGATTGTGTGCTCACTTGGTTCCCTCAGTAATATATAATAATTGCAAATGATGTTTATCCTAAAACAACACTATTCTTGGAACAGTGCACTATGTGATTAGTGAATGGAAATGAGAAGAGAGGAGTGCTTGCTCTGTTTCCCAGTAGCAGACTCACTACTTTATTTACCCACGCCAACAGCATGGGGTTGAGAGACCGAATTTTTTAGCAGATGAAAACTCTGGCCTTGTACTTAACATCTGTATTTTTCATTTAGAAAGTGATTTACCAAGCAAGCCGGTGGAGGCTGCAAAGTAAAAATCACTTTGATTTACACCAAAAATTCAATGTGTCTAGTAAAATTCTTCAAAAGTATAGGAAAATCTTTGGACAGGTGAGATGAAATGAACAGGAATTTACTTCGTGAACAGTCTGAATCACAGTTTACTGAGGGCAAAGAAAAGAAAGCTCTATAGTGACTTCATTGAGTTATATGTAAGAATCAAAACTACTGCTCTGCTCTGAGGGCAACCCTAGTAATACCACATGGGTAAAAACCAAAATCACAAATAAAGGATGTCTATTTCAGAAAACATGCCTTGGTTCTTTCCGGTTCATTGAAATTTACCTTCTCAATATTACCTGTGTTATATGAATAAAAAAATTTGTACAAATCTTAACAGAACTACACCAAGCATAGAGCTATAAATGACCATATTTTACTCAGTGTGTGTCTAGGTTCAAGAAGCTTGGAAAACAGATGCTCATCGGGGGGAAGACAGAAAGAAAAGCTGATGCAGTCAACTCACAAAGTATCTGCTAAAATTTGGTCATACATTGTAAAAAGCTCGTTAATTGTCAACTTGAAAAATACTGTGATAAAGCAAATAAATTGACACAGCAAATGTCTGGAAATATCAGAAGTTCACGAGAATTAGGAACTTACATTCCACTGAATCAAACAACAGTAAAGTGTCTAGCTCATTTAGCCTCCAGCCCTACCTTTTATTTCTGGTATTATACATGAGGATTGTTTCCCTGTGATGGTAAGTGTGCAGCACTGCTGTGATCAGGGAGCTGCAGCTACTCATAAACCTGAGAGGATGACTTCCTTAGCAGGGTACAATTTTAACAAACTACACCACTAATGAAAATGAAATTAGATGTTACAGAGAATACTATGCGATCAGAGGAGTGTTTGTTCCTGGTTTTGTGCTCTGGAGGATAGGTAGTGAAGTTCAGGCTGGTTCTTTATTTAACTGGACAGATTCATCTATGTAAATATTCTATTATAATTTTACTTTTTTTCAGAATGCAGTGACACAATTTAAATTTACGAAGTAAAGAAGAAGAGCGTACATGTAAGCACAAAGGAAAATCTGGCTGAAGTTTCTTGTTATTTGCAGCTTGATAAAAGATAAAATCTTTATTTCTTTCCCATTTTTTTTAAATCCTACATGACCACATCATGCAAAGAGAATGTGTTGTGGAAATAAACTCTGTGTGTTAGGGAGAAAGAACATGTGCATCTTGCTCTCAGACGCTTGGTGAAGTGGAAATGTTGAGAGAACTGTTCCATGTCATCCTCCGTGGAAGAATGGGGTTGCAACTACATGACCTAAATTGTGTATTTGAAATGAACAAAAATAAAGATGGGATGCAGTCAATGTGAACAGGGAACAAGAAAAGAGATGCCTGGTTGCTCCAGAGAATTGTCTTGGTTTGCTTTATCAGCTACCTGAAATGTTAACAATAAAATATCATCTCACCAAGAATTCCTGCATTTTCTTCTTAAAGGTGGAGTTGAATAAGTCAAGCTTTTGTGAAACACAGTTATTGTCAGTTATCTTCTTCAGGAAAGTCAATTTTTCTATTTTGTTGTTTTGAAACAGTGTGATAGTGAGTCACGTGACATCTGGGTACATCTTATAACCCAAGGTATTGTTGTAAATGGATCATTGTATAATGGCATGTTGATATGACATCCAGCACAGGAAATCTCAAGACAAAGTGAGATTGTTCAGCAGAATACCAGTGGGAACTACATACTTATAATAAAAATCTTTTTCTTTACAATGTTTTTTCAGGAAAAAAATACATGATAGTTGCAATTGAATTACTATTTTCTATAGATGCTCCCCACCCTATTTCAATTGTTACAACATGGAGAGATCCTTCTGAAGTGGAAAATTACCAGGCTTTGTTCCAATTCAGACTTCTTTTTTTTTTCTGATTTCTCCTCCAGAAACTAAATCCAAAAATGGTCTTCTTTTGATCTGTCAGGTATATATGAGTAAACATCTCCTGACTGGATGTGCCAGTCAGGGGTCCTACCATGAGAAGCATTTCCAGTGTAACACTTTAAAAGAAGCTGATGAGCCCTGGACACAACTTAGGGCAGGAGGAGCCTTCCTAGATGCCAGCTACTGGTAACCACTGAAGGGCCAAGGTAGCAGTCAGCATTGTTGAGGTTGCAAGCAAGATCCTGCTGTGCGCCTGTATCTGCTCTTCACCTCTTCAGCACCACAACCAGGTTGGTGACAAAAAACATAAACAATTTTCCCACATCCTCTAAGGGACAGATCAGCTGCATTTGCTTCTGGTCTATATCAGTGGTAAGTGCTATGGACTGTGCTGACTATAATTTCAGCTCTATTTCATTGACCATGTTGGAGCCTGGTGTGATTCATGAGGAGCTTGGACATCCTCAGGCATAGCACCATCTCTCAGAGGGGCAAGGCAAAGGGCAGGGCCAACAGCGGCTTCATCTGCTTGATGTTCATTTATTTCTGTGTATCCACCTGACCTCAAAGGCCACTTGAAACAGTGTGGCCTCACTGAAGGGCATGAGCCTGGCCTAAAATCACAGTATTTTTTAATTTCCCTGAGATGTTTAAGAGAATTTCTCACCAGTGTCTTCTGTGAAAGCAGCACAGTGTGGAGTCATGGAAAAATGCAAACAAGTTACTTCTGACTTTTGCTGCCATCTCTATCAGTGGCTGGCCTTAATTAAAATTTGTGTCTTACACAAGCAAAGCTATGTTACAAAAGCAGCACTGCCAGGATGTTTAATATGAGCAAAACAATGTATTTTTTCTTTGTCTTATGCTTGGAAATGATTGAGTCATGTTGGCTAAAATTTCACACAAATTTTTCACTAGAGGCAGATAAGCAGATGAGGAAGTTTATTGCAGAGATTTTGTACTTGACACCATGACGAGTGATGAAAAAAAGTGTTTTTTAAAGCAGGCAGGCATCAGGTGCCATAAGCTCCCAGGTATCAGGGAGGCATCCTTACCTGTAATATAACAGTAATACAAAATATTATTTAAATCTGATAATGATGCAAAATAATTGATTTTTTTTCATACATCCATTTTACAGAAAGGATCTGGGGATCGTTGTCTTGGGACTGGCACGTGGAAGGGTCACTTGCATCTGGAAAACAGTTTGATGAGGTTCATGACACAGAAGATGCAACTCAGATGCATAGTTTGGCTCTGAGATTTTTACACATGGATCCTTACATGTCCATCACCTCACCTTCAGCATGATGAACCTTTGCTACATGGTACCATTAGCCCATGCATGCCAGCAGGTGGGTTTTAGCTGATTTCCTAGAAGAAGCCACTGACAACTGGCCACAGTGACTGACACAGCTGAGATGTGACACATGCCAGAGTCAGAAGCCTGGAAGTGGCTGCTTCCCTGAGATAGGATGTTCTCTACAGCCAGATTTCAGTCTGAACTATTAATTTGGCTTCTGAACAGAATTACTCCCCCAGTTTTCCAACTTCTACTTTCCAGTGAATGTTCTAGGAAAATAACTTTTCATTAGGAATACTTTCAAAACCCGGTTATTTCAAACAGACTAAAGGACCGAACAATGGTGGTAAGTAAGAGAGGTACTGAAATCACGCAAAGTTTTTTGCACTTACCAGGTCACTTATGGCAGTAACTATTACAGACCACTGGAAGGTAAGGACAGAATGGACCTCAAAATGTGAATACTCTGCCTCTGTATCTCTGCCAGCCCTTACAGATGTTTGCTTAATCTTCTTCCTAAAGGCTGGTGATGGTGCTGATTCTCTGGTGTGCGCAGGTTCTGTATTCCAGTGCTTAACTGTTTTTAGGATTAGACAGTGGTTTTATCTGCATTTTCATGGCAGTGAAAGCATGGTACCTTTTTGTCCTATTTTCTGAAAAGAAGTAAGTCTTTTATGCCCTTCCTTTCCTGAGAGTCTTTCCTGTACCTGAAGGGATGCATGTGCCGGACCTCAGGCTTCTTTTCAATAGCCCCGTCAACATAATTTCCTTCAGCTTGATCCCACAACTCATGTTTTCTGGTCCTTTGAGTGCCTGATTTCTCTCCTCTGCTCTCCTTTCATTCACACAAAGCTAGTGCAGCACCCCAAACGGAACATGGTGCTGGGGACCTGCTAGTGCCAAATAGAGCAGAAGGACTGCATCTCATCTAGCGGGCTATATTCCTCCAGCTGGGAGTTAGTATTTAATTTGCAGCATCATGATGGTGACTCTTGTTCTGCCTGTACTGTGTAATGACATTTAGATCCTTTACTTCAGTGCTGCTGCTCAAGCTGGTTGTTCCTGTCCCCATGCAGTTGACAATTCTTGTCTGCGTATGGTACCCTGCACGTCCACGGTTTATCACAGGTGTTTTGATTTCTCAGTCTGCTCCAACATGGTGGTGATAGCTGCCAGTGTGTGTCACTGCACCTGTAATAAACCTGCTGTCTGTTCTGCCAGTCAACAGTAGGAATACCCAACAGGACTAGACCTTGAACAACTGTTGATCATCTTGCTGTTACCTTCTTTAGGAATACGTGTAACAGTCTAGTAAATGAAATGTTGACCTGCAATGCCTTCATTCTAACTTTTACAAAAGGGCCGAGTATTATTCTTTTTCAGTGTTTTGGTCCAAGGATTTTTAGAATTAATCACTCACCAGTTCTGAAATTGCTTTGGCCAGTTATTTTTTGCATCTTAGTTTGTCAGGCTCACATAGTTTAAAAAAAAATATATCAGTTGAAGGACATGATCTAGTCTCTAATTTGCTCTTAATGACTGTAGTCTGGAATATTACCTGGTATATGTCAGTTATTAGTTGTTTCTAGTGAATATTGATACAAAGAAGACGTTAAGACCTTTGGCTTTCTCAGCATCCTTTGGCAGTAACTTTCTTTCCTGCTGAATATCCGGACAGTGCTCCCCTCGGTCTTCTTTCTGCTTCCAGAACAAATTTCTTTGCATCTGTTGTTAGCCCTGTCTCCTTTAGCGAGAGTGTCTTGTTTAGTTGCCCTTTTTGACTTTAACCATGCATGCTTATTTATACTTGTTCTTAGCAATCAGTCCTAGTTTCCCCTTCCTGCATATTGTCTTTTTGTGTTTGACCTTGGTGGAAGTTCTCTCTGCTCCTGCACCCTTGCTGTGTAATGGGGGCTTTAATCCTGCTCCCACTTCTTCAGCGGACTAACAGCTCTTCATAACTTCTTTATTCCCTTATGCTTGTTTCCCTAGCCTTAGTGCCTGGGCTTTTTAAATTCTGTTTTCTTGGAGGCCATTGCTTTTCTTTGGTTATTCCGGTTTCTTTTTCTTTTCCTAAAATTAGTATTCTATTATTTTTAGTCAGTGTTGCCCCAGTTTTCTTCTACGCCTCTGTTCCGGTACAACCCAAAAGTCTCCCAACCAGTTACTGGTTTTGCCATCTACGACAAAATGCTTACGCATGTTCCAAGTACTCGTTGGACAGTTCATGATTTACTGTATTTTGCTGACAAATATTCTTTTCAGATGTCTCGTATATTTAACACCTGTATGACAGTGTGGCAAAGAAAGTATCAGGGTTACAAGAGGGAACATCTGTTACATTTGGCAGCCATGATATATCGTGGAAATTGGACTAATTTCTCATGAACAGTGCCACAAATTCAGGCAACTCAGCTGCAGGCATCAACTCCTTAACAAATATTGCAGAATAATACTGGACAGAGTAATAAAAATTCCAAAATGAGACACAGTCTGAACTGAGGGGGAATAGGATCAAACACATTGCTTTTCATAACAATTCATGGTCAGCACCTTTTAGAATAAGCTTTCTGAGCCCTTGAAATAGAGGGCATAGGGAAAGGGAAACCAAGTGGTAGTTTTGCACACGTACACTGAGTAGTTATGGTGAAGTTCTGAACAGAGGGCATGAATTTGTCTGGTGTCACATGCCTGCTATTAAATTCTACTGTATCAGAGGGCTAAAATTAGAAATGAAAGTAATTTTGCACTGCCTCTTTAGTAGGTCATGTGTTTGTTATCGTATGTTGACTGAGACAATTGCCCAATGGTTAGTGGTGTGTGACAGCTGCTGGTTTCTAGTCTTACAGCTAATAGTGTTGAGGCATCACCACAGATTCCAGTTCATATAAACTCTGTACCTCAAATTATTTGCTTTTAATGTTTATATGCTATAAAACCTAACCAAAGAGGCATGATTATTTTTATTAACATTAAATTTGCTAAAAAAGACATAAATTGAAGCAGGTGTGGGTGAGTAGGAAGTAATACTCTTTAACAATTTGCATTTAAATTGGGAAAAAATTTTAGGTGAATTGAAATATTGATTATTCCTTTTGAACTCAGTCACATCTAATTGGAATGTAGAAAGTATTAATCAGTAATTACAACCACATGGTTTTGCTAAGCAATTACTAAATTTATGGATGCATCCATCCCCTAATTGCCTAAATTTCTTTAGTTATTTTTAACTTTAAATTTTCCTGTGTTTGTTTTTTGTTTTCTTTGGGGTTTTTTTACCCCCCTGGGATGAGAATGGTTTAATCTGAGGGGGGATAGTTATCATATCAAAGTAATCCTACAGTTACTGAGATGTATTCAATCTTCATTCTAGCTTTTCAAAACATTTTTGGAGAGTGGGAAGAAGTAAAATGTAATTCATAAACTATGTATGATGCAACTTCAAGGTGCCTAAATGGGGAGGGAGAGTCTGAAGGGGAGGGCCTGACCTCTCACACTCCAAGAGCCAGCCTACAAACTTTCCACTACTCTATGTATCCTAACTCACATTGGGCAAGCAGATACTATCTGCTCAGAAAATTATTTTTATGTGCTCATTCCAGAACAGCGTGACTCACTTTTAGCAGGTGTCTTTAGCTGCATTCCCAGTTTAACAGCCTATACTGGTGTTTATTTATATCCTTTCACTTTAGTATAGCAAAACGCTATGATTGTTTTTAAAGGTGATTAGACTGTGAGTATTTAAGTGTTAACGGTTGTGTTCTTATGGGATAAAATATAAAAAAATATCTATCTGACATTGATTTTAAATTAAATTATATAAAACACAATATTGGGCACTGGAAAAGTATTTGTTATTATTTCCTCAGTTACATTTAAATATTTATGCACATGCATCTGTTTAAGCGGAATCTGTCAGCAACATCAGCAGCACTTTTCCATAGCCAGTGCAGAAATACAGTATTGTTATGGGAAGTACATATGAACAAAAAAAAGTTAATTTAAAGGGGATTTTCAGAAGTAGTTCATAGGAACCAGTAACACAACATTCATGTGTAACTCCTAAAAAAACTTTCCTTACTACAGCTCACTGAAGCCATTGCAATCTTTAATGGTTTTTACCTACAGTAATGTTCTCATGAATTAGGAACTGTAATTTCAATTAAAGATAAGGAACTGAGAAAAAGAGTGGTTCAATGTTGCTTTCATTTTATTATGATGTTTTGCAATACCTGGTATTTTGCTGGAAAAGTCCAAGGTCCTGGAAACAACATTAAAAAGATTGCAAATAACTTGATCATGTGATGTGATGCAAAAGAAAAAAATAACCAATGCCAACAAAAAACCAGAATACAACTAACAAACAATCTTTTTTCTCAATTTCCTGATTATCTTTTTTCAGGGGAAGATGAAATATTGCTAATGAATTTTGAAATCTTTGCTGAGGCATCTCTTGTGATTGAGAGGAAAGATCAATAAGAAAAAGTCCCAAATTCAAGATTTTGATTTTTTTTCTTCAGGTTTGTTGAGGCCCTGAAATAACATTACATTTTACAATTCTGATTTCTAACAAAATCATGGGATCATAGAGTGACTTATGCTGGCAAGTACTTCTGGAGGTCTCCTAATCTAACCATCTGATCAAAGCAAGACCATCTTCAATGTTAGCTGAGTTTTTTTCAGAGCCTTGTCCAGGTGAATATTGAATATTGTCAAGGATGGAGTCTGCACAGCCTCCTGGGCAACCTCTTCATGCCTAGCCATCTTCACTGTAAAAATTGTTTTGTTTTTCCTAGTTGCAAGATGTGACTATTGCCCTTTAACTTCCCTGTGCACCTGTAAGAAGAATCTGTCTCAGTCAGCCCTGTAACCAACAGTTTGGTAGCTGAAGACAACAGCGAGGTCCCTCCTTGGCCCTCTACTTTTTGGGCGAAGCAAGCCCAGCTCCCTTGGCCCCTTCTGGCACGGCATGGCTCCAGTGTAGTGGCCCTCTGCTGGGTTTGCTGTGGTTTCTTAATGTCTCTCTTGCACTGGGGGCCTAAAATAGTGCTGGAGGAGGGCTGCAAAGCTAAGCTGGTAGGAATAATCACTTCTGCTTACTTACTGGCTTTGCACTTGCTAATACAGTCCTGCAGGCAGTTTTCCTTCAGCAGACAGCTTGTTAACGGGTGGTCACAACGTAAAACTCAGATAAGGTTTTTTAAAGCT
>JAVJGI010000057.1:15183821-15197098 GCA_035590275.1 Ibycter americanus | reverse complement strand
GCTTATACATCTCCATTTGTATCAGGAACAAATAGTTTGCAGAGCTACGTTTTCTCCATAGACTCTAAGCGAAATCTTACATTCTTCATTCCATCTGACAAAAACAAAAAAAGCCCCCAATAGTTTAAGTTTTATAGCTTCACTTCTGTGTTTATTTGCTTCCATTGGTGGGCTTTGGTGAGGAATATTCAGGTAGTTTGACTGTACATGAGCAGAACCAGATGCTGGTTTTAGCACAGCTGTATTTTTACAGACAATATCTAAAAATCAACCCAAACTGAAACTGCAGATTCCCCTGTTCACATAAAACAGGATCACCCATGACATCTGAAAGATATTAAAAGCCTTTTATTGAATTGTAACCTCTCAGCCACTGCAAATCATCTTGTCAACATCTATCATAATGCAGGTTCAATCACAAACACTGTACTATGCACAGAAAAACTGGATATATATTCAAGAAAAAGAATATAAAAGTGTATGGCCAAGATGAGATCACCTGATCCTCTAGATGTCCTCAATGTTTTAAAGGCTGACGCAAGAGTTTTACATTTGGAATACAGAAATAAGGCTTATTTAGATCTGCATAATAATTCAGATGAAATTATTCACGCTACATCATTAACTATCCATTGAGATGAATGAAAATTTATCTTTTCCTGTAGTTCGGTCTTCAACCTGCACGTCTTTTTGGGTCTTCATTTCTTGGTGGCACTTACTGTCAGAAGTACCAAAACAGTGGCAAAAAGATATTTTCATATATTTCTGATTCAGCCAAAGCAGAAAACACTAAAAACTTTGCAAGCGGTTCAAGTGTCTCACGAATTTTCCAAGTTGGCTGAACGAGAGCTGAGCCGATTATGCAATCTGAACCACTAAACACAGTGTGTTTATCACTCATTGTTATTAACAAATCGCACTCTTGTTAAACAATCATTGACTCATTTAGTTGACACAGCTAGAGATTTTAAATGGTGCTTGTTAAGGCAATTGCACCTCAATGGTTATGAAATTGTTTGTGACTTGCTTACCTTGACTATTTGTTGTTCATTACTTGAGCTGGGTGATTTGTTACCAAACCTACGCTGGTACAGTTCGTCCTTTTTGGCTGAATGACTGAAACATCAAGATTTCTGAACAGCTATTTGACTTGCAGTATATGTTATCACATGAACAGTAGCCTGTCCTAAAAATGATGAAAGTTCTTGAATGTATTAATTATGTACAATTATGACCTCATAAATCACAGGCAAGTAAGTTCTGTGATTAAAGAACTTCCAGCTCTGATATTCCAGAGAATCTTTGGAGGTTTTAGTTTTCTTGGTGCCTGTATTGGGTTTACATGGCAAGGTTCTGGTTGCAGGGGTCCTGCAGGGGTGAGGTCTGTGAGAAGAGACATGGGGTTGCACCCTTGTGGGACAGAGCCGTTCCAACCAGCTCCATGATGGACCTGGTGTGGGCCAGAGCTGAGACACATCAGTGATGCTGCTCACACCTCTGTGATAATATATTCAAGAAATGATAAAAAACCTTTGTGCAGCAGCTGTGTGAGAGAGGAGTGAGAAAATGAGAGAAACGTTTGTGGAGAGAAATGTGAGAGAAATACCATAAGCAGCAAGGTCAGTGAAGAAGGCAGGGAGGAGGTACTCTCAGCACTGAGCAGAGTTTCCCCTGCAGCCCCTGCGGAAGACCATGGTGGCGCAAGTTGTCCTCCTGCAGCCCAAGGAGGACCATGTCAGGGGAGATATCCACGCTGTGTCCTGTAGAGGACCCAACACTGGAGCAGGTGGATGTGCCCTGAAGGAAGCTGCAGCCCATGGACAGCCCATGCAGGCACAAGATCTGGCAGAAGCTGTGGTCCATGGAGAGGAGCCCACGCAGGAGGTGGATTTCTGGCACGTTCTGTGTGGAACCCATTCTGGAGCAGTCTCTTCCTGAAGCACTATACCCCTTGGAAAGGACCCATGCTGGAGCAGTGTGTGAAGAACCGCAGACCATGGGAAGGACCCATGGGGAGGTTCATGAAGGACTATACCGTGTGGGAGGGACCCTATGCTGGAACAGGTGAACAGCATGAGTACAAAAGGGCAGTGGAAACAAAGTGTTGTGGACTGACCACAGCCCCCATTCCCCATCCTTCTGTGTTGCTCAGGGAATGATGGAGGAGGTAAAACAGTTAGGAGTGAAGCTGAGCCTGGGAAGAAAGCGGAAGGGTGAGGGGAAAGTGGTTTTGGTTTTGTTTTATTTCTTGCTATAGTACTCTGGTTTTAATTGGCAATAAAGTAAATTAATCTTCCCCAGGTCAAGTCTGTTTTTCCAGTAATGGTTATTGGTGAGTGATCTCCCTGTTCTTAACTCAATCCACGAGCTTTTCATTAGATTTTCTCCCCCTGTCCTGTTGAGGAGGAGGAATGAGAGTGGTTGGGTGGGCACCTGGTATCCAGCCAAGGTCAATCCACCACAGGACTCTTTCTCTAGTCTTATCATCCACACTGACCTACCAGGACCAGCAAAATCACAACAGAAAAAAAATAATATCAAAACCTGCACAATATTTTTTTTCTCAACTTTCACACAGCAACTGAGGTAAAGACGAATATACAAATACTTAAGCATGATGAAACAAACCAGTATACCTGAGACCTCACGTTTAGTTCTATACTGGTAAAGACAAACATGACTGGGATGGTCTTGGTTGCTTGCTTGAGTCTCTGCTGGCTGTGGATTCATTAACTGGTACAGCTCAAGCAACTTTCCTGACACCAACCAGGACAAGAGCTGATCCCTGCTCCTGTGATCTGCAAAGCTCATGCCATAGAAACTAACTTCCAATAGCACCTCTACAGCTTAACGGAAATAATTTGCACCCCTGGTTTAGCTATCCCGGAGAAATGTCTTGGAGAACTTCAGTCTGCAGAACCAACACCTGATGCAAAGGTCCTTGTGCCTTTCCAGATGGTGTGCTTTGATATTTTCCAGATGCTTTGGAATCATCCTTGTTCCTAGCCAGGTTAGGGTGAAAACAGTAAAAGCAGTTTATATATGTAGCAAGCATGGTTACAGAAGTTATGAACAAGGATGACCAGAAATGAAAGTCAACTGTGCATGTACCTATTTCTCCAGGGCTTTCCTCACTGTCTCGTAACTGCTTAGCAAGCTGTTTAGCCACTCTCCAAACCCATGGCGCACATCACAATCGTTAATTCCTAAACTTGCAGTCAGTGAAGAAAGCTGAAGTTTCAAGGCCGGACAGGACTTTTTCTACCCAGTGCCTTTGCGAGTATTCATTCAAGGATTCATTCAGACTCATATCCTTCGCTTTTCCAAACCTTTTACTTCTCCTTTTCTTAACTGGGAGATATGTTTGACATAATCCTGCCAGGATTCTTAACTATCTTTGTTCTTAATTAAACAATTAATAAATCATCCACTTTTATAATCCATCAACTTTTCTTCATGGCCAGGGATATTCATAAGCTATTCACAGCATTCACGCATTGTTCTTCATGCAGAACATGTAGTTTAACAACCACAGTTACATGCAACCATCCAAATAGGATTAACGCCTGTAGCTCTTTGCAGGCTTTTATCCATGATGGGACCTGCCAATAATTAATACCGGGATGATAATTCCAGGTGTCTCCACGTTCTTCTCTGTGCCTGCTGCAGTCTGGCCTGATTTCACCATGCTTACCACTTCTGTCTCTGTTATAATCTGGGCAGTTCCTTCTTGGGGTTGAGCCTTCTTGGAGTAAATAACTAGCACCCTTGGTACCAGAAGCAGCTCAGCAACCTGATAGAGCTGCCCACACAGCTCTGAAAGTGAGGTCTTGTGCAAGGAAACTGGTGATTAGGGAAGCTGAGGCAATGGTATGCAGAGGCAGGCAGTAGCTGATAAATCTGGAGTGCTCCACACCACCACCACCAGTGGTGTAACAGCATCATCGGGATGTTCACTATCACAGTCCACTCAAGACTGCTGCAGCACGTAAAGTGCAAGCACAAGAAGTCTGATAGGTTTTTACTCTGTGTTCTACCAAATTTGTGATGAAAGGAATATAAATAATAAAATATGTATCCCTTGTCATTTATGAATATGGGGTTTTTTGTTATGGAACAAGTTGGCTAATGAAGCCAAATTGTTGTGGATTTTTTAGTGTCTTCATTACTCAATCATTTGCACTCCAGCTACCCTTGTGAAATTGTATGAAATTTGTTTTTGCAGACTACGTACATAAGGGACCTCAAGCAAACCGGTGTCTTTCATAAGGTCCCTCCTGCCAGCATTTAAAATGCAGTGATTCATTTGATGGATCATTTAAATTGACTTAAATAAACAGAGACTTCCAGCAAAAAATGGACATGGGGAAGCTCAAGCAGCAGCCTAGAGTTATCCAAAAAGGAAGAAGAATACATTTTAATGTCTTTTCACCTGTAGGATAGCACCTCCTGGGAGTATCAGGAGATGTAACAGCAGAAGAGTTACAGATCATACCTTCCTCAACTTTCTCACAGGTAACTGTTACATTATCACAATTCAGAGCCAAAATATGACTGAGAAATGAACTTTCCTGGACAGTTGTCTACTGTCTTTCTTATATGGAGATAAAAGTTTTATTTTAAAATTATATTTGGGGTTTTTTTCTTCTTTTTAAGACATACTTATGTGGCTGTGCCTTCATGCACTGAGTTCATTATGTTAAACATCAAGAGAACCATTAAATTGTGATTTACATTTTGCTGTCACATGTTAAAACCTCCAGCTCACTTCACACTTGAGTTTTGAACATTGGTGCTGCTCAAGTGGCAGCACACAGACCTGCCATACACCACCAGCATCCTTCCAACTGTGCTGCAAATGGACACAGAAAGAACCCAGGCCACATCTCTGGAGTAAAAATGTCTCCTTATCCCACCCTATCACATGATAGTACAATCAAGAAGTCAGACCATGCTCCGCTGATCTGTCATCCAACATCAGAGATGATGAATATATCTGATTTTGTTCCCACATATTTTTCCGATTCTGCTGGTTCTTCAGTTCATCATTCTCTAGTGTTAAACCTTTGGACAACTTCTGATCTGCTTACTCAAAGCATGACCTAAGAATGCAAAGGTATTAACTATGAACATTGCTCCCTCAGCTCTCTGACAATGCACAACAACTCATTATTCATTTACTTTACATCGGCATGTAAATACACAGAGGGTGACTAGGGGGGACCTTGCTGCCTTTGCAGATTTCAGTGTGGCTGTCACTGATGCATCTGCACTGCTCTCTGATTGATGTTTGTTGCCAGTGATCTCTGAGCATGAAATGTAAATATAAGCTAACCTATATAACCAGGAGTAGAAGGTGTGTTTAATACAAATTCAACCAAAAAGTCCTCAGAAATATTCTGCTAATTCTTTATGATTCAGGTGATACATGCAAAAATGGACTGGCTCCACAGGCAGTGCCTGCATTGCTGCACATTTTGTGTGCTTTAAAATACAGAGCATGCTCAAGAACAAAACAGCATATTCATGTAGGAATTGACCAAGCCTCTCATCACGTATTGCTGCACTAGATTTGAGGTACGTTCTCAAGATATTTGCTCTGTTCTCTGCGGTCAAGCTCATTTTCATCTACTAGGTTTAGTCTTACTTAGGTAGCAGTGGAAAAACAACAAAAGAAACTTTTTTTCCCAGTCATATAAAATGAATATAGAGGGCCAAATTATCAGCAAGGAAAAGACCAGCAAAGACAATTAAGCTAAGAGTTTGATCCAATACGCCTAATAGAAACTTGATCCTGGGAAGTGGATAATGTTGATACTGCTTAATGGGAGGAAATTAATAATTTGAATCATATTTTATCCCAAAATAATGTGGTTCAATAAAGAAAAAAAGCTTATTTTATTAGCTCAACTGAATTATTTGGAAAGAGGATAACTGAATAGTATATTACAGTTCAGTTTCAATTGATCAGATTTCAGGGTTAGTCAGGCTATGTTTCTGTAAGGTCTTTCACACAGCCCAGCTGTGTTTTTTGATAAATGTGGATTATTTCTGGTTAGCTGAGTTTTAGCTATTGGTCTCTTTTCTCCCTCATCTATGGGAAGTGACTGTACACTTGAGTGGGAAGGGTTATCTGGACATACAGACAAGCCATCTTTTTCCAATGTAGGTCTAGGATAGGAATGGTCCTGCAGCTTCAGTGTGCCACATGCGGGGCTTCTCTGCCCCGGTGTCATGGCATTTTGCAGCCTCATGGACTCAATCCCACAGCCTGCATCTCTGCAGCTACTGCAATAAGCATCACTAGAACTAGCCAAGCCAGCAGCTGGCAGAGATATGCCCTGCCCTGCTTACTCCAAAAGAGGAGTGAGGTGTGGAAGTGTGAGGCGACAACTTGTCTCTTCACAAATTTGTTCATAGCTGTCATCACAGTCTCCTTCATTTCCCATCTTATGACATATGAACAGGAACCATGAGACAAGGTCTAACCTTGCTTTCTTCTTTTTTCCAGTTCTGAGAAAGATACAAGTTGAAAGGTTAAGCATGTGGAGTATTTTAAGAGGAAATGTTTCAGAAAAGATTGAACTGCATGTGCCATCTGGCCCTTCCAGGTAAATATTTCACAAACCAACATGATGAAATGTAAAAAGCAGATGCCTCAAAGCTTTTAAAAACCAATATATTTAGACCTTGTGTTCTGTGATAAATTAAAAATCTGGGGGTATTTTGACTCAGGATGAAATGACCCTTTCCATTTTTCATCTGTCAGTAATATCTACGCACTCTGCAAAAATCCTACCATCCTCATGACACTCTCAAAGTAGAATGGAGCTCAGCAAGAAAAACAGGATTTATACATGCGTTTATAAAGACAAGCAGGAATATCAATACTCAGTAGACTACAGATAGCAAAATACTAAGCTGAAAATATTAGGGTATGGCAAACCAGACTTTAAGGTATTTGTCAGTTCTGCATTGTAGTAGGGAAGGAAGACAAAAAGAAAAAGTAAGAAAAAAAGGACACACAATTCAATTAGTTTAATGATGTCTCATTTATTTCTGTAGTGCAATTGCACGTACAAAGGAACTTGCATTTGTATTTTATCTTCAAAAGCAACATTTCAGCTATCGAAGGCAAACAAGTAGCTGTTAGGATTTTCTCAGAAGAAAATTCTCATGCCAGATGTGCAAGCAGTTTGAAAAACTACAGAAAAAAAAGAAAAAGAATAAGATACAGCTGTCTAAATTTTCATATCTAACTTTGAATCTTTTCAATATAATAAATCAGTCCTCGAAATTTGGATACAGAGGCTTTCTTGACATCCAGAACCAAAATGGAAGGAAGATATAAACAAAATGAAAACAAAGAAAAGAAATTTAGGAATCACCTAGAGGACAAAACAGAACCATATATTCACAGATACAAGCAATAAAACAATGGACAATTCAAGCTTTCATCATTACAGTATAAAAGCCTTAGAATATTTATTGATATGCTGTTCTTTCCATAGTTAAATCAATAAAAAATGTAACCCATGCACTTTGGGTGGGATTTGCCATAACACATAAATACCTTAAGAAAGGGAAAATAGTCTCCCATGGAAATAAGAGATTTGTTTTTAAATGATGCAATCAGCTTCAAAATTTTCTTCCTTTAAGAACAAAAATCAAACTTATATAAATTTCATAATGGACAAGAATTTCGTGTTGACTGAGTTTTCCTTTTTTTCCCATTACAGAAAGGGAGAATTTTTTTTTACTCCACTAGGAGTACAGCTTTGTTTTGAAGCCATCACAAAAATATGTGGCAATCCAGTTGTTAAAATGAAATCACACATACACATGCACATGCATGCACACATACACACAGAAATGTGTTTTATGCCACAAATGGTCAACTTGTGGAGTTCTTTGTTGCACTAGGTAAGTCTCAGTCCTCATGGCTGGTCACATAAGAGGGGTAAGAAGTCCAGTATACTGTGTATATTAGTACTTCATTCTTAAAGGCTTAAAAAGTATTTGTGGTAGGCTTTGCAATGGGATACTCATGATGTTGGTAAAAAAAAAATGCAAGAACTTGTGTTGGTGTGGAAAAAGCAAGCGAGGAATGTATACTTCTTAGGATACAGCTTAATGTTTTTTAACACCTATTGGCCTTTCTTAGATGCTGGGTGGCTTCACATTGAAAATCTGTGATCATATATCTTTGTAGATTTTTTTATACCCATTGGTGTCATCACCTTGCTAATGAGTATATTGTGATCCGAGTAGAAACTGTAGTTGCAGTAGTTCTGCATAGGAAGAGCATTTTAAAAGCATATTTCCTTTACTAAAAACAATAATTAAATCCAAGTTATTTTTCCATTTTTGAAAAAAGCATAGTTTTCAGAAATGTCAAGCAACTACCTGCACTATCTTCCAGAATATTAAACACTGTTTCTTAACTATTTCTAGAAACACAGTTTTGAGAGGCTGGATCTGCTGCAGGTTATTTCAAGAGCAGATTTGCAGGGGACTTTAAAAGTGTCATTTTTTGCCAGTTTATGAACTCTGAAAAATATTGTTTGATGATTTACTTTGGAAATACCGGCATTGTTAGGTCTTTTCTAACTGACATTAGTTTATAATTTTAGCCTAAATGGGTTCCTGTTCAGTTAGATCGGTGTAAACATGTTATATACTGAAGTGAGAGTCTGTGGCCTTCTGAAACATGTTGACACTCAATTTTTTTCTGTCTTCTTTACCCTGTGAGAAACTCTAAAGAGTTTTTAGGAATTTTACTGTGACCTGTCATGCCTGAGTTGAAACGACAAAAATATCAGTCACTCTATTGGGGTGGTTAAACAGTCAAAAACAAAGGATTGTGCACAGTCCAACTAAAAGTCAGGTTTCCTGTCAAATTGCTCAATTGTATTCTCTTTAGTCTATCATGACATCACCATTCAGCAGTTCCCCTGTCATCACACAGTCTTGGAAGAAAGACAAAACCTGAATTTATATTGCAAAAAACAAGCCAAGCAAAAGGAAGATTTGTATTGGTTTTGGGAAAAAACAAAAACAAAACAAACATGTCTCAGAACAGCTTTATGTGTTGCAAAGACACAAAAGCCTGCCTGGGTCCAATTCTTACTTTTTTCTACTGCTGGAGAATTCCAAATGGTATATGAAGTTGTTCCTATGCAAAGTGCCCTAACTATGGAAGGAAAGGAACATATCATGCATGGGCAGAGACGTAGTGAAGTCAGCGAGTCTCTGTGTGGGTGTGCAACACATCTCAGGCCAGAAAACAATATTTCAGGGGCTGTTCAGGGACTATGTTGCAACGGGGCCAGAAGTCTGAGGATGAGGGTGTGCTGGATGCTTCCTGCCTTTGATCACTGCACATCAGCAGGGGCTGCCAAACCTGAACAAAGAAGCAGAGCTGATCTAGACCAAAGCCTTGGAGGCCAGCTGTAGAGTCCAGAACTGTGAGAATCTGGGGAGTTTTCAATCTTTTTTTCTTTAAGTGTGGCAAATTAAACCAGCAGCTAATGTGACAGCAGGAGATGGCCAGAGGAAAGAGGATGCAAATAAGAAAATTGGCTACAGAAGCTGGGCTACAGAGCTTATTGACAGAAATTATCTAGGTATGAAATGTGAGGTATATCTGCCACAGAAGAAAACTGTTGAAAACTAGGAACATAGGCTGAAGTTGATGGTGAGTTTTGAATGGAGATTTGAAGACATGATGGAGGTGAAAAGGGAAAATTCCATACAGACACTATAAAAATTACATCTGATGATCTATAGCACCTAAAAGCACCCTATCAAGAGTGCTATATTTTAGTAAAATCTAAAATTTTTAGCCCACTGCTCCTGGAAGGACTTTGTTTTGTATGCCATCACGTTTTTTGTATTCATAGTTTTCAGCCAAAATGTCTACCTGACCAGTTTAAATACTTGGCTCTTGTGCCAATATTGTCCTTTTCTCTCCAGGTTTCCCCTTCATTAAAAATTTGTAGACAGCAAGCGTACTCTTAATGTTCATTCAGCCTTCATTTTCCTAGATTAGTCAAGGCTTTCTAGTGTCTGCAACTGTGAGTTGAAGTCCTCTGACTACCTCAGTTGCCATTCTCTGTGTTTGGTTTATTTTGAAACTTTATTGAACATGGATGGATGGCGCACAAAATAAACAAATTCTCATCAATATCTTGCACAAAAAAATTTTTTTTTCTCTCTCTGGATAAATCCTGGGAATGTTCTTGCCTTTTATTATAAATGGATTACTTTGAAATTTCATTGTTATCCTGTGATCAACTCATATATGTGAGTTTCTCTCTTCTCAAGATGTTCCCAGCTGATCACAAGACTCTCTTCTTTGGTCATGTACTTTATTCCCAGGCCTTGCAGGTCCGTGAAATAATTAATTTCCTCGTATCTGTTACTCAAGTAAAGCATGTCATTTGTTCCTGTGCACTCTCCTACCTTTTGAGTTGAATTTGTTAATGCAAATATTTAAAAACCAGAGTCATGTGGCTAAGCATGAGAAACTCCACTAGCACCCAGCCTGGCATCTTCTCTTTGAGCTGTAACAGCTGTCATTTCCTCTTTAGTATTCTCAGTTCCATACCTCTGCAGAAGAATACAGCACTCAGCTCATTTCTCCTCTCCTCTGTGCTCCTGCCTTCTGCTGCCAAGTCAACACGTCTCTGGCAGCACTCTTCTCTTGCTTTGATTCCTCTACCAAATACCCTTGTTCTCCTGCCCTTCTATCCAGAAGCCTCGGTTAGCCGTCCCCATTATTTCACCTTCTCATGTAACTTCATGGTAGTTGATTGTGTTGGGTAAAAATCCTTTCCTGTCCTCTTTTTATGATCCCTATGTTATGGAGATCCTGCTGTCTGCATCACGCAGCCCTCTCAGCTCTCTGCCCGCACCTGAAAAACCTGAAATTTGTTTTTGAATGACTTTCAGTTCATCCATCACCCACCTCTCTCATCATGTTGACAGTTTCAAAGATGACAAATTATGATATGGCCCATCAGACGTTCCGTATCTATCCATGAACAGCTGCGTGTTTACAACCTTATCCTCCCTGCTACCAGTAGACTGATGTTTCTCGTCTGCTCTGTTCCTCCAGTCCATCTCCTTACTCAGTGACCTGTCCCCATCCCTTTCTCTCATCTCAGGCATGTTCTTTTCCATTTGCAGAAAAGTTAAAGAAGTCACTTGTTGCTGATCTGAAAGAATTCTGCTCTCTTCTTCTCAACTTTTTTTTTATGTTCACACTCCTTCTCCCCACTCCTTTAGCTAGTTTTATGGCACTTCAGGCAGAAATCATGCCATACATTCCCGCTCCTTGCCATTCTGAAGACCCTTTTCAAGAGCTTTGAAACACAGAACCTATGATTTTAGAAAATGCTGTGGGTTAGGAGTAAGTCTGTCCTCAGCACAGGGCGGTTCGCCTAGGATGTCTGACTCAGAGTCTAGCAGCTCTTGGAGCAAATTATCCTGTGTAACCAGGGCAGTGCAAAGGCAAGACATTTAACCAGTTCTTCCCCAGTCAGCAGGATGGGGGACAGAAACAGCAATGTTGTATCACTGGTTTTCGAGATCCAGGAAGCATAGACAGGAGAATCTGGGAGCAGTTAACCCTAACATCACCGTGCAAGTGGGTATGTCGCCTGCACACTTCGCAACTCTGGAACACCTTCCACTTGCTTGCTGCTATAAAAAGGGCATAGAAATGTATTCTTACAAACAAGTTCAGGACTGAAACCACATTTTATGCTTTTGTTAAAAAAAAATATTTAAAAAGTGATGTTTATTGTTGGGATTCACTGTAGTTTTCTGATGTTTGATCTTAATGTTTTTTGCATCATCCAGAACCAGGATATATCCTTCATCGTGGTCATCACCCATTTTTTGCTTTTCTTTTTTCCCCAGTAAATTGCTATTACATGTATTTGTTATGAGTCAGTGGATTGCTTAGAAGTCCAGTGACTGCTAATAGTTTATCTTTGCTTTATCCTTATGATTTCAGAAAAGCAGCATGGTCAGTCATGCTGAGAACAATTACAACACTCTAATAAGCTCAAGGTGAATCTTAGATACTTGGTAAGCCAATACCAATAAATATCTGATGCTGAATTTTCAAATGTTAGATCACTTTTTTTTCACAGGTCATTTCATCTTTCTAAGAATGTCTCTACATCGGTCTGGACAAATATGAGTTTCTGTGGGACTCCTCAGTGTTGTCAGTGTTTGAAAAAAGTCACCAGCTGAGCAAAGGCAGCCTGAAGAGACTGAGATCAGGCTCTCATAAGCAGGGTGAACAACTTCAACATTACTCCTGTAAGTGAGAATAATATGAATGCCAGTATTGTCTCCAGACCACTGAGACAGCAGTCTCAGTCATAACATCCCAGTGGCAAAATAAGAAACTTATGAAGCTGTAAATACAAGCTTCTAAAGAATATGACTCAGAGCTGATGCAAAGATTTCTAATTTCCTGGGTGAATAGGCAGTTTGGTTTCAGCAACATTCCTTTTAGATCCACTTAAAGTTTAAGGCTGTCCAGATAGAAATGCTGCTGGAAGACAAAAAATCCAGCCATGTGCAGTAAAATACACATGCAAGTGTACCGGTCAGAGAAGGATTGACTTTCTCATGCAGTATGGTAATTATTCCATTACCTTGAGAAACTTTACCCTGTTCTTCTTTCTTTGCCATGCTGTCATGCTTTGTGTCACTGTGGAGAGTATGACTTTAAACTCCAGCATCTATTTAGTGTAACTAAAACAAGGCATGATCACTTAAGGAATACCTACTTCAGAAATATCTATTTAGAAAGAGAAAGTGTCCCATTTTACTAATATTTTATGTCAATCTAGAAGCCCTGAAGCTGAAGTTGTGAAAAACATTCAGATTATTACAAACCATTTGACACTGACTCAGCTGGCAAAGTTTCCAAGAGCCCTGAACTGTGATATTCCCAGACAAGAATAATAAATCTGAATTAAATATTAAATAACATTGTATTTTAAAAGGAGAGAATAAACCCTAACATTTGTTGTTACTTAAGTAAAATTTTTGATCGATTTGAGAATCTAAACTTCTGTTTCTGAATGTGATCAAGCTGCTCATGTCTTAAAAAACGATTTAGGCACCTCATTCAGATAGCTCAGAAAAATCTGTTAGGTATGTACCTATCACTTAAAACACGTAAATATCTTTGTAAATCTTTTCCTAGATATCTAATTATTAAAAATATATATATATAGTTGGTTTAACAATGG
>JAVJGI010000057.1:15158736-15171367 GCA_035590275.1 Ibycter americanus | reverse complement strand
TAAATCGATAGGAATTTTCCAGCACAAGATGGAACAAAAAGTAGGAAGGACTCATGATGATTTTTTTATGGTAACAAGAAATTTGTTCTGCGTATTCCATTACTATCTCAAGCATGTTGGCCAAGTGCACTACACTATATGCTATTAGATGTAGATTTTAATTACATTATTTTTCCTCTCTCCCTTTTTTCTTCTGTATTTCACAGTCTCTTTAAATTCAAGGCTCGGGTTCCTCTCAGTTCAGCCAAGTCAGAAAAATTATTGCAGCTTTTCATCTGTTACTGGTAGACAAAACACCCTGAAATATATATTAGACAGTGGAGCTAAGTAAAATGATCTCATATGCATGACATTAGTGTATTTGGAGTTTTCATTAAAATTCTGTTTGCTAAGAACTAGATCACTTCAATTGTCTTCTGGACCAAACTTTAGGAAAAAACCCCCACAATACAACTATGTTGAAACTGAATGAAATTTGTAAATTTGCAGAATTCATACTTTGAAAGGCACGCTGCAAGATGTGTGAGACTTCCACAGAGAGAGAAACCCAAGAATACTCTCTGCGATATGCATAAAATGTTTTCTCTTTGTAAGACAGAAAGTGAGAGGCAGTGCACTGTCAGGCACTTGAGAAGTGTTATAATGGCTTGGTAATGCAAGCCCCAGAGTGCCTTAATACAGTTATAAAATGGACCTGTGTAGCTATAAAAAGAATAAGTAAAAAGGATAAAACTTCTCTGAATAATTTCCAAGTCTGCATCACAATGAGCTTACGTCATTCCCCATAATTGCAAAGCCA
Source organism: Ibycter americanus (assembly GCA_035590275.1). Taxonomy (NCBI): domain Eukaryota; kingdom Metazoa; phylum Chordata; class Aves; order Falconiformes; family Falconidae; genus Ibycter; species Ibycter americanus. The sequence goes on along the minus strand of JAVJGI010000057.1, from coordinate 15,170,568 downwards.
TAATCAAAGAATAATGATTCACCGCTAGGCCATCAGACCTCTTGAGTTCACAGGGCAGTTAGCAAGAGAAAAAAGTATAAAGGAATTTGGGAGTTGGCCCACAAGATAAAAATAACCTCCTTCTAGTGTTTGGGCCATGGAGTGTGTAGTGCATGATACTTCAAAACTCTCCTAGTATACAGTTATACTTAAGGTTAAAAAAAAATAATTCCAAGCAATTTTATTCTGACTCAGGAGGTTTTATAGCTGAGTAAAACACTAGTCATTCTAATTTTTCAAAATGAATGTTACTTCTTTCAGCAGAAAAAGTCTTTGCTTCCAGAAAACGTTGCACATTTGAGAGCAGCTGGCTAGTATTGTGTGCCATGAAAGTTTATGACCTGTTCAGCTTTTACTACATCGTTGGTATACCATCTCTTAATCTTCTCATCCCTTTCAGAATAAATACCGCACCTGAAAAACCTCCCTGATGTGCATTTCTTGTTCTCTCTCAAGCCATTCTCAGGGTTTCCTGAGTTTTTTTTCTTTGAGACAAACTCTTCCCACTTACTTCCAGTGACTGACCATTTGCACTCCACTCATGCAATGTTTGATGCATTTAAGCCATATACATGTTCCTGACACTGCATTGTTCAAATCCACTCACTGCCTGTTTAATTTAATAGCAATTAACTCCTGTAATGCATGAAATGCAATTTTCACTAGTTTTACAGAAGTCTTACAGAGTTTGAAGTCCAGATCAAGGTATTTGGTGCCAAAATCATTCTCTAGACACCTTAATCACAACTGGTTTCAGCTTTGAACTTAATTGAAACTGATGCCAAAGCAGTCTTCAAAGTAGAAAAATCATTGCAATAATGGCTGCAGATATTTAGTGTAAAAACGTGTTTCCTTTTGCCACGTCACATTTGGTTCTGTAGGGTAACATTGCTGCACTTCACAACACTATTAGTTACTTTTCTGGAATATGACTTTTACTGTTATGAGGAAGTCCTGAGCTGTGAGTCTTCTTTCAGGAACTAGACATCTTATATTGTCAGCCACTTACAGAAAAGTAGAGGAAAGAATTTCAAGACCCTTCTTCCTCTTTAGTTAGTTGTACTTATCCAGACGACTGGTTGCATGGTCCACAGACTGATAATCCATTACCTGTTTCTTTAATGTTTCTACTGGTGCCATTTTCTTCAAAGAGGACAATTAAAACCTACAAAATAACTGGACACAATTCTTACATTTTTCAGTCTCATGATCTGTTCACAAAAATGACAGCTGGCTATTGTAATTTTATTTTCCCTCTGAGAGAAGCCATCATGCCAGGAGCTAGGACTGATGACACCGTAAACTTTTCTGGGTAGGTGGTCATCTTTTTTTCTGCTTAATGCAGCATCTGGCATGTGGCAGTCCGTGATGGTGGCTATGGTTCTTCAGTGCTGTCATTACACCAAGTCTAAATAATGACGGAAGCTGTAAGCAAAGGTAATGTTTTTCAGTAAGAAAGGTGGGGATGCTGCTGGTGAAGAGGGGAATTAATATGATACCAGTGGCCTCAAAATGGGGATGGGACTTAAAGAAGGAGAACATCATTATCTGTCGACCAGTCCTCTCTGACTGGGCACTGGAAGGAAGCTGGCATCATGCAGCAGCTGGGACTGTGGCTCCAGGTGCCTCAGGAGGAGAAAGTGAAATGCAAGGCATAAGGGACTAAAGTACTTCTGGTGTAGCTGTGCTAGTGCTGAAAGCATAGGCTCAGGAGCACATTTGGCCACCCACATATAAGCAGATTTCTGGCATTTTTGTAGTGGAATTTGTACATGAGTGGTGAAAGCAATTTACTTAATTATGTGTATGTCTGTGGACATAAGATAATATGGTGCGTACATATGATACACTGATCATTCCCAAAGATTTCCCAGTTGCCTTGAGAAAAAGAATGCTGCTACCTCAGTACTTCTAGTGTTAATAGCAGCCATATGACAGCCAGGAGCAGAAGATGAAAGGAAAATACATTAAGAAATCAAGAGCTGACTGCAGGAGGTAGAATAATGAGTCAACCATTTGGGAAATTAAGGTCATGAAATGCTTGCCTGCATCTTACTCAGGGACTTGCCTGGAAGGTTAGCAATGAAACCTGAAACTGTATGAAACTGGCTTGGTTTTATACTGCATTACAACTCTGAAAATCACAGCATATTTCTCAAAACAGGCCACAAAAGGCCTGCAGGAAAGCTGTGTGGTGCCATGACCCTTCCAGCCAGCAGAGACCAGAGCTGTATGTCCAACAACTCAATGCAAGCACAGTGCACCTCTGCTCATGGAGGGCTGGCCACCGTACAGCTGCATTTGCAGAGCCTGAGCTGGGAGGCCCTGCTGATAGACCACAGTGCTGTGTACTCATACCCAAAGAAGTCATGAAACAGGAGCCTGAAACTAGAGAAAAATACACAGTAATGAGATACTTGCATAAGTTTGGATGTGATGCAATAAGACAGCTCAATAGTTTTTTTGTTCATTGGGTCCTACACCAGCATCTTCCAGTAACCTGCATCTGCTGGCTTCCAGTTTCTGGTATGGCTTTTTGACAGACTCAGCTTCCCTTTCACTCATGAGGGATGTTTGTTTTCTGCTGAGGACAAAAGACTCTACCTTTGATGGGATACTCATAATTCAAATAAAAGAAACCTCTTCTCTTCCATGTTCAGAACAATCCTTAAAGCTTTTCCTTTCCATCTTCCTAGCATGTCTCTTTGAGACCCAAGTTTGTTACCTTCTTCAAAAGCCCTTACTAGAACTTGGCAAACCCTGGAAAGATGCAGAAGGTAGGGTTCATATCTCATATGCTGGACATTTCCAGCAAAAATATCTACCTTAAAGCTGATGTTTAGACTGTGCTTAGAGGAAAATTGGGCACTTCTTGGGAGCAATTGATTTGCTCTGAAAATTGGCAATCTGAAATAGGACCGTCATGGGCTGGAAGCATCTATTTCTGTCAGTTGACTATAAAGAGTTGCCCCCTTCTCCAACCCAACAGACGTTTGCAAATGAAACCCATCTGTTCTCACTCTCTCTGGGTACATCTGTATTAGAAGTGTAGAGAAACCTAACTTGTCTCCATGCAAGCCACTTTTAATTTGAAATAGTGTGTTTATGATCTTGGGACTCTGTGTCGGTTCTTTGAAGGCTTACTAATCTGCCCACTCACCGCCAAATTTATTAGGTTGGGCACAGAAGTGCACAAATTGGCTTTTTTGCGGGTGTATGCAAACTGGGCTTTTGTGCTGCTCCAGGAAGATTTACCAGCACAGGCTAGCAGTAGCTTGAGAAATCTCTCCCTAGCACTTCACCTGTAAGACATAGACCTAAATAACCTCTTACTCCCTTCCTTGATTGCTCCTTCTCTGAAGATAGGTCAGAAGGAACATATAACAGTCTTTAATTCTCCTGAACCAACTTTTCTGATCAGGAGCTACAGTTCATTACACTGAGCTCAGGAGTATGTCAAGGTCAAACTTCTGGCTTTTCACAGGTGTCAGCCCTTTTTGCAACAGAGGACAGTTCTGAGCTTTCCTTGGCCATGGTTACATTATGCTTTTTTATTCTTAAGCAGATTTTTTTGTCTGAGTGCTTTTTTGTTAGGGGAATTAATTTCTTTGTAAATAACATGTAGAGAACCTGCTGGCAATGAATTCCCGAAGGCCCTGCTGAATGAGCCATAGTCTCCTATTATATGCAGACTTCCTGCAGATCTGGGCTTTTCTTTGGCTGGCCAGCTTATCCTTACTCCCTTTTTCATCTGTCCTAATAGTGTGGGAAAATAAAATCTCAGAGCTTGGTAGTTAGTTGCACTAGGTGCCCTATTAGTCTTTTGCCTGGGCTTGTCATAAGGATAGTCGTGTAGGGAAGATTTCAACTGTCCCATTATCTTCAGCCATGTGCTCTCTGCAGTGTTCAGCTCCACAGCATCCTGGTGTGCCTGGCCCCAGAAAATGGGGACTCCTTTGCAGGAACACCCCAGGGAGTAGCTTTAACGTGGGGGGGGGGGTGGTGGTGCTGTGACCCTCCAGCTCTTGCTCTTCTCCTGGGTAAAGAGAACTCTGTAAGCAGGGGTATGGCATGCAGGACACAGGCTAGAGCTTCCCCCACCAGACCTCCCACACTGCCTGTGGGTGGGTGGGTGGGATATGTAGTACCTTGTTCAGATGTTTCATTTCACTAAAGTGGCCCCTAAGCTATGAGATACAATTTATTTTCCTTCTTGGACGAGAGTATTGCTTATTTTACATCTTACTACATTACATATATTTTTATACTCTCTCATTCCTCACTGTCTTTCAGTTCATAAAAGGAAAACTTCTGAAGTACTCATGTGAACACAGATGCACATGTACATATCTTAAAATAGTACATTCATGTGTAGATCAGTCACTTTCTGAACAGCAGCATCTGAGACTTGAGTTATCGGTACTGGCACTCACAGTACTTTCTGCAGAAATTGAATGTACCAATATAGTCACTGCCTGAATGTTCAAAACGTTTAATGCCATCAATAAAGAAAGTCCCTCAGAATTCTCTCTATTATTCCCTAGTTTGAGAAAGAGTGTTTAATACATCTTAAAAATCTCTATCCCTTCTAAGTCTGACGTCTTTAATCTGATTTCAAGAAGAGTTCAGAACCTGATTCCCAGTACTGGCTTAGCATTGCTTGTTCTGCAAACCACATAAAGGAAGTAAAACTGCCTACCAACAGCACTCATCTCTTTCAACTTCATCTGCTAATAGTACCAAGAAGTAGCATTTCAGATTATGCACACAGCTGCATTTCCCCTCTGTCATTAGAACAGAAGCTTTCTAAAACAGCTGCTGACAGATACCCAACTAACGTTTCCACATAACAACGTTTCTTGTATGTATGAATTCCTATTACAGCTCATAAAAAGGAGAAGAAAAGTTATAATCACACTCTCCGCCGGGAACCAGCTGATTAGAAATGCAAAAATCTTTTCAGCAACAACTCATCTTGACTGCTGGTAAAGTTTTGGTTCAAATATTCTGGGTTTTGGTGTTTCTTGATTTGCAGACGGGCCTTATCACTATGACTTTCTCCCCCTCCTTTGTGTTCCCTCTTTTTCAGAGGAAAGTTATTCTTAAGTGTGTTTTGAACAACTTTTTGGCTGTAAGTTTAGTCAGTCAAACTTCTCACACAAAACAGTTCTGCAGAGTTTTCCCCTTCGTTCACATGTACAGCTGTGAAGAAGGCTTTGATGCCAGGATCAGGAAGCATGAGATCATATGATGTTTATAGACCAGAATGGCATCAAATGTAGGAAATTGCCTAGTTATTTCCTTTACTAAGTACAAAATGTTATATTCATTAGTCATTTAATTATGATTTCAGAAATAAATTTGTAATGGTGGAGGGAGGACAATATTAGTTAATAATTAGGGAAATGAGAAACATGTATTTATTCAAATAAGTCCAGCCCTTCTGTTTCCTGGATGACAAACATTAAGGAAATATGATTCCATAAGGTATGCTGTCTTATTTTAGAAATACACGAATGAATTGTTCAACTGTATGTGAAAAATATTTAGCATTTCGGTGGGATCACATTATTCTGTTTAGAGAAATTCTGCATCCTGAAAAGCACAAGCATTTTGACCATGATTCATTATAGTACAAGCTTATATTTTTACCTGAAAACATATTAAGTAACACACTATAGACAATGAAAGAAATGAAATATAGAATGCAAGTGCACATTTCATTGAATTGGACTCTTTGAGCAGTTAGTGAATACCATGCATTTTCTCATAAAGCCTAACTGCATTAGAACAATGCAAATCCAGTTCTCCAGAGTGCTTATGGTTATATACTTTATATAGAATCTATATTGCTATATTTTAAAATTCTTCCTTAAACCATGCTTTTTCAATTAAATGTTACTTATATTGTTTTGCTATATGATACTGTTCTGAATTATACTAGTGCCATTACTTTTTTGATTGATTGTTGTACCTAATGCCCACAAGACGCATTTGATTTCTGTTTAATCCCTGATGGTCTGAATTTTTCATTGTTCATTATCTTTGATTCTACACAAGTCATGCTTACCACAATTCCTAAATAAATCTAACAAGAAAAGAAATCTAAAATTTTATTGCTGGTATTGTCATTGTTCAAATAGGATGATAAAAATGATGATACAGATAACTAAATGTGTCACTTACCTCCAAGAAATTATCTGTATAAGTATGGAAATGAGCTCTAATTGTATGCAAATCTACATCAGAAAAATCTGCATAACCAAATCCATTCATTGGCAATCACAAGGAAGAGTCCAAGCTAAGCAGTCTCAAGAGCTTCATTATTTCTACACTGAATACAGAAACAGGAAATTAAGGGGGTGGTTATATAAATGAGTGTAATACTTTGGGTGGAATGAAATTCGCATGATTAGGCCAAACATTATACAAGTAGATCTACTGACTTAATAACTGGCATACAGACGTAATTAGGATTTCCCAATCCTTGTTTATTACACTGTCCCCAAACAAGAGATCCGTAAACCAAAACCCCAAATGGTGAGATGCAGTTTGGTAACTTGTATGTGCAGTTTATATGCATGTTAGAAAAAATCATGCTTAAATTCAGATTTTAAAAGGGATTTTTTAAGAGGTTCTAGAGAAACGAAAAAGTTTTTAAAAACTTACACGTTATGATTTTATGTATGTATAATTATATGATCTATATACATGTTTTAATTAGGTTTTATAAACTTATTGCCACCATGATAAAACCTTTATATACAAATTGAAGAAATACTATATAAAGCAAATTGTAATTGAACACTATCATTGCTGAACTATTGTCTATTTCAGTTTATTTTTGTTTGTTTGAGTTTTTTAGTTTTGTTTTGGTTTTGGGTTTTTTTTTAACTGTGGGACTTTTTTGAAAACTCCAAAACAGTACTTTGGTAATCCAGTCCACAGAGGGATTGCTTCCATCTATGAACTCCATAGAAAATGCCTATAAAGACAGAGTAGTCAGATTTTCTGTCATCTTCGACTTGGGAACAAACAGTACGAAGTGCTCATTAGTTGGAACACAAGGATTCAATAAAAAAGTGGAGTTGGCCAGTGGGCAGCAGTTCCAGTATATAACAAAATGTTGAAGTTTCAAAATTTGTTTTCATTCTGGGTTAGAATGAAAAAAAGAAACCATGCAAGCACTTTGGAAAGGAATTCTGTTGAAACACTCTTTTTAAATTGAAAAGATCTGTTTTCTTAATTTCTTTTTCCTTTTCAATGAAAATAAGCCTTGGCTGTTGTTGAAAACTGTAATGACCCAGTGACACCTCTGCAAAATGCGGACCTTGGCAAAACATTATTATTTAATAAAAAGAAAATCAAAAGTAAAAGTATATGTCATCAAGTTTTTGAGTGACTTCTAGGACAAAGTAACCAGCAAAATGTCAGTGATAATGCTTATAGAAAGGCAATTGTCAAGTGTTACAGCATCTTGGGCTAGGACTTCAAATTAATGACCTAAAAATTATAAACTTAGTATCCTTTTCTACTTTAAGAAAAGGGTGGACACATCTGGGTAGCACAAATATAGTACGTAACTTCCATTCAAGTATTTGGCCGGAATATGAATGCTTTTATCTTCAACATTTCCCACATAGGGACGATAATAGTAAAATATAAAGAGATCATGATGAGAAGCTTATTTTATGACACTCTTTAGCACTGATAAAGTGCTTATTCTTTCTAATAGATCAGAAGGCATGAACCATGCTAAGTTAGCCACTGAAATCTGCTCACTGTTATGTACACACAGTCAGCAACCTCCTGTAAAGAAGAAAGCTTTCCACTAACATGTTCCAACAGTTTGAATGATCTTCACGATGTCAAACAATTTTAGTCAGGCAGCATGTCATTTTTCATATTTCTGACCACTTTTGAGCAATGACCTGAGCAGCATGGTGTCCATACATGTGGATTCAACTGTAAGACCTATGACATGGTGCAGCCCTTGGTGGTGGCAAAGACCCATGGTGTTTGCTGTGCGTGATGGCACTCAGAGGTCTCACGCCAGAGTCCCCAGGAGTCGTCACATAAACAAGAGGTCCATAGCCTTGTACCAAAGCTCCAGCTGAACATCTTATGGTAAGGATGTTGCTGTCTTCAGGTACATCTTGGTACCCCATGAGCAAAGAAGACCTCTCTCCACAGGGGATCCAGGAACTTGGGGACACCCCCTCCTAACTTGGCAGTCTAGATTAGGTGCCTAAATCTAATCGGTGAGACTATCTCCCTCTGTAATTCCTAGCACTTAAAAACACTCCATGCTTCCTTTCTTATACCTTTCCCTTGTCATGTGTTGTTGGCCTCTGACTGAAACAATGGAAAGCAAAGTAAGCCCTTGGCTTACCCCATGCAGCCATTCCTTTCATGCTCTTTGCTGGTGGACATCTTTGTTTTCAAACTAAGGGCACAGGATATCAATACTCAACCTGCACAGAGATCTGTGTAATTTATCACCTTGTCTCTGTGCATACCTGCTACAAAACGCTTCAGAAGTGCAAAGGTCCCTGCCACCAGAGCAATTTCTTCTTAGCCTTTCTAATCAGAGGTGACCTTATACTCACAAGTGTGGAGGGTAACAGCTTTTTAAACTATTTTTTTAAATTAATCCCCTCAACTGAGGTTGATGGTGTTCACATCTTGTATATAAATTATGGTCTTTCTCTGAATCCCATTGTCCTTTTGACCACAGTCACTACACCAAAGGAAAATGCAGAAGATACATGAAGAGGAATATAAATTTCAGTGTCATCACAGCTACAGCTCACAGCCTCCACAGCATCTCTATGGAGTGTTTTACAAGAACCAGAACTTCAGAATCATTTCCTTTTCATCCTTTAGTTCAAAGACATAAAGCAAATCAAACCTCAGCTGTTCTTTCTAACCACATACTTTTGTGGGCTACTTTGAGTATTAATGTTTCCCTTTGAAATTCGTAGCCTTCTTTGTATGCATTTATGTAATTAGTGGCAATGATTAGACTTCACATTTTTTAAACCAACAATACTTTGAAATGGATCTGCATCACATATCAAACATATTTTAATGTATTTAGTGGATTGCACAGTCCTTCCCAGGGCTTAGCCTGAGAATGGGGAGTGTAAGGTGGGTTCTTAACAGTTCTCTTTCAATATGTATATTGTCGGTGTTTTGCCTCTATAAACCACGTGAAGTACTTGCTTTTGTCTGTCCTAAAGAATGGGAAGGTATAATTTCAGTCTGTGTAAAGCTGAGGTGAGCCACAGTCCATTGCGAGCTAACTGCTACAAAGCAGAAAGATGTATCTGGGTGGCATCTGGCCAGAGGGAATAAGTTTGAGAGAGAGGTTGGAGTTATTGCTGCCCATATGAGCTGCACATCACTTTCTGGTAAGAGAAAACCACTGAACAGCACAGCATGAAGCTAATGTACTCTTATCTGATTAAGTAATGCTTGCGGAAAGATGCTGGAATCTCATGGAGGTTGGACCTTAGAAAGTTACACCACCAGATTGGTTTTAGACTGATTTCTCTGTTTAGCTGTGACTGACAGCAACGGTTAGCCATTTTTCCATGGCTGACATTACTAGCAGTGTTATATGTCATCTTGCTGCATCTTTGTATACATTCATACCGCAACAGTTCTCACTTGCATTTTATAGTGCATTTCAAAACAAGCATACACCCCGTGTTCAGAGATAACACATCATTAAGAACCAGGTCCCATGTAATGAAAATACTCAAGCCTAAGAAAGAAATGTAAGATATTGACAGAGTTTAGGTGGCCACCACTAAACCCAAAATCTCAGTTCTGAAGAAAGTATTTTAATGTTTGCAGCCGTTACAGACAAGCAATATCAGTTCTCTCATAAACTCAAATAAACTAGGAGTGTAATGACTGTACTAACCTGGGCCAGGCTTGAAAGCAGGGTAGTGCCAAGATGCTCCTTGAAAAATGTTTATGGAGGAGAGGAGACAGCTGGTGCTGAAGGAGAGCTGGGGGAGGGCTGCACAGGCCATGGCTCTTCCTGGAAAGATGCATAATCGGTCCCTTTCCTTGCCTTGTGCTGGAGCATGGGGCAGTGAGGGTTGGTGACCGTACCTGGGCCAGGAGGAAAAGAATCCTCAGGAGTACATAGAATATAACATATTAACATACAGAAAGCTTGGATTAAAATTATACATTTTGAATTTAAACATGCTATTTAAATTCCCACTGACAAGTCTTTAAATCATTGTCCTCCAAATATCATGCAATTACGTCATTGTTAATATGCTCAACATTTAAAATCTATTTTTTAAAAACATCTATGCAGTAATATCAGCACTGTAAGTGTTCAGTTTATCCTTCATATCCAGATGATACTCAGTTTAACTTCATTTCTGGTGGCTCTAAATCAGGACAGGAAAGGGAAGGTTTCAAATCAAAGGACTGACTGTATAACTGCAAATTATTCCCTTGTGTCTTTGTCCTGTGACTCTTTAATGCATTTGGGGATGGGGGCCTGTGCTGAAGGATTAGTAGTGGTTGAGGATGACACAGGTTGGAGGCAGGAGGTGGCACAGATCAGCAGCTCTCTAGGTGGTGGCTGTCCTGCTGTGCCAGTTGTGCACCCTGGCTCAGAGGGGTTATGGCTTCTGAGTCACAAGGGGGTGGTGAGCAGTGTGATTACGGTGTTCAGGCCGGGGGTACACCACAAGACAAATTGTAGGTCTGGCATAGATGCTGCTGAGGAATCAAAACTCTCAGCAGTGGCAGAAGATGATACCACCAAATCTGCTGAGGCAAAGGTGGCTGGGTCACTCTGGAATGAGCTGTCCTACAGCCCCCACAGCATCCCCAGGCAGGGTGCAGGGCTTGCTGGGAAGTGCAGTCAGCAATACTTACAGCACCCCTCCTCTTGCGTACAGGGAGAGCAAAACTTGTCCTGGGCTCGTGGCCATTAAAACATGGCTCGTAAGGTCATGGCTTCCTTCTGGGTGTGTAGGATTCTTAAGCAGTAATGCCAGAACAAGGGAGTAAATTGTGTTCAGGAGCCACCTAAATGTTATGTAGACTTTTAGAAATAAGACTATTCTTTTGCCAATACCCATCCAGAATTTGTGGTGGTTTAAGTCCTGCTTACTGCTGTACGTGACTAAATGACATCATAGACTATGTTGTACATAAATTGTAAAATATCTAGCATATTATCAATGTTATAAGACATAAGGAATAGAAATTATGCATATGTTCATATATATGAATATAAACCATATAGGAAATGAGCATATATGAAAAGAACGAAAAAAGAAATTATGCAAGAACTTTGTTGCATCCACTTAAAGTTTAGGAATGTCACACAGTGCTAGGTGTGAAGAAGGTAGAAGCTATATAAATTCTTTTCATAGCTTAGTTTGGAATGATTTTGTCATCAGTGAACAAAGAGCTAATTATAATGATGTTAATAGACACATAAACGTCTGTTTAAGTCTGTAGTTATTGCAATCTTTTAGGTAATCAGATTAGTCCACGATCATTGCGAATGGAACTTGAAATGCGGTTAGATCCTAATACGGTTATGGAGTGAGCTTCCCATCTGGAAGAGAAAGCAGCATGTTGCTCTCTCAAAGGCATTTGATTGAGCAAGGCTTCTGGTTTCTGCCTGTGCACACTACTAAGCTTCCCCACACACCGCTTCTTATGTATATTCTTATTTAAATCCCAAAAGAAAGTACTTCCTATGTGAATGTTAAATCTTTTTCCAAGGAATTTAAACAGGCATTTTGA
>JAVJGI010000057.1:15072005-15089128 GCA_035590275.1 Ibycter americanus | reverse complement strand
AGGGTCTGCACAGGGGTCTTTCCAGGGCTTTGGTGCCTTAATCCAGGTTAGGCATCCCTGTGTCCTAGACCTTTTCCTGTAAATGGAGGCCTTGCTTAATTGCTACATGGAAATCACTGTCTGCACTGAATTAGTATGTGACAAAAAAGGTGGTGATTAGGGTAGTCAGTCCAATGAGGCTCTAAGAAAATTGTGTTTAACTCTGTACTTTGCATTAATATGCCTAAAGCTGCAGCTACAAACTGGACAGAGCCCTGTGCCCCAGTGCTGAGAACTCCTTGCTCAGAAGGCACATTCCCAGTGCCAAGAATCAGGGTCTGAAACCTGGGCTTACACACACATCGGTCCGTGAGAGATTGGGACTCTGGTTTCCTGCTTGCCAGGCAAGCATTTTCACTCAGCAGTTATTATACTGGGTATAGCCAGTCACACTGCTGCTGCCTCCTGACAGCCAGTGAGCCCAGCCTGGGTCTCTCAAAAGGCACTGGGAAAGCTTATGCTCTGGGATGAGTTGAAGGCCAAAATCCTAGTGGATGTCATTGACTCCATTATAGCGATGGCTCAGACAGCTAGCTCTGAGACGTGGGAGATGCTGTAGACGTGTATCCTGCCATCTCATGTAACCGGCTGCCTTCACAACATTGGAATTCTTATATTGCTAACTTAGGCTGCCCCATCATATTCAGACACTCTTTTTTAGAGCCAACGATACTTCTGTTGAGTTATATATTGTCTGATTGGAGCCAGGTTTGTAAAATACGTGCACTGCAGCACCTACAGTTGTGTAAGGACATGCTACCACCGTGCCTTGCCATGGGGTGCCTCAAGTCTGAGCCAGCTCTGTCTGGACTCACAACCAGCTACGACTCTATGGCACTGTGTCCAGGAAATTTAACTTTCTTTAGAAATGAGGTGTGTCAGCCTGGGAACAGCAGTGCCCTGGATTTTGGCATCCAACAAATATCTTTGCTGACTTGGTAGTATGCTGTATAAATCAACCTTGAACCTTAATCAGAGTTGTGCAAGGGGTAAAGGCACAAGGCACGTTGAAAAGACAGCTCTAGTGTTGCTCCACAGCATCTCTGTGTAAAAGCTTTTATTTACCATACGTAAGACTCCTTACCATATTTTTATTACAGGTGGCAGTGCTTGCTTGCTCCTGCTGCAACTGCTTCCCAGAGAGTATTGAAAGGCACGCTGTGCCAGATGCATTCAATAAAAGCACTACCTTCTAAGCAGTCTTGATGGTATTTAGAAGCAAAGTACTTTCTCCTTGCTTGGAAATGCCCATATGGCTTTTAGAGAAGACAGGTGGGAAAAAAATAATCTGGACTTTCTGTTGTGTTGATTGTATACAAAGGAGGGAGTGATCTGGGGACCTAGTGTTGTGCTTCTCACAGGCTGTGTTTCTGCTAACGTTGAGCAGAGCTCTCCCTGCATTGAGACTGCAAGACAAGTAGAGGCGGCTGGGCTGGCTATGCACACTGTTCAGGAAAGAGTGACATGTGCTACTGGTGAACCACACAGTCATGTTGCAGGAGGTAACGGCCAGCTTGAAATTGTCACCACTAATCATTGCCTGGAGACAAATTAAGGTTGGAACATGGGACAGCAATGGAGGAGAAAGGCAGAAGCCTGGGCTATTCAGTGTTGTATTCCTTTTTTTGGAAGGTGAACCCAGATTTACACGTGGCTACATTTGTGTTTGATGACAATTGTAGTTTAACTCATATATAATAGACAGTGTCTTCTAACAAATAGAGCCTAAATGTATCAGCAAGATTTCTATGAAACACTCATCCAATATACTCCAAGTAATCAGAAAATAATTTGCTTTAAAAAACAATAGTATATTTAAGGACTGCCATGTTGTGAACTTCCATTTTGAACCTTAGGAGCACACATAGTTTGAGCTCTCAGCCTTGTAACAGCAAGAGCTGAAACACTTAAGCAAACAAACCTAGATTCTCTCATGATCACCTGACTACAGATGTGTAATAAGAAAAATCCCCACTAAATTATGTCTTAAGCTCAGAGCCCTTCATTAATCAGAGCTGACTACCCTGTCACAGTGTCTCTATATATAGTAGATCTCCCTGCCAAACTTGCACTCCGAACACTTCTTGCAAAATGCAGGGCGCTATAAGCACTGCCCTAGCAGTGCTGTTTCTTCTCTCCAGTTGTTATTAGAGGAGAACATATTTGTTTAAGTTTGAAAATGAATTAGCCGATTCTTTTGTTCTCTGTTGATTCCTTTGTATGCTAGGACCAACTGGAGGGCAAAAGAGAGGACTATGACAGTTAAAAAGAACAACATAAAAAAGAGCAAAGAAATCTGCATCCAAAAAGCTAAGTATAACCTTCTATTTGACTTATCTGTCTTCAGAACATATAATTCCGTTTTAAATTCTAAAGGCTAGGAAATGAGGAAAGTTTCAAACTTAATTTTCCATAGTTTAATATGTCAACTTCGTTACAAGAACAGCCCCCAAGAACTCACCACATGTGACACCTACTGCTTTTCTCCAAGCCATTGTAGTGCTAACAGTGAAAGGAGAATTATTATCTACTCTCTTTAAATGCACAAAAATAAATGGATGTAGCATAACAATTCTTATATAAGGTATCCTTTCATTCACTAATGACACCTGGATGAAAAAACAAGCATTGACATGAACTGAACTGCTTGGTAAGTTACCAGCCCAACTGGACATATACACACAGCCTCAGAATATTAATAGAGTTTTCCTGTGAAGTTTTGTACTCAAAGACTTTGGACAAAGTGCTTGGCAAAATGCCTTTCAGAAACACCACAGACTGCACAGTACAACTAAGTAGCTAGTTTTTAATTCATTTCCAGCTTCCAGCCAGGAGGGAACTGGAAGTGAACCTCTGTGTATAGCACAAAACCACTGGGAAGGCACTCCGGGATACAACCTGACCCTGAGCCTGACATCATCTTGACCCACCAAAGCCAATTAAAACCAGGAAATTGCCTGCGTGATTACTCTTTGTGATTGCTTCCTGAAATAATTATACAGAAACAGAATTCAGACACACACTTGCCAACTTAACGTTTTTAAAGCTGAACATGAAAGGCCTCACCTTTCCTGAATTTGCTTCCCCTCCTGCTCAGGTGGGATCAGCTTATCGTCCACAGAGCAAGTTCATGAGAGCACAAGCATCCCAGACAGCACATATCAACTAATCCAAAGGCTATGCACAAGTAGGCAACAGGCACTTTGGTATGCAATCCACCTCAGTCACTTCTGAAAACGTGTTTCAGTATGTCCATCCATCTAAGGTTACAGGGGCAATACCACAGGAGGCGGCACTAGCCAACCCTCCAGGGGTCATCTTCAGTGAAGTGAGTCCAGGACAGAGTCCACCCACTTCATACTTCCAGAGTGATGTAAGTCCTCAGATCTCTCTCTCATGACTTGAGAGGATAGCAGTTTTATCTTTAAACACAAACCCACCACTTTTTGACACTCTAAAATGTCCTGCAGTTGTCTTTGGGACTGCTATACGTATGCTTATGTAAACCCAACCTGACTAAAGAAAAGAGCCTTTGTTGCTCACTGCAGACTATCAAGAACTTGAGAACTGATTAATTTCTACATCCGAGCTGTCCAACCATGAGCACACTTCTACTGTCAGTAACCTCACAAAGTCTCAGAAATTTTTCAGTAGTGAATAAGATCTGGGGCTCACATCACTCCCACTTCCCAGCCCGCATCTGAATCAGCATCAGCTTCTCTAAACCGGCTTGGTTCAGCACCAATTGCCAAGTGTCCTCATTGCTGGGAGGAGATTTCTACATTTCCTCACAGGTCGACTTTTCCTTTCACAAGGAGCTGAGAGATTAAAAAGCTGGTGTTTAAGGAGCATAAACATTAAAAAAAGCATCCTTCCAGCAACAATGTAATTGCTGGCACAAAAATGTTGTTGTATCTAAGCGGAAAAGACCGAGAGATATCTGTACCTCTTCAGTTTCTTTGTGGCTTAGGTATTTGAGAAATGACGTTGCCTTTTTTAGGCACCACAGCAGCTATGGCTGGTGAGGTTTTCTCAGGGTAGAGCCTGTGCAGCAAGCTACGTGCAGCTGAAAAGCAAAGGACTGACAGCAGCATTCCCTAAACCTGGGATTCACTGGAGCCAAAATTTGACAGAGCCAGAATTTACTGATTCTCTGGTTACAGTGCAAAGCTTCACTATTGGCTCAGGTTTCTGTCCAGGGCTGGGTAGAACAAAGTTCTCTCAGTACTTGCTTTTAATCTCTCCGCATATTTTTAGAGTGTGTTCTGAGGGTCCAAAGCAAAAGAGCTAAATGCTCTGCCTTCCCAGAGTCTCTTCCTTCTCCTTACTCTTTCCTTAATCGATTGTAGGCTTGACACAGGAGGGAATGTCTTTCTCTCATGACTGAAAAAAAACCTCTTCCTTAATGTATTACAGGAAAGAACACCAAAAATAAATCAGTAATCTATAAGGCTAAATTCTCCTAAGATCGTTCAGACTACAGCAAAATAAAATGCTGAACAAAAATCTACTTCTGAAATAGGACTTGGAGGATATATCCTAGGTCTTAGTGCAGGTATCTCTGTATTTTATGAGATTTTATGAGTTAAAAGAAATAGTTCCTTTCTGGAGTCTCTGAAACTCACGAACTCAGAGACTGGCGCCTTTGAAAATCCCTTTGGGATTTAAAAGTGCTTGGAGGTCATCCTTTTTTTTAAAAAAAATTATTTTTTATTTTGTCCAGGGCATTTTGAAAGGTTTAGGTTTATGTTTTTTGAGGTCAGGGTGGGGTGCAGAGATAAAGTAAGTTTTGGCAAGTGGGGGACATCAGCATGCCAAGAAATTTCTCCAAAGACATTTTCCCTAAAGAGAGGCCTGCCAGCGGTATAAAAGCAACATAGCCTGTACCTAGCAGCTTGGTATCACATCTTTCCTCTTCCTCTCAGCTTGGGGTTAGCATAGCTCAGCAGAGGTTAAATCTAGACTAGCAGTAAGGTGTTCACAAAAAAGCTAATCTAATCACAGTCTCCAAGAGTCCTGGTCTTGATTCTTGGGTCTGGCATGGCCCTACATGGTCAGGAAGACACTTCGAGAGAGGTTTTCTGAAGCAGACATGGAAATTATTCAGTTTTAATTGGCTATCATTGATATTTGGAGACATAGCTAATTTTTGCACCTCTGCATATCTGGTTCTACCTCTGTCTACTTCCCCATTTTGAAGATAGAGATGATAAGTTATTTCTAATTTCTGTGTCTTTTAACTTCAGTTTTAAGATCTGAAGTAAAATGGTTGTTCTTCATTTTCAGCAATGAAAAGCATTATGCTTCCCCTTGCCCTCCCCAGTTTTCCCTCATGCCACCTAAGGCATCTCAGTGCTACTGCAAAATAGTTTTAAACATTTATTGGTGTCTTAGATCTGCTAATTTCTCTGAAGATATAATATATGGCACCAAGGTCCCAAATAACATTTGAGAATAGGGGCAGACCACAACACAAAATGAGTTTTTCACCTTTTTCCTGCAAACTTATAAAGTCATGCTTGATTTGAGGAGACTGAACAAGAAGGATAGGCTTATAAACAAAACTTTAACAGGCAACAGGGTAAAACAAATGCATGTCATGTAAAACCATTTATTTATTTAAAGGTATCACTGGGCTAATGACGGGAAGCACCATGCTGCTCAGCAGTTCTGCTCATTGCCTGAAGCGTTATTTGCATGCAGTCCCACTGACGTCTGCTTGTGGAGTAAGATGCTCATTGGTGTGAACAAAGTACAGAATCTGATCCTTCCTGATTCATATACATAAGGAGGAGACACCAAGAACCTTTCCCTCCTGCCATGCCAATTTTCAGTGTCTCAGATTCTGTGCCATTGCGCACAAATCTATTAGCAAATCAGCAATGATGTGGCTGGCCAGCCCTGAGGGCTGATACTAGTTGGATGGTACTTCTCTCCCTTACAGATCCTCATTCTGGGAATTCAGTTTGTCGGTCAGATGTTATAGAGAAAACATCCTAAGCTCTCACAATCTGTCAGATATACAATTTAATTCTCTGTTAGTACTTGTCTGTACATTTCTAACCTTCCCTGCTGCCTTTTTCCTTCTGGGTTTGGTTTGGGGTTTTTTTGGTTGTTGGGTTTTTTGGGTTTGTTTTTTTTGTGTGTGTGTGAGTGTGTGAGTTTCACATAATCCACCATGGGAGCTTTGAGGCTTCTGCACCAATTAGAAATTCTGCCTCTCAATTGAATTAAGCACTTCCTAGCAGAGATTTCCTCATGATTTCATTTGTAAAAGCCTTGTTATATTGACAAGTTTTGCCACTCAAGTGTCCATAAAAATTATACAACCATTTAAGCATGATTCTCTGCTTATCTCAGATGTAAACATCATGTTTCATTGCTTTTTAGATAAACACTGCTAGTTCAAACTAAGTTTTTGTTGGAGCCACATATTAAAACATCATTTACAACAATAAACAACTACAGCGTTACTTTTGTTCATGGGTGCTAGCCAGCACAATCTGGCTTTATCATAATTACCTAGACTTTTTGTGGTTTTTGTTCACTCCCCGAAAATGCAGGTAAGGAGGTTCAAAGAGTCCCAATCCATTGCAGTCATCCTTCATGGGAAGGAAAGAACATTTCTATGCTTGCAATGGTACTTCCCTATTTTCGCCCCCGTCTTGGCCTGCTCACCAGTCCCTGCAGTTGAAAGAACTGCTAACTCTTGTCTATCGTAAAGACAGGCACTTTTAAATGGCTTAGGTAACAGGGGAATTTTTCTTTGCTGCTCAATAGTATGCTACAGCAAATACGTCAAAGGAAGCGCCCGAGTATTTAGAAGTTTACTTTGACTCATCTCTTAGCTAGCTAGCTAAAAGCTAATGCTAAACAAGATAGTCTTTTGTTCTACTCCCCATCAGCAATCTTGATAACCTCAAAGGTTGATTCTGGTCTGTTTTCCATACAGAGGCAGCCACAGGGATTTCAAAGCAGTCAGTTCTGGTTTGTTTCCATGTAAGGATCAGATTGATGTGTACGTACAGTAACACTGGACTCTACTTTGATCCTTTAAAATCTTAAAGTGATTCAGGAAGCTACAAAAACAAATATCATCTTGCTCACCGAGAAATAGAAAATGAAGGTCACGTTGCCTACACTAGAAATCCCAATAACAGAGAGTGTAGTGTAGGTTTTAGTCTAAAATGCTACACCAGTGTTTCTTAAGGCAATTTTCCACTGGCTTGTTATAACTGTGTCTCTAATAGGGATAAACTAATCTTCCTGGATAAAAGTAAAAGCAGGAAGAACTGATCTAATTCTTTGGACAAAAATTAAATTAAGTGATTTCAAGGTATTAAAATAGCTATAGTGTCTAAAATTTTTGTCAAGTTCGATGCTTACATTCCTGTAATTAGAATCAGAAGCACTGCTGAAATAGGTTAAACAAGAGTGTTTCCCTGTGATTTTTTAACCCAGTTTTCACAGCAAAGTGGTCATGTTGCCATTAGAATTCCCCCAAATGAAAGAAACCGAATTAACAGCCTGCTGTCAAGAAAAGTCTAAGCCCCTGCTTCTGCCTTTCATCCCTGCTTGCCAGCCAGAAGAACTTCCAGTCCAAGTACAACTCTGGCTTTGGGGTACTTTTTACTATACTCACTGTAATATCACAGAAATACAAGTTTGAAGCTGATTTCTTAAACTGTGCCTGTGAATTGCAGTTGTGCTTAGAGCTCACGTCTCCCTTCAGCTTCTGCAGCAGAGGACATGCTCTCAGGAAGAAAGCTTTTCTTTCCCAAACAGAAAAATGCTAGTTGATCAATGCTGTGGGTAGGAAACCTGCCTGCAGTTTCAATCTGTGAGGCATACGGGCTGACATGGCCCCATATTGCACCTGTACTGCCCAGCGTGGCTTCCCAGTGCCTCCTCCTTGTGAATTTTTGCTATTGAAAGGAAAAAAATAAAACAGAGAAAGGTGGTGTCAGAGGGAATATAATACTCATAAAAGGTCAATAGAAAGAAAAGAAAATTTTTTCTGTGTAAACTGCTAGATGAGCTCAGAGCCTGGGGTGTTTGGTGCTGAGCTTGAAAACCAAAGCAGACACTGGTGAGGAGCAGTTACATCCTTGTCTTGCACTCCTGGGTGTTCACCCCAACGTAAGCTGTCCTGACTAGTGTCTGACTACTTCAGAAATGAAAACTAATTTCTAGCATATCTTCAAACCAGAGAAATGGCAGTTTTGGATAATTTTATGGGTGCTATAGGCTCAGGAATAACTCTTAATTCTTCCGTTTGCAGTATTCACAAGTTTATTTGCACTCAGGAATATAAAGCAGTAAACACAAAAGCCAAACACAAAATGTAAACTCAGAAGGTAAAAACTGAGTCTGACTATTATCTGTAACTCTTGGGGAAAGGCTAAGGAGGGAAAGGTTATTTTCGAACTGGCTTGTAAATAAATTATGTTTAATAGAAAAAGCTCATACTCTTAGTCCATGAATTATCAGTAAACCTATACTTTCAGCCTGGAGGACTGATCGATTTTCTGAGAGAAAAATCAAATAAATATTCATAGCATTGGTTATAAAATTCTTACAGAAGCAAATTAAGCAAGTTGGCAATTGGCTTGCTGTTGTCAGTAATGCACTCACTCTGGGGAACCGCTGGGCTAATGCTCAATTGATTAACATATTAGTAGCTGCCAAATGTCTTTTCTCAAAGCACTGGGACTTTCTGTATATGTACCAAGTCAGGAACGGGCATGTGCACAAGCTTAACGTCTCAACTTCAGTAATGAAAGGAAAACTCTGGGAAAGAAACCAGCTTTGTTCTCATCTGTTCTGAAGATTTAATACATTCCCTTGTGATTTCGAGAACTCACTCATGGGCATTTACCACCTGCAGTAAATACATGGTTACATTTACACGTCTAGAAATGCATTGATCTGTGCTTAGAAAATAAAGCTATTAATTTATTGTCACGTTCTACCTAGCAGTCACCAAATGGACACATACCTGATATGAAAATGCTGCTCTTTGAGGATCAACTTTAGCAAGGTTAGACTGTCTCTGTGAAGATAATAAATCTAATCATGCTTTGTACAATAATTCACTTCATGTTTTCATCACAAAATAGGACTGTTATGTGATAATTACAGACTTGAAAAGTAACAGAAAGAATAAGAAAAAAAATATTTTAATAAGACCATCTACCTGCGTCAATGTTCTATTTCATTTATGTAGCTGAAAAATCTTAAAACAAGGTTAGGTACTATGAAAAGAATAGATCTCATTACTGTTTCCCCTCCTACTCTTCCCTTTCAAGGATGTTAAAGGATATAGAATTTACTTTCCAAATTTAATTTTTAGTTTAAACAAATAAAAAATGTAGATGAAAACCTTTACTTTTACCTCGCAATAGTCCTTCGTAAACTTCCTCTAACTTTTTAGAAAGTTACTATTTAAAAAAAAATAATCCCTTGGCTATGGTCTTTGTTAAAGACATCATACAGTAGAAGGAAAATGGATAAACCTGTATTCCTACACCATTACCACCTTCCCTCTGATACTAGCTTAAAAATAATTTTCTATATGCTTAACTTCTTTTTTCCTCTCTTTTGGGATTTTGTTCCACCCACTGCAACATCAGAGTTTCTGTGTTGTCTAAAAGTTCTAAACATCTCCACTTTCTTTTTATTTTTTTTTAAAGATTTCAACTCTATACTGGAAATAAATTGTTTACTAAAATAAATGTTATGGTGCCAAATGCTGATACAAAACCTGAATGGTTGGTCTGATTTCACTCATCTCCTGAATGCAATGTTTGTAATTACTCCAAAATAACTGTCATTAGCCATTTGGAAAGTGCAGAGTAAGTGTATACACTGCTGCTTTCCCACTCGGTGCTCTGCTTGCATCTAAGTGTAAAGCTCTGCAGTTTGCAGCCCTTAAATATGAAAGCAGCACCAGAAAAGACAGTACACTGCAGTGAGACCAAGAGAAACTGTATGCCATACATCAGCCAGGAGTGAACGGTTAAATTATTAACTCTTGGAGAAGTGTCGACACAAGTTCATCTCTGGTGTCAGGAAAACAAAAGAAAGGGAGAAACATAAACAATGGTCTTTCTTTTACATAACTTTCGTTGTTAATATTTGATGTTAGCCTCAATCTACCAAGCAACTTTCACCTGTCTTTCCTTTTTCTTATCTTGGACTATGAGCGCCTTAACGCATCTGAAAATTAAAAAGTCATGTCTCAACAGAGGGAGACAGCGCAAGTCACCAGCTGGAAGACACCTCTGGCCTAGGTGCAGTTAGGAAAAGGCCTTGTGTCAAGCACTCGAACACTGAGCATACAAGTCCATCCACAGCTCTACAATCCTCACCTGCCCTCTATAGTTTGTGACGAAATTTCACACCGCAATAAGCTGAGTTGCATGAGATGTGAGTTCGCAAGCAGGTTTGAATGACTGCGGAGAGACTTTTTTGCTATGTGGAGCAGATACATATCACCTGGTAGTCCCCAGTTTCTAAATGAATGCCTGTTGTTATAAGAAAATACAAATGAACTTTTCAAGCAAGAAACACTGATGATAAAATTTGGCAGATTTATCTTTGGTGGTGCATGGCCCACTGGTATGTATATAATTTCCTATGGATAAGGAAGAAGGAAATTTTTAAGCATCTAACAGATAAAATAAGCTTTATAATCAATTCCAAGTCTGAGTTTGGTTCACAGGAGCAGTGCTGCAAACTGTGAACAACATTTGCCTCACTACAAAGTCCTTCCTAGAATAATTTGCAGCCATATGGATCTGTATGTGTCAGGTCATTTATTCTTAATGCGTATGAATAGTTCAGCTTGCTCCCATTCATTTCCACTGTTAGTGAGGCCTTTTGGCTTTCCATGCCTTTTTGGTCTGTGTTAGGTATTATCTACCACTGGCATATCTCAATCCATCTGTGTGCTTTCTCTTGGTCACTTCTGAGTTTTCATGTGGTTATGACATATTTTGGTAGATGAGTCACTGCAAGAAGTACAGTGTGTGCACTGGAGTCAAATCAGGAAATGACAGCTGCAGCTGATACGAGAGGAAGACACCAATTCTCATGACACTAAATGAACTAATATGGGGACTGTTCAGTTAATTACATCAAGATAAACAGAAAACAGCCAACATATGCAAAGATTAAGGCATCAGGCATGCTCATCAGTCACCACTCCATCTCCAAAACAGGATTACCATGGCTCTGTCTGGGATTTCCAATGCTCGCTGGAAGTTGAGGCCTTTTGGGAGGACCCTGCATATGCAAACATGTTTAGCACTTGAGCTACAGACCCAGCATTTCCTGGAAGCATCCGACTCCTCCACTTTTATGTAAGGTGAATTGCCATACTGATGCAGATATATATGACAATAGCAGGTATTTGGCAGATAGGGAAAAGTTACTGCTTTGACACAACCACTGTGCACTGCAGTAATTAAGTGAAAACATCAAAGTCTGCCAGGGTCTTGGGAAACTCAGACATGTGACAACACTACTTGGGAAATGAGTAATCCCGTGTGAAGGAAGCAGTGTTATATGGGATGGTGTACAGAGCACTTTCCCCTTTTTCAATACACGAGTATCGTGCTGCAACACAAGTCACTTTGGATATATCTGTGTTTGTCAGTCACGGTGATATCAAACACTGAGCCTTGCTTGTGCATGTTGGTTAGCTGGTAGCCCTTTTTGTTCTCTCCCATGCAAAGCCTGGAAAGACTTCTCATAACAGCTCACCCTAAGGGCTACTTCCTAGCCTGCATGGAGACTGTGAGATTGGCTCCTTCTAACACAAAATCCATAGCCCTTCAACTTTGTCTGGGCACACTCTGAACCCTCAAAACTCCCATGTTCCCTTATACCACAGCCCAGAGGTATGTAATATGTATGGTCATTTTTTGTGTTGTAACACCACCGCTCTGGTGACCTGCAACACAGTACTCATGTTCTCTGAGACAGCTTAAACTGGAAAAGCACACATTAACTAGCATGTTGGACTGCAAAGCTATCACAGAGAGCCCAGAAGAGATCCAGAGGCTGTGTTGCATGGACATGGGTATCAGCTGCAGAAGGTGTTATCCCTAAACTGCACATATATACAGCAGTTGCACCACTTGGCCTTAGGGTCACAGACTGCTCCCTGGCACTTCTTATTTAGCAGTATCTTTTGGGCAGAAATGTACACCTTCATACACTTAGAGTTCAGTACACCAGCAAACTAATGCTAAAAAAAACACTGACCACCTTATGTCCGTATGGCTAAGCACTTTTCCTGACCAAAGCATATGGCCCTTTTTCCATTCTGGGAATCGGCTGGGCTTAAGCTATTCCCCAAATGGTATTCCAGCATCAGCAGGAACCACTGGTACCAGCCAGTGCTATTCCAGGCAACATGTTAATGGCAAGAATAACATCACTGCAGTGGTCATGACCTGACCCTGCAGAGTTTGCCATTTAGCCTGCAAGGGTATTTAACAAGTCAGTGCAGGTGTTCTCCTAGGTAGAAGCCAGGAAATCCTGTGTGCTCTGTCTTCTTCAAAGTCATCTGGTAGTTTCTATTCTATCTGTGGGCAGATGTGGGTGTGCAAATTGATTAAGCTGAAAAATTTCCTTGAACCGTTTATCTCTCTTAGTGATGGGGGGTGTGATGCACTTGCCAGAGCAAATTACAGCTGTAACCCAGTCAGTCATTGTCAACACATAAAATATTTGGAGACTTTACAATTGGAAAACCATCCGGAATGTGTTGATTTGTACTTGCTTGTTTTTAAATTTCGCTTTGAATGGCTAGTATCTAATGTAATCTGTGTAGTGGAGTGCCACACAGATTTCACCATGTGACTGTATCAGGCTATTTTTAACCTTCAGATATTCTCTCAAAGCACAATAGGAAATAAATATAATCTACAAACTTGTAATTTAAAATGGAGGGTGCACATTCTGAACACTGAAAAATCAACTTAACTCACATTAACCAAATGCAATACAGAAAAGGCAAGAATATAACAAAGTCAATATCCTGTTTTAATTTTTGAAACCAACTCAGTGTATTTTATGGTCATTTGAACTGTCATACTAACAAATAATTAAGCAGTTTTAAAATTTGAGACAGAAAAATACAAAGACATAGGGCAAAAAATGGGCCATAGGAAAACATACAGGATGCATTTTGTGGTATTTTGCAAGAAAATCATGATCATTTAATAAATCAGCTCACCTTCCTACATAAAGTTGATCAAAAACTTCACCTGAATTATCTTTGTAATAGGCAGAGAAATACAAAGTCTTTCTTCAGCAATGTACCATATATCACTAGTAATCATAATAACCATGTGAACTTTCCATCTCTAACAGTTATAAATATGGCTATTATGATGATTTACTTAGGTCATTTGACTGTGATCCCTCTAGCTGATAGTCATTTCTTTATGATCCATAACGTAATCATTTTCAGAATTTCTTCTGCAAATGACGTTTTGAAGTATTCTTCCCTATATTTTTCACAGAACAACTACTACATGCTTATGCCATTGTATCTCAGAAAAAAATTTGTTCTGATATTGCTATGGTTTTACAAATAGGTATTTCTCAGACAGATGTAATCACAGTGAATCCATCTGCTTTTATATGTTCTCATTTTATAGTGAATTAAGTATGGGTGGTGTTTCTTTAGATGATAATAATGAATCATTCAGGTTATGGATGATGTGATAGATTTAGAAAATGTCTTGGATATTGTCATTATTCACACACAGTATTTTATAAATAAGTGCTTATGGATATTCCTTATAGAAAGGGGAATGATGCCATTTATTTACCAAGTAAGGGTAAGTTCTCAATTAGCTTGCTTTTTAGGATGCCATTCCACACTAAAAAACCTTCACAAGCAGAACTAATATACTGTCTCATCTTTTCTTCTATTTTGTTTCTGTGCTCAGGCATATTAATTGATCAGTTTTCTTAACCATCTTCTGAACCAGAAATGCTCTGGTTCAAAATCACACACATTTTTTTTGAGTGACTTTTTTGAAAACAAATTTCATTGGTCTGACATGAATACACCACAGTTTATCTAAATAATTCCTGATCTGGAGTGAAAATGCTGTACCTGCTCTTTACTTCGCTCTAGGGGACACAGGCCAGTAAAAAAGATGCTCCCCTCCTCTCTATGCACAGTATTTTTGTCGGCTGGACAGTGAGAGACCTGTCTTTGAAAGTTCACGTAATGTGTCAACTAGAGAAACAACTACTGGCAACCCTATTCCTCAGCACCTTTGCAGTGGCAATTTTGCTACAGACAGGAGTGGGGATGAGACTTGGCTGGAGGGATGACTCTGGCACTGTTAAAAGGAGAGAGACATTCAGGTCCGCTCCCTCCATGCATGATGACAGAAACAGTGATTACATCACTGGATAAATAAAGCAGAGAATTCTTTTATTTTCTAACATCCCTGTTTTCTAAACAGCCACCACTGATGGAGGACGAAAAAAATGTTGCACCTCTCTGTGCTCAGGATGTTTCCTGTTTTGCTGAGGAGCAGCTGTGTTTCCCTAATTCCATCCACGAATGAACAGTTATTTACTTCATATCCCCATCCTATTTGAGTCCCTTTAAATTAATCTCTGGTCTTTTATGGTATTTTTACTGTAATATTAGCATTGTGATATTTACCCGGTGGATATGGGGTTCCCTAGCATGGGGGTGCTCTGGTCCAAATCTCTCCAGGCTCATACCCACACATCACTACAAAGGCTCATACCCACTTTTGAGATTTACAGAGTTCATCCATTTTGAAAAGGGAGTTGTCTGTTACTTAACTTGCCTGTCACTACTTGAATTAGGTCTCACCCGAACAATTATCAAAATCACTAATTGTTAAAAGAATATCCTCTTAAACAATCTCATCAGTTGTCATGAAGGACAAGTCACTATTTTCCTATTACCGTCACTAGACTTTGTCTGTTTTTAAAGGGAAAACACATGGGGTTTTGTTTTGTTTCTTTTTTCGCCTAAAATTGGTACTCCTGCTGAAGTAGTCTGTTCTAATTAAAAGATGCTTCTTCAGTACATTTGCACTAAAGACAGTGTGTTCCAGACACTGTTTTCTGTGTCTTGAAATAACAGTGAGCAGATAACAAAACTGCAATGAAATAAATTAAGAAACTGAAGAATATTTAAAAAGACACGTATTTTTGCACAAGAACGTAATGTCATCAACCGAT
The DNA here is from genome assembly GCA_035590275.1 of Ibycter americanus. Classification (NCBI taxonomy): domain Eukaryota; kingdom Metazoa; phylum Chordata; class Aves; order Falconiformes; family Falconidae; genus Ibycter; species Ibycter americanus. The sequence continues at coordinate 15,073,837 of JAVJGI010000057.1, read as the reverse complement.
CTTTGTACTCTACATAAAAGGATACTAACTTCTACTCTAAACCAGTTCCGAAGTTATGAATGCACTATATAGCTCTATTTTATTAACCTTTAAGTACATGATACATATCTATCTTTTTTTTTTTTAAGAAAAAGTTAAAATTCTTTTTCAGCTTGCCCATTGTTTCCAAATAATATAGGTGGACATAAATGACTGTAGATGCAACCCTAGTGCCAGATGAGTCACGCAGAGAACATCTGTGGAGGAGGTGAAACAGAAGCTTCACCCACTTGGCACCTTCCCAAGTGAGAGGAGCTCCAGCCAGCCTGTGTCTACTTGCATGAGTGCCACAGGGAATAACACCCCAATGGTGCCACACATGCATGTTTCTTCTGTGGCTTCCTAGATGCCACCAGAAACATTTGTGGAAGACAGCGCCTACCAGTGGACCATAAACTATCTAGTGTTCTGCAGATTTACCATCACTTGCCACCAAAGAGGATTATTAAAGTGAAAAAAAGACATCCATGAAACACTCTCTCCACTCCCAAGGAAAACAAACAACAAAACCAAAAGCTAGAAGCAAATCCTGGATTGTAGAACTGGATTTTCTCCTCTAGAGCTGAAGAGAAAATTATCATAGCCATCTCCCACCGATCTGAAATAAAATCTTTCCTTAAGAAATAACATGCTTTCCTCAAGACCTGATGTAAATCCATCTTAGACCATCTTGATTTGGGATCCATAAAAATGAGGGCAACACCAACTTGTTCTGTGTCATCACTCTTTTCCTCTATCAAAATTGATCTCGTAGTGCCCCATCCTTTATCAAGCTATTGGGAAAGCGCTGGAGGTGTATCCACATGAATTACAGAGCTGGAGTCCTTCCTTTACTCCTACTCTAACATAGCTTGTGATGTATGCTGGGCTTCTCACTTGCAATTAAGGCTATGACCGAGTTGATGTCTTGCTATAAATACAGTGTTATTCCACTCCTAGGGCTCTGCAAAACTAAGCAAAAACTTTTCAAGCCCTGTATTTGAATGCACAGTGATAATGGGAACAGGGATCAGACTATCAGTCAGATGGATTACAGCTAGGATTCAGATATCAACAAGTTAAGGGTAACTTGCTAAAAAATACTTGGCATAGCCAATTTGGTTTGAATTTTTTTCCTTCTAAAGCAGATGGAACCAGCAAAATGCTAAAATATTGATAGAAAGGACAGAAATGCTGAAGATGCTAATTTTTGAGACAGGGTAATGTCTGATTCAGTCACTGCAATCTCAGGAAGGTTTCAGAAGTGCAGACCGGCATGCCTTGGAGCTTTCCCACATGATTTTTTTGTTTTGGGTTATTACACGGCTTTGGCCTACTCTTAATTCTATTTAGAACAAAGTCTGAGGTGAAATCCCACTGAAAACTCATATAATATTGAGTTAAGATTCTGCAAAGTGGGTCGGTGAGAGAAAAAAAGGAGCAGACAAGGGACAGATAAAAATGTAGTGGGTAGGGGAAGAGATAAGTAAAGAAAAAGGTAAGAAATAGAAAGCAAAGGATGAAAGCAGAGACTGCAGGGAGAAAGCCTCGTCAATGGCTGGGCTGCAACTAGCAGAGGCCCTTGTGGGCAACTCTGGCACTGCCATATGCACAGATAAAGTTCAAAACTTGTTTTCCCATGTGCCGGACACTCTACAGGTTCTCAGTAGAGCTTGCTGCCTCCAGTGCTGTGCCATGCGCTGTGTGGTGCTACTTCTGGATGGAAACTGGCTCATTTTCAACTGCATCACAGAGTGAGCAGCTGAAACGTCAGTCTGTCTGAACGGGTGACAAACCCATCGCTAACATCCTAT
>JAVJGI010000057.1:15049888-15070597 GCA_035590275.1 Ibycter americanus | reverse complement strand
ATAGAAAAATGCAGTTTATGAAGATATATTATGAAAAGTACTTTTATTTACTGCGATCACTGTTCAATTTAACAAAGAAAGCAAATATTCTTAATTTTTAAAAAAAATATTTTTAAATTCATATAGCAGTCATCTTTACAGGGTATTTTCTTCCATCTGAATCATTCTCGAATTTGAAAACACATGCATTATTTTTAATATGCATTTTCTGCCAGCTCTATCAAATTATTCAATGATTTATTTTTTTATCATTAAGCCATATTTAATATAAGGATCAATAATGCAGGTCCTCCACACCATATGGTGGGGAAAATGTGGCTTCACTAGCACCTGTACTACCCAGATTGCGTAGTGCCCTGTTCAAGAGAGAAGCAACAAGTCGAATCAGTGCAGGTGCTGCTAAGACATATGACATGGCCTGAAATCAGCCTCTGCATTTGGTTGCCTCCGTTTTTCATTCTGAGTTTGGGAAGACTAAAGGCGGCTGTACCAAGCCCAGTTTCCAAATCTCTGTCTCCATCTTGGGTTTTAAGCAATTCCATGCTCTCTTTTTTGATAAGTACTTAGAGCAAATATGCAGGTTATTTACCCCAGGAAATAGTTCATAGATGTAAATGTACCAGGGCAAATTCACTCCTTACATCATCCTGAAGTGGCTAGTGAACAGATGGATATGGCCTAGTGTGTCCAAGATGACTGTCACTTTGGGGCTGGAGTGCTTGATCTTCTCTCCTGTCAAAGTCCTTCTTGAATATAGTCTCTGGAGGACAAGACTGATAATTTTCCAGCCTGGCTTATTTACCTTTGCAATCAAAATGCCTTGCCACTCAAGACAAAAGAAGTAAAAAGGGACAAAGTTTAGTAAAACTCCATTTGGCTTTGATAGGGCTGTGATTTTTACTACAGACTCTGGTTCTGGCTTTGCCACTTCATCTCTCTGCCATCGTGTTAAGTGTCTAGTACAAATGATTCATAGCTGAATAGGTGGCAGCACAGTCAATATGAAGTTTTCTCTCTCCCTTTAAAGTACATGCACTTCCATAGCAGCACTCTACAAGCAGAGTAAGGAATTTGTTATGCAAAAAGATAAATTCAGTCTGGGATCTAAGAAACATGTCTGTTGACTGAGGTTTTAGATCATATTAGGTATTACTATCTGTTGCCACAAAGTAGAATATTTTACAAGTCCTGGTAAACTGCAGTTACAAAGTAATGATGCGCTACATGAATTGAGGTAGTTTAGAGAAGTACACTGATTGCATACAGGAAAAAATACCTGTAATGAACTTGATATTTCCTATTCTGAAAGAACAAACTGTTGTATTTTTTCTTATTTAATCATAAAATAGTATCAATAGCTGTAATAAATTTTGTTTTAAAAAGGGAAGGCTCTGATGCAAGCAACAATGTTTTACACAATGACTTTTGTATAGGAAATGATGAATTCTCAAGAATACTAGTGCATGTTCTTTTTCTTATTTAGGCTTATTTCATCAAGATAATGGACTGAGAAAAAGACCTGTCATGACTGAATAATTTGTGTATTCTGTCTTCACATAAGCAAAGCAAAATGGTGAGTGAAAAGAACAGAAAATTGGGCTATGTATGGCTCTCTGGCATCAAAACATGTTCCACATTTCATGCATGGTTGCAACTTCTACCACTTCATATGATATGAACCAAAATATTCAGCTGTCAAGCAATAAATATCGGAGTTTTAAAAACCAGATCCAAATTCATCAGGCCAATTTCTGTTTGAGTCACAGTAATTTTAATATGCTAATGAAATTAATTTACTGATGGAATGTAGTTAATTTGGTATGTTTCCTTTGCTACTGATGTCCTGCCTGTGTGCCTATTCCTTCCACAGCACAGTCAGCAGGGAATTCAAGGTAAACACCCATTACCACAGCAAAGTGCCAAGACAAACTGAGAAAATAATTAGTATCAGGCAAAACACAGACAATCTTCAGGGCCTGTACATTCAAAGGGCAGCCTCCAGCTTGGTATGAATTATTTCAGGATTAAAGCAGAAACTTGTTCCAATAGAAATAAAGAACACAACAAGGAATGAGGTTACGAGTCCCTGCAGAGAACCAGCACCTGCTCCCAACTGCTGGAGTGCAAGAAACAGGAAAATGATGTTTATTTAAACCACTATGATGAGACTGAATTGTGGCTAAGCTTCTAAATGTTATTCTAATGATTTAATAAGATTCTCTTCATTAGGTTGGCTTGTACAATCAGGAACAATACATTCAATTATTCTTCCTGCCTTCTGTGGAGGCATTTAAAAACAGTGAAAAGACTGGAATGCAAAGAAACTGGCTTGGCTTAGCTGCACTGAATATTGAAATGGATAGACGGTCATCCAGGCTCACCCTGGTCTCCCTGAAGCACAACAGCCTTTCACTGAACCATGCTCTGATGTAGCAATTTCTAAAGTCCTTGGTTGCAGTGGTACCTACCTGGCTGCACAAACACCTAAAACAGCTTTGAGAGCATAAATTCCAGCCTGTAGGCCTTTTTCCTTTATAGGCTGTGAACGTTGATCAAGATTTAACTGGTTATGTTGAGAGGAACTACTGATTGTTTACTAGCTTAGCAAATATGTCCTGGTATATCAGTTTGGCAGCCTTAAATTTTTTCCTTCTTGTTTGCTACTAGATCACTACTTATGGCATAATTTTGTCCAGAATAAATTCTTTCATTAATTTCCAAAATATTGGCTTAAAGAGCAGGTGCTTTAAAGCAACAGGTATGTAGCTTTTTGGCTCTTAATCTTGATAGAGATACGCATTTCCACTGTGATTTCTGGACCAATAGCCAACCTTCCTGGAATACAGATGAATGACTCCAGGAATTTTCTTCAGCAGCTATCCAGGTCCTTTTATTAGACTATGGATATTTTAACATAATTGTTCTCATCAATAATCAAATATGGCCTTCCCCAGCACATGACTTCCTTGATTTTGAGAGGTTAATTTTCACCATCTGAGCATCTTTACATTCCCATAGTGGTTCTAATAGTTTTGAAAGAGTGTGTTTATCTACTTACTAAGTACTAAATGGAAATTTTCATCTTGTATGATCATTATGAAGTGAAATGGAAGCATTCCTTCTCTCATACCCTCCATAAAATCTTGCATTCTTGCTAAAGCAGATATACATGAACTAATAATATGAAAAAATATATATTGTAAGGAACTTTTCTACACATTGTAGAATGCTTTACAAAGATCATTTTATTCTATTTTATAGGGCCAGTATGTAGTAGAGAAAACAATGTGAAACTGAAGTAAAAAGATGACTTGCCTAAAATAGCAGCCTCCTAAAGCCAAAGCTACAATCCAGCCCACAGTGAAGAACCCAAGATAACAGTAAAATTTTACAAATCCTTTCATGCTAGGACTGTAATGGATGACAAATCTCCTAAATAGAAATCTTGCTGTCCCCCTAAATGAGGAAAAATACCCTACAACTAATGAAAATTCTGGCTCCAGCACCTGGTTTGTAATGGGATTACGCAGGCAAGGCACATCAAAACCAGTGGGTAAGGCCAGCTGCAAGACTTCTTTCCACACACCATGGGCTATTTGGACACAAGCTGGCAAGACACAGTGATTAATCCCAAAATGGAGTGGTGGCCATCTGCCCTGTGATTTGGTTCAGAGCACAAATCAAGGTGTGAACAGCAACAGTAGCTCATGAAAGCTGCAGAAGTACGTCTCCAACCATGCGCAACTATGAGTCCTGATGTTCCTGCTATAGCTGCTGGTGCAGAAACATGCAAGTTGACATTATCCTTTCCCAGCCTCACATCTAGCAAGCCTGAGATTTTATTTATTCTGTTTTCCCATACCCTCATTCATTTTCTTTCATATGTCCTTGAAAATTGATCTCTGCATCAAAATCTGTCTCTGATTGGACCTTGTCATATTTTCTAGGAGGCTGAAGAGCTGGACTGAAACCAGAGAAAGAGGAAGGCCTCAGTGCACTGGTTATTGCCAAGGTTAGGAAAAGGCTCCCTCCACCCCGCACCCCACCCCCTACAGTTTGGAATCACAGAATTATGGATAGAGACAAGTAATAGAAGGGTCCTGCAGATATCGCCTGGTCCTGCCCATGGCATCTGGCCAGGTGCCTGTCCAGCCTGTTCTTACAAACCTTCAGTTGTGTAATCACTGCAGTTTCCCCACAAAAAGCTTTCCGTTGCTTTTCTCTGTTCTTCCAAAGCTTTTCCCAGTGTGTCGTATGAATCTCCTTTGCTGCACTTTAGACTTACCACTTCTAACTGGGTCCCCAAGGCTACCTGGAACAGTATGTCTCCCTCCCCTCCACCAATCTTCTACATATCTCAGAATGCTTCTTATATTTTCACTCTGTCTTCTCTCCCCTATGCTAAACAATCCTACTTTCTTCCATTTTTTCTTTATATTTCAGGTTTTTTTGTAACTCGAAGTGAGGGTGGTCTCCTTGGGAGTCCCCACCTTGTTCATGTCTATTTTTTAACAGCAAAGCCCAAATGGGAATACAGCACTCTAGCTGAGGTCCTGAGATGGCTCCCTGTCCTCACTGCCTTTGAGGTGAAAAATAAAAAAGATTTTAAAAAAAAGGATAAAAAATAAAAAATTTTTGTAGGACTAAAAGGCACACTTCTCTGGGACTTCAGGAGACTGGCTATGCTAACACACAGTCACTCCATGTCTTTTCTCCACTGTTTTCTTCCATTCAAGATGTATTCTGGTTCATGATCTGCCACATATGTGAATTGCCATTTATGTATCCCCGGTTTTAAAATAAGACAGTTATTTGAGTTTTGAAAGGTAGACTACTAAGTTAGTGTTTTCTTAACTTTCCTGCAGAAGTCCACAACCTTGACCCAGCAATATAACTGAAAGTGTTTCAACCTAACACAAGTACTTAAAGGTGACAGTACAACAGCTAATGAAAGACCGTTAAATGCTCTGCTTTGGAACATTGCTCCATTGGCAGAGTCCGCAGCAGAACACACACGCTAGTGAATGCTCCAGTTGCTTTCTCTCCTGCATAGGAGGTCTGAAATTCAGTGAAAGAATTTCTGCCCATAGGAACATGCAGTTTCATTGAAATCGAAACATGCTGATTGATACTTCCAATCTAATCATATCACAATAATGTTGCTGTTTCAGTAAAGGAAAATATGTAAGTCTGACACTGTAAGTATTTCAAGTTGACTATTGATTAATATTTGTATTGCCTTAATATTGCAAAAACCCCACAGTATCTGAACAATGAACACGAACAGCTTTTATCTTCCTGAAACTACATTGTTCATCATCATCACCATCATCATCTTCTGATATTCTCAACATCAAATGCTCCTGGAGTCATAAATTTTAGTGTTTGGAAGGTTTTGCTTCACTGGAAAACTTTACTTTCTTTTCCAATTTAAATTGGAACAAACATTTTTGAGGTGTCCGAGTTACCCACAGAATGGAAATCCTAGTTTCCAACCACCTTGAATACTGTGCTTTCATAAGAAAGCATGTCATTAGAAATTCTTTATATTTCCACTTGAATGTCTAGTGTCAGTTATAAGGCACGATATACAATTTTCCTCATCACTGTGCATTACTCATTCAATGTACATCCAAATACATTTCTACATTTCTGAAATCCAAACTTCTATCTCTGCAGACAATCATGATGCTATGTTATTTTGATCATGTTTGTGACCAAAGTTATCACCACTACAGAACAGCATAAACCAAGCTATGCCTGGGCTGCCATATGGCCGCACCCTCCCTGCATGTCAGAGACAGCATTCATGCAGTTGCAACATAAACCAAGTTAAGGTGTTGATCTGATGCCCTTTTTATGTTGTTGGGCTATTTTTCAGACACTTGAACTACCTGAACAAGCTGACGTGTGTAGTGACATGAGACTATACCTGGTGTTACTATTTGTGTTTACAATTCCTATCATACACATCCAGTCTCGCTTGTAAGCTCTTCCCCCATGAAATAACTAAGGCAACGCCCCAGAAATCAAATGCGTTCTAAATACCAGGGAAGCTAGTCAAGTTTTGTTCTCATTAAAATTTGCAGTAAATTTATTCTATGGAAATACAACTATAAATATACTTTCCTTTTCAACATAGTCTGTCTTAATGAAATGCAGATTAAAAGTGAGTTGCCAGCACTCCCTCCTCTGTCACAGAAGTGGCTGTCAATCTGTTTCCGTTCCCATCAGTCTGATCATTTGTACTTTGTCAAATACACAGACATCATGTATTCAGACATAAGCAACTCCACACTGCGTGGTTGTACCAATAGTTTCCCAGTCCCTTCCTCAACATTTGTCCCTTCTCAGATCCGCGCTATATTCAGTCCTGCTCTACATCAGCCAAACCTCAGTTTATTTCCTGTTGCCCCTTCAATTTTATTCCTGATTTCTCCTGTATTTTTTCATAATCATTTTATTGAAGATCTAATTTGCCCAAGTTACCCGACCTTTGTAGATGCTCTGTCCTGCTCAGCAGGATAGTTAAGCTGAAGTCAATGAACCTACTCCTCAGCTTGACTGTAGGCACATGGCTGAAACAAGTCCAGAGAGCTCAGCATCTCCCAGGGCAACCCTTTTAGCACTACCATTAACACCTAACATGCCTGTTGCATGTCAGTAATTGTTGAGGGGAATAAATGAGGGGGCTCTTTCTTGTAGCCTTCACATACCATAACTTGCCCTAAAGCCATTGCAGGGAATCCAAGCATGCAAGGCAGCACAGTACTAAAAGCCTTTGCACCAGTACTGCCAACTTTCCAACATCCGTTTCTGATTATCCAACTGTTTTGTATAATGCAACAGAGGAAAAAAGATATTGGTTCATTCCCCTATAACCAGAGGGGAAATGATGGAACATTTATTATAGTAATTTATGTCAGTCGTGTATGCATTTAAACCAATAAAATATCCTGCCAAATATTCCTCCAGCGCCAAAGTAGTGTTCTTGAGGAGTGATAGAAGATTTTACTAAACACATATATATCATGTACATTTTTTAAACAAAGTCTCTGTTGAAGAATCCAGGTATTCCTTTTGATGTTATATAATGACTGAGAGTTAAATATAATACCTGGCTCTGTTAATGTTTGTTATTAAACCCATTACCAAAGGCTTCCATCTTGACTGAATTTACATTGGACCAGAGCCTGAGAAAATATAGTACCTCAAATGTAAACAACTTTTCTGGGTCTGGTGGGGAAAGTGTTTCTTGAAAGTGAAATTTTTGTAAAATTTTGTTGTGATCAGTATAAATTTACATTTAGATTGTTTGGGACATTTTCATTCTAAAAGAGAATCAAACAAACATTATGATGCCTGTCTCATTCTTCTAACATACTACTTTTAACTCAGAGCTAGTATTTAGTGCCTGCTGTTTATCAAAATGTAACTGTCATCAGAGAGGTCTCACCACTCAAAGAGACGCAAAATTAAATGTTAGAAGCAGGTTCACAGATTGAGCATTTCTTCTTTAAGAAATGATATCTTACTTTGCCCTGAAAGTGTAAAATCTCTTAATCATTGAAGAGACAATTTGGGATATATATCAGGCAAAATTCTGTTTACATTTTTCACTGTTTGGTTTTCCTATGACTTATGGCACATGAAGTAAATTGTCAGCAGTACCAGTGTCTTCTGATATTTTTTCTTTGTTTTGGCAGTTCTCATTGTACAGGATCAAAAGAACATCTGTTACAGTGACTCAGTATCTAAGAGCTAAATCCATTCCATTGTGCAAAATCCAAGTAAACAAGCCCAACACAGGAGAGCTTCCCTATAACTTAAGGCAAGAAACTTATTTCTTCATTGCTTGGATACAAGTGACCCATGAATTCAATTCCTGTGGAAAGAATCTCACCATTGGGTCTCTTCTCTGAGGTTTTCCTAATCTCAAAGTCTCCACCATGCTTTTATGATTGTTGCCATCACGGCTGACACCCTAGGAACTGGGCTGGAAATCACTTGGATGGAGCTTGTGCTTCAGGAGAGTCTCATCTGTTGGTTTTTTTGCATGGAAAGGGACTTTATAAAGCATTAAAGCAGTTTTGCTGTTGTAGGTAATTTATACATAATAACTCACCTGCCACTTCTACCAATATTATTTGCTTATATTTCTCCTCTTTACCTGCTTTATCAGAAAAATCTTGCTTGCATAGACAAACTCAATGATCACTTGGGTGGAAGGGCAAGGAGGAGCTGGAGTCTTATAAACTACTACCACTATAACTTATTATTTATATTAACTTCTGGCTGCACCTAGATAGATATTTTGATGTATTATGAGACATGCCCAAGGACTCTTCCCCCTCATCACCTGTGCAGGCACCTTTCCAATGCACCCTATTCTCCCTCATTTGATGTACAAGAAAAGACTGAGAGAAAAGGCTGGGTTTGTTCAGCCTGAGCTAATTCAATTTTTGTTTTCAGCTGCCCAATTGGTCATTATAGAGAAGATTGAGTCAGACTTTTCTCAGATGTGCATGGTGAAAGGACAGTAAATGGACATAAGCTGCAGCATGGGAAATTCCCATTAGATGTATTTGGAAAAAAACCTCTTCATTGAGGGTGATTAAATGCTGGAAATTATTATTTTCCAGTAATAATTTTCTGTATGTTTGTTGTTAACACATTCATTTTGTTAGGGTAGAAGATGCTGACAGATTTCATTAAACATGCCTTTTCTTGAGAAGAAACAAGTAAGTATTTTTCTAGTAAAAGAACTATAAAACAACAGAACCTACGATCCATACCTGTTTTTTAGAAGACAAGCTACAAATTTTCTTGACTAGATGATTCTTCCTACAGGAAGCTGGAAGGTCTTACTGCAGTGCATTACAACAGCTGTAAAGTAGCCAAGATGTGATTGGAAGCATGAATAAATGAGGAGGGGTCACTGAGCACCAGAATGGATCATTGTCCAACCAGGGAAAGATGCCATATTGCTCTACTCATCAATAGTTATACAAGGGCTCTGTGTCCTGTAATAGTCCCACATAATATGTAAACTCTGGGCTGAACAGGCCAAGCAAGGGCCAGCACTTCCACCAAAGGAGACAGCTATGTGGCAGTGAATTGTTCTTTGTGTTTTCCCTGCCCACCCCACCAACGCAATGTTCAGGCTCAGCTCTCCCAGCTTCTTTCCATTCATGAATTGATTTTAGCAAAGCAGTAAAGACAGCAGTGTGATAGGATAGGCTGTACAGTGACTATAATGGCTAGGTAATAGATTACATAGTTGCCTTTTTATTTTAAATGAAAAAATAGGTCCTTAAGAGAGCAAAATTTTCACTGATTTGTTAGCAAACAGTGCATTTGCATGTTTCTCTCAGAGGCTATATCTCTTGCTTGAAAACAGAATCTGAACTTTTGCTTTTAGTGAGGTATCACTTTGATTTAGCAGAAGCAAAAATGAGCTTCAAGATTCACTTTCAAAGTAATCATTTCAACCAAAGACAAGAAATGCCTTTAAGATTCAGCTTTATACAAGACCTGGCATTTGGTAACTTGTACTGCAGTTTTTCTTTGATGATAGTAACCGCCAAATGGAGAACTCAGAGTGCCTTTGGATAAACATGCTAATACACTCATGTTTTTTTCCAGATAGCTTCTTTAAATTGTCCCTTAGGGGACAACTACTTATGCAAAAGAAAAAAAGAAAAAGAAAAAAGAAAAAAGTCTTCTGACATCCAGCGGCTTCTAAATTTATAACAGTAGTTTAAAAACTAAAATAATTCTAATTGATGCTGTCTTGATAGATGATATACAATAACATCCAACACTGCAAGATGAAACATATACTATACAGAGGAATTTGAGCACTGAGCAGACCATGTCTAAACTACTGTATCCAAAAATTATACATTTCCTGTTTCCACTGGGTTCAAGTGTGCTCTGAAGGTGTGCCAGAAGTGATAGAACATTACAAAAACGACAGTAACAACAGCAAAAACTCCCAAACCCCAAATCCTTCCAAATATATGGACACCACAGGCCCTGCGAACTACTTAGCTATAACTTCCTTTTCATGAGTTTGAACTTGGAAGAGCTAACCACAAAAGCTGCTCTTGTTGTTCTTTTCTACAGGCAAAGGGAACACACCTCAGCTTCATCCTAGGAGGTTTCTCTACAGCATTTGAAACCGTTGATCACCCACTCCTGACATCATCCATGCACCTTAGCTTTGTTTTTCCTGTTTGGTGATGGGAAATAGGGAATTATCTACATTCTCCCAGACTGGTAGATACTGTTTTCCATGTTCTGCCTAATAACATCAAGGTTGACCTCACAGCTCAAGTGTAACCAGATATGAATACATGAGATGCAAAGACTAAATATGGAGAATTACACCTCAAATCAGAATGTTTTGGAATGCTATCAGCGTGCATGTTTTCTGATGATAATTGCAGAAACACCCTGGAAAAGTGTTATGAAAAGTATATATTGACGGTTTATCTATTAATAACTTGGTTTCTATTCTGGGAACAATATGGAGATTGTTCTGCAGAATACCTATCATCCTCTCTGAAGTTTCTGTGACATGTAGGAACGCATTTAATGAGTGTTATTGCTATCATTTCTCACTTTATTAAAGCACACCTTAATGCAGATATCTTTCAGGACACAAGAGCAAACATGGCTCATGAACATTTCTCCTGTATTGGGGACCCATTTGTGAACAACAAAGTTTTACCATTCCCTGAAAACAAGTTGCATGGTTGGATCTTCTACAAAGGGTTGTATGGGAATGAGGGAATTATGTTCTGAAAATGAAAAGTAGTTAAAGAAACCGAAGGGGCCAGACTCTGCTCTGTGGAGCAAGCAGAAGGTGATACTCTTGGAGTGTAATTTGTTCCTATCCTGTGTATTTGTAGAATGAATTTAGAGTGTTTTGGACTGTATTCAGACTGTAAACTGCAGTGTCTCTGTTGGCAACATTTCTTATGCTCTGGACTATAACAGGTCCCCCTCCCCATCCAGACAATAGGTTCTAGCAGCTGGGAAGAGAGCCTCCTAATTTAGGCATCTACCAGTTGCTGCCCAGCGACCTTCTTAAAGTATTGTGTACCATACAATACACACAGAAAAGTGGTATCACCTATTGCACACATTAAAGAATTTCTTACGCTTTTCCACAGCTCATTTTGTTTTCTCACACCCCTCCTACTTCTGCTGTTCTTAGAGTCCCTGTCCCGACTCACATATGCCTCAGGACAACCCACTCAATCTCAAAACACCCTGCTCTACTTAGTAGTACAATCTGTTACTACTGCCGTGAACCAAGCAAAGATTTTCCACTATTTTCTTGTGCTTGCCAGGAACAGCTGCATTATTATCTCCTGATCAGAGGTATAAACTGGGCACAGCAGAAGAATAAGTTTGAAAACTACTCTCAAGCCTTAATTTATGTAGAATAGTCTGTAAGGTCAGGTCATTGTTTCTAAGCCAAAATGTAATTCACTGATAGAGAGTAATTTATTAGCCCGTTCAAATATCATGCAAGAACTGTTTTCAAAAAGTCAAAGGTTACTTTTAATGCCTATTTTCTCAGCATGGACATAGCTAGTATTAAGTTTTACATGTTATGACATTTTATTCTAAAATCTAACATTTGTATGAGTAGTGAGATGATAGAGGACGAGGAAATTATAGAAAGATGTACCACTGGAAATATTTTGTCTTTTTTGTGGTTATTTGTTGCAACTGTGTTAAGCCTGCTGAATTCTGCAGATTCAGCCGTGCAGAATATTGCCTGCAAGACACATACCAAATCAGCCTGTTCATATTGTCTTTGGAGGCTCCAGTTTGAAGTGAATTAATTTCCTTTGCCACCCCAAAATACCTCCTGTGCATCTTTATCAAAGTGCTCTAAAGAGATATCAAAAACATTCTTGGAAGCTCTTAAAAACAGTAAAATTCAGCACTCTCCCAACAAAACTTCAGTGCGGTGGTGAAGGGGTGTGGATATAAAATGTCTTCATATTCTTTTGGATATGGCACATACTCAGGAAACTAAGGAATCTTCATCTAAGTCAGACACTGTATGTTCCCCTTGCTGGCTGTGATGTGTCTCTTCACTAGCCCCCAGCCTCCCTGAATACCAGTCTCACACTGACCTCCTTGGCATGTCTTCCCACCAAGTACGCAGAGAATGTTTATTCAGAGGGCTGAGGTAAAATGTATCTCTGATTTAGCTGGTGGTAGACCACAAAACAGGAAACTGATGGCAGAAAGAGCCACTTTTCATGCCTGGGAGCTTTTATGAATATGGAAATATGGATATTTGCATATTTTTTCCCCAGACTTTCTACAGGATGGAAACAGAACTGCTGACTTGCTCAAATTAGCAAAATGCATTCTCGTTTTAAAGCTAAATTATAAGGTACAAGAGGGTTTTGATTTATCTTTTCACTACCTGAGTGTTTATTCTGCAGAGCTTAAGAGCAAACACAAAATCCCAGGGTATTGCTGCAGTTCTTTAACATGCTCATTTGATAGAAACACATTTGAACAACATACTCGATAAATACAGCCACATTATATCTCTTTCATCTTAAAGGATGCTGACACATTTTAATTAGGTCAACACACTATGAAGGGATTAGGTCTGTAATAAATAATTTCATGATTTTTGCGTTAGGTAGCAGTCAGCTATTTTCAGAGATTAGAAAAATTTTATAGAGGTTTTTACTAAACCAGAACTTTTCTGAGGGTGAAAAGGAATATAATTCATTCTCTGAGAACACACTGTAAATTCTATTCTGTTCCAAGCCCAAATACTGTAACAGAAAACTAGGTTCAAAACATTACCTACTGCACTCATACATAGATGACACAGACAACAGATTACATAAGCACAGCTGAATGCTTCTGTCAGCAAAAGAAGTTTATTTTCAAGTACTGCCAAGAGATCATCTACCTTAGTTTTCTGTCTCCAGATAGCCAGGACAGGTCAACTGCATTTTGACATGTAAGCATTGATACTCAGAAATGCAGCCTCCATTTATCTCAGTGTGATCAGGAAGCTCTCAGCACTTTGAATGTGAGTATGCTTACAAAAACACCAAAACAGAGATGAGAAGGTATATGTCTAACTTTAGAACCCTGCATATGCAGTTTTGGCCTTCGCTGAGCAGACAGCTTGCAGCAGTTTGAGATGGTATCACAGTTTACATTTCAGTTCCACCCCTTAAAATAAAAGGCCAACGCCTTTTTGAGGTTCATGCCGTGATGAAAAGAACACTAATAAAAGAATCTATTCAAAATAACACCGCCAACGCAGAAAGATTTCCCTCCATCATGGCAATTTGTATTTCCATATATAAAGCCAAGTTCTGCTATTTTTAATCTACTGTTAGGAAGCCATACTAGGCATTAAGCAAGCAGGCACCGTGGTTCCATGAGCCAGATTTTTTACATTACTGTGGATCTGTCAAAACAACACCGAATCTATTCCTCCAGCAGAAATGCCCTTCAGAAACATGGTCCAAGAAAGGCTGCAACTGAGTGTCTGTCTCCTTGGCAAACTCCTCCTGCCTCTTGTGAACGTCATAATATGCTACTTAATTGTGAGAGAAAACAAAATTTATTGAAGACTGAGCAACACTCAATTTGCCAAAAATTATTTCTAACATGATTTAGAGCATGTTAGCATGTAGCATTATAAATAAATGTGTCTAAAATTCCACTTTTTATTTTCAGTTATTTTCTATAGTGCTTATCTATCATAAGTGATGGATCACTGAGGACCTGTTAGAGTTGAGCTATTTATCAAGTGGGGAAACAACAGAATTCACTGAGCACAAGCTGCTCTGTTCTAGCACTGTGGTGTACAATAACACAACACCCAAGCTGATTACGATGACCATATCTTTCTTCAGAATCTTATTCTGGACTTTCATACATTTACATGATATGAAGCTTCATGAATTCTTAAAAAAATGTTTGAGATTATAGTTATGGAAATGTTTTTCTGAAAGGGTTTCTGTACATTCTGGTTCACACTGAGTTTTTTCCAAAGTAATAAAAATCTGAATTGCGATTCATCTACAGATGCAAAAAAATTACCGCTTTTTAAAGATGCCTTTATAATACTCCTTTAGAAAACTAAATTAAATTTCACCACAGTGCTCAGCTTTTATTGGTTGGTATTTTTATATAAGAATATCAGCTGAAGAGTATTTTCTTAGATATGCCTGGCTTGAATGTGATCAGAAACTACCAGACTGTATTACCACTGTGAGAGTTTGACTTTCATCCTGTTTCACACTGTGGGTGATCACAGTCTTGAAGGCAAAATCTGGTTTCATTGGAGTCAAAGCAGAGATGTGAACACAGGGACAGAGGTGTCAAAGGGCCGCATTCCTATAATTCTGCCAGCAAGTATGGACAGCCACAAGGGAAAAGGTGCATGACTCTACATCTGTCTCACCAGCCAGGCTACTTGCTGTGCTGTGAACCATAGTACAAGGACTTTCAAAGGTTTGACAGTCAGAGATGCTTCAGATACCATGGCCAGACCTCTGCCTGAGTAGAGGGCACCCCATTACTGCTGTATAAATACAGCAATTTTGTTCATGTGACTCTTTGGGATCTTGTAGGAGTTTTCTGTAATATTCCTATAAATCTTTAGCTAATGGAAAGAGGTATCAAAGAAACAAATTTTTCAGATAGCTCTGTCACCTGGGAAGGTAAATTCACATAGATTGTGTGATGCACACCCCAGGTGGACACCTGTGCTTTCTGCAACTGGAATTACTGCAATTGTACACACCACACACCCTTGTCCCTTTCTGAGAAATATCTAACCCATTCCTGTACTCTCATTCCTTAGCCTTCTTGGACTGTGGGATTCAGGACTCTTAGTTTCTGCTAGTGATTCTTCCCATTCTTGATTAATTTTGTGACTTTGAACAAAACCTCTGTTTCTCTTCTCTCCTCTTCGTCCGTTTAAAAAAGAAAATACAAGATGAGCTTTATTTGCTGCCTGCTTTTAGGAAGTATGTTGGCTTCTGCAGTTAGATTCCCGTGGCTGGAAAATCAGAGAATCATGGAATGGTTTGGGTTGGAAGGGACCTGTGAAGGCCAGCTAGTCTAACCCCACTCTGGCAATCAGCAGGGACAATTTCAACCAGATCAGGTTGCTTAAAGCACCCCACAACCTGGCCTTGAATGTTTCCAGAGATGGGGCATCAACCTCCTCTCTGGGCAACCTGTTCCGCTGTTTCACCACCCTCACTGTAAAAAATTTCTTCCTTATATCCCATCTGAATCTACCCTCTTCTAGTTTAAAACCATTACCTCTTGTTCTATTGCTACAAAATCTGTGAATGGACTTTGAAAACTCAGAAATCCTTGAGGTTCTGATACTGAAACTATCAAATGATTTTATATGCAGTACCAGCATCCTTATTTGGCAAAGGCTCAATGTTTAATAGAATTGAATAGTTTAAGCTATGCAAGTAAATTAAGAGTGATCACGGAAAAGTGCTCAACACAGCAACAACTCAGTGCAAGTGGGCAATTGTTTTGAAAAAGACTCTCACTACCAAGAAAACCCTCTTCTGCGTTCTCCACTTAGCCTTGGCTGATATCACATGGAACTGTGACCTTTATTGAGGTAGTTCCAGATTCGTGCTACAAAAAATGGAAATGTCAAGCAAGTTCAAAGGTCATGACTTTTAATGAATGCCTTCACTCCTTCTGCTGCGTATGATCCCTTCTACAATAATGACAGAAATTATTCAGACCCACTCTTTGGCTCTGCAGCCACTAGTCTTGATATTTTGCTTTGGCATCTGAATTCTCTGTGGGCTTTATTGTGGCTGTGCTTGGCTTCACAGAGTTGAAAGTGCTTTTCAGTTTCCTAAAGAAAAAAACAAAAACAAAATAAATGCAAGTTTCTTGCCAGGCAGATTTTTCCCCACTGAGTTCCCACAGCTCTAATTTTAAATACTGCAATATTTCCCTGCAGAAATGTTATGGATTATTCTATTAAACCAACTCAAAAGTGATGATGAATGTTTCCTTGTGCAGCCATCCTCACCATCCTATAGAGAATTTTTCACTGCCATCATCCATCTTCCTCCTCTGCAACCACTCTTTGGCTCTAGCATGCTGTGACAGCGTTCAAATCCCCTGGCTTCTGTCCTTCTTTCTGTGCTTGGAAAGTCATGAAGACAGCAGCTTTTCCAACAGACATGGTGGATGTGAACCCCTGCTTTTCACCATGTAGGCACCCTTGGTTTTAGAGTAGTCTGTCCCACACATATGAACCTATGCATAAACCTTTGTTATGACAAGAGTACTTTTTGAAACCGAAACTGATGGCCTAAAGAACTTAGCTTGAGCCTAATGAACATGTCGATCTGCTTATGGACTCCAAAACTAAAGAGTTTATTTGTCCAAGCACTAAGGAAGTCAAAGGGAAAATTAACTAATCCTTGGAGAACTAACCCCTAAAAGACTTCTACTGCTTGTTCTTTAATCTTCTCCGCCACTCCAGAAAAACCCACAAGTATCCTGTCTTCATTAGGACAGCCATATAAAATGCTCACTACCCAAGCAGGCGCTGGGTGAATTCTCAAAACCTAAGGCAGACAAATATTTGTGTGCTGTTGCTGCAGCCTCACAGAGCAGTGGCTTCTTCAAGCAAAACAAAACAACAACTTCAATTGCAGTGAATGTAAGGCAGGCCATGGGAAAGTTTAACTGCTTGGAAAGTAGACAAACTAAACTCTTTGAAGCCAATCAAATTCCTGTTAAAAAAAAATAAACAAATAATAAAAAAAAAAATCCATGGTATAAAACCAACTCTTGCAAGTCTGGGAAGTACAGCAATGGCAGTAGTCCCTCTTCCCTGCTCCTGGGGCTCTTCTGCAATGCCTCGGGTTCCCAGCCAAAGCCCCAATGTCTCCAGATACTGGCAGCCTCCAAAAGGCTGCCTTGCAGGACTGCATGAATCTGTCTAATACTATGTGGGTTTTGCAATGTTCAGCTGATCCTTTGGGCCCCTGTTAAAGTGTAGTGGTAGGCATCAGATTTGAATACGCAGTCAAGGAGATCTTACCTGCTTCTGAGTTGGTGTATTCTGCTCACAATCCCCAAACAGATCCAAATGTCAGTGCTCCTTAAACACAACACTGGATAACAAACAAGGAGGCGACATGTTTCTTTTAAACCATAGATCTTGAACAAAACTCCTGCCTGCACATCTCTCCCCACTGAAAACACAGGGAGGGCCCTAGGTCTGCTGAGAGAAAGAGCTGTGAGCATCCTTTCAGTCACTGTTCTCCAAAGAACTGATCACGGTTTCTGTGATCATGATGTCAATAGCATTATCTCGAAAGAAGATTGCAGGGTACCAGAGGTACCTGAGTATACTTACACTCTCAAGAGTGTGATAAATGGTATCCATGATGGCAGTTGCTTGTCACCTCAGCAATGAAGAATAGGATATTCCTTTTTTATACAGACTATTTACCCATGCATGCTTGGGCTTTAAACTTATTCAATATATTTTTAATTATCCATTATCTTGTCTTGGAAGATTATTAAAATATGCTTTGACCCTGAATCTGGAAACAATACTAACTTCCTGAAGGAGCTTCTGATACTACATACATACTATATTTGTATGAACATGCATATATTTAGAATATAGTCTCAAAGTCCCACCTTTCTATCATAAACCTGAAGTGGAGACAAATGGAGGCCTTGAAAATTAACTGAGAGAAGTTAGAGTTACTTGAGATCTGTTAGCAGAGAAAATCATAATGAAGTTTATGTAGGAAAATGCAATCTGGAATCTTAATACTGGATAAAAAAGCTATAAAAGCCATTGGACACAAAAAGCTATTGGACACAAACCAGAGGCTTTGAGAAAAATTGTGGAGACATGTTTAGCCTACATTTTTTTCAACCTCTCAGGACAGTGTCTAACCATTCTATTTTTAAAAAACTTAGAAAAGACCTTTATATAGACACAGGACAGTCTGGCTACCTGAAGAAGCTTCAACTGTATGAGAAGGTAGCACCTCATACTCAGAAACCTTATGTTTCCTCTACCATGTTTCCAAGACAGTTATGGGTAAAGATCATAAGCAAAATTGGTCACTTTCTTCAGTCCTTTGGAGCCTTTTCAACACCCTGGGAAAAAAAAATCTAACCCCCTTCCATTTCTGCAAATAGCACATCTGGTCACTAAGACAGCAGGGATCATTTTCATCTTTATTTCGGCAACAAATTGCATTTTCAACTCAAACATCTTAAATGAGCCACTAGCAAAGATATGCACCCTTGTCTTAGATGATGCAGGCATAGAGGGTGAAAACCTGGCACATAAATATAAGCCTAATTTCTTGGTCACAACAGTAGGGTGTCATGTTCAGCAGAAACATTTATTCATCTTTATTAGCAACCGAGCAGGCAGTTTGACTGATTACCATGCTGAAATATGTCGCTGATCTTGCAGGAAGGTCCATGAAGTTTGGAGTTCCGCTAATCATTTCTGTAAGGTTGATAAAACCAGCTTCCTGATCCTGAATATAATACAGTTTCAGAATTATATGAGCACATTGGAAATGTTCAAATCATGCTATACAACATAAAACACGATTCTGCAGTTGGGTGTCTATGTTCCTTGTTGGATTTTTTTTATGTCACAAGGATACTACATAAGATCAAACTTCTTTAGGACTTTGGGTGATGTTGTGGCAAAGATAGGTGTATACTTTTTGTGCCTGCTGTCTGGGTTAAGTAGCAGACAGAAGGTAACACTAGATCACCATTTGAAAGCCACTACTGTGGCATGATTGGCCTTATCCTGCAATTCTAACACTGATACTGGTTGCAAATGGGTTTTCTATACAGGGCACACATAGTATTTTTAAATAGTCATTTGCTACCACTATTCTGTACCGTATTGGGAAGCAAGAATTAATTATAAAAAAGGAGAGAAGGAAATAACTCATATGTTGGAGAAATCTGGTTTTAAACAGGTTAGGACTGTAACACATTTCCCCCCACCCTAATGGAGGTTTTTTACCTTCATTCTTTCGGTAACTCCTTATCTGTCCCATTATCATTCTCATGTTTCAGCACTTCTCAGCCTTCACATCTCATCAGCCTCACAGGCCTATCCTTCACTAGTTTGCCACATGGAGGAGCCTGCCTACTTCAGCACACAGGTTTACATTTTCAGACCTGCCCATTGCAGTGGTTTCATTGCTGACTGTAGCACTGTGTAGTGGTCTAGCAGCTTTTTAGAAGTTCGACAGTTCAAACACCCACCATATATGCACTGAGCATCCCTCTAGCGCATATGCTGTGAGGTTTGGTGAAGCCCATGTCAGTCACACTGCAACACAGATCTCACTCACGTATCAATCAGCTTGTTCTGGAATAGCAAAAAGAGAGGACCTAACAGCAAAACTGACTAGAGGAGCTGATAAAAAGGAATGGAAAATTCCACATGGGTTTTTGTTGAAATTTAATTTTCAGCTAATCTTTCAAAACGTAGTAAAAATGTAATTGCACAGGCACAGTACGTACAGACTTCCCAGCCAATTCTAAACAGGTTCCCACAGGACTGGTATTTGCCTTATACCTGCAGGAAACGTTTCTCTTCTAAGTGTGTTTCTATTTGACTATGGGTGGAACTAAAAATAGCTATCAAAGACAGTTTGTTAATGTAAAATTGATTGCTTCAGCCCTACCCATGAGTGTTCACAGGCAGCAGAATTAATTTTTTGCTCTTCTTTTCCCAATAGAAGTCATTCAGTCACCTCTCTACTGTTCATTCACCAGACAATTCTATGTAAAACAGAATAAGTTTGTGAAGAGACCTGTACAAGATCTTGAACTTTGAGGTGAAGCTTTAAAATGACATGAAGAAGCTGAAGAGACCCATTCATGCAAGAGCATGCATAACTCAACTAAATGCTTAAACTATCATTCTGCCTGAAAACTGAGGGTACATCTTAACCATTGACAGCAACATTGTCTGGAGTCACCAAAGCCAATATTAAAAACTATAGTACAGATAGCAAAGGCAGCCTAATTTCAACAACAGATTCATCTGGACCAAGGTTATAAATGAGTTGCCACTGAACTCCATATTCTTGCCATGAACTTGCTTGGTTCACAAGCATGTGTCAAAGAACATTTTACATAAAGTACAGTGCAATTAGCTGAGATTATCTTAATGTAAACAATTTTTATGTGACCATAATTTCCTCCCATGTCACTCTTTTTTTCCTCTGCATTGATTTTCAGCTGTCATGGTTTAACCCCAGCTGGCAGCTAAACCCCCACGCAGCCGCTCGCTCACTCCCCCCTAGTGGGATGGGGGAGAGAATCAGAAGAGTGAAAATGAGAAAACTCATGAGTTGAGGTAGAGACAGCTTAACAGGTAAAGCAAAAGCCGTTCACACAAGCAAAGCAACACAAGGAATTCATTCACTGCTTCCCATCGGCAGGCCGGTGTTCAGCCATCCCTGGGAAAGCAGGGCTCTGTGCCTAACGGTGACTTGGGAAGACAAACGCCATCACTCCAAATGTCTCCCCTTTCCTTCTTCTTCCCCCAGCTTTGTATGCTGACCCTGACATCATATGGTCTGGAATATCCCTGTGGTCAGCTGGGGGCAGCTGTCCCAGCTGTGCCCCCTC
>JAVJGI010000057.1:15039525-15049762 GCA_035590275.1 Ibycter americanus | reverse complement strand
TCAGCACAAATCCAAAACACAGCCCCATACTAGCTACTATGAAGAAAATTAACTCTATCCCAGCCAAAACCAGCACATCAGCACTGACACAGAATCAAAGCAATAAATGTTCTCACTGCTGTAAATGCATAGTCAGTGCAGTGGCACTTCAAACCACTGTAATTTTCTACTTTCAAGAGCCCCACATCTCAAGACCTCTATTTTCTAGTGGAAGATCTCCAAACACTTCCCCATTCAATAAAGCATGCTTCAACAAAGAATGAAGCACAGCCTAAGCCAGCTTTCCATCATTTTTGCTTGCAATTCTTTAAGAAATTATCATGTGGTAAACATTAAGCAGCCACTTTTGGTCTTAAAATCAAACCAAATCATCCTGAATACATTTTCTTAGCTCAAGAAAGTTTAGGCCACCAAGTGTGTTCTGGGTTAGAAGCACAGACTATAAAATGGCCTTTAATTCAGCAGGGATGGTAAAGGCCAACACCATTAAAAAGTACAGCCCATCAAGCATTTTCTTTATATTAATTCTCTGGCAAAAGAACAACTGTATTACTCAGAACTGAACTAATCCTGTGTTTATTAGGTTTGATTTCAGACTCAAGTACACATTAATAGTGAAACTTCATCAAAGAACTTAATTTTAGAGAGATATTTATGGATATATATGAGTCATGGGAAAATGGAAACACACTCCTCCATGTTGATCTCTTACAAGGTGAGAGAGATAGGTACATATGACTCAACTGAAGACAGAGCAGGGAACGGAGTCTTAGCTTTAACTGGGAAAAATTAAATGAGCTCTTGATTTCATTCACTTTCTCATTGGAAGCTGGATCTCTTTCATTTAAATCAAATCTTTTTTCCCAATAAATGTTTAAATGAGATGATTTGGTTTGCCAGCTTTACAATTTTTGTAGCTTTCTTGCTGATCTCTAGAATGTTTGCAAGATTGTTGTGATAGTGAAAAGGATTTTTAAAAAAGGAGGTCTCCTACAGTAGGTAAATATGGATCCAAGCCAAACAGCAAGGCAACATGATTAAATACAGTATGACTGGCAATCACTTTTATGGAAGAATAATAGCAGAAGTAATATTTGTATGGTACGTTAAAGATATTTATCTGAAATGTGAATTTCACATGCGAGCAAGGAAATACTGCAAATCTGCCCCAGCCTGAACAGGGACAACATTGCCAGAAGACCCTTCCCTCCATAATATCATAGGGAAAAAATATAATAATATTAGTTTTTCAAATTCTTTTTGATCTTTCTCTGTTCAGGAAATATATTCTTACAGAGAATCTTTTGCAAAGTATCTTATTAAGACAGGGAAACCGAGACATCAACTCAAAATGTGCACTCTCCTACAAAGTAATTGCTACAGCCTGATTTTTAAGTTCCTATACCATACAGCCAACTACAGTCTTGGTTCAATTCCCATCATAAGAAACATCTTATTGTGTCAGATCAATGATTCATTTATATCCAGTGTTTTCCCTCTGACAGTGACAATAGGAGACACTATTTAGGAAGAACATATGAGCTTAATTACTGCCAATGGTCCATTCCCTCATACTTCCTCATTACTATGATTAGGGATGTTAGAGAAAATGTTTATTTTGGACCTATTGTCCAAAATTTTCTCTTATCTCTTCACAGACTTTTTAAAAAAATCTGTTCGAAGTCAATCTTTACAATGCACATGTCATTACAGAGCTGTTTTTAAGCAACCTTACATACATATGTATATGCACATATTTTTAGATATATAAACATGTTTGTATGTGCAGTACATCCTGAAGAGACCTCCACAGTATCCACATATCTAGGAATGATATATTAGAAAAACAAGTCATTTGTTCTTTGGCCATTTTCCACTGTAAGCACAATACTATTTAAAGCAGGAATTGTTTAAAAGATGCATAATATTTCACAGGTACTGTTGCCTCCAGCAAGATATCAATCACTTTTAGGATAATAAAAGGGCATGTGTCACAACTGGCAGTTCTTCATTTGAATGTCTTTGAAATAAGATCTGAAACTGTGCTGCTGCCTTAGTGGTTGCAATTCCCAACTTGACAAGGCAGCTGAAAATAAACCCTCAAAGAGCAGTCATTAATATATGCTCTCCTTTTATCAACATATTTTCAAGGTCACCCAAAAGTTTACAAGTGTGATTTTCTTATTTCTTGAAGTGAAAAGTCCATCTCCAAAGATATCTCCCAGACTTAGAGGATAAAAAAATAGAGAGCAAATAAAATGTTAAGTGGTGAACTAAGAGAGATTTACAGCTTCTATATCTAACAGAGTTTTTGCCTGGGAGCATGTCAAATCTATTGCAAATTTTCTTTTACTTTGCATGAATAATCTTGTTTCAAAATGAAAAGATGTCTTGGCACTGCAAGATATTTCCTTGGACTTCCCTATTTAGTACTTACAAATCTTTTTTTTTCAGCAGAACTATGTTTTAATGGCAACACTAATAACCCTACAGCAAGTTTCTCTTGCAACAGTTTTACTAACTGTAAAGCTACCATGAAAGCTGTATATAGAAAGAACACCAGGAAAAAGAACAAAATATCCTCACCAAAGAAACTGATCAGGAACTCTTACAAGCATGTTGACTGAGGGATATACATGAACAGGCAGAAAAAGTGCCAGAAGGCTCATTAAAAAAGGGGAAAACTCAGAAGGAGCCAGAAAATCCCCAGAGCACTAAATTACCAATGTCTTTATTACCAGCAGGCATCAAGGGTTTATTAATCTACTCTGTCCAAGTCAGATGACTTGTGCTTCTCAAGGTGAAGTTAGCTATTACAACTGAATCTAATGACTTTCTACCACCAAAACCAGAAAGCTCCTGTTCTTATCACTTTAACCCCTAGTTTAAGCCCAATGTTCCTACTCCTTCCCTGGCACTCATTCTTACCCTGGTCAGTCCTCGTGGTGAGCCAGTTCAGCTTGCTAACGTGTCAGAAAGCTAATTCAATGCAAAGAGGATGAAGTCTTTTCCTGCGTTAGCAAGCTAAATCAGCTTACAGTGTGGCCAACCATGTGCCAAAATCTGTGCAAAGACAGGGACAGGGCTACACAGGAGGAGTGAGCGGAATGGGAAACAGGGAAGGGCTTCTGCCTCCCGGCAGCTATGAGCCATGAGGATGGC
The DNA here is from genome assembly GCA_035590275.1 of Ibycter americanus. Taxonomy (NCBI): domain Eukaryota; kingdom Metazoa; phylum Chordata; class Aves; order Falconiformes; family Falconidae; genus Ibycter; species Ibycter americanus. The sequence continues at coordinate 15,046,600 of JAVJGI010000057.1, read as the reverse complement.
CCAGCTGTAACACTTAATCACATCCACAGGGTCTTTAACTCTGTAGTTGCATATTTCAGTAAAGCCAGAGCAAAGCACATAAAAGTCATATATCACTTCCTCTACCATGACATAAAATCACAATCTAGGCTAAAAAATAAAGAGATTTAAAAATCATGCATACTTGTATTTGCCTTCTGAGTATGTGCTTTTCATTCTGCCAGGGTTTTTTTCTACCAACATCGGGAATGAGTTAATAAAAACACAAAACAAAACAAAGGCAAGATTTTCACAAGTCTTGAGAAACCAGAAGTTTTGTTGGCTTTTTTTTTTTTAAGAATCAAACATCAAAAATAAATATCATGACACCTATGATAACATGCGTAGTTTACAAGAATGCTTTTTCTGCTCTACATTGTTTTCCACTGAATGAAGCAAGACAAAGGTTTTTCAGTGCCGCTCTTACTCAATTACATCAGGCTGAAGTTTTACCTCCTATTATCATCTGGCCAGAACAAATGCTTCTGTAGAAAGCAGTTGAAAAAAGCAGGGATAAGGGCTTGGGTTTTTATCTCTTTCTTGCATTTCATTTTTCCTCTCTTCTGCACAGCCAGCCTCATACAAGTCACATCATAAACAAACATACATTAGCATACAATTATGATGAGTATACAGTAGAATTGCCCCTGATTTGTATCAAACAAATGAAAATGAAGGCTACATTTCAGGGGAAATCAAATACCAGTGTGTTTTACTTTTTAGACTATCTTTTTTTATAGCTTAGCCTCCAGACGGTGAATGATTGTTTGCTAGGCTAAACTGATACTAGACAACAGCAGTAGTTTTTAATTACATCTTTGAACATACAGTGTATTGAAGTGGAGGAAATGAGTTAAAGCTAAAAATTATTTATTGCAAGAAACACTTAGTATGAGACTGCAGACAATTACAGGAATGTCTGCTTCTGGACTGAAACACAGAATTGCTCCATTAGCTCAGTGGCAGAGAGATGGTCTGAAGACAGCAGCAGTTGTCTCTCACAGCATGTTTTCCTCTTTAATTAGTGAGATATCAAGCACAACTGAAGTGTGTCATTTCACTGACTACTCTAAGTGAACCCTTGGTACTAGCAGTTAAGAAACTTTAGCACTGAAACAGCACATTTTGCATTGTAATTTACTAAATAGAAGATGTATTTTACAGGCAAGAGTTTAATAACCTTGGAGTTTCTAGATTAAGTTTCATGTAGACACTCAGACAGGTAGTGAAACCAAAGCTTCATGGGATTTTTATGGTTTTCTGTATGTGAAATCTAGTTTTTAAAGTGGTTTTTCAAATTCATAAATTTAAATTTCTGTATTTGTAACTACTTCAGCACCTCTAGTTCTCAAACTCTGAGGCTGACTCAAAAGTTAGGTTAAGGATTGCAAGACAGGAAAGGATCTGTGTATCTGCAGACAGTAATATTACACTATCTTGTTCATACAGTTATTAAAGCTTCACTTCAAAATTGGTAAATAAATTATCCCCACTCCTTCTGTAGAAGGCTATTTCAGGTGTGATGTCTAAAATCACTCTTATTTCCTCCACATTTATTCACAGACAGTTCATAAGTCACATGATTTAAGATTAGATTTAGTTTCCTAATTCCAGTTCAGAAGTAGTGAAGATGCACAAGCACATACACAAAACAAATTTCAATAGCACTAGAGACAAAAGCTTAAAGAACCAGGAATAGCCCTTACAGAACAAAATATACACTTCAAGAACCAATACATACAACAAATATAGGACATGAGGACAAGCAGTCAATAATTCGATCATGAATTTCATTTTTTTCCAACTATTTATAATAATTTTAGGAATGACTGAGTGAAACTAATCTTACTTACTAGATGTACCTCTTCAAATTAACATTAAGTTGAGCAGATGAACTTTCTTATAGAAAAATACAGTTTTGAAAACTTTTCTGGATATATTTTAGACATATGGCTGATATATACATATGTGTAGAGGGATGTCTGACATAGAGCAGATGTCATCTGAACCTTTTTGAATGTCATAGGGAGTAGGATGGGTCTGGATTGTAGGTGTCCTCCCCCTTGAGCAGCTCACACAGCGTATCTGTTCCCCTGTGGGACAGAGCCAAGGTGCTTTATACAACCCAGGGAAAAGGCATTTGTATTGATGGGACTAAGGCCAAGCTTCTCCCAGTTGTCTTCTGTTTCAGAATAGGTCAGAAAAGAGAAGATTAGGAATCTGTTTATCATAATGAACTGGAGCAGTACATCACTCCCTCCTCCAGGAGTGATGAATGGGCTCTGCTGACCTTGCCATACACACACACACTCAAGCACAACCGATCTCATCGGCCCCACGGCACACTCCCAGGGCACTGTGCAGGCAAGCATGACAGGGTCATCGCTCTCCTCTTTCCCCAGGGACTGAGTTGCTGATCCCTTCTTTTTTTTTCTTTAACATCAGACTTCTTTTTCTGCTGCCCAGTGGCTCAGGGAAGGAGAAATTCCCTCTTTCAGTAATTCCTGACATCCTAAGTAATCTGGGCTCAAAGTCAGGGTAAGCAAGGTTTCACCACTTCATTTTTCCTCTCCCAGTAAGATATTGAGATATGCTAGTTCCCAGCACCCCTTCCACAGGGAAGCTCAAGGGTTACAGCTTGTTCTGCCTTCTGCTTATTGAGTGTTTGAGAGGAGGAAACTAGCTGATAAGCAGCGATGCAGACCTTTACATGGTGCTATTAAAGAAAAAAGCAAGCAAAAAATCACACAAACAAAAAATTGTGAAGGTTTTTTGTTTTTTTTTTCTCCATTTCTTATGCACTGACTCCATTTGCCCAGCTCTGCTGATGTCCTTGCATTTAAAGACTATTTGTAGAGTTAAGGAAATAAAGAGGAAGTAGAGTTGGAATTTCCCTTTTTTGAAAGATCATAAATTGGCTAATTATAGAAACTGCCATTTAGGCAAAGGAACTCCACCTTCCAGAATGATTTTATAAAATTTATCAATTCCAAACATCAACTCTGAGCTGCCATTAAAAAAATCAACAAAACCAAACAACTTCATTACCTTTTAATTTATATGCTTTTTCTGATTAGATAACCAACTTTCTAATACCTGCAAGCTCATGAGAATTCTGGTGGGAAGAAAACACGCAGCAGCAGCAACAGGTCTGCTCAGCGGTGAAGTGCATTGCAGCAATATAAAGCAAAGAAAGCACTTAACCGACATTACTCAATACTAGGGACTAACCAGGGTACCTTTTCGTGTACTGCTGTTTGTAGCCCTACTCCGCTGCTAACTCCAGGGCAGGAAATTTGACAGGAATCCTTCCCTTTTTCTCTGGAGACTAGGGAGAGCCCTCTAGCAGTAGCCAGCACTTCTACATGTCAATGTAACAAACATGATTGAAGCTGTCACTAGAACACTTGATAATTTTACTTCCATATATCCCTAACAGATTTGAGGATGACATTCACATAGCTGTCACTGTACCAGTATGTCTGTGCAAACACTGAAAAAATCATATTTCATATCCCAAAGCATTATAAGGCAATTGCTATATATTAAAAATTGTACTGTTTGGAAACTTCTTATTTGCCATCTGTTGCTGCCACATAAATGTGATTCCAAGTTTTATTTTAAAATCATAAAGGCTAACAACTTCCACCGTTAAAAGTAAATGCTGAGTTCCTCACGTAAAAAATCCTATGACTCTGGAAACAGATGGAGCTTTAAGAAAACCCACACTGAATGTTAATAGAATAGTGAGTGTGGGGGACACTGCTAAAGTGACTCACAGAAATATTGCTGAGTTCAGTTTCACCTCTTACCCTGGCTTCCTCCTGGAAAGCTCCAAGTCACTTTTTCTCCGCCTCTGTTTATCTGACTGCAATATGGAGAAGATAGCCTGTGACTGATGAAAAAGAATGTGGACGATGCAAAATGTCAGCAGTGCGTTTGGCACACCTTGGAGGAATCAAACGGCGTGAAACATCCTGCAGTGGACTTGCAGTCTAACTGAGGTGCAAGTCAAAACAGTCTATCTATCAACATACACAGAACACAGTAAACTTGAATACACCAGATACAGCACAGAAACCGTACAGTGGCATGCAGTTTTTTTAATGATCCATGAAAAAATTAGTTAAGGAAGCTGCATGGTACGTGACCCAAGATTATTAAAAATACTTTAAAATACAGCAAAATCTGCTTTTTTCTATTCCAGGCCTCACTGCATGCCTCACCCTCCAGCTTCAGCCAGGAAGCTGTGTAATCGGTCGGAGTGTCTGCAACCAGTCCTGGTGACATGCCTGCAGATATCATGACTGTAACGGGGTCAAATGGGGATAGAATGTAGTTTTTTTCCATTCTACTCAGTTTCTACATAAAACTAAGATGTAGAATGGCTTTTTTGTCCATAAAGATTAAACTAGAATGAATCTGAGATGATTTAATTCCCTGGTGTCGTATTTTAAAAATCATATATCCTTTTGTATGTACTTAATAGAAGACTTTGACATTATTCAGTGTGCTTCTTATTGGTATCTGGGTAAACTTTCCTGTGACAGATATAAATGTGGTTAATGAGATTTTAAAAGGTGTTTCTGAGTAGTTCGTTTAATTAAATTACACTGGCTTAAAGTGACCTTTAAATGCCACTCTCTACTGACTGTACCTTTACAATTACTTGATATCTATCTACCATTTTAGAAAGAAAACCTCACACTGAATAATAACAAGGAAATAATCGTCCTTGCCCACTTATCTAATAAACATCACCGTGGGATTTCACACTCTAGCATCCCTTATTAAAGGGGTAAAAATGAGAGGTAAAGGAGAGAGCGTTTTCTACAGGTTCTCATTAAGAAAAAAGAAAAAGTTTAATCTCATCAATATCTGCAGCCAGACTTGGTGAGCTTTGCTTTCACTAACATTTAGAAACACCTTTGCTCTTAGCCTTAAAGTCCAAAATTTTCAAAATTACCGACCAGACAGGCCCAACTGCTTGCTTACTTAACTTTATTTAATGTTGCTATTTAACCTGTGTTCAAGAGTGGGAGCAAAGCTAAAGGCTCTCTTTCACTGGAGCCCTCCGCAGCTCCCAGGCATGATGGGGGACACTTCTGCTACACTTTCCCATCCTTTTCAAGAACCCTGGTATCCAAACCCATGGAGATTACAGTCAGGCCCCCTGTCACCTTGAGATATCACAGGATATAGGAGAAAATGTGAGAAAAAATTACAACAGCAGTAACATATTTTTGTGGTCTTTTGTTGCATTGTTAGAAAGGTTCATGGGGCTTGCCCCAAACACCAAGCTAGGTATATACCACTAAACAAGAGGGGACCAAGGAACAAGATGGAGTAGTGTATGCATGATGGTCCATGCTGCTGGTTATCACAGTTGTTAACAGAATTTTGGTCGACGTCAATGAGCACACACCAAGAAAATGACTGGGAAAGGTTTGCAGGACAGCATCCACAGGGGATTGTTTCCAATAGATGCTACGGACAAAACTGAAACTGATTTTTCTTCCTTCCTCTAAAACAGTCCCACAATGGTATCAGAGCCGCAGTGTGCATCATGGTGAAGTAAAGAATGGCAAGTTTCCTCACTGATTCCTGCCTTGCTCTGGACTGCAATAAATGTGTATGTCTGGGCACTTTTGGCTCTGACGCAGACTAACTGTTAATTGAATAGTGCATAACCTTTAAAAATAATCTACTTCAAGTGATGAAGTCGTTCAGGGGTACTTATTTTTCTCTCCAGAGCATCTGTTATCCTAAATACAATTAGTGTCAATACTTCACCACGTCCTTCCACTTTTCTCCACATCTTTCATCAGCTAAACTTGAGACTGCTAGAGTAATGGACAGTACATGTGTAGAAGAACAATGAATCTTGTCTGAGCAATTGAGCTACTGATAGGGTTTGGTTTTTTTCCTTCTCTTAAAAGCTGATGGGCAGATTCCACCTTTTTATGACAGCAACTCCCGTTAGCCTTAGTGATAACTGGAACCATTTGCATCAGGACTGAATTTAATATGCAAACATATATCATCTGTGTTTGACTATCTGTTGATAATCTGTTGACTCTGGTTCAATATTCTTGCTGGGTTTAACTCTTCCCATGTGTGTTTTCTGGATGTCCTGCCCTTAGCAACTGCATAAATATGTATTACTGAACAATTTGCATAGATCATCATTATCCAAATTTGCTGCGAGTAGGATACTGTAAGTGGCTAATTGAATCAAGTCTTTCATAGATGTTTCATTCAGTCTGACAGACTTCATTAAAAATAGCAGGGATGGGGAAACACAAAAGTTTATGTCCTCTTAAAAATGCATGATTGCATTAAAAAATGAAGACTATCAGACTCAACAAACTGGTCAGAAGAGGATCCCTCATTAACCTTGTACTAAAAAATAAATGTGATTTTTTATTTCCCTTGCCACAGAAAAGCTATTACCCCTCAGCCAAGCTGATGAAATAGATTATGCAATTATTCACCTACAATATGGAAAGTTGGGTTTAAATAGTTTCTCTTAGTCTTGACTTTTTCTGCTCTTCTGGCCATATTGTTTGTTCTGTATCAAAGGTCTCACATGTCTCCTAATCTTAGTGTGTGCTGGTTCTTTACTCTTACTGTTTGTGATTAATACCTATCGCTTTGTGTTCCACATGGCACCTGCAGAGTTACTGGTTGTTCCCCTGCATTTGGCAAAAAGGAACTTTTTGGAGAAAAAAATTTAGGAGGCTTCTTTAAAATACTTACTCTTTGGTAATAATTAATTTCTATACCTAATTACTGACAAGACCATTCATTTGTAAAAGATTTTTTGTTTGTAGCCTATGATAAGGTCTGACGTAAAACCCAAACTCAAGGTTCACATACTTCATGTTACTTCAGCAAAGGATCAAAGCTTTCTTTTTTTTTTTTTATGTCTCATAATTAATTAAATAATAATAATAATTTTAATGGGTTCTAATATAATGTGTGCTGGTTTTGGCTGGGATAGAGTTAATTTTCTTCATAGTAGCTAGTATGGGGCTGTGTTTTGGATTTGTGCTGA
>JAVJGI010000057.1:15012791-15025612 GCA_035590275.1 Ibycter americanus | reverse complement strand
ACATCTCTTCTGATGGCCCATGTCTGTCCAGGAAAATGCCAGTTATTTCAGTTCCTCTGTGCTATTCTCTTACAGGAGGGCATGCTTATCATGATCTTCCAACCTGCAGCCCTGACCGACGTATTAGGGAGAAGTCCTGTCCTACTGTGGGTTTGAATCTCCTCTCCAGGATTCAGGAGCAAGTATGAAACTGCAGGAAACCCATCCCTGCCGCTGCCCTATATCTTGGCCATTCTGGAGACTTTGGGGCCTCCAGACACACTTCAAATAAAAAAAAATAGGGGCTGTGTCTCCTTTCATTCACCACCATTGTTATTATTGCTGTCAGGGAGAATAAATGTATGTTTCCTTTACAGAGAATCACAGAATGGTTGAGGTTGGAAGAAATCCCTGGAGGTCATGTTGTCTGAACACCCTGCTCAAGCAGGGCCATCCAGAAGAGGTTGCCCAGGGCCACGTCCAGATGGCTTTTGAATAATGTCCTGTCACTGGGCACCACTGGAAAGAGCCTGGCTCTGTTGCAGTTGCACCCTCCCTTCAGGTATTTATACACATTGATAAGATCTCCCCTGAGTGCAAGGGCTGCATGCAGGTGGTTGCCTCCTCTACCAAAACCTCACCAGGTAATGGGAACAGTCTGCCCTAATGGCAGACAGTTTTTTCACCTCATTAATTTTTCTCTCATCTTCACTCACAGGAATTGAGGGAGTACATATAACCAGCTTTGTTTGCTTATCCCTCCAGCCTCCTTTAGTAACTTATTAATAAGAAGACCATTCTATCAACCCTGCTTTCTTCAGTGAATAAACTGGCCATGATATCCTGTTACAGGCTGAGCTTAGAACATAATTTTCTTGGTTTTTTTCTCCTTAAGCTGTCACCTGACACACCTCTGGTCTGCAGCAGTGCTGGGTTATGACTCTACAGGTCTTTGTTCTCCAAAGTCACCTTCTCTTCAAGAGCCCCTAAGGCCTGTTCCCCTCCTCAGCCCCAGTAAAGAGCAATGACAAGGAAAACCATGCAAGAAATTCCTGGAGAAGCAAGGAAATTAGTTGATATATTCTGTGATGGCAACAAGTAATAAGCCTTATCATGGATCAGAGACATGATTTTGGACATGCCCATCTAAGTAGTTGCAATTCTGCCAGAGACAGCTAAACCCCGAGGCATATGGATGGCCACATACTACGCAGATGTTTAGAAAAAGAATGTACCAGGTATCAAACACCTAAGCTGTGGGAACTGCTTATGTGACACATGCATTGGAATACCAGTACAGCCAGCTTTCTAAGTGTCTGAGTACAGCAGTTTTACTTGAGTGAGATCTGTATTTGCATTCTTAAGAGGGCAGAAAATTTGAGAAGAATCTCTGCAAAACTTTAGGGTATCTTATGTGCCACTAGAGAATTTTACTTTCAGCTAACTGAACCACATGTCCAGGACCTGTTTCCACTCTCTCGAGGCTTACCACAGTCTGCATATTGAAGGTGATGGTGACAGGATTTGCTGACACCAAGGCAATCCAAGTCTTGAAATCAGTGGAGGAGAGGATATGGATTTTAATGATAGAGGCCCTGGTATGAAATGCCAACACTTCCATTCCTCTTCCGAATTACCCTGTTGAGTATAATCACTCCAGTTCACTCTGCTTACCTTGAGAATAAATCAGCTTTCTAAATTCTCTGCAGCTGGCGAGTGCTCACTTAGTTTTCTTTCACATTCGAGTAGCCTGCTTTATCTATTTATTTATTTATTTTTCTTACACTCTTCCCAGCATGCATACTGCTTCTGGGAGTGCTGTAAGACTGATGAAAGAAGAGATAAGGGGTTACTGCCAGTCAGAGTAAGTGCCTAGATGACTAAAACCTAAGGCTTCTGGCAAAATGAATTTTGGCAGTGTTTTGACAATCCTTCTCACTTCCCAACAAGCATTTCTATCTGATGCTGCATAGAGCAGAATTAAAATAACAACCTAATTCTTGACCAGTATCGCTCACTTTCGTCACTCTCATGTGTGTATTTTTTTTTAAATTACAAATAAACCCCCTCATACCTAATATGTTTTTTATAGTTTGCATAGGAAATAATATGTTCCTACTATATCCTGACTTTCAAACAGTTAAATAGAAACTTTTCTAGCTGACTAAGGAAATCATGTATATAAGAAACAGCAACAGAAAAACAGCATTGTCGGATGTTTTTAAACTATGCCTTAAATAATCTCTTCATTTGGAATGGGCTATTTATAATAATTGAGCCTGATTTAGTGTTGTACATAGTGCAACTAATTATATAGATTATTATTGCATATTATACCACAATCACAGAAAAACAAGACCAGAAGAGAACACTGTCTAAATCTGATCTCTTGCACAGTACTCATCTTAAATTTAATCAAATTTTTAGAGCTTTTTTGGTTTTCCCCTACAAAAAAAACCATCTAATTTTTATTGCCAAAGATCCACCAACACCATTAGCAAGGTCTTCCAATGATAACTTAACTTTTCATTCAAAAATATATTTTTCCTGTCTGTAAATGTCAAGATACAATTTACAGTTCTTGGATTTTGTGTCAAATAAATTGAAGAGCCCTCTATTTATGTTCCAGAGTCAAATACTCATTAGCATACACTAATCAATTATTCATCATTCAACATTTTTTAAAAGATAAAAGGCAGAGGTTTCTCAGCATTTCTGTAGGCGATGTGTTTTCCAATTCGACTGTTATTACAATGGCTTTTCTCTGTTGATTGATAGTCCTCCTAGACTGATGCAAAAACTGGATGCAACATTCACAAACTATGTGTTGTGACTGTGAAATACAGAAGTTATATCTATGACATTCAATATTCCTGTTCACACAATTCAGGATCATACTCTTCTATCTGATCACAGCTTTCATTGGGAGGTCACATTCAGCTGAATAGTCACTAGGACACTTAAATTCTTTTCATGTATCACAGCTTTCCAAAATCAGACTCTTAATCTTTTATGTATGGTCTACATAGCTTCTATTTAATCCTACTATTTGAAATCTAAGATATATAGAGGATGAAAACTAGCCCTGTTCAAACTAGATTACAGTTACCTTGTACAGATAACTCTTTATTGGTATTAATTTCATGGTTTATTCTACTTCAGTACTCCAGATCATAAAAGTGGTAATAATTGTTCCATGGATAAATGTATTGTGGCTGGTCCTTCCACCTAGATATCAACCCACCGATTTCATCACTCGAACACCATTAGGAATCTCTATTGAACATTGAGTTCACCCGGATTGCCAGAACAGTCAGAAGCAGATTATGGTAGAACATGAAGAAGGGCAAGTTAGCTTAAAGAGCTGGAAAACTATTTAATGACGCTCCAGAACTAATTTTAGATGAATAAGTGCAGAATCTTATCAGGCTAGTATTAATTATCAAAACAAAGTGTAAGTTCGAAGCAGAAATCATGGGAATATTCATGTTGAGACACAAAGATATCTCAGTCTTGAGCAGTTATCAAAGAACTGCTGTATGTCAATTAAAGAGAGTAACATTGGCATAGCTACTATGTAATTTCTAAAATCTCCTTTCTAGCTTTTCTCTTCACTTTTTCTCTTATCTGCCTGATCTTTCCTCTTTACCTAGTTCTACCCATGCCATGTCTTGACTATCTAACACGTAAATGAAATGTTTACTGCTGGTGTTTACAATGCTTTTAACTGTCTGGAATAACAAAAACGTTAATTTTAAGTGATGAATCAGAGATCAGATGTTAGTCAGCAAATTCTCCTGCTATTTGCAGAGCAATATTGGTCCAAAGTCTAAAGCTCATTTCCTGCTTGGTGGTAATGAAACATCTGAACCTTGGATGAACCTTAGCTTCAGCTCCAAAGGGCCATTTGTAGAAGAACCATCTTTCTCTGTACATTAGAAATTAATAGGCTGGATATATGTTAAAAATAAATCTTTTGGAACCAAGTATTCTCAACTCATATTGAAAACATGTAATTTTCTCTGAAGTGTTTCAGTGACAGGCACAATAAATATGACTTAAGTACCATTTATAAAATATATCTGTTCAATGAAAACAGTTTTTTTGTTTACTTGTTGGGAATTGAAATCATGCTTCTAAACCACAGCTTGAGTAGTCAATGTCATCCTTCTCTTACAGAACGCAAGACTCACAAAACCCAGTTTTGTTCGTTGGGGTTGGGTAAGGCAAACATACATGCTATGAATTCAGCAACCGAAAATGCAAGAAATATCAAAACCTTTGCACTTCTACTACAAAAGTCATAACTACATTATGGCAAGATGGCTCAGTAAAGTACAATAGCAAATAATAGTCTATGACTTTCATGCAACACTGTAGCTTCTTTTCTGTGACATATTTCAAAACACATTACCTCATAAGAAAGAGAAGCTGCTGCAAATGCATTCAGCAAGATACACTTAAAATATTGCTGGTAAGGTTTATATTGAAGAAAATATCAAATCACATGTGTCTAGATTTAGACATTTAACTATGCTTTCTTTGAAATAAAAAGCAAAAATCTAAAAATACTCCCCAAATAAAAACATTTTGGTTTAGAAATTTCAGGCTACCACAGGGAAGAAATCTTCAGGATTTTTGAAATCTGCATTAGAGTACAGATTTTTTTAAAAAATGAATCTGTCAAAACTATCATAAAAAAAACCCCAAAATATTTTATTCTGAAAACAAGTAATTTTTTTCTTCCCCCAGCACGGGCTGAATAGCATGATAAACTTCACTGCATTTCAGCAAATATTTTTATTTGATGACATACTATATAGCTAACAAAATTTAGATATGTTGTAATTTCATTTTTCCTATGGATTATCTGTTCCCAACATGTCAGGAATTTTGTGCTTTCTTCGGCAGCTTCTTCTTTATTTCTATATACTTAACTGCAGATGATGCATAGTTATTCTTAGCTAGAACTATTTATCTTTAGGGTTTGAAGAAACAACATTGTCTTCATTTATAGTTGGTTAATCTTGGTTGCCACAGAAGACCACAGAGTATCTTCCTTACAGCCATCTACAGTAAGACTGTACAGTTAGAGAAGTGACTATAATGCTACACTCCAAAGATTAATTTTAACCCAGGTGTTACCTAAATTATTCAATATTTTGATGAGAGGATATAACAAAATGTGATTAGGAAGCAAAGGCTATGATGTTTTAAAGTTCAAATGAGGAGATGAAAATAATTTAGACTTCTGGATAACTGAGCTAAGCAGAGGAAACCGAAATGGTATGCTAGGTGGGAAGATGGTCTGAGCAGGAAGGCAATGCTGTTGAACTGACAGGGAAGTCTTAGGTGAGAACGCAGCAGAGCCGAGTTGCTCTGGCACATAGGGGTAAGAAGCAATGTAGTCTGACAAAACACACAGCAGCTTAGAAACCCCTCAACATCTGGTCTCACCTCTGCTCTTTTAGGTAAAGTTTGGTTTTGTTTGCCTTTCTTTCTCAAGCTGTTGTCCTCAAAAGTGTTTGTTTAAAGGGAAATTAGCCAGCTAAGGAGATTTAGTGCTATGATATTGACACATTGTTTCACACACCAGTAAAGTTGATCATCAATCAAAAATATCAAAGTGGTAATAAAGTAGTCTTAATGTAGGCAAATCACCAAGATAGGGTGGTTATTTTGCATAGAAAAAGAAGAAAAAATCTTATAAAGTAATTGATGATTGTGTTACTCATCTTTTTATCTAATGTATGTCTGATGCTTCATTACAGAAAAACATTGCAAGGAAATTCAACCACTGTAACTGTAAAATATTTAGTAGTTACAAAAAGCTTAATAAAACCTATCTTTGTATATGAAATGAATAAACATACCTTCCAGGAAACAGCCAAATACTTTATTCCTGGCTGTCTTGTTGTGCAGTACTATTGCTCCACATGTCTTTTGCCAGTTTGACATGACAACAAACTATTTCCTTTTCTAGAGAAACAAAAGGATAAATGAATGTATCTGTCACTTTTGTGTCCCTTGTGTGAGGGGAGAGGGTACTGACCACAGCACTTCTTTGCTTAGTCTGTTCTCTGGATGGTTTAAAACATTATTTTAAAATTGCATTTAAAATGTATTCTTCTCTAGAAAAACAAACAAACAAAAGCCTGCTTCCTTATGTACAACCAATTTAAATACAGCACAGGAAGGAAACAGCCTAGTAGTCTTCAAATTTGTACGTGTGGAAATCCAAGCCATATTTACCCCAAACCATGGGAAGGGATCAGTTAAAGAAGTACTAGGAAGAGGATGCCAGAGCTCCAGACAACAGCATGAAACAAAGTGTGGACCAGCTTGACACCATCTATGAACCAAGTTTTCACTTTTTTAACTGTATTTTGTAACACTGAGAAGAGTGGCTGCTACACCATTGGGTCATGCTGCCACCCAGAGGGACTTCAACAGGCTGGAGAAATGGGCTGACAGAAGCCTCATGGAATTCAACAAGGGGAAGTGCAAAGTCCTGTACTAGTCAGTCCTCCAGACACAGATAGAAAACAGGAGATGATGTTCTGGAAAGCAACTTTGCAGGGGAAGACCTGGGAGTCCAGGTGGATGCCAGCACTCTGCCCTCAAGGCTAATGGTATCCTGGGCTGCATTAAGAGCGGTGTTGCCGAGAAGCTGAGGAAGATGATACTTTCCATCTCAGCACTGGCGAGGCCACATCTGGAGTACTGTGTCCAGTTCTGGACCCTCCAGCACAACAGAGAAATGAAGATACTGGAGAGATTCTAGAAAACAGAGGCTCACCCTGCATATGAGGAAACTTTTTTAATGTGAGGGTGACAGCCCTGGCACAGGTTGCCCAGAGAAGTGGTGGAGCCTCCATTCTCAGAGATCTTCAAAAGCTGTCTGCATGTGGTCCTGGGCAACCAGCTCTTGTTGACCTGCTTGAGCAGCAGTGGTGGCCAAGGGGAGCTGCAGGGGTCCCTTCCAAGCTTAACCATTTTGTAATCACCAGGTAACAAAGCACAAGTCCTTCTCCTCTGACAGCCTTGGAGGAGGGGAGTCAGGGTGCACTGTTGGTGCTGGAGAGGTTGATTACCAGGATTGCCCCACCTGCATTTCTCTGATGCCCATCTCTGCTGGGCCTTTGGGCTCAGGGGCACCAGCCTCTCGTCACCGGACCTGACAAGTCTGAGGCCTTCTGCTTCTGCAAGGGCACACAAAGATGGCCAGTGTCCTGTGAGGCCATTTAAAATTATCTGTCATGACACATGGAGGAAACAAAGCAATGTACTACTTTTAAGATGTCATCCAAACAGAATTATTCCTGACTAGTGTGTTAGTCTGCCTTCTCCCTCTGCTATGAAGATGTGATTGTGGTCATGAGTTTTTGATGAACTGTTCACTTAAAAGTAAAAAAGCTTTATCCAAATTCCAAAGAGACTCTGGAGAAGAGTTCCCACTTACGTCAGTGAAGAATAAATCTAGCTATAAACTTTGCAACCAGTTTCACATGATACTCTGCAAATGCTTCAGAGCTTCCTTTTCTCCTTACCTTTCATGAGAGAAATCAAACTGAAATAGAGTGAACTGTCAGAGAGAAATGTACTGGACCAGATTCACACGTCCTGCAAATCCAGAGTTTATGACTGCAGTACATTCAGGATGAGCTTGACTCTTAGGAGATTTGATGAAAAGCTGATTGTTAACAAATCAAGAAGAAAATTCATGTTCTTTACATTAGCTTGAAGATCTTTATTTTCATGTAACTTAAGTGCAACTGTGCTATCACAGCCTTGATCTCTGCTTGAGAATTCCCAGTGTTTTACCACTCAGAACATATAAATCAGCTTCACTCTAGATTAGCTGCTCTGCCTAATACCAACAGCATGTTTATTTACCCACAGCTTTTTAACCTTGACATGACAGATATAGTTTAAAAAAAGAACATACAAGAAACCTCACTGTTCACTTGAGAACTTAGAGAAAACAGCAATCAGTAGACAAATGACCTGAGGTAATGACATTTGGTTGCAAATGTCTTTCTGGATACAGATAAAGTAAGAATTTGAGTCATTAATCAGAGTTGTGATTTCATTGACAGGCCAAAACACAAGAATCTCCCACATGAGTTCCTTGGGTTACTTCTACCTTCTCTCCCACACTCTGCTCATGCCTCACAGAAGCAAGTCTTTAGGAATCACCGTGCTCTTCCTAGTGTTATCATATTCTACACAGAGGATGACTATTTCCCAAAACTTCTGCTTTAAGATTAAGAAACTTTCTGAGATATAACTGTGCCCCAGAGAAGAGTTCACAGTTTTTACACTCAAACAGTTCCACTAGAAAAACCAGCGGCCACTCAACAGCTTCCTTCTGACAGCCACTGTACATTTCATGATTAGACACATAGAGAGGTAATGCATTTACAGAGACCTCCAGGATCCCCAAAACAGCCAGAATACAACATGTACTAGCAGCTAAAGCTCTTTTCATGGATTCAAAAGTCATGCTTTGAGATCACTAATCAGCACTGTTCATATTAAAAGGAGTCCACAAAAGATACAGCTTCCCAGTTATATCCCACCGGTAGTTTTCATGGCCTCCCTGTCGGCTCCTGACTCTGGGCAATAGGGCCATGTTCCCTCCACGGGCCATTGGGTGAACACTCCAACCAGCAGATGGGAATGTGAAAAGAAGAAACTGCTGGCAGTGGAGTATTGCTGGAGGTGCCACCCAGCTATCATGTCAAGGTCAGTTATTGGGCTGTGATGCATCCAACAGAGAGGTAAAGGGCAGAATACCTTCCTTATGAAGTACAGGGAGATGAGGTATGAGTTAGGTGCTTGACTGTACAGCACTGTCCAGACTTGAACCATTCTGGCCTGCCCAGAAGCAGACCACCAAGTCCACAGAAATCTTTTAACTGAAAAAATATAAGCACCTCAGGACTCTAGATGACTTCTGGGCTAGATTCAAGTTGCAAGTAGTTCAGAAGATCTGTAATTTGGGCTTTGGTGTCCCCAGGTCTCACGTATTTAGTTTCCAAGGCTTTTAGTCATATTAAATGGTCTTAGTATTAAGTGTGTCTGGCTATCTGGTCTCACTGATGAACGCAAGCTGACCTTGAAAGGGATACTTACTGGAATTTTTTCTTTTTTGCGTGACTGAAAACTTGGAATGCAGCTCTTCACAGTACAGTACATTTGCAGCAAGTTTAGACAGTCTAAAGCTCCTGCAGCTGAACTCATGATTTCACAAAACCAACAAAACCAGCAAGAACGACATTAAGGAAGGTATTAGCCTTATTTTGATAAAACTGTTTGTTGTAAAAGACAACCTGCTGGCTATTTACATTTAGCTGAGGAGCCTTTGTTTGGGTTTACATTGTATATCATGTGATAACATCTTCATCCTCTGAGCTCTTGTTCCGCTAAGGAACACTAAGGAAACCACTTCCTCTGGGAAGTGGTTTCTTATTGTTAGTTATTATATACTTGAATATTAATAATGAAGTTAAAAAAAAATAATCCAAAATTACATTATCATAGTACACAAGTCCTGTCATTCTATTAATAAAAGACAAAGAAGTCAAGAATATTAAAAAATTACACAAACATTTGAATTACCTTGGACATAGAAAAAAGTTTGCAGATCCTTCAACTAAGTTGCAGCTGACCTGGAAGGGTGTACTCAAAGCTTTATAAATCCATATGTTATGCTCACACCTAAATAACCTGTTGACTTCATTTTTATTTTGTTTGGTCAGGCATGTTAATGTTACATTACAGTTATGATATCCTGATTGTCTTAGCAAATTTAACAATTGGTTAACTTCCAAAAGCCATATGCTATCTAAAAGCAAAAGCATGCATTGTTGGTTTATACAACACTTGTTTATTTAACCTTGCTACAGAAATCTGTCATGTAGTCTTCCCAGGGCCCATTAAAAAAAATAAACCTTCGTACTTACAACTTGTTTCAAAAAATTAAATAGTAGAAACTTTCTCACTTTTTACAAGAACAAAGCTAGACCTAATACAAGGCCTGAGAGCAATGTGCATTATAAAAAAAAAAAAAAAAAAAAAAAAGTGAAAACAAACAACCAAACAAAAAAGATAAAGAGGATTGAAAAAGAGCAGAACATAAACTATACAAATTTCTTTTAAGGGGGATTGTAAATAAAATATATTACAAAAATTTATAAAACTTTTTTTGGAAAATATAGATAGAACTCCAGTGAATATAAAAATTAAAATTAATAAGATAATATAGACTGGATTTGAATGTAGGAATAATAGATTTTTTTAAGTCATAGATAACGGACAGAAATTTATCAGAATATGTTGTTATGGCATTCTTGAAGATCTGGTTAGCAGTTATTTGGTTATATAAAAAAGCTGACAACTGAATTAGAAACTGCCACAACATGACAAACCCATGTTTCCCCTAGTTAAGACAATAGCTCAGGTTCCTGTATACCATGGTTTCTGATGCAGAAGATCTACCAAGGTCCTTTGTAATTTTTCGTTTCTTCCCTGCATTGCAATTTGAATTTGAAAAAGTTATTTTTCTTGGTGGATGGCTCTCCTTATTGCTGCAATGGATCCTTTTGCCATTGTAACCAGGAGAGCTGAGATACGTCAATGAACAATCAGAATAAAATTAATAAGAGCTTACTACCCCACAGACAATTTCTTAGTGGTGATTTCCACTCCAGGTATGCCAAAGACCCAGATTTTATCCACCTGCTGTGTTGGGTCTTTCTAGTTACATTGTTTCACTACCCAGATGGAATTAAACAATTACTGATTCACATGAGTATTACTTTTGAATTTGTACTGCTTCAGCCCTCAGATATCTTTCAACTCCCAAGTAAATTATACAGATATCTGGCTGACAGCTTACAGAATTCTTTTGGGATACACAGAGCAAAGCAGGAAACGGAGGCGAGGATTAAATTAACAAAGATTCATTAGGATGGCATCAGACATAATACCAGTACCTTCTAATATCTCCCCAAGGATTTTCAAGTATTTGGCATACACTGATCTCAAAATCTGGCTTCAGAAGGGTGTTCCATACCTTACTTTATTTATTTAAAAAAAAAAATAAATAAAAAAATTAGAGCAGATTACAAAAGAGAGATGGAAAAGATTTATGCACTGGTCCATCAGATTGTTCTCTACTGCATATTTTCTAATCCAATCTATCTTTAAAGGTCTCCACAGACATCTATATCTCCCTATTGGCAAGTGTTCCCTGATATTAACTACAAATGTTCTCTTTTTTTTTTTTCTTTCTTTTTTTTTAGTTATTCTACTATGTTCCACACTAAATAATCACACTCTATACATTTTGACAGCCTTCAAATATTTGTAGAATATCATGACCTACTTTGTCACCACCTACCTTCTACATTTAGCTCTTTTAATCTTTACTCAGAAGTCAGTTTCTTTCTCCTGTCCATTCTATTTACTTTTTCGTAATATGGAACTTTCATCTAGAAGAAGTGTTTACCATATTCCTGTTACTCTAGAGTTAATAATATTCATAATTATCATACTAGCAAATGTCAAAAATCATAGAAACATAGAATCATTTAGATTAGAAAAGACCTTTAAGATCATTGAGTCCAACCATTGACCTAGCACTGCCAAGTCCACCACTGAACCATGCCTCTAAGCACCACATCTACATGTCTTTTAAAAACCTCCAGGTATAGTGACTCAGTCACTTCCCTGGGCAGTCTGTTCCAATCCTTGACAACCCTTTCAGTGAAGAAGTTTTTCCTAATATCCATCTAAACCTCCCTTGGAACAACTTGAGGCCATTATTCTTGTCCTATCACTTGTTACTTGGAAGAAGAGACTGACACTCACCTTGCTAAAACCTCCTCTCAGGTAGTTGTAGAGAGTGATAGGGTCTCCGCTTGAGCTTCCTTTTCTCCATGCTAAACAACCCCAGTTCCCTCAGGCACTCCTCATAAGGCTAGTTCTCTAGACCCTTCACCGGTTTCCTTGCCCTTCTCTGGACACACTCCAGCACCTCAATGTTTTTCTTGTAGCAAGGGGCCCAAAACTGAACACAGGATTCGAGGTGAGGCCTCACCAGGGCTGAGTGCAGGGGGATGATCACCCCCCTGGTCCTGCTGGCCTCACTATTTCTGATGCAAGCCAGGATGCTGTTGGCCTTCTTGGCCACCTGGGCACACTGCTGGCTCATGTTCAGCCAGCCATCAGCCAGCACCCCCAGGTACTTTTCCAAAAGGCACCTTTCCTGACGCTCTTCCCCAAGCCTGTAGCGTTCCATGGGGTTGTTGTGACCCAAGTGCAGGACCCAGCACTGAGCCTTGTTGAACCTCATGCAACTGGCCTTGGCCCATGTATCAAGCCTGTCCAGATCCCTCTGCAGAGCCTTCCAACCCTCAAGGTGATCAACACTCCCCCCCAACTTGGTGTCATCTGCAAACTTACTGAGGGTGCACTTGATCCCCTCATCCAGATCATGGATAAAGATATTAAACAGGACTAGCTCCATCACTGAGCCCTGGGGAACAGCACTTGTGACTGGCTGCCAGCTGGATTTAACTCCATTTATCATCACTCTTTGGACTCGGCCATCCAACTGGATTTTTACCCAGAGGAAAGTACACCTGTCCAAATTACGAGCAGCCAATTTCTCTAGGAGAGTCCTGTGGGAAATGGTGTCAAAGGCTTTACTAAAGTCTAGGTAGACAACATCCATAGCTTTTCCATTATCCACTAGCCGGGTGTCCTAGTTATAGTGGCTGGGACCAGTTTATCACTGTGTGGGTGTAACTGGAACTGTGTATTCTATACCCTCT
>JAVJGI010000057.1:14977634-14988358 GCA_035590275.1 Ibycter americanus | reverse complement strand
CATGAAAAAGGTGAACTGGCTTCACTGGCTCCACTGTCTTCCTCATTAGCTGTTACAGATACGCTCTTTTTGTTTGAATTAACTGAACTTTAGCACAGGCAGATGCTCAGCCAGTAGGCCTAATCAAAGTTAAACCTATTATGTGAAGCTATCAGTAAAAACTCAGCACCAAGCCAAAAAAAAAACCAGTTTGGCTACAGCCTGGGCTCATAAGCAGGTGAAAATGCAGTAAGACAACAGAAAATCTGACTATAAATCCAACACTGTATGCTGCCAGTATCTGAAGCCATCAGAGCCCCTTGAGCTCTCCATCCATAGCGACTGGCTGCGTGGTAGTGATCACCCCTTGAGCAAGGATGCCTCTCAAGGTTACCTCTTGAGGCTGAGAGATCCTTTACCTGACACCAGACATCAGTGGGTTGGTAAGTGACATTTTTTGCATGCACATATCACTTAAGATGTATATAGTAAACTTACGTGATGATGTTTGTATCTCGTACTAACTTTTAGTGTAGTATAGAGTATTGACTGCCCATCCATCTATACTTATGAAATATTTTAGATACCTAAATTTACTGATTAAACTCAATTAACTACTAGATCAGATCTGTCTGAGTGATCTCTGACTCTTCTTCTGTGATATTAGCTGCCCTAAATAAGAAGCCTACACTACTTATTTAGTCACTACAGTCTCCGTAGCATGGATCTCATCTCAGGGGTTTTGTTAATAACGACGTGGACATTTGCCTTCTTGGAAGACCACTCCTGCAGAGCCTGAAGCAGTAAAACCCTGCTGTGTGCTGCACTGTCCTCTGCTCCTGCAAGAAAAGCTGACTGTACACTGTCAACCAGCAGCCAAAGCAAAACTGTAACTACAGCATGCTCAGTCCCAACCACCCATCAACAAGTGGACATGGATTTGAACAAATCTTTCACCTAACTCAGCTTTTAGACAAACCCAAACCACAGGCTCAGCATGCATCAGGCACATCTCTTGTCAAATGCCACTTCCTTGACATTTCTGTCCCCACTGACAGGTTCTGCTCATAAGCATACCAGGACAAATGACATCCACTGTAAACAAGGACCAGCATTATTTACGCTCATGTAGCTGAGGTCAAAGTGTGTCCTTCCCACACACCACAAAAGCAAAGATACAGTAGGGTTTATTTTTATGTGGTGTCAAGTCTTTGGAATCAATTAGAGTTACTACTATTTACAGATGTCAGAAAAAGAAAGGCTGAATGAGGATGTTTGACAAGGTCACGGGAAAAAGGATGATTTGCATGCTGATATGCCTAGGGAGAACTATGTCTTTATTCCACAATGAAAGCCCTGCCAGCAGTGTGATGGCTGATATAATGAATAGAAGATGCAGAGGCTGATCACGACTGCAGAAAGGATGTGACTACAAAGATGGAAAGAACGAAATCAATTAGATGAACCCAAGAGAATTCCAAAAGGGCAAGCGATTGAAGGCAGCTCATGCACATTCACTCATAAAGAACATTTTTAAGGAAAAAGTAACTCTACAGCAGATAAACTGCAAATCCTGGCAGTGAAAGGCTGATAATTTTCCAAGCCTGTTTCTCCTCCTACTGCAATTCAGTCAGGCAACTGAGCAACAATACCAAGGTTTTAAGACATCAGCACCAGGGCTTCATATAGTAAGCAAAAACAAATTATCTCATTGATATCAGAGGTTAAAGACTTAATCCACAGGGTGCTGGTGCTGGTCAGGCTCTTTGCTCTTTCATTTTCACAAACAGGCCTACCTGCAGGCTGTCTGTGCTGGGTTCCCGTCCTCCACTCATGTGACCGCTCCTGCCCACATACCAAGCGGAGAGACTGATTAATGCATCCATTGGGAAGTGACTATACTTCAGGCAGTTTCTCAGTTTATTGACTTGAGTGAAAGCAACTCAGCCCTTAGTAGCCCAAGGGTTAGAGCTCATGCAAAGGTAATGATAACATGGAAGGATCTCAGCTAACCTTCAGCCTACCAAACTCCAGCCTCCTTATGTGGAGTTCGGGGAGGAGACTGATGAACAAAACTTACTTTTATGAAAGCATAAATATCAAGAAATCAAGTTCCAGTAGAGCTTTCAAGGGCTTTCACAGAGCTTTAAGCAGAAAATAGATCTTCAGCTTTAAAGACTGAAAGGGTGAAGTGTGATCACTCTGTTACCCAGTCATTACAGCATAACAAGGAGGATTCCTTCAGCTCAGACTCAACAAGGTGAGGATGTTCAATATAAAAGCACCGAGACTGGCACGCAGAACAGAGCCTGCTGAAACCTCCCACTTAAAAAGCAGAACTTAAGCTCAAAGGAGGAGGTTATATCAACCTGGATATACTAAGACAAAAATCTTCCTATGAACTTTGGTAGTACTTATAGGGGAAGAAAATGGAAAAGTTACCAGGGCACAGCTACCTTAACAACAGCCAAGAGCAAATATCCTCTGTGGAAAAGTAATGAAGTATGATGAAACACAGAAGCAAATGTAGGAACTGGGAAATACCAGAACTAAATGTTGCTTACAGGGCCAGTTGCTTGTGTTCAAGAGAGGTGACTTCAAACCTAGCCAATACGTTAGAAAGTTCTTCAGCTCCTCTTATGCATCCTTCCTGGAGAACGGGAAAAATAAATTGTCTTAGTCCTGAAGCTACAAGACAGGTCAGTAAACTTGAGATGACCATGAATAAGCTTGAGTCAGAAATTTGATGGGGAATTTAGCCATCAAATCATTGGGCTTCAACACAGAACTTAGTAACTTTGTCATGTACTCCAATATTTTAGGGGGCTACAGACATGCATCAGGACAATTCAAAAATGTGTCTCTTTAAGACTGTCTACATCCTTCCACTAACACACTTCAAGGTAAATGAAAAGTCATATAGTTGGTGCTAGCATCATACAAACTTATAGACAACATGCATCTCAGTAAGGATCCCCCTCAAAAATCTTAAGTTTCTTCACTTTTTTATGTCTGTATCTAGCCCTCAAAATTCAGAGCAGATCTACAATGCTACTCTTCCTGAATTACATTTAAAAGGCCTCCTTAAGTCTGGAAAGTGCCAGAACTCCCTTACAAAAAAGATATAGGATGTGGACACATACAATGGCTTAATTCAGACCAGGAGTAGCACCTAGCTCATTACATTATAGCTAGTAAGTCATCCTTAGGGAAGGGCTAAGAAACACTGTAATGGTCCTCCACTTAACTCAACCCCCAACCCCTCCCCCCCCAAAAAAAATGTTGCTTAGGGGTTTGGGGTTTTTTTTCCCCCTTCCTCTCAGCCTCCAGCACTTTGTGGTTCTGGAACAGCCTGAGCTGGAAGTGCTGTATTTGTGCTTAAAAAGTAAGAGGCTTTTTCTGTGGTTAGGATGATACTTTTGTATGCGTTTTTTTCAAAGCTGCTCATCAGAGGAATGTTTGCAAACATCCATTGCTGCCCACTATTAACAACAAGAGAGTAGGCTTGTTGGGTTAAAATCCAGGTCTGGGAAAGTGGCTGCTCTGTTCACAAGTATTGTTCTTCCTTACTTTTTCACAAATAATGTTCCCTTCGCATTTCCTTTACATAGTTTGTCTTCATAGTACTTCCAAAGTATCAAGAAAGGGTTTTAAAAGAAATTACAGTTTCCACGATGAAAATTCCTCCTGAGGAAACACGTAGAAAACAAGAAATACTACCTTTTCCTAGTCATTTTTCTAGATTTGTTCACTTTCTTTCAAAAGTGAGGAATATCTGTGAAAGTTTTGCAAGATCAAATACGACAAATTGTTGTGGGGGACACTTGAAGCTCAGTTGGGTTACAAAGTGCATGAAGGCTTGGCAGTTAGCATGGTTATTAAATTAAGTTAGTTAACTTAGTTATGACTGGCATTTTTTAATTATTTTTAGTTGTCTCATAGACCTTCAAGAAGAACAGCAGGACCCCAAAACACTTAAGAGAAATATGAAAGCTGCCTTTGAAAAGACCAAGAACATAGGATATTTCACAAAAGAGAGATTTGAAGGGGAAAGCATCATGGACATGTGACACATGAGGTCTGAAGTCAGCAAAAGCCAGATAAGCATAGCAGCATTTAGCCATTGAAACAACCAGTTTCCCCACAAGAAGTATTTTTGTTATATCTTACTGGAATTTGCTCCCCACCCTACCAGCCCAGCAGATCCCGTTATTACTCGAGCATCAGGGCATACTGCCAGGTCAACTTTCCCAGGCTTTTCTAAGAGGGGTTAGTTCCTGCTCTCTTCAAGACCAAACAAGCAGAAGATAAAGTGTATCTGCTTAAAATAATTAACCACAGGGTGTTTTATTATTATTATTTTAAAGCTTAAAGCTAGCAAAACAAAGTCAAGAATTGATTTTTTTTTTTTTTTTTAAATTTTAAAAAAGCTTTACTTAGACACCAAGAAGTGCTGTCCATAGAGGTTACACAGGAGGTCAGACTAGATGACAGCAGTCCATTTTGACTTCTACTTTTAGAAACCAAAGAGATCTGAACCAAAGACACAGCTAACACCAGTGATGGACATAGTAGAGAGTTACCTGTCCAACCGCTTGCTTACAACCACATCATTTACCATGGAAACAGGTGCTTTGGTGCTCCCACCCTACCCCATTCCCATTGAGATCATACTCACCTGATCGTTAACTACAAAAATTATTCCACTGTGAACTGCAATGTGTGTTATGCACAACAAGGACATGTCACCCGATAGGATGATTCCCTATCCATAGTTAACACTGCCAAATGAAGTACACTGTTGTTTTTTATTATTCCTCCAGAGCAAAGAGCTGTATTAAAAAAAAAAAAAAAAAAAAAATTCACCAAAAAATACCCCCCAATCTTTTTTAAGTTTACCACCACTTAACATAAGGATTGGATGAATGCCTATTACATTATTTTGTGCAACAACCGAGACTGGAGAATACATTCTAGGAAACTTCTTGCAGGAATAAAAATATTACTGTCAGTCCTCAAATTAAAATACCACCTTAACAAGATGGTGTTGACTTCAGGGCTAGTCTTCAGAATAGCAGGGTCCTTACAGAGTACTTACTTATTTGGCAGTTAGCAACCCACTTCATTTATAATTTAGCCATTAAGTACTAACTAAACACTGACCTAAAGAGAAGATGGGTCCGAAGGAGACAACGATTCTTGGGATCTCCCATCTGTAATATGTTAGTGGCATTATGGCTCAATCAGTTTATCTTCACTGGATTCAGTAAATGAACTGAAAGTATTAATACAGCATTTCAAGATGCACTGCTACTAGCTCAAACTGCTGTGAAACTTGCCATGCTGATTTAATCACCTTGCTGCCCTGTGATCTGTTGAAGACATTGCATCACCCTTCACTGCTCTTTGAAGGCATGCAATGTAGCAAGACCTTCCACGAACTCTTCCAAACATACTCTTGTGACTCAGATTTGCACTGTTAACAGAGCTGACCACTAAGTAATCACGTAGGTTTCATCTGTACACCAAGCAAACAGCAATAACTTCCTTCAGAATCAGGTTTTTCCCACAAAATAGATTTCAGAAGCTGGAAGTGCTTGAATATTCATTGTTTTCTGGTACTTGTGTTCTCTGGTAACATCCTAGTATAAGAGTTGATAAACTAATATTAAAGAGCTTAAATAAAATACTTTGTTATAATTGAGAGTAAGATTATTAACTGTCTTAGGTTGGGATTGTTGGGGTTTTTTAACCTATCATCTAAAGGGCCATCTTAAAGAACTGGATTTAGCAGAAAGTTTTAAATTTTAAGATAATCTGAATCCAATTACCATCTCAAGTATGGCTTTGGGTGAAATACCAACACTACATTTGGTCAAATGGAAATGTACTAGGTTTGTCTGGGACAAGACCTTGTAGGTCACGTGAATTATATCCTTTCCAGCCTACACTGCTGGAAGCAGCCATGATTTTCACTGTCATTTTCTAACAATGCAAGTAAGTCACATGGATTATGCTCTGGTTGCCAACAGTACTTCGTGCCTCATGCTGAAATTCTTTCTCTTTGCTATTTCATGTCACTGGACAACAAACCACAAGAACTTCAAATTACAGGAATTCTTACAGTTTATTTGCATTAAAGTCTTTTGCTCTAGTAACTTGAGGTCTGCTGCTTTACACTACAAATCATTCCCAGTTTTCAAGCCTGTTGACTCACTGATTCATACTGAATCATATCCAGTGTTTCCAACTGGTTTTCATCTTTATGTACTACTTCTTTGCCTTTAAGTCAATCTCTCAAGCATTGTATACAAAGAAATCAAAGACTGCTGCACATGAACACGACAAACATGCATGCTCAACTTACCTGTCTGCATTCAGTCCCTTTCCCAGGAAAACGGGTTGATTTGAATGCATGAAAAACTGCATGTCAATTCTGTTACCCGAAAAATGTCCCATCCTGCCTCCCTCCCCTTTATTTTTTTAAACCCCATCCCATCAACTTTGGCACTTTCTCTTTCTTTTGATCAGCCCAGAATAAAAGTAGCCATTAGCACAGCCATGTAATGCTCTAGGCTATTACTCTTCAGTTCTCAAAACATCAAACTGTGTTGAGAAAACGCTGCATGGTGTCACTTCATTTTGTGAAAACCTTGGAGGTTGGATGTTTATCAGAACAGCAACTGCAGCAACAGCTTCAGCCAAATGCGATGCTGGCTGGAACAACACAAAGCTTTCTGCAGAGCATCATTACCTAGGCATGCAGTTCCCCAGTCTCTCCACTTGTCCTTCCTGAGTAGGTCCTGTCAGATGTACCAGACTGTGGAGTTAGAGTGAGGAATCTGTCTATTTTGGAAACTCAGAATGGAGGTGATAGTGGGGTAGAAAACATATTTCCCAAACTTTAGCCTCAGACTTCATAGGATCATGGTTAAGAAAGGTCCTGCATGTTCTGTGCTTTCTTTTCTTTCTCCAAGTAAGAGCAGGAGGAAAATTCTGCAACACACACAAACACACCCATTGTTGACACTGGCTTTTAAGGATGTCCCACTGGGTGACTGATTTCAGTCCTCTTGTGGGACCACCTTTTATGTCCTGCCAATGAATTCAGCTAGAAATGCTGAAGAACCTAATCTGAAGCAGGTGACAAGAGCAACTCTGTACAGAGATCAGAAGATCAGAATTCCTTTCCTTTCTCAGAATAGAGAAAAAAATAAGTTGCTCTTTCTGGTAATATTTATAAGCAGCCTACTTTAGAAAGGAAAAAATTTCCCTCAATGAGCAGATTTGTTCTTCCAGGGTATTGCCCAGTTCTCCTCTGGCCAACATTACTCCAATCACATCAAACTCAGCTTAGCATTTGCAGTACCACTTGACTCTCTGGTGTAATGCTTTACATCATTATCACTCATTTCAATGCTCTTTAACAAAGTCATAGTAACGGAGCATAATTACTATATCCATTCCAATCACGAAAAGAAGAAACATGGAGTAAACCATGAAGACTGGACAGAATGCATATATAGCTAAGTGGAAAGATACCACTATGGGTACACCAGACTGAGTCATCCCTTTTCCTATCTATCTACCACAACATGAAAATCGACAAGTTTCCAGCACAGTAGTTTTATCTGTTCAAATTCCCGACAAATTCCTGACAAATTCTCCTGCACAGAGGGATGGAAAACACAGAGAGGATCACAGAAACATCATTTTGGCAGAACTTCTGGAGTTCTCTAGTCCAAA
This sequence comes from Ibycter americanus, assembly GCA_035590275.1. Taxonomy (NCBI): domain Eukaryota; kingdom Metazoa; phylum Chordata; class Aves; order Falconiformes; family Falconidae; genus Ibycter; species Ibycter americanus. The sequence continues at coordinate 14,980,633 of JAVJGI010000057.1, read as the reverse complement.
CTCCTGTTAAAGACAGGGCTATTACCAACAACAGATCAGATCAGCCATAATCCAAAAATATTCACAATGGACACCCAGAACCTGTTTGGATTGGTGACATGTTCCAGAATTGCACTGCCTGCCTACTGAAAAAGTTTTTCTAAATATCCAGGCAGAAACTGCCAAGCTGTAATTTGCTGTCCCTGCCCCTTGTTGCCTCATCTGTCACTGCCACATTTAGTTTTGTCATCTTACCTGAGAGGAGAGCTGTCGGATCACCCATTAGTATCCTCCTCACCACATTAAGCAAATTCAGCTCCATCAAACTCTTCATGGGAACGTGCTCTAGACCTCTGTCCAACTTACTGCCCCTCTACCTCTCTGTTGTTTCCACTTCCCCCCATTTCCCTGAAAATGGAGACCCAAATCCAGGCACTGTTCTAGATGGACCTCCCCAACACCAGCAGTGAGAGCAGAGCCAGGGAATATGAGTTTTCACTCCCACAATGGTAGACAGCAATGCTCACGTTACAGACCCAGTGGAGGGGATGGGAAGCTTTGAACCCTCTCCCCAGCTTCAGAGATGTGTCAACAGAGTTTATTTCCGTAGATATTGATTTGGGCCAAAAATATATCGTTACAGGCGATTTGTTAACTGTTGCAGACATAATTCATCCCCTTTTGTTCTTTTCTTTCCTTTACAGAGATACCACTTCACAAATTATTTTCCCCTTCTAGCATGGAAATCCATTCCCAGGGAATTAAAGGAAACAAATTACTGTCTATTATGATGTTGCAACTCCTAACCACAGGATTCAGCATCAAGAAGTAAAGAACAATTATTAGAACATCAGGGCTTAACTAAACATTTCAGTATTTGGCAAGGCATCCTCTGAACCAACAAGGAAACAGACAGCCATGCATAGCATGCTCATACTTGGTAGCTATAAAATATAATTTGAACAGTGTTTTAGAACTTAGAATTTTAGTAACATTATACTAGCTTCTAGCATAGGTGCTGTGATACTAAAATGAAGCACTTTAAAAAAATGGGGGTTTAGTAATTTGCTATTGTTAAAACATGTACTAGTACACAGTTTATGCTTTGCACAGATCTTCACAACAGTTCATGGCATTTTTTTGACTGACCATATCTTTATCAGTTGCTCTGGCAACGATGTTCTGTGAGAAGCAGAAGTGCTGACCTAGAGGCCAGCTCATACCTCTTCCCATTAGGCTTTCTCCTGCTGTGCTTCAAAGTGAAGATATAAATCCCATCTGCAAGATTCAGAGCTCAGCCTGTACACTCAGTCAGGCCAGAATAGGCCAAGCTTCAGAAGCCAATTCAAGCTTTCTCAAGAGAAGGGAGTAGTTTTTGCTGGAATGAAAAGTTTGATGCCTCTTAAAAAGCTGGCATGTGATGTCCTTTTGGATACAAGAGGTCAGGGTGCTCAGAAAAAGAAGTCAGTTTCAAGCCATAGACATCAAAACCACACAAAACTTAGATTTGTCAAAATAAGAAAACAAATTAATTGATATTTACAAGCTGTGAAGATCCCAGATTGAAAGGCTACGTGCATGCAGAAACCACATATGATATACAACAGATAAAAATCTCATCTCCATTACTGTCCTTTCCATGTATCACCAAGTTTGCCACCTTTTTAATATTTAACCATCCATAGTGTTTGTACAAGCTACAGGTCATTAACCAGCAGCCACTGTGTTCCAGATCTGCAGAGCAGATGGGACTTCTCAGAAGGAGTCACTGGCCCTGAAGCAGTTCCACCCTCCCAGGAGACACAGTCCTCTTTTTGCAGCCTGGCTTCATGGTGTGGAAGAGATTTCTAATACCCCCTGCCTTCTTAAACTGAAAACACACAGCCCTTGAGGGCTGGCCAGCCCTTGCCTTCTCTGACACTGCCACAGACAGGCTGGCACCCAGTCACCACAGACCCAAGGCAGAGCAAATGTCATGGTCACGCTCCATGCTGAAACCTTTTCTATGTTGTCTACTCAGCTACAGCAAGAGACAGGGTGGAAATCTCACTCATGAGCTGGCCTCAGACCAGACTTTGCTGTGATGGCCACAGGAGGACCTGTCCCACAGCAGCAGAGCCCCAGGGTCCTACCTGCAGCCTTAGCTCCATACCCTGACTCAGCACACCAGCTGCTCTTCTTTTCCCATTCAGGGTCCTGCAGAAAACCAACATTTTACACACTATAAAGCCTTTCTGGTTTTGCTGTATCATTTCCCCTTGTCCAAAAGGAACTAAAAAAAAAAAAAAAAAGATACTATAGTCTCCTTTTTCTGACCTGTGAGGCATCATCTCCCCTCCCAACCTGAATCAAACACAGCAGCCCAGCTCCACCACCTGCCAACATGATCCTCCCTGTCATCATTCAGGCCAAAACAGCTACTACCTCAGAGTTTTTTCTTTTCTCCCTCTCATGCCTTCGTTGCCTCAAGGAAGCTTTGCAATGCAGCAGTTGCAGAGGTGCAAAAGGAAAAGAGGGTCCCACCCCACTAGGCTGTTCTCTACCCTTCTCCTGCAGGGTAGAGATGCTCAAGGACATTTTCTGCATCTTCCTTCTTCAGAGAAATCAGAGGAAGACAATCACACTTCCCTTCCCTCCAGGCCATCCTGTGAGCCCCTTCCAGTTGGATCTAATAGAGCCAAATGGCTTAGATCAGCTGGAGGGGCAGCTGCTGATCAATGGCAGACTGCATGGGGCCAGCTTCTCCTCCAGAGCCAGCCAGCCTGTGAGCTCCCAGCGGCACCAGGCCCAGCACAGCTTGTGTGACTGCTGAAGCCAACAACAAGTATTTTGTTTAGCATGACAGGTACATGTAATCAGCAGTGCATTAAATCAACCAGCTTTAAGTGGCACAGACAGACACATCCCTCTCCACTGTATGACCTGATTTTTGGTGTCTACAGCAGCAAATGATTAGATGACCAATTAAACCTCTCAAAACAGAGTGTTTCCAATTAGAATAATTAAGGGAGGTGGGGGGG
>JAVJGI010000057.1:14965116-14977534 GCA_035590275.1 Ibycter americanus | reverse complement strand
TTTCAATAAAAAACAGCGAGTCTTCTTTAGGACTCATCGCTGAAATTGGTTTGCTGCCCTGACTTTGGTAGAAGACAGAATTTGGTGTTCCTCCCACCCTGTTTCTAGCAGAGATGTGGTTTACACTGCTAAAAGGGTTGCTTAAACCAGTTTCCAAGAGGAACAAATTACGCAGTAAGAATGATTATTTCCATAGGCAAAGCTTTCTGCATTATTTGCCACCAGAACAATATTCACCAGAAGCAAAGTTTTAAGCACACACCACATTGCAGTTTCTACCAACTTCATCACTGTCTAGGTGATGCTGGGAGACAATCTGATTTACATGGTCTCAGCCAGCTGCAAGCTTCTCCTGAGTCCACCAGGTTTTCCAAATCTGACCAACCCTACTTCAGTGCTGCCAAAGACCAAAGTTAATTCATTACAGCACTCTCTTTACCTAACCTTCCCTTGCATGTTGTCACTGGTAGTCACCAGTTGGCTCTAAGCAGTCAAAGAGCAGGTGCTAAGGGCACCCCTGAGAGCCTGAGGTTTCTGACCGTGGTTTGGGGTGAGCAGAGCACAGAGCAGCTGGTGAGATCATTGCTTTCCTGCCCTTCAAAAAGTAGCAGTTGAACCATCTTGATTTACCATGAGGTCTCTTACAGTAAAACCAATCATCAATTTTGGCTTGCCTCAAAATACTGCACAGCAAATCGCAAATGAGAACTTGCAACTCAGCTGCCTATACATTAGGGCTGAGCTGACACTTAGAGGTTGAAATCTCATCAGTCTCTTCAAGGCATCTCCACGCATGAATCAGAGCACTAATAAAGCATTTTACAAATCAGACACACAGAGTTTGTTTGAAGTACTAGATAAGCAAACCTTACAGTAGTCCCTGACATTTGTCAAGGACCTATTTGACCGATTGGCCACCCATGGCCTAGGGTTTGTGTTTCCTGGCACTCAAATTACTGTGCTTTCTTTAAATGGTACTATTCTCTAAAGTGTTAATTTTTCATTCATTCTTTTAGGGTTTTTTATGATAAACTTACCATATTAATTCTTGCCTTCCACACTTGTTTCCTAGTGGTGATCTCAGGGTTCTTTAAACATAATAAAAATTCAGAAATTAAAGAGATCTTCTAAAGGGGATTCCAGTACATTCAATCCACTGTATCTCTGTACTGTCATCAGACCCATCAATGTATGTCCTTGGAATTTTTTTAAGACTGGAGTGGACAAAGACTTGAGCAACCTGATCTGAGCTCACAGCTGAACCTACCTCGCACTTGATATTGGGCTAAAGATCTCCTGAGATCCCCTACAACCTCGATTAGTCTGAGATTTTATGTCTTTTTCGTCATGGTCATTTCCGTGCCATCTGAGTGTCTTTACTCACGCATTGAGCAACATGACTAACATCTGTCACATATTGTTTGTTTTCTTCTCTCTCCCCAGGGAAAAAGTAAGGGAGGGTCTGGTACTGGTAAAGTGTTTTTCCTTTGTTTGTTTGTTTGTTTAGCATGCATGTTGCTATGTGTTTACAACAGAAAACACAAGGTCAGAGTAATTCTTCATGGAATCAGAGTGGAAGGCTTAGCGAGTATAGTGGTCCTCAGGAACAGGAAAAGTTCCTCAGACTCCTAGGTAAGACCTTGCTTCTTTCTTTGTGCTGCAGGAGCAGAGCTGGATATGATTTTCACCATGAATTTCTTTGCCTCAGGCTTAGGAAGGCTTTGAATGTGAACACTTAGATCTTAAACCTGATTCAGAATTCAGCAGGAAAGCGGTATGCAGGATAAGGCTGTGCCTAACATGCTCATGGTAACGTGCTGCTGGGAAGAATACCACTGTGTTCTGAAGATGCCTGAGCACTGATAGTTTCACACACATGTCCATGGCTATCCAGAATGAGAGAAGAAAAATGTTTAAAAACTGAACATGGGACAGTATATGACAATTTAAAGTACTCTTTCACACAGATGAAGAAAGAAAAAAGGACTGTCTACGCAATGGCTGCAAGTACTTCATCATGGCTTCTTCTGTCTACCACCCTCACCACTTGCTGGCTCAGATAGTTAGGAAGCTGGTTTTGCTAATCTCTTTTAGGATTATGAGTGCCTGAAGCTTCCCTTTCTAATAAAATATTGGGTTTAGCTCCTTACACACTTACTAAACTTTATCCATGGGGGCTGAAATTTCCCATATCTCTGACAAATATTTTGGCAAAATTTCACCTATGAAACATTGAATGACACAAGCAAAGATATGTTTTGCCCTTGTTAAAAACATGGGCAGCTCCTCTGTAAAAAAGCCTTGCCACCTTAGGGAGGCTATAAAGGAAGTTGTCAGCCTTTATTCAAGACAGATTTGTTTGTTTGCTTGGTTTTGTGAAAACACATTCATATTTGAGAAAATTGTAAGCCTCTGAGGAATCTCAATTCAGACACAGCAAGTAGTTTCTGTGATGTTTCTACCTGTGCTTCACAGTCTTGTCTCACCAGAACATGGATTCACCATAGCCAAAGGTCAGAAATAGAAGGCTCCTCCCAGCTTCTTTGGGCAAAGAAAAAGCAGCAAATTTCTTCTGTGCACACTAAGTTCTCGCTTCAGGAAAAAATGGATTAAGAAGCTGATTCAAATGCCAAAGCAACATTTAAAGGCACTAAAATGCCAACAACTTAGACTGCAGAATTGTTGTATTGTTACCTGGAAGCAAGGAGAGAGGGGATGGGAGACATACAACTTGGATCAAGCTCAGAAAAATATGACATGTAATCCTTGATGCCAGATGACTAATTTTACATTTGGCTGTATGGCAAAAGACTTTTTAATAGGTCTTCATTATCAAGCAATTGTTATATAGTATTTCCCTAAGTTTATAAAATATCTGCAAAGATTTTGAATGGTGGTTTTGTAGTTACATTCAAATCTTTGATGAAAGTGTTGAACCTGACTGAATTCACATCAAACCATACAGACCCTTCTCAGATATAATTTGATCAGCTGAGGTATCCACACTGATTCCTACTCCTAGAGATGGTCAGTTTGTCAATTGTTAATCAATTTATTGTCTGCTTGATTAATACTCAACAGGATATTTTTATTGTAATATCATGATTTATTGAATAAATCAGTATCCATACCAAAAGAAAAATAGAAGTTCCATGGGAAACCTTAATTCTGACTTTTCCTATTATTTTTAATAATTTCCAAATTATTAGTATTAATATTAGTATATATTTTATTATTATATTTTTTGTTATTATATATTTCATTATATTATTATTACTATAATTTTCTATCCCTTATTAAGGAACAATAGGGAAGTTATTATCTTTGGTTCATTTCCTTTCAACAGAGAGAGAATCCTTTAAAATCCTGTCTTTGCCATTTTCTTCTGTTGGTCTTTCAATAAGCACAGAAGAATAAAACCAATGAGATCAGTTTTAACACTCTTTTAAGATTATGACTATCACAAGTACAAGTTATTTCCAGTCTTGACCTTGGTAAGAAGGCTATGAAATGTTTGTTAAGTTTAATTTATTTTTGACAAAAACAATGCGCGTTGTTCACTGACCAATGAATGGAGTCAAATGCAAGCTGAAACATTTTCTTCTTTTGCCAGGAATGTAACTAGCAGATTTGAAAGACTCTAAAAAGTGTTTTAGGAACAGCATGGGCCAAAAGACTCTTAAAACACCCTCAATCAACCTTTTGAAGTCACTGGATTAAGAAAATCAAGGAGAAACAAAAATTTCCAATTTTGTGTTTAACCTGAGATTTTCTCTTGGTTTTCTATAGAGCATCTTCAAAGAGAACACTAATAACATTTTAAAGACTAAAGAGATGAAAAGCAAAGAAGTGTCATTTGAAAAGGAAATGTGTCTTGGGATTCAGGAAGTGCCAGGCAAGTTACAGAGAAACAGACAGCAGAAGTGAAGGAGCAACGGGAATCCACGATAGATGAAGCCAGTGGAGTGGTATAAAATAAGGCGCAGGCAGTCAGGTGGTCCAAAGGAAATTCAAGAACAGCCTGTAGTAGTTCTGAGGCTCAGTTTAGAGACCTCCAGGAATTCCGAACTGGGCTCATGGGACCCACCTGCTGGACCTCCTGTACTCCTTAAACTTAACAAGTACAGCATTGGCAGGAATGATAGCAAATCACAGACATAGTGGTTAAAGATGTGAATCAGCAGAGATAAAAAAATAAAAATAAAAATTCAAAGCCAAGGACAGAGGATGTTGCTGCCCAAGCAGATGTGACTAAGAATGTCCTTGGCTGGGAATGTCCTTGCTAGCACCTGAAATTCATTAACAGTTCTCCAAGACACCAGCATAGTTCAGCACAATTATGCTTTACTTTTCAAAGTTCTAATTTTCAGCTCTGCAACATTGATACACAACATGGCAATAGCCATACTGCATGCACCCAAGAAATATCACATGGTTTAGGTGTATTGTGGTCCTTTGAACAGCTGGTTCCCACTGATTCACTGTTTACTAAAACTTGTTTTCCATCATTGTTCCACAGTGATTTTTAGAACAGCCATTGTAAGGATTACTGGTAAAATAACCAGCTTGTGTTTATCTGTGTAAGAAACTCTTGCAGTAGCCGCTATCCAGTAACATGGAATACTAGAAGAAAATGAAACACAGGCATTCCAAGGCTTACTTTCACAGCCTACGCTATGGTATGAACAACTAGTACCCTTTGGCTGAGAATCATCTGGATCTCCATTCTCAGGTATATCGCCAGCTATCAAATCACACTGACATTTGTTTGAAAATGTACTTTTCCTGGAATTTCCTTGAGTTCTTTCCACCCTTAAGAATGCCTAATCACACTGAAGCCACATCTAAAAGATAAATTTCATTTAAATTTCAAATTATTTAAACCACATCACACTTAAAATTATTAAATTAATTACTGAGGGTGTTTTCTATGGAAATTTTGGAACATTATTGGTTTTGGCATTTTATAGAACTGCATAATATAGAGCAAAAGGGTATTAGTCTTTATTACAGATGTGTCCCCCACAAAATGTGAAGGTGTCTAAGACTTCAGAAAAGCAAATAAGAAATTTGCTTCTCTTGCTTCTAGACATTTAGAAAAGGTGGAATTATTGTTACAATTATGGTGAGAAAAGATTTAAATACAGTTTACTGATTTCTCAACTTTTAAGCAAATGTTACCGTGTAAAATTTTTTACTTTGTAAAAAACACCGTTATTTTGCCAAGATTTTGTGCAAAATTGTATTATACATGAATAATACATGTAATGTATTATTATCTGAAACATTAGCTCTGAAAGCAGTGAGAAGCCATTGACTTAATCAGAACACATATATATATAAATATCATTTGTACAATTGGAAAAAAGAAACACAGATGCAATCCTTCCTTGGACAAAGGTAAAAACAATAGGAAACTTTCCACTGTGTCATTATTACTATGGCTGCTTGCTGTGATGCTGTAAATTGTATTGAGTGAATAACAGACAAACTGATACAGAAGGTGAATATAAGCTCCATATTTCAGGCTGTGTTGTCCATTTATAAGCTAATTTCATACTTTGCAAAAGTATTTTTAAAGAACACTTCTCTAATATTGTGAAGAGAAGTCAAAAATTGGTGGACCATGAATAAAACTGAAATCACTGGTGTTACTGAGGTTACTTGCATCAGAAAAAAAAAACACCAGGGTTCTGAAAGAGTAGCCATAATAGGAGAGATTTTGTTAAACTTGACTCTGTGGAAAATGTTGTCAAGTGTTCCAGTCCTATATCCCATCTTGCTTTAACTATAGGTCACACTTCTGAAAAGAAACAGAGTCAACAAACCAAAGTGTTCCTATTGGCACAGTTAACAGTCCTCTTTTATTTTTAGTTCAGTTGCTTAACAGGGACTATAGCGAAATAGGGCACCTGGACAAAACATTCCTCTGAATTATTTATGATTTGCTCATTCAGAACTCAGAGTGTATTTTAGTTGCACACAAAGACAAGGGATGACTTTAGGATCGTTACAATAACAGCAGTATATTAGCATAGTCATATTTGTATTGCTTCTAACTCCAAAGCAAGATTAAGATAACCTTTGTTTCAGCATCTGCTTAGAAAGCACAGGCTAAAAATATATAGGACATTTTGTCTCTCCTCTGATCTTATAAATTACTTCTATACAAACACCCACACCTACACCCATGCTTCTTATCTGTGCAGTTATCACACTTTGATCAAATGTCACAGCAGTGTAAAACACCACTTGTACTGAACATCGGGAATATTGTTGGTTTCTTTGGCTTAGACTCAAAAAATCTGGCTTTTGAATCTGCTTATTTCTGAATAGGAGTAGTCCCATTCATTCAAAAGTTGGACCTGAGTGTGTAACTCTTGAAAACCCATGATAATTTAAAATTATAAGAAATACGGATAGCAACATTGTAAATATATATGTATATTCTGCATTGTTCCTGTTGCCATAATCTGAAAGTAATTACAGTGCAGTCAGAATGCCTGTCTCTGACTGAGCAGCTAAAAAGTTTGTTCACACAAAGGAAACAACCCTCAGCCTTCTCCTTCTTATACTGAATAGAACCGAAAGATGCCAAAATACGTTAAAAGAGTAACCCTTACTTTCAAGATAGATATTCAGTGATGTATCTGACAGGAAAAACATTTCTGTTTGAAACAGAGCAGAAATTTCCTTTTAGTTCTAGCAATACTGCAAGATTGTGGAAAGTGCAATAGAATGAAAAACATACATGCATAAAACCACAATTCTTCCTCCCCCAGTAAGCATGGGGGCATTACACAGAATTAAATAACATATATTGGTTTGACTATATGGCAATTGCTTTGTATTCTAGTGATTATAACAACCTTTTTCAAACTCATTCAGTGTTACTGTTAATGTGTGGAAATAATTTTAAGGGTTTAAGAGTCAATATGCTCATGAGTTCCAACTGAATGGGACTAAGAGAGTTACTATCACAATATAACATTTTGCAGAAAAGAAAAATAAAGTGACTGTACACATTATCATGGCAAATCTTGACCTTACAGAGAAGATCCCAGACTTCTTCCTAAGACTAAAAATAATTTTGTCTGCTGATAAATTTATTAAAGTCTGTAGTGCAATTACACTAGCCAAAGAATATTGTAATCACTGGCATTAGTTACATGTGAATTGCTGTGTTGTATATAATACTTCTTTCTAACTGTATCATCCATTGCAAATATCCTAAAATCCCAAGCTAGATATTCTAAAATCACAATCTATGTGTCGTTTGTAACATGGAAGTTTATCCCTTTTTAACATTTGTGGTGTCATGTGTTAGATGTTTTCAAAGTTTTGCTTTGCAAATGTAACAGCTTAAAACCTATCTTGTTTTTGACAAAGATGTCCCTAAGGCAAAGATTCAGGTATATGATCTTTGGTTTTAAAATGCAGTAGTCCAAGACTGACAGTAACAAATACACTTTGAGAGCTTAAAGTGACAATTTAAATTCTGTTGGAAACGTACACAAGAATATTATACTTTTGACAGAGATTCCTGTCCCAAAATACATGATTTCAAGACTGTATCTTCTTCTGAGTTACTAACCCTACGGATTCTCACTTCAGAATATCAGTGAAACCCTCATAGTTACGACAAAGAAATGAGCCTGACAGATGTTGTGGCTTCTCTCATGGGATTATTCCACTGGTATTATTACTCACCAGGCTCACAGAAATGGCAGTGAAACTCGGGGTATGATCATTCCAACCTCTGTAGCACCACCAATTATAAGACAATGTAACTGTCAGAGTCTGATATTCTCTAGAAACACAAAGCGCTACTTACTTGGGATGCTGGCGAGACCGTGCTGTGGCTATGCATAGTGATCAGAAGGGATTTGTTTTCGGTCTTTTCCAACCTGAATCCTGGACACAAAATGGGACTGGGTATGTGTAAGTACATATATGAATAAAGCATCGGTACAACATGAACTGATGAAGATCAAGGACACCATTTTGATCATGTTCATCCATTTAGATTCAGTTACGCTAATGAAGTGTCACATGTTTCTGTTAGGTCAATGCCAGGCTCAAGCTGCTTCTTCATTATGGAACAATATGGCCTGTTTAAAACGGAACACACTTCCTCTAGGTGCTGCTTTGTGCCATTTCAGTGTGCCAGTTCAAAGAACAGAAATGCCTTTCCTCAACACTTTTACAAAGGGATTTATGTCATCAGTTAATGACAAATAATCCCCTCTGACACCAGCAAAACACCACTTTGGCTATTAGACTAACAAAAGTGACAATACGTTATCTGCCTAATGAGCTGGAAATACATTCACTTTGCACTCCCCTTGCAATGCAATCATTAAAGAGCCATCCAGACCCATACTTTTAGATGGGCATTTATCAAAATAAACCTTAAGCAGAGATTAAACACGATTTATCTCAATCTTACTAGATATTGCCTTTTTTCTTATTTGTATTGTTCTTTCGCTCCTAGACAAAACAATACAAGCTGTAAGATAATAGGCAAATGAGTAAGTGGTACGTGAATTTAACAATAATGGGAAGTACCTGGAGAAAGGGAAAACACTGTATAACTCAGACGTTACTTAATGAATCTAAAAAACATGCAATCCACTTGAACAAAACCTTACATCTGAGATGGGCTTTAAAAAAGGGAAAAGTAAGAGAAAACATAAAACACTGTTCTGGGGCACTTATGACTCCTCTGTTGAAGCAAAAAAGAGCCGGCATATCAGAGAATAAACAGAGCTGATTCAGTGACTTGTCATGTCACCCTGAATATGCTGATTAAAACCCTTGAAGTTATCAGAAGTTTTCCAGGTGTGATGCTCATCAGCTATTGCTCAAGCGGTGGATTAGTAGCACAGTGTGCTGAAATACTCTTTTCCATCTCATCAAATATTCACCCTCCTGAAGTTCACTTGCCCCCACCATCTGTGCTTATGTAAGCAGACAATGCTTGCTCAGCTATCCCATTGCGAGGGTTTCCATGGGCTATTTCTATTTCCTAGTTTAGATAAACAGATTTTTCATGTCTGCTGTCGCACATTCAACAGTGCTAATTCCACATAGATTATGCCAACTTTAAGCTTTAAGAGCCGTAATTGTCTGACGTCCTCTAGTTATATACCTCAAAATAGTGCTTTCTGTATTTATATATTGATATGTTCACTTCAGTGGCATGTCACACAATAGGTGACAACAATGTGGGGATGTAATCTGGTATCATAGCTGCAGGCATCCAGCTACGTCAGGTTCGTTTACTGATGTAGACATTTTTGCGAGTTGTTTCAGGAAACCAATCACTGCTTTAGACCATTTTGGCTTCTTTAGGAGAGTCAGTTGGCATCACTACATTATGTCCATGTTCAGAGAGTTTTCCATCCTCAAATCATGATCATTGCATATCCTTGCATGGTTCAGATTTGGGAATTTTGAAGCAGGAGTTTCTGCTTCTCTGAAAAGTTTTCTTTAGTTTTCCTTTAAAAGTCTGTACCCACTCAAGAAATCTGTCAACACTTTCGCCCCATCATTTAGCAAGTGTCAGCCCTGACACTGCTACTGCAGTGGCAGTACTGTACTCAGGTAGCTGTATCAGGACCTACTCAAGTTTCCCAGAGTCATAACTGGACCAGTCATGGAGCTACTGAAAAGGCAGCAGAACTTATAAATAGGAACCTGTGTCTCATTCTCATGGGTTAACCCCAACTGGTGACTAAGTACCACACAGCCCCTCACTCACTCCCCCCCACCAAAGGGATGGGAAGAAGAATAGGAAAAAGGTAAAATCTGAAAGCTGAGATAAGCACAAATTAATAATTGGAATAAAATAAATATAATAATAACATTAATAACAACAGCAGCAGTGGCAGCAATAACAATAGTAATGAAAAGGAGGGAGAAGGGGAGAGAAACAAAGTCTAAAGGGAAGGGAAAGAAAAAAACAACTGATGCGCAACATAATTGCTCACCACTTGCTGACTGATGCCCAGCCAGTCCATGAGCAGCGATCAGCAGGCTCTGGCCAGCTCACCCCAGTTTATATAATTAACATGATGTTCTACGGTATGGAATATCCCTTTCGCTAATTGGGTCAGCTGCCCTGGTTGTGTCCCCTTCCAATTTCTTATGTCCCTCCAGCCCTCTCACTGGCAGTGCCTGAGAAACTGAAGAGTCCTTGCCTTAGTACAAGCATTACCTAGCAACAACTAAAAACATCTGTATCAACATTATTCTCACACCAAACCCAAAACACAGCACTACACCAGCTCCTAAGGAGAAAAGTAATTCTATTCCAGATGAAACCGGGACAACCGTCAACAATAAAGTCCCCAAAATTTGCTTAGTCCTTCACTAACAGTCTAACCACACCATTGTGAACAGCAGTAATGCTGAAGCTTGCTTTCTGTAGTCCACTGTCAATTCACTTACAGTGTATTCATCTTGCAGAGCTTCCCAACACACTCAGTTTTGCAGGGCATTTTATGTCTCAAGCTGTTTGTTTCATGTCCTGCCAAATCAGATGAACAACTGAAACTGCCCAGGCAGATAGCTGTTTGTGCAAGACACTGAGCTGGAACTGAGACCTTAAGGCTGGGATTCATCCCACTGATTTGAGATGTCTGCAACATAGATTATGACTTCTGAGACAGCTGTCCTCAGCTCCCAGGTGGAGTAATTTAGCTGACCTATTTCTAGACATCTGCTTTAGGGTAAGATGACTTAAGCTCCAAAAGTGTTATCTGTCCCTCCGCTGAGTATAAAGGAAGCAAAAGTGACTAACCCAGCGGGGGATGTTGACATTATCAGACGTTTTCTCCAGCAAGCCTTCTGAACTCAGCTCTTCCACTCACTCCCATTTAACAAAACATGTTATGACAGGAACTACCACATCATTTCTTTTTCCCTTCTTTCTAGAACAGGTCACATTTATATTCAGCTACTCCTGCACTGAGAACAGTCATTTCTCCCAGACTAACCCAGATCTCCAGAAAAGTTGCTACTCTTTTATTCACTTACAGTATTCAGAGTAGTTTTTATTGAGCAATATCTTCCACCACTACCACTACCTACTTCCACCACTGCATTGCTCTTGCTCATCTTCATCTCCTTTTCCAAGTGGTTCACACAGTGACAGGTAAAGAAAATGCGAGCACCATTTTCCTCCTGTCTCCAGTAAGGTGAACTGTTTAGCCACACTGACCTTCAGGAAGACTACCTCTGTCCTAAAATAGCTACCTGCCATATTTACTTCCTGTGTTTTAACAAGTGGCTCCTCCATTTACAGAATAACAGCCCAGCATAACCGATAATGATTGGACTCAATGATCTGAAAGGTCTTTTCCAGCCTAAACGATTCTATGATTCTATGATCTCCAATATTCTGCTGTTTAGATATGTATCCAGTTATAAGATGCAGGAGCAATCTAGTTAAGATGTTGTTACTGATCTCATTAAGTTTTCCCTGTGATGTTAAAGATGGTGGAACATTTTCATTGAAAAAGGATGTAAGATTTTTAGACTGAACACAAATAACCACAACAACCTAACATCTATGTTGATGCAATTCCAGCTCTTCTTGCATTCATTCCCTTCTCTGGAACTTGAGAGTGACTACTAACCATATATTATTCAATTCAGTTATGGATACTATGAAGAGCAGATGTACAGAGACTAGAAAGAGAGCAGAGTGTTCTTAGACTGGGAACATACAGGTCCAGATGGAACATGCACGTAGCCGACAGCAATCATAACATATAATCCTCCTACTATACTGAAATATAGTTGTTAGACTCTTTCTAGACTGAAAGCAGAGCTAAAGGTAAAAGCCCCAAGAATTCCTCGATTTCAGAAACAATCTCCATCTGCACTGAATACATGAGCCTAAAGAAAGCAAGTGGCTCTTTATTTCCATGAATCTATTGCTCAAATTAATTATTTCAGTACATATATGAGCCAGCTGTCACTCTCTATCCTAATCTTCACATGATTTAATCTATTCTTAGAGATACTGGTATAAGCAGACACAGCAAAGACAATGCCAAATCCTAGCACAAAATGACTGGATCATACACTTGTGCTGGCAACATGAAATTTACTGCAGGGCATGATTTTTAATGATGGCAATTAATCACATGGGGGGAAGTATTTTCATCTCAATGGCCATTGCAATTTCTGGTTTTCATTATTTTAGAGAAGCACTTAACATCAGGTAAAGGTCAATAGCTCATATATCTAGGAAAACAGAAGTTGTGATTCTTTTGTGCAAAAATAGCAATTCGGGTTTTTTCAAATACTTTTTCAAATTTATTTTATGCTATCATTATTTTCAAAGAGTTTATAAGCAAAATCCACTGTAAAATACTTTTTTTTAAAAAAACAAATATACATGATGGAA
>JAVJGI010000057.1:14915936-14963892 GCA_035590275.1 Ibycter americanus | reverse complement strand
TATTATGAAAATTCAATCTCAGTTGCATTTGATATCAAAGAGTATATTTTTTTTTCATTGCTGCTGTCAATTTTCTTAATTCACAGTATTGATCCAGAACATCAGAGGACCTAACAGGGTACTACCTCCTACAACTACATGTCTAGCCAACTCTACATAATTTAACCTTGGTTCATTTCTGGGAGTGGGAACAAGGATCTAATAAAGATGAACATTAAAAAGGGAAGATAAGACCTAACATGAAAGAAGGAAGAAAACAGAAAAGAAACAGCTAAAATCAAGAGAAAAGATCTGATAATTGTGCAACAAAAATCGTGGGTCTGAGGAAGAAAAGATGGATTGGTTAATCATTAGCAGCACAGTCTGAAGTAAAGCAAACTTCATAGATACAAATGTTTCAGGCACAACCCAGCTTCTCTTCTGTGCCACTCCTCATTCCTAGTGCAATCTCATCAAATATCATTCCAGATAAACAGCAGCTTCAGAGTCAAGCATGAGAACGTGATGAAAACTCAAACAGTGGTAAATACAGACTCATCTACTTTGCCAGTATGACACGCTTCAGTAACACCTCACTGAACTGAGAGGCATCATGTATTTTATTTTCAGTTGGTAAACTATTACAGATAAAAAAAGCTACCTGAAGGTTTTTTTTACTTGGTAATTTTTCCAAAATATTTTCAAATTTGGGATCATTTTCTCATGGTTTTGCACGCCCCATTCTTCATAATCAGGATAGCATTGTTCCTACTTGTTCTCAAACTCACAGCTACTGTTGGAAGTTACTAGAAGTCATATTTCATGTTTACTTAGAACCATCAGATCTGAAGAACCTGTGGTGTATCTCCAAACTCAAACAGATGCTTTGTCACTCTCATTGTCATACATCAAAAGCATGAAAACAACTGTAGTGGGTAATATCAGACAGCTTCCAGAAGTGGATGTCTAAAGAACACATAACAACAGAGTGAACACCAAGTGATCCTTCCTGTGAATACTTTCCCAGGCAACTAACTTGAAAATTTCCCACGCATTCATAAACACTCTTTTAGCACCCTTGACAACATGACAGTTTCTTGTTTGAACACTCTATTAAGAGCACTGACAGTTGGAAAAGTGGGTGTAGGCTTCAGATTAACCAGATTTGTTTATTCATAACTTTCAGCTTGTTATCTTTAGAGCACACACAAACTTTCTGTTTTTCTAAGCATCTGTCTATCAGTTAAGGGACTGATTTATTTACAAACATAACCAGCTTTGCTCATATGAGAAAAAGCACTTAATGAAAAATAGGTAATACTGTTATGTACTACTATGCCTCACATGTGCTGTCAAGTAAAAATAATATTGTCATTGTTGTCCTTTACATTCCTATTGCAACAGCAATCAGCAGTAAACTCAGTCTTACTGTTGCATATATACTGGAGTGGATGTCACATGCTCACATTTACTCTACCAACAGTGGTCCTATTGAATGCAACAGAACTAATATTAAGTAGAAATATCCAGTATCATCAGATTTGGGCAGGGCAGTCACCTAAAACCAATAACAAAAAAACTTGTGTTCTCAGTGGAAAAAACAATGGGACTTCCACACTTCATTCTTTCACCTTACTATTTGCTGTTTGAACCCCCTGAAAGCCTTTTCCAAACTTCCCCAATAACACACCTGTCCTGTTTCACACAGATGACAGTGCGGTGTCTACTGTTGACCTGTCCTGTTTCCTATCATCTATGAATTCGTTCCCCCAGTACCTCTTCTGACAATGCACTGACTTTCAATTGTGTGTTTGTTGGCGTGTAACAGAATAGGGTCCCTGTGCAAGAGTGGAAATCCACACCTAATGCTGAAGAACTGGTCACATCCATAATTAAGACCAGCTGAAACCCTAAGTAAAAAACGTTTAACTCTTCAGAGCATATTCTCAAAGCACACTTTTGAGAAGTTCAGAAAACAGGGCAAGATACAGCCATAACTGGACAATGAAGAAATATGAATGACAGTGTGCTCCTCTGCCCATGTGATCCAAAAAGACTCCAAAAGGAGGGTGAGTACTGGAGCAGGGAAGGGAAGGAATCTCTGCACTCACATCATCTGCCCTAATAATTCCTTGACTGGGAAAGTTAGCACTCGTGATGATTAAAATATTTGCCCCAAATGTCCCAGAAAATCTGTCACAGTCAAAAACTGACCTTGATCTCTTCAGTCTGAAGCCAGTAGCCTGTCCACTATACCACACTACACCTGCTTAGTCCAGCAGGACAATTTTGGATCTGATAAACACATGGTAGACAACATGAGTCTTTTTCTTGACATCAGCTGCCAGCAGATGCTCAGCATTATGGTCACAGAATTACACAGATCTCAGTGGCAGAAGAAAGGTGTTACACAACGAAGTGAAGGCAATTACCTTCATTGGAGGCAAGTTTGAGCAGTTCCACCAACCAAACAATATGAAAGTTCTCTTTCATACCTTTAAAGTACATAGATGTCCCCATTCAAATAAACACAGTGAAAAGAAGAGGCTCCACTGATCTAGTCTCTAGGTACACGTTTACTGGACAAATCAAATTTGTCTCAAACTGTTTGAAAGGTAAAAGCTCTTCTGCAGTTATGAAGCCTAGGTCAGATCAAAACAGTGTCCAAGAGTAATCCCCACAAATGCTGTGAATGTTTCTGTGGGGTGTAAGAGCTTCGTTCTTCAAAACCAAACATTACAGCTGTTATCTCACTACTTTTAGCAGTTCCTGTTTTCTTCTTTAGTCAACTATAAACCATTTTGCCCTCCAGACCATGTTTGACACACTGTGTCTGGCTGTGCAGTAGGACCAGCAACTTGTCATTAATGGGCATGTTTTTTAGGAAATTAGTAGATGCTTTTAAGATGAAAGAAAAAATATACCTCATTCGTGTAATGTTTTCATAGACAAATGTGTCTTTAAGGCTTGGAGATGAGCTAATTTTCTTTTAATAAATGGTGGAGGGACGTTATATATATATATATACACCTGGTAAAAGGCAAAGAAGTTGGAACCAGAAAGTGCTGGAGGGTTTTGAAAGGAAAGAGACTACATCACTGGTGTGTGCATACAGCCAGATCCTCCTCCCATGCCTACGTGCTCCCACCCTGTGCAGGGAGAAGCTGCTGGAGGACTACAGGACAGAGAACACGTGTTAATGCAGGTTTGGGCTCTTATGTCACTGGAGAACTATCAGCCATATGATTTCTTTGGCTGTTCTTTGCAAGACTATAAAAGTTAGTATGTATCTCATAGCAAAGGCAAAATGGCCCGGTTCAGATCAAAGCTGAAACCATATAAAACTGGAATAAACCTGTGACAGATGATCTCCAGCTGCTGTAAGCAGATGGTGTTGTGTTTGGCTCATTACTTGTGACGATTTACTCTGCATTTGAACTGATGAAAATGAAGTAATGATCTATCCTTAACGTCAATGTTACAGAAAAAAAGTCTCTTTCCCTCCCTCAAATATTCTTCTTTTAATTTTTTTCATACTTTGCCTGTGTTCATCAGCTGAAACAGGCAAAGCTAATGAAAACCACCAGAATATAACTAAAAATTTATAAATGTTAACTGACATTCATTTGTAATATACTAAAAGTAGTATTTTTCCCTTTGCTTCCAAATTTGTGTGTGCACTCCTCACAGAAATTACTATTCTGTACATGAAGGCAAAATAGCTGCACAGGAAAACACTTTGATGGCAAAATCCCTTTTCCTTGTAATAATGTATTTTTATACAATCTAGAAAAGCAGCGCTGATATGCTATTATTACACATGCATCAGGAACTGAGTACTAGGACTGCAGTTTAAACAATAAATGGGGTCACAGGTGATCTGATGGGATCCAATCTTTTGCAGGCAACGCCGTTCCCCTTATGGGCACAGTATGGGATGTGTTTTATGCAAACCAGTCTAAGGGGTTTCCTACCTGCAAAGTAGATCCTTTAGACTGATGCTAGTGTAACTTATGACAGCTGAGAATATGATCATTCTATTCTATAGCAAGCAGTAATTTTAATTCTATTAATTCCAAAAAGCTGAAGGAGGGTGTGATACAAACAGCATGACAGACTTCTGCTACCAAAGACAATAACTTGTTTTCTAACTTACGACAACAGTAGTATGGTATATACACATTGTGTAAACACAGTAGCAGGAGCAGTTTTATTTTCTTGGTTTGGATAATGACTTAAAATAACACAATAGGAGTTCTTCTCAGAGTAACAGGAAAACTTCTTAGACCATGAAATGATTTCCCTGGAAGATGCATTGCATTCACAGTAACATGGCTACAGTAGTATTCACACTGTTTTTTTCTAGCTGTACATAACCAGCAGTAGCCTTGCTGGTTGCCTCAGTAGTCTGAATTACTAGTAGTAAATGGATTTCTAATTCATGATGCCAAGTCCATGAAGAAATATCAGTTTAAAAGATTTTAAATGGCATTTGCAGGTTTTTGGTGGTGGAACGGAACTATAATGGAGCCTTGTTTAAGCTCCAAATGTGGAAAATGTAGGTCTAAACGGAGGTATCTGTCTTGACTGAACGCCTTTCATGAAGACAATAACCTCTTTATTTCCATGATGAAGACTGCTTTGGTGTGTACAGTCAAGGCACTACTTCATTTTTGGCTATATAAAAAGTAATTCTGGGGACTCGTTTAGTGCTCTTACAGGGAGCAGCCCAGAGATGCCCACAAGGAAATACTAGATATGATATGCATCACTGACTCAGGATTACACCAGAGCACCTTCATGCACTTGGCATTCAGTATGCTGAGTTCCTCAGAAGAAGAGAACAAGTCCTCTGCAGGAGAAGGTTAGACATCTTTGTTAGAGAGAGGCAGATGTAGTTTTAGATCTTTCCCACTTAAATAGATTCAGATTCAGTGCTCCCATATCAACACCATTTTTGTAAATCCAACCTATAGTTTAATTATACATATGCCAAAACACAACAAAAAGACTATCAAGAGAATATAGAGAATAATAATAATAAAAAAAAAACAACAAACAAACAAACAAAAAACAAACCAGAAGAAACAAACAAAACAAAAAGATGTAGGTCCATGATAAAGAGAGTTTATGGCATCTTGTATTTTAAACATAAAGAAAATTATGAAATATGTAATAAACACTTTGTTAGTTCAATTAACATTCTTGGTATTGAGCTAAGGAATGTGTTGAAACCTGTAGATAATCTAGCTATAAGATGAGCTCTAAAAACCACTGACCCAGAATAACAATAAAAATATAAAGATATCTTAACTAGGTGTTCTGTTTGAAATAGCACATTGCCTGGGGATATTTCATTATAAACATAATTATGTCTGGCTGTAACCAAAAGAAGTCAGACTAAAAGGAGGTGAAAACTTTACCCTGTCAACCTGAAGATTGTGTGCACCCTGAACATAAAGAACCCTGAACATCTGATATTTATGTTTGTATACAATATAATGAGCCCTGGAGCCAGATGGTCTGATTTTGTTCATCATGCTGGGCTTCTGGGAGGTATGCATATAGATATAATAAAAGCCAGGGAAAAAATATATATATACTTCAGCAACATATTTTGTACTAAGTAGAAGCTGAACTAGAAGATAAAAGAAATCTTACATGAGGAATTTATGTGAAGAATTTCTGCTTTTCGGAACTAGACTAAATGAAGTCTCTCTTAACAAACAGATACTCATGAATTATCAACACATGCAAACACAAGAGTAATCAATTAAGGGTATGGCTTTAAAGGTGAGGAGATGAGCAAGGAGAAGTTTCAATTCTAAAAGGTGCCCCATTTTCCTTTCCATTCAGTCTATCCCAGTCTTTTCCATCTGTTCATACACGACAAACCCATCTTAGTTCTCTGAGCAACATTGTATTTTCTCATGTAACAGCAACTATCAAAACTAGATTGTCAAAGAAAAAAAATTACCACAGCACAGCAATCCAAATGTCATGGAGAAAGAGAAAAAAGTGTGGCTGAAAAATCAAACACTACACATTTAATGTGTTTCCAGACTAAGCATATACAATTCCTAGACAAACAGCATCTCCAAAACCCTCTAAAATGAGGTTTACTTTAACGTTCTGTTCACAACTGTAAAAAATATTTGTGATCCAAAGTGTAGATTCTTTATAAATATCAGACTTTGATTTGTTCTTTGGATGGTTATACATTCTTGAGAAGCCAGAAAAAGGGATTTAGTTCTCAGATTAAGAAACAACTCTTAATCTGCTAGGACGACAGTGTACTGTATTTTCTATGCCCCTTAGGCTTTCGCCTCCTGAACTACCAACTAAATCCATTTCTGGACTGATGTTTCCCACAGGGCTGGGCAGACTTTGATCACACAGAAATTGCAAAGCTATGGAAATTCACACGATTTGGTATTCAGGTTATTTGGTTTCAGCTACTTCCCTGTATTTTATCACAGGTTTCTTTATCATGGCAGTATGAAACACTTTTGTCATCATAGGAGGTAATTTTCAAGGGACTTCATTCTCTTGGGATTTTTAAGAATTGTTGGAACAGGGTATACAACATTGTTGTAACACACTATGGTCATGTCAATATTTCAAGGATTTATATGTGGGTGTAAGGTCTCCAGAGGATAAGTGCTGAGATCCTTTTTAGTCATAATAAACTGGAGAAGTGTAGCATTAAAGCTGTGAGTCTCAGGCAGCCTGTACACAAGACCACAATTCTGCCTTTGTAAAATTTCCCTTCCTTGTATGAAGTATATTGAAGGTACCCACCAGCAACCACTGTTTCATGCATTTCTGTGTGAAAACTGATTCCCGAAATGGCATGAGACTTGATGCTGCAGTTTCATTCGAACAACTAGTTTGATTTTGTGGTTTGTTTAGGCAGAGTTCAACACTCCAAACTTACTATTGACTCTTTCATCTTATTCCAGGTCTTATCCCAGCAGCGTATGTCTCATTAACTTCTGGAAGAAGCAGAAAAGATATTCCTAATCTTCCATTGAATCTGCAGAAAGGGAAGAGTCTTTGAGAAGCTCTCAGTTAACATCACCATCTTCCAATGAGACTTTCAGAGAAGTATGAACTTGAGTTTTTACCTTGAAAGGTAACTAGCAGTTAATTTAAAAAACAATAAAAAAAAATAAAGGAAACATAACTTTACAGACACATTTTGATGTGCTGTGCTAGAACTTCCAGAGATCATGGTCTGTGATAATATGACATTACTCTAACTGAATGGTGTTTCAGAATTATTATTAGAATTGTCCATATTTTGGCTGTAGGCATAAAATTACAGTTTTGTCTCTGCTAAAGTTGACTTTTTATTATACTCATTTCCCTAACCAGTTTAAAAAAAAATAATATATATATATAAGAAAAGCTCATTTTATACATGTGCTGAACAACTCTACTATAAAGGTTCAGGAATACCTACTCATTTTAGAATCAGCAGGCAAGTTCCAATTCTTTTGGTATCTAAACAACTAATTTTGAGGCCGGTATAATTACCTCTTTCACTGCTGGCTGGGTGATAAGAGTGGGAAGTGTTAATTCCAAAGTGGTTAAGATGTCATGAAATTGGGTTTATTCTGGAAACTAACGTACTGATTAAATATGGAGTAATTGTTGCAAGCCTACAATTTTCAAAGATTGTTGTATATGCAATTTATACGCAATATATCGGGCTTGGCCAAAATGGGTTGCCCATGTGATTCATAGTTGCCCATGGCCCTGAAATTCAGCTTCAGTGCTGCCTTCACACATGTGAATGATAACACAGGGAGTTTACGTCAGAGCTCTTTTAGTAGTCTGCTGCCTTGTGTTCTCATAAACAGCATTCACCAAATGATCCCTCAACTTTCAGTTCTACAGCTCCCCTGGCTATTTAAAGATTTATTATTAAATAAAAGATTTTCCAAATGGAAGACGTGAGAATCACACTTACAAAGAATTGAAAACTTTCCTTCAGAGTAGAGTTTGCATAACCCAGAAGCAGGCAAAGCTTGGGGTCTCATACACAAATGCAAGAGGAAAATACATTAGTATCTTCTGATAAATAAATAAATGCAGATTTTATTTGCTTTCACTAGAAATGAAAAGGATGAAGTCATGTAGTTCAAGACCATCATAGAGCTGTTAAAATTGCATTGCTGTTTTCTGGTGTTAGCAATATTATCAACGTTCTTCTTATGCATGTCTTGAGGATTCACACAATATATATGCAAATGAGCTTTTAATTCCATTTCTTACAGTAAAAGAACAGTAAATTTCAATCTAAAATAGAAAAAAATTACAGTAAATCTAGAAAAATATTAAATTAGTCTGAATCTTTTGGCCAACTGGTTAAGTCGGCGTTTACCAATGTGGGAGATACAAAAAGGTCAATTCACATCACTAGACACTGTTTATGGTTAATGGGATATAAAACTTCTGTTCATATTGTTGCCAATGAGTGATGAGGTCTAATTGCAAGAGTAGGCCTCAAGAAGATAATAAAAGAGCTTCTAAAGCCATGGAAATCTTAAGTAAATGTTAAGATAACATGAACGAGGTTTAATAAGAAAGTTTGGCTTATGATGAGAGCTGTTTCTGACCCTTGACACTATTGTTGATGTGGGAAAATAGTTTTTATGGCTACAGATAGACACACCTTTTAGTCTCTGCAATTCTTTTTAATATGATGGTATCCATGACCCAGGCTAGGACATCAATGCCCCTAGAAAGAGTTCACAGTGACAGGAGGAAGTTAAATGGAAATAAAGAAAAGAAAATTCAAGGCCACACAGATAGCCAGCAATTTTTCATATTTTCTAGGTCAGTCAGGAGTGTACAAACATGTCATTGTAAGGTTGATATAGAAAATGTCTAGCTTATATATAAATAAATACTATTCAGTTTTGCCAGTTTTTGGTAAAGCCTAGGAACCTCATTCAGACTCTTGATCTGGAGCAAAGAGAACATAAGCATCGGCAAAATTCTCAGTAACTAATGCTCCAAAGGATTTTTAAGCAGGCGAATAACCAATCTCAGCTGCTGTTTTTTAAGAATAGATTTCCAGTTTGCATGAGTTTAGGAAAAATCTTGAACATATGATTCAAGAGTACCTTCAAGTTAAAAAAAAAAAAGAACAAAACAAAAACTAACCAATCTTAGGTACACAAATTATTATTTTTAGGCATTGCGGAGAATCTCTGAGATTGGTCTTGGTACCTGGAGGGCTTTAACAGTAAAATGGTGGTGGTAAGCCATTACTATCCACTGGCTACAAGCTAGGAGATGAAATGAAAGCAGGGAAGTCTGACAGGGAACCAGACTTTAGTGCTCAATGTACCTTTGGCAACCACAATACTTACTTGGAAGTGGGTCTCAGCTGAGATCTGAATTAGATTTTACTGCCCAGTTTAGAAACACCTCCTCGAAAAAGTTAGGAGGAGGCTCCATTCCCCTCTCCTTCCTTCAGGCTGATCTCACCTGGCCAGAGCTATGAAATCAGGGAACAGGCAGGGATTTGTTAACTAGAAACTAGATCTTGAGCACTACCAAGAGAAAGGAAGACAGCCTGTAGACAGATGATTTGTTCTGTTGTTTATGCACTGTGAAGCTGCTGGAAGGGAAAGTGCAGGAGGTAGTCTCTTGTTTGTTTTTGTTTTGGCTGAAGCTGAATAAAATCTTTATGAATAAATCTGAGATTCTGGAAAGACAGTATTCTCTGTTGAACATGCGGCCCCCACTGAGTTTATGTCTAGCTGAGTGGCCCTGACTCAGACAGACGGACTCCCCATCTACATGAAAACGTCCCAGTACCTGCTAAGGCAAGAAAATCTGAATATCTACCACTGGCAGGTTACCAAGAGCCAGAGGGCTACATCTAATAGCAAAACAGAAAGGATAATCCAGCTCTCCTTTTCCGCTCAGAGAGTCTCTGCTCTGAAAAGAGCAGTGCTATAATGCTGGGAAAAGGGTTGTTAGTCACCAAGGAGAATCTTGCTGCATTGTACGGCTCACCAGAAGGCCCCTATTAGAAACATGCTGCATAAAGCAGCACAACTTTTCAGCTGACGAGATTTACACTGAAGAAGGAAACAGAACATCAAGAGAATTAAGCTGCTATCCTGCTAGGGAATCTGGCCGGTGAAAGGATCTTGATCAGAAAAGTTATTCATTTTAGCTTTCATTTGATAAGGAATACTCCTAAATCTGATCAACCAGACCAAACAAATCACTGTGTGGTTCATAGCCAAGAAATTCTTCCAGGAAAATCACTGCTTTGATTTATCCCCAGAGTTTTCAAAGGTTTCATAATGAGATAAGGCAATTGTCAGAACACTTCTGTTAACTTAATCTAGGACCTAAATCTCACCATTTATCCTTATTTTCCTTTATTCTTATGCTTCAATAGAAATGTCATCTATAAAATTCTGTTGTTTAAGTCTATGTCTTATCCTGATAGCTCCAATCTTAAACTGGAAACCACCAGCAAGGGAAAAAGGAATAGCAAGACATGTAAATACATTATCTGGACATGCATTACCATACACCAGAAGACTCAGACTCCTGGAGAGGATGAAGAAATTCAAATATTAAAGCAGAAACTTTAAAACAAGGTTTATTTCAAGGACAAGAAATGCCTGAAAACATCTAACTAAGAATTTCCAATGCCTCTTTTGCTGTTTTCCTTTGAGTACAAATTAAGAGATAGGACAGCTAACGTTCGGGTTATGGTGCTCACCAGAGGTGCTACGGCACTGCTGTTTCATTACGACACGTAATCAGTTACTGCATGGTTGTCTTTGTTCAAATTATTTCTATCTAGGGTGTGTCTAATCTATAATGGCAAATAAGAGTACAATACCTGACATGGACACATGCAAACATTGGTGACCCTCACACCCACATCTAAATCCCAGCTCTTCCTCTGCCTTCAAATTAAAGAGTTAAACCACAAAACTTAGAATGAAATGTGATCCTTTGGATTTCAGTCTAAATTTAATAGGACAGAAATCAAGTGCCTAACACTGAGGAAAACCAATAGAACTGAGTGTAAGAGTGGAGGCATACATCTTCCAAAGTGAAATATGAAGATTTTAGACTACAACTTGATTAGATGGCTTGACTGCAGTCAGGAAAGAAAAAAATGCTGGCTGCTCGTGGCAAAGTAAATCAGGAAAGTAAAGCCAGAAATTAAAAGTAAAAAAAGCAATGCATAGCAAAAAAATGGCAATTCAAGAGGAGTGAAAATGCAGGAGTAACATTAAGAGGTCAGGTGTAAATCCCTGACACAGAGGGATAAAGAGCAGGTAAAGTATTTAGGAAAAAAAAATACTTTGTGGCAGTGGTATCAGTGCACCAAGCAGGAATTATGCAGAAAAAGTAGAACAGCTTATGTTTATTGTGTGTATTTTGTGTGTTTTTGTGTTTAAAATACAGCAGGGTACATGAAAGGAGATAAAATCCTGTCCACCTTATGAATTATTAAGGAGAACACCGTGTACAGCATCACTTTTAGAGATGTATTTCTTAACATTATGAAGACTTGCACTCAAGAATCCTAAAAGAGCTAGCCAAGAATATCACATTAATATTAGTTTTAAATATATCTTACAAAACCAGGGACAGGTTGACAGTGAATGTGCAATTACTCAC
Source organism: Ibycter americanus (assembly GCA_035590275.1). Classification (NCBI taxonomy): domain Eukaryota; kingdom Metazoa; phylum Chordata; class Aves; order Falconiformes; family Falconidae; genus Ibycter; species Ibycter americanus. Next base: position 14,952,240 of record JAVJGI010000057.1, on the reverse strand, counting down.
AGCAGCAGGGAAATGACCTAAATACTTATCACCTGGTTAATCCAGGTGAAGTAGAGATGAGTTAGTATGCAATGCAGGAGATAAAAGATGAAAGGATGGGAATATAATTACTGCTTGTTAACATTGTGTTAGAGAAAATAGATCTTGTCAAACGAAACTGCTTTCACCAATCAGACTGCAGGTTTGGTTGAGGTCTAACAGAAGCAACGTGCTTGGAGTTACGATGAGCTGTTTGACTGGGTACTGCACAACGTTCTGGTTAAAAATAACACTATGCAATATTCTTAACATGTCAAATAAGCAGTTTAAGAAAGCTGACTGATAGACATCAAAGTAGATGTACTGAGAAATAAACACGGAATGGGGATGTTTTTCATTGACTATAAGGACTGTGGTTCTCCAATGATAATCAGACTTTTTATTAATAGTCTGGATGTAAATATAAATGTTTCTGCCAAAAAAAGCACATTCTCATAAAGATGGGTGTGCTGGTAATAGTGTTGAGCTACAGCCTGGTAATGCTTTACTCTACTTGCCAAAGTGCAAACCACTGTGTCTCCCTGAGACCACAGGCACAAAGAGTCTCGGAAATGAGATTAAGAGGTTATTGGTCAGAAGGCTTCATTCTGTGGCTCTGCGAGTTTGCTATGACACCGGGATGTCACTCTGCCAACTACTCCTCACAGCAACCAGGAGATGTGTCAAAACACATATCTTCATTGCTACAACTTAGTTTTTTACAACAGGAGGGGCTACTGTAAGGTTGCTCTTCAGACTGTCACATGTGGGAAAATACTCAAAGGGTGACTATCCCTCCCCAGATCAGTCTAAGGAATTTTGTATATCACATCCATTAAAATTCCAGACTGTTTTGAAAATCCAGAGGTTCAACACATAAAAAAATGATCTCAAAGGGTAACAAGTTACTGCACATTAGCTGTCTATCTCCTTTGAGCTACAGGCTGAGCTTTTAAGATTTGCATCTCTAACTATGCTATAATGAGGACGATCTTAAGATCTGCTATTAAGCAGTGACAGACTTTAAGGGCACAGTATTTTTACCCCAAGACAACCAGCATTTTTTACAGATACCCTGCTGAGATGGGGCATTGTACCTTTTATTTCTAGAAGGAAAAAGGCTTTACGGAAGGAAGAAAATAAGCTACATGTCTCATTCCTTAGCGGTCAACAAAAACAAAAGCACACATACTTTTCCAGACTTTACTATTAGGCACCTTTTTTGATGGGCTGTCTCATGCTGACAAGCCAGACTACATCCCCTCCCACAGGCCATGTCTCCTCGCTCCAAAGAAGGGGTTTGGCATTTGCTTTATGAACACAAGACTTTGGCATGTGTCTTGGCTAACTATTTGTAAAACCAACTGCCAACTCTTTTAAAAGAACAATGGCTCAAATGAGCTCGTGAGAATGATAGTTTTGTTGTATCAAGTATACTTTTGAAAGAGCTGTAGTTGCTGTCTGTTTCCTATAGTTCGTAAAAAACAGGCCTGTGTGTGGATCTCTTATTACCTCACTAGTTAATTTACAAACTGAAATGTAATTTCAACAGGTGAAATCTTAAATTTCTTTATTTCCTTCAGGTTAATCTTCCTGTCTCAGTCTGAATCTAGATTAATTGTATTTTACAATACAAAGTATTTATCCATTTGTTCTACCTTCTGTTTTGCGTCATTCAGACTAATGGGTATTACGGCAGGACTGGACAGCTGCATCTGAAAATACTGCCTCAGGAGTCTGCCTGTTTCTTTTAAATGAAATAAAGGCAGCGAGGGATAAAACTGAAAATGGAGGCAAAGTAAATCACTGCCCTCATGATAGGAAATGCCTGCCAGAAGTCTTATTTAATGTCTAATTGGTTTCCTTTATATACAATGCCCTAAAACTCCAATAATCTTTAAAAATGCATTTCTGCTAATCCTCATACCTTTAAATAATAGATCTTTTAAATCTATTTTAAAAAGCAAATACCATAGTACATTTCAATCAGCAAACAGTCATATCAATTATAAGAAAGACATTTCAAGTATTACAGATTTTATATAATCTTTCTCCTCTCTGGGAAGAAACTTGAATATAAAAGTGACTTAACCACCTTTCAACAAGAAGAGACAGAGAGAGAAAGCTATACTAGAAAGTGAAAGGAAAGCCCTTTTCTGTGCTTCACCCATCCTGTCTAATGTACTGTAGTCTTAAGACTTGCTAACTGGAGACATTCACAAGTTTTGAAATAGAAAATTAGCATTCAAGTCATGGGGGAGCGGAAGGAAACACAATTTTTCCTGCTCCAAGTTATGTATTATTTTTGTTGACTTTTCAAACTTTCCAAGATCATGTTTATATAAGACATCATTTTGTTTGGGGTATAAATCTTACAATCATGTTGCAGAGCAAGTTCTAATCATCATAGGGAAGAAATCCACTTGGTAACCGCCTTGTTATCACTTTTCATGGAGGATATTAACATGATCAGTCTGTCTTATTCTGCATGGAAACTACTGTTGATAGCGTGACTCACCTGTGATACAACTTCTAACATTACGTTGTCTGTCTGATGATAATCATACTACCTTATGTTAAAAGACATGTTCATTGAAATAAACAGCCAAGTTTTGATCACAACAGTCTACCTACAGAATCAAGTTATCATATCGTGGCTGCCAGCTTTTTGCACCATATATGAGATTTTTCTAACCCTTATGAAGAAGATAGGCAAACACGTTATAGAGGTGTGAGTAATGGGTATTGGAATGTAAGATTCAAATTACTCATTACAACAGGTTCTATGTGGTTTTGTGGTCACTGACTGTGTGTGGGCTAGTTGGCAGGGAAAATGGTTTTGAATTTTGGACAAGATCTTCTAGATACAGCAAGTAGCTTACAGTCAACACAGTCCAGGACAAAACCCATACAGAATGTAAGAGACCATTTTCTCTGGGATGAAGAATACTCTATTGTGACTTGCACAGATTTACACCATGGAGCACTAAACCACACTGTTACTGGCAAGAAAACAGACTCCAGGCTTAAAAATGGTTTCTCTCCCTTCTAGTGTTGTTCTTGTTCTCTTTCCTTCAAAATTATTTGGTATTAATAGTGTATCATTAGTGCACGCAAGGATCACTAAGTTATGGAAGAGCAGGAAGAAGGTACTAATAAAGAGAAACACATCAGATCCATGCATGTGAGACGAAGAAGATCAAATGAGGGTAAAAAGGGGCTGATTTTAAATGCTTTTAAATAAAATTTGCTATGTGTTTAAATTTCAAGTGATTACTGTAGTCTAGGTGAAACTAAACACATATGGAGAAGAAAATAGAATTGATGTTTGATATTAAAGTTCTTTTTTCTGAAAGAAAACACTAGTTGTTAGTAAACACACAGTCTTATAGTTATAATGGACTGTAATGAACAATTCATTAACCTTGTATGAGATGTTTAAACACCAAAACTTGGTAATGAAGGCAAAACTCAGAGTCTGGAACTGAGGTTAGAAAATTCAAACTTTGAAATTAAATGCAGTATGCTAATTGTCAGAGTAATTGAAGATTGTAATAGCTTCCCAGGTAGGTTATAGATTCCACTTCATTGGCAGTTTCAAAGCAAAATTAAGTAACGTCGGAGTTTCACAGTCATAAGTTAATGTTCCTCATTAATTCAAAGAAAAAAAAAAAGACATCTGTATATTAGTCTCTCAGAATATACACCTACAGATATGGAAAAAAATATTTAACAGATTGGCATAGAAAGACGAAATCAGAGACATTTTAGTGTAATTACATCTTTCCCAAGAATCTTCTCAAAAATCTGTCAAAGTTTATACCTTCAGAAAAATAAAAAGGAGGCTCATGAAAAGACAGATCAACAGCTGCACAAAACTATATTTTTAACACAGGGATGTAAGAATAATTCTAAAAAGTGCTTATTTTACATTTCAATGTACCTCCAACTCATACAAATATTCGGATGACTCTATTAGCATAGAATGAGTTAACGTGTGTGCATCTCAGACGTATTTGTCACAAGTGGGGTCCCTCAGTGATCAATACTGGGCCCCACACTGTCCAACATCTTCATAAATGATCTGGATGATGAGACTGAAAACAGTCACCAAGGTTGCTGGTAACACCAGTCTGGGTGGTGAGATGAACATGTCAGAAGGGAGACCCATCTTACAGAGAGATCTGGACAGGCTGGAAGAGTAGGCTAACAAGAACCATATGAACTTCAACAAAGATGAGTGCAAAGTCCTGCACATGGGATGACATAACCAAAGAGCCCAGTACAGGCTGGCTTCTGTGTGGCTGGGTAGCAGCTTTGCTGAAAGGGACCTGGGGGTCCTGGTGGACAACAACCTGAACGTGAGTCAGTGCACTGCTGAGGCAACAAAGGCAAATTAGATCCTGGGCTGCATGAGCAGAAGCATTACTAGCAGAGATAGAACAGTGATCTTCCCACTTTCGTCAGCCCTTGTCACACCGTATCTGGAGTACTGTGCCCAGTTCTGGTCTCCCCATTTCAAGAAGGACGCAGACAGACTGGAGAGGGTCCAAAGAAGGGCTACAAAGATGGTGAAAGGGCTAGAGAACCTGCCCTACAACGAAAGACTGAAGATGTTAGCTCTTTTCTCCCTGGAGAAGGCGATCTCATCACAGTATTTCAGTACTTAAAGGGTGGCTACAAAGAGGATGGAGACTCTCTCTTCACAAGCAGTTACATGGAGAAGACAAAGGATAACAGGTACAAGTTGCACGGGGAGAGGCTTCATCTTGACATAAGAAAAAAATTTTCACAGTAAGATCATTCACTGGAGCAACCTCCCCAGGAACATGGTAGAGTTCCTGTTGCTGGAAGTTTACAAAATGTGATTGAGCAGGATGCTATATAATCTCATCTAGGCCCTCCTTCCCACAAAAGGTTGGGTCAGATGGCCTTTTGAGGTCACATCCAAACTGGGCTATTCTATGATTTGGTTTGTCAAGAGATACTGTACAAGAATTAAAAAAAAAAAAAAAACCAAACCTGAGTTTTTTCTTTATATCTACCTGGAGACTAAAGCTAGAGAACAACACTCTGCCTTATGTCTGTATTTCAGGAACCATGCTAAAGACCTGAAAAACGTGTGGAAGAGGTCTATAAAAAAATTATCAAAACTGAAAAGGTTGCCTTATAATGGGGAAAAAAATAACTAAAAAATCTTGTCCGTTTGACAAAAAAAAAATCCTGATTATAGCATGCAAGCAACTTCACTAGTACTGGGTTACAGTAGTATCAACCAAACAGCAAAGGTAGAGAAAAAACAATGCAGCTGTAGCTACAAACAAAAAATTGTAACCTGCAAATATATTTACTGTTGCAAGCAATCAGTCACTGGCACAGTTGTACCTTTTTGGCTGAGTCATAGTCAGGACTGAATACACTTCCAGCAGACACTGCTGAAAATGTATTATTAGCAGCAACACAGTGGATAGGTGGAATATATTGGCACCTGCTATGTAGAACAGATAACCCATTAATGCCTTCTGGCATAACACCATGACAGGTCTGCCACACCTCTTAAGACCAGTTCTAGCTGCCAGTATTCCCTGCATTTGACCATACATCTATTATGTCCACATGATCAGTCAGAAAGCAATTCCTTACTTAAGGAAGTACCTAACAGATATAACAAGGAAAATCATGTATAATGTAATCTACATGCTCAACCCTTAACCTTTATGAAAACTACAGTGAGAAAACTCTAGCTAGAAAGACAAATTATTGGAGACCTACAATATGGTTATTTATTGTGCACAGAACAGCTTCTGACTGACTTCATGGACAAAATGGCCAGGGGAACTTGATGTACATTTTTTTTCTATCTTAAATGATAATACTTTTGAAATTTGACATTGTTTCCCTTCCTTGTCCATTAAATAAAATCTTTTCATCTGTCCACTAGTAGATGTTAACTAAAAAATATGCTATCACCCATGGGTTTGTGCTGAAGAATTTACAGATGCATATGGTAAAGAGCAAGCTAAGTCATGATCAAGTCTCTGATTCTATAAACTAGTAATCCTGAATTATAAAGGAACAACACACCATTAAGGAATAACAAAGCTAAAAGATACATCTTTATGAAGAGTCTTGATGCTTGGCATTGCCTCTCCCCCATACTCCCGGATCATTTAGTATTAAATTCACACACTTTTGAAATCTGCCACTTTTGCAAGTAAAACCCAGCTGACATCAAGTGCCTGGAATTCCAAGTTACGGAGAAACAAAATCATTCACTTTCTGGCAAATGGGAATGGATATATTTTAAATCATACTCTTTCAGATGCAATGCTGCTAGGTATCTGTAACCTACCTGCACTGCTTGTTCTTTTCCTATGAAAAGCATAGCAAGAAGGGTGAACTCAGCACAGGGTTAGTACACTACTTGTTGATGTAGTAGTGGGCCTATCTCATCATGCTATGTACTTCTTTAAGCAATGGCAGTTCCCTGTTGAATTAAATTGTGTCAACAGTGTGTCTAGTGCTGTAGGAACCTTTTATTAAAGAGCTGAAGATAGTGTGAAAATATATTGCAACATCTAAATTACTGTATTATTTCCTCTTCTTTTATTGTGGTCTTACATCAATGTTTTCTTTAATAGATTGGCTTCTTGAGTGAAACATACTAAAGTGCTCCCAAAGCATTTCTATTGCTGAGTCTGTTTAGACAGAGAATCATTAAGTTCTCTCAACTGGCCTCTCTACTACTTTATCTGAGAAAAGATCAGTGCTGTCAGTTGAAAAGGTGCAAGATATTATGTAAAATAAATATTATTAATAGGCTTTATCTTTTACACCTTACGACAGCAATTACGGAGAGTCCTTCCTGCCTACCATACTATTAGTGTTTTCATTTGATAAGGATGTGGTACCTGGTGATTCCCAGATATAGATATGTACCCTCTTGGATAATTAACAAATGCCACAGCCAGAAAAGTCTGAGTCAAGGCCTAAGCATCCTTCAAAAGAAACCTACCTAAAATAAAGCATTTAGGAGATCCATGTGGCCTCTCTGTTTACATAAGATGGCAGTTTTCTCTTCTGCCGCAGAATTGTATTATCATTTTGTCCATTTCTCACCAGGCTTCCTTGCCTTTTGGTACTGAAGACTACAGCAATAGCACTCTCACAGCCTGCTCTGTCTTAAGCTTGAAAATGTATTGCCTTATAATTTTATTAAAGGACCTTACTATCTTGAAATATGTATTTAGCCAGTTAATTACCCTGACTTTCTGCAGTAGTCACAGACAGAAACCCACACATTGCTCTGGTATTTTACAGAACTTTGTGATTAAATGCTGTATTCTTTCCTTCCAGAAGCAGTTCCATTAGAGAAAATACAGGCAAAGTATAAATCCTTTTTGAAATCTGAAGCACTATATCTAAGTACCTAGAAGGGCAGAATTATACCAAGGCCCTGAAACTCACAAATACAATTTTTCTTTTTGTTATCTTAATTTGTTGTGGTGGGGGTTTTTTAGCAACATAATTCAATAGTATCGATTGTGCTTGCAAATTGACCATACACTGCTCATTACAGTTCTGCACCATTTCCCTCTCAAAGTCCTGTTTGTAAAGGGCAGATGTTGGGGATGCATTGGGAAACACAGCCATAATGCTGCTTCTTACCACAGAACAAAGCACCAGAGAACATGCTAGATTTTGCATTTAGGAAATCCTACATAGGTCCTTGAGGAATGGAAGAAAATATTCAGACACTTTGAGGAACCTGGTGGCTTTCAGTCTGGATTTATGACAATAATACAATCTGCTGAAAGCATCAAGTTCTGACAACAGCTGAAGACACCACTGCTGAGCTCAGTCAGTGAGTTAACACAGAAGAAAGGGAGGAGGAAATACAGGTGAGATTTGTCAGAATTTCTACAAGGCTCATTTGAGGCTTATTTTCCTAGAAGTGTAAATACTATTAGTATATGAAACAATCCAGGAGTGGAATCCTGATCCCATTATCAACTGCATGCGTTTTGCCACTAAATTCAATGTCTTGGGGCAGCTTTTTCATTCTAGAATAGATTAGAAAATGCGTGAGGACCAAGGGAAGAACTAGAGAAAGAAGCAAATGTTTAACTGCCTCTCAAACACCTTTTTTCAAGCTTGTCTACAGCTCCACCCTTGCTCTTTAGCCTCAATCAAATAAAGCAGATGTTCTTCAACATAAAACACATTTATGGACTTTCCTATACACCCATAGATTCACAAGGACTTCATTTAGTTATTCCCTACCTGAGCTAATTTGCTGTGGCTCCTCCATGTCCCTTACCCGTGCAACATCTTCCACAACAGCTGCCCTACCCAGCTGGGCAGTCCCATCCACCCCATTCACTGTTGAAAGCCCACAGAAAAGCTGGCCAGAAATACTTTGCTCACTTAGTGCCACAAAACTGGCCAGAATGAGGTTGTAATGCAGCATACCTTTGGCACTGGTTGGAATAAGTCAGTTTCACTGTGCATGAATTTATGCTAATTTATAAACTCCAATAGAATATAAGGATCTTTTATCAGGCATTGCACACTTGGCAGCTGTCTATCCTCCAGACTGCTCTTTACAATTTTTTTCTTTCCCTTGAGAAGAATAATAAAACCCACCATGTTTCCTGATGAGTTGGATGTCTGTGAATCTGTGACATTTCATCCAATCACTGTAGTAGCTGAATCGCAGTGATTATAAATTTATCTCCACATGCAATCAAGTTTAAGAAGGCGGCCCACTTCTTGTCCCTTAATTGTACTAAAGCATACTGTAAGAATTGTAGTTGGGGAATATTTTTTATAATTAAAATTTTATTAACATATGTATAAAATCAAATCTGCAATGCTATAAGATAAAGTTATAAATCTCATAAGGCACACACACAAAAAAAGACATAGCTAGATGTAATAGAGGAAGCATGCCAACTCTGATAAAATAGGCAGGTCACTTGTTTGCTAACCAGAGGTTAATGTGGTTAATCTCCACCTTCATAGGTACATAGACATAACAGCAAATGCTGAAAAAGAGGAAGTTTAAAAGCTTAAAAGTAGGATACTAACAGACTGAAACTGTACTTTCTGGAATTCTCCATACTGGCTTTATGTTGTTCCAGTGATACCATTGCCTTCATGAAAGCAAAACTGGACTACTGAACACTGAATGTTCCTAAAAATTCCGAATTAGCTTACACCTGCTAAACGGTAAAGTCAGAAACGAAAGTCAGGCTGACAACCAGCACCCCATCCTGTTTGCTAAAAGCTCGTTCTTGAAATCTGCCAAATAAATCCAGGATATGAGGGGTTTTTGATGCACTAAAACTCAATCAGTCAATTATACATTAATCCAGGATAGTTTGCTATTGTTTTTCCAGCTTGTCTTATTTTTCTTTCACTATTATTTTTTCAGTTTATTCATTTTATTATTCCTTTCTATTTCACCTGGATTTCTAAACCAGAATAGACAGGACATCTCTGTCTGAAAAGGCAATGCTCAACATTAAATGATGCATCATATGGACTATGGGTCTTTCTACACCTGACAGGTGTTTGACCTGAACTGACTGTTTTGCACTCCTGCACAGTTCCACTCTCTGGGACTCTGCTGCCTCTCTCTGTATCAGGTTTCTGCTGTATTTTGGACATACAAGAGTGTAAAAGTCATTTTCCACAGGATAACTACAATCATTGGAATTTTACAAAGCTAAGCGTTAATTATGTATATCAGAATGATCATGTTTTCAGATGGGTTAAGTATTTAAAATTCCCCAGTGCCTGAGCATACTTGTGCACTGGGAAAAAATCTAAACAAGTTAATTTGAAGCAGTAGAAAGAGGCCAAAGAATCATTTTTAGTTCTCTCAGCACATCAACTAAATGTTATGGAGCACGCACGTCTTAAAGAACATTTTATGACATTCTTTTTATCCACCTTTGAGAGGGAAATGTCATCAGTCTAAATGTGCTGCTTATCACATTTGGTAAAGAGCTCTATAGCTGTACAGTTGCTGGATGATGTGTTGCAGGATTCACTGCAGCAGAAACTCATCATACTTACCCTTAATTTTTCATGTTGCAATACCAAGGAAATGAAACCCTGGCTTTGATGTCATTAGAATTAGAATTCCAATTATATACTCCAATTTTCCAACATTTACACACTTTGAACATGTTTGAAATTACTTAGTACATTATTAAAGACTTCTGGTTTTGTTGTTATTATCACTACTAGGCAGTGTAGCTTTCGCTGGACATTTTGATTTCTAAAGAGGTAAATGATGTCATTCTTATGGTATCTGGGTTTCTGAAATTCACTCATTACCGCAGTCCACCAGAAGCAGAATTCATAAACCTTTTGGGTATGCTACAAATTCTCTCTCAGAAGACGCAAAGGGCAGAAGTCTTTGAATCAAGCAGCCGAGTAAGATGGTTTGAATGCTAAATGTATATAGCATTCATTATTCTTAATTTAGAGTTATTATCTTTAAGCAGATGGTGGAGCAGCTATTTGGTGTTTTTGAAATTTTCTATATCTGTATTTTAATCTACCTCGGGCAAGTGGTAAATAGTTTAAAAAACATAATGAAGAGGAACTGGCCAGGCCAAGAGATTACGAATATTCTAAACAGGGAAAATGGATTGGTAATGACCCAAATTTTTTATCATCTCTGTGCTCTTTCATGGCCTGCGTAATGTCATTTTGCTCTCTCTGCCTTCTTCTCCACATCCTAGAATGACAGCTGGCACCAAATCATATTGTTTTTGTTGGAGAAGAACAGGTCTGAACACTGAGCAATCAGAAGTGCGGCATGTGGAGCAATCCTGGGAAGGCTGTGCTAAGCATGTCTCTGCAAGCCTCTTCCTTTTTCCCATGTTGTACGGCCTTTTTTTTTTTTAATGGCCCATATCACATCTATCTGACTGAAGACAATAAATTCCTTGAAGCAGGAATCTGTTCTAATTATAAAGCACAAAGCACTCTATAAATTCAAGGATGTACTATGAAAAGTAACTGCACTGGTCACCAGTTACACTTTCTGGTTTACTTCAAAGCAGGAAAATAAAAAGGCAGGAGACTTCCAACACATCAGCTGAAATAAATGTGTTCTGTCCTTACTCCTGGGTTGTTCCATGTCATTAAGGAAAATAACCATAATTATTTTGCCAAAGGGCTAGAAGCAAAGAAAGGGGACCTGTTGCTCACAGTCATCTCGATCATGGGACCTGAAAGCTCTGTGTATGTAGCAGAAAGTGAAGATTAGGAACAACTGAGCTGTTACAACACAGTTGCTCAGAAGTACCCCTGAGCCAGCCAGGTTGCTGCCTTGAGGTTCCTTGCTAACTGTGAAGTAACTCCGCTACCACCCTACATGCTCTAGGAGTGTGTCCTCTAATCCTCATGAAATCACACTCCACCAGGGCCGTGGAAGAAGAGTGAAAGGAAATCGGCCTACAATGCAGTGGCAGACATGATTGCTCAAGTGCACCATGTGGGAAACTGCACCATTTAAAATGAAAGAAAGCTCAGCGTGTTCTGCTTTTTTGTAATGAACATATTTTAAATGTTGTGCAACAGCTAGAGTGTAAGATTGATGCTATAGAAGTTACACAAATAAATAAAATAGCTGAAGCACGACCTAGGGATTTTGACATTAGAGAAAAATAAAGAAAATAGGAATGTCCAAGTTCCCATATTAACCATTGTGTTCAAGTAAAACCGTATACTTCGTGTTAGGAAAAATTCATGCTGCTATCTCCATCTAACTGATAATGTGAGCAAGGTGGTACATGGAATTTACTTTAGTGGGAGACAAGACAATTATGTGAAATAAGTCACAGCAGTAGGAAATTACTTTGTAGGAAAAATAGTCTTTTTACTATAAGGCTCTAAAACAATCTTTAGGTAACAATATCTGTATGCACTGTACTTAGCTACCCCAACACCTTCATGCCACACACATGTCTACATCAGACACCAAACTAACCACAGCTGTTCCCTTAGAATGAAGCTCATATTGTCTGTGCCCTAATATCCCTTGTCCTGTTTATTCTCCCAAGCTGTACTTGCCACAGACTTTTTGTTCTTTTCATTCTCTTCCATCTGATTGCATCACAGTTACACCTTCATAGTCCTGTGTTTCATTACGACTTATTTCTTATGATAGCTGCCTACAGAATTCTGTGTATTTGCACTTGCGCCTACAAGGTACTTAGCAGTCATACAGGGTCTCAGCATGCTGTCTTCTGTGCAGAGAAAAAAGATATTTCTGGTACTTGAGCAGTCTAAACAGTAGTTAGAAAGACACTGTGCCCCAAAGGAGAGCAGTGGCAGAGAAAAGTTGCATAAGAAGTTGCATCACCTGTTAATGCCAGAAGCAGTCTTGGCCCTTAATGTGTGTACTCCACAGGCAGTTCAGTCTGACGAGGCTAAAGGTGGGAAAAGTTTGGCTCAGAGTGGCAGGGAAGGATTAGTATGTGTGAGGAGCACTTAACAGTAACCAAGGTGAAGAGACCAGAGACAGAGCAGTGTGGAATTAAAGCTGTATATTACACTACACAACATATGCTTACCAGCAATGAAAATGAGAAGCAGACAGGAAAACTGATCGTCATGCCAAGAATTCAGGAAAGCTGTAACAAAATCACACAGCAGTTTTAAATTCTTAAAGGCTGTCTTATATAATAAAGAATGGTTCTAGAAAAAGTTGTGGAAGGAAGCTTTTGAAAACCTATAGGGATGACCATCTGGACTTGTCCAGGGTTTTTTACATTTGTTTCACCAGAACAAATAGGTCAGCATAAAGGATTCCTTCATCATAGTGTAAAGATGCAGGACTAACCCTAATCTTTGGGGCAGGAAAGAATTCATACCAACCTCAGGGAGTCAAACACACAGTACCAGTAAGAGGCAGAAGGAAGCCCAAATGTTAGGTTTCAGCGACACTAATGTCACAGCTTCTAAGGATTTCCAAGGGGCTAGGAATGACCTGTAGTCTTAATCTGAATCTTAGGCAAGTGCCTTAGGCACAAAAAAGTGTTCACTGTCCACCTCTCCTGATACATGGTGCCATTGCTTTACCGTGAGACATCAGTAGCCAGCCACATGCTTGGAGTGCACCCTGCAAGCAAATATTTGCAAGAGTTGGTGTGCTTCTTAGATACTGAGTGCTAAATACCAACTGGCACATTCAAAACCTCACTATGAACTGGTAACTGCTACGCTCCAATCCTTGCTTTAACTTAAAGCTACTTTTCTCCCTACATAGATGAGGAAGAAACGTCTGTAGCTAAGAAAGATCTCTGGTTCACTGAAAGGGGACAGGATGAGGGTTGGATGTGGCTACATATTAAACATGAGATAATAACATTTTGCTGCAGATCTGATTAGGACTCTAAGGACATTGGCAATCTGAGTGGCTTAATGTGATTTCCCAGTATGAAAATGTACGGTACTCCTAGGATTTAGGGCCAGCATTTCTGGTGTCTTGATTTGCTATTTTGTTTTCTTTTTCTTTCTGCCTTGTAAATAGTTGGATAATAAGAAAACCACAAACACTAATAATCAGTTAAACTCCATGTCTTTTGTATCATGGAACTTAAATTAAGAAATAAGAGCAAAGTACAAAAAACTTTCTTAAGGGTAAAAGTTTATCCTCTTAAATGCTCTCCATGGAGAAACTGTGTTGAGTCATCTTCATTATGGCACAACAGAACATTACTTCAGACCTAAAACGATTAGTGTTATGAGTCAGTTCATCAATTGTTTTAGATCTCAAGTCATGTTCCAGCATTGTCATGTAATGCAGTGGCCTTAACTAGTGGGGGAACCAGGCAGAATGGTTAGACAAGCAGACAAATGTAGCTCTCCTATTTTTTTTCTGAAAAAGAACAAATACCAGAGCCATGCGATTACCAGCTTCGAGTCACACCTAAGTATCACCCACTCAGTTAAACACACCCCACCCCACCCCACCCCTCTCCCTTGTGCGAAACAGTGTGTCCTGCCTACAAGCAAGACCCGTGGTCAAAAAGAAAAGTACATTTCCTATCAAAATCAATGTGCGTATTTCCACTAGCTGTCTCAAACCCTGTGGCTAACTTCGAAAAAAACACTTGGGAAATAACAGACTCTAAGCAAAAATACAGTACACAACACCTTGTCACTGACATGTAGCTGCACCCAGCAAACTTCAGCAGGTATGGTAATTGAGGGTTACAACCCCATGATTAACGTCAGTTAATTCTGAAGTACAGATTAGACTCTTTTCAGACATTAAACCCTGAACAAAGCCTAATTTGCAAGAGTGCTCCAAGGCAGGAAAAGGGCTCTTGATCTCAGTGCGCTTGAAAATGTGGCCTTTCTGATTTAAAAACACACATGGGATCCTGACCATAGTTCTGCTGTGCTTGAGGAAAAGTGCTATCAAATTACTTGTGAAGTTTAATATGGCTATTTCTAACATTTCAGAATATTTGAGCAAAACTGTAAATTTGTCAAGACCCCTGCTTGAAGAAGGTAACAAAGAAATGGGCCTTTCCTAAAAAGCTTGTTACCCCAAATCTGAAGCAACAACAAGCACAAATAATAAAAGCATGTGAGAAAGACTGCATGAAAGAGTATAACATAAACAAAAATGTTAAAAGGCTGTGAGTTTCCAAACCCCACACATACAACTCTTGATAGAACAAGTCAAGTAATCTTCTGATTAAGTATTTCAATTTCTACCTTTAAAATAATGCATTTTCCAAAATGGACTACACAGATGTCTGAATTGTCCCCATTTGCGATTTCCATTGCAGATGGCTAAATTAAAGCAATTTCACACATAACAGTTTACCCTTGCCAAAGCTCTCAAGGTAATATCCAGCAAAAGCAGGAGCAACTCAGTGCTCATTCGTAACTATACTTCCACTCTTACTAAACCGGTAAGATTATCTTTGCAAGTTAATTTCAGTCATCTGATTTTTAGTTTTGAGAGTAAGGCAGATTCCATTCTCTTTGCCCTCTTTTGCGTTCACTTTAAAATAGGATGTTTCAAGTTGTTTTCTCATGAGTAAATTCCACTCCTTGCCTGCAAACCTCCACATACTGGGGTGTGTCTCCAGGTGAGGCTAAAGATTAAGACAGGAATTTGCCAGAGCCCCAAGGCAACAGGGTTGATGAAACAGGAATGTGTTGCTTTAGTTGAGATCAGAGCACCACTCTCTGGACAAACACTTACAGCATTTTCTTACCAGCACGTGTTAGTTATTCCTGTGCAATTGTTCTTTAACATACTGCATCGTTTCCAGAATTACTGAAAATGGGATGTCGTATCTTCAGCACTGGCTACTTTTCTGCCAAATCTGCTTCCTTTGTGCTGCAATAATCTCAAGGCAGAGATTGGCAGGACTGGTAGAAACCACTGTCTTGAATTACTCTTTTTTCTGGATGTTTAGTGCTATGAGAACAATTGTATCATCTGAAAGCCTTGGCAGTTAGAGTAGAGATTCAAAAGGGATAAGAATGCTTTTCCCTCTCACCCTTGGAGAATGACAAGTTGTCCTTAGTAGAATCAAATTTTTTTTCTTTCTCAGCCTGACCCTAGGATATATTAAAAACACATTGATCTGCAGCCATAGGTGTTGAATGCCACACTTCCGATGTTTTCCTACATACATATGTTTACTGCTGAAATGTCTGGAAAAAAACTATGGTTGACATCTCCAACTGTACTACTAGTGGCACTTTTTTTGATCTACCCTGAGAAAAATTAGAAGGTCAGCAATGAGGGAATGGCACAAAACAGAGAAGAAATCAGTTCAAAACTCAAGCTTTCTGTGGAATAAGATTTTTGCTGTGCAGGGTCCTCTACTGAGATATTTGTGCCTGAAGGACAGCGGTACCGCAAGCATTCCCATGAGTACCACAGAAGTGTTTTGGAACAGGTGAAAGAGATGAAAAATATCTTTTCAAGGGTGAAAAATACGGAGGTGGCATGATGTGCTACGGGTAGTAATGCATTACAGCACCATGAAGAACAGGCAATATGAAACACATAAAATGAAAACAAGAGAGTCAATGAGTGCACCATGGTTGAGTTCATAGGTAACATGAGATGGTTTGGGAACAAAAGAAGATAACAGGCCAAATCTTTAGTCACTGAAAAGTCATATAAACTCATTACAGTCAAGGTAAGTATAACGGTTATCTAATGACCTCACTCAGCATGTAAGACAGATTGTATGAGACAAAGCCTTAAAAACAGAACAAAGGGCTTAAAGTTGAGATGAATGGATGGACAGCCAACAAGCTTCATGGAAATGGAAAGGTAACACATACAAGCAACAGGGAAAACCTGAGTCTCCAGGGACAGCAGCCATACAGCTCCATTCTAGTGCATTCCTTTGCCACACAAGCAGCAGAAAACCAATGCTCTAAGTGCTGTGCTTCAATGGCAGCCAGATAACGTGAGGGATGTTTTCCATTGAGCATGGTAGGCAGCAATACTGAACAGATGTAATTTCATTTTCTCTTTTCTTAAGAACAAGAAGGATGAAAAAATATAACTGAATGAATATAACATTAGCACATGTTCAATAGGACAACTAACATATTCCAGCTGTTTATGACTACCATCTCCAAATCCTGCTTTGCCTTCATCACATAGGGATTACACAAGTAGTTGAAAATTTATAGACTGATTTAATGGGGAGACTTTTGAAGTTTGTCTCAGAAAAAAGCAAACATAAACTGACTAGTGCCAAACCATGAATGAGCACATAAGTAAACAATGAATGAAAAGCCATTTACCTCTGAAGATTACAAAAGAGGATATGAACAAGGGACTTAAAATAACAAAATGGTATTGAAATGAGGGGGGCAGTGGTGGTGGTGGTGGTTTCAGTGTTGTTTCTAGTTTCAGTAAAATTAAAACTTATTCAAATCTGTTTTGGCAGTTTTTACTTTTGTACAAGACAGAAGTAATGAAAAAAGTATTTATTCATATGTTTGCCAACTGGTAGATTTGTTTTCTTTCAAACATAACAGAAATTTGATGCAATCCTTCTGTCTCTATAATAAGTTTAGAAGTGTTAGTTCTGCGTCTGCATGCGTGTGCGTGTGTGTGTGTTCAGAAATCTACATGTTCCATTAGAGCTATTTTAATGTTCTGGAGCTGTATGTGAGAGGTGACCAAACCTCTTGTGATTAAGTACCCTTAGCTCCTTCTCCTCCAGCTGAATCACACTTCTCTCTGTCTCTGAGCTGAATCTGAGGTATTCTTAAAGCTCAGATGAGAACTCCTGAATACACCACCTCTACCTGCCCACATATCCAGCCATGTTTCATACACCTGCACTTCTTCCTGAGCAGTGGCAGAGCAACTAAAAAACCTTCTTGAGAAAAGGTAACTTCAGTAACAGCTTAAACCTGGGGTCTGGAAAGAAAGAAGCAAAGACTGTAAAGGAAATACACAAACAGAAACAAACTGCAGCTGAAGCAGAATTATCTAACTGCATGCAGCAGTACCAGCTAGGCTGGATGAGATTTCTTGTAATGGTAAAAGAAACAGAACAGTACCAATTTACCAAGAAAAGAGGTTCTTTCATGGGTGTATGTATGGAAGCCCATGCTGCGGTGTTGTTACCTTAGCTGCCCTGTAGACTCACATGTTATCTGTCTCTTTGACTCTAGAACTTGTCATATTTTTCACCTTTGGTTTTAACTCATTTATGTCTTACAAGACAGGAGAGGGCAGACAAGAGTTTTGGCTGTCACCTAGAAGAAGCATTCAAAATGCATCCTATTAAGATTTCAGTATTTGGGCACTGAAATCATGAACAAAGTACATTTAATCACTGGACATACCCAAAACACTCACCATCTACAAGAAGAAGAAGGCGGCGGGGGGAATGACCTTAACAGAGCAGGCTGTGCAGCCACTCCCTGCCACAAGAGTATTGGAATACCTCCAGACTGCTTTCAGCAGATGCCTTTGCAATATACACAGGCATACACAAAGCAGCATCTGTCTTAGCTAGAGAAAGCTGGTATCAGCTAAGCTTCAGAAACACTTGTCAGAAAGCTCCAGTTTAAGCCTAACCAGAAGCAAGTAAAGACTTTCTTACAGAGGCAACTCAGCGGCATGGTTTTGCTAGGTTAAAGTTGGTCCAGATATATCTCATCCTGCTCCCCTGAGAGTGCAGTGCAACTCACCTGTGTCCGAGGGGCCGAGCTAGCATTTAGGAATTTAAAAAAAAATAAAATTATAATTGTACGAGATCTCTAATACAAAAGACCTTATAAAGAATAATAATTTATTTTTTTTAAACAACTCTTTTTTATACTTCTCCTCCTAAAGGCAGCATGTGAATGGATATGCAGATGCAAAGGGAATTAAAGATTTTTGTTTCTTCTTGAAAAGCACAAATAATTCTTAGGCAACCACCATCCACCACACACTTGCACACATGTAAAACCGTTGGCTGCAGTTCAGGCAGTGCCGCACTTGTTCCCAGAAATATCATGTTGGTGTAATACGAAGAGCCCAGCAAGCTTCCAAAACCCTGCCAGATCCCATAAGGTTTTTTGTAACAAGTAGCACAAATCTTTTAACACATTTAAAAGTATGCTAGGATGTTTGGTCTTTATACTCTCATTGTGGATGTTTTTATAGCAGAGTCAGGAATATTTCAGTGTTTGTTCAACTTGTAACACTATGCACTGACTGGGCTTCTACAGACTAGGGGGAAAAAGCCAAGCTTGCCATCAGCCCTCCTCCCCACACAAAGGATACCCAGCACACACCATGGAACATATACCGTTCTAGGAAATACACCATCAAAAGAGTCCTTGACTTAGGACTGGTCATTTCCACAGTTTTCCTCAGAGTGCTGAGAAGTTTTTGTTACATCTAGGGTATATTTCCAATAAACACAGAAAGAAAGAGTCTTCTGACCATGTTTCAAAAAACAGCAAATGACACTGAGACTTCTAAAGAATGGCATATCAGACCTTATCAAGAAAAAAAACCCACAAAGAAACAACCCCACACACAATTCCCTCAAAAAAAACCCCCAAAAACCAAACCCCAAAAAACAAACAAAAAAACCCAACAAACCACTAACCAAAATGGAAAAAAAAAAAAAAAAAAAAAAAATTAAGTAACACTTCTGTAGATCGCCCTGGTGCTCCAACTCCCTAACTCCTCTTCATATTTAATTTATTTACCTATGATGCTACAGCTAAACTAATCTCAACTAACTATATTTAAACTCCCTCCAAAAAAACTAAGCCCTATTACTCCAGCCAAAACACTATGAGCCTCACAGTCTACACCAGCCAGTCTGCTTGCTTTACTCTTTCAGGACATGTACTTTGCAATATCATCCAGAGGCAGCAGGAAAACCAGAGGGGTGTGAAGGGACCAAATGAAGCTGCCACAATCACAAAGCTCAGACTTGAAGAAACAGAGCAGATTGTCCAAATATATTAGCAGCAACTTGTAACTGATAAAATTAAATAAAAGAAGAGGAGATTAAAAATATTTTTAAAGCATGTCAGTAGGGTGTTAACAAGCAGCAGGTAGACACGAACAGTCATCTCTTAGGAGGCTGCAGAATATGCAGATGTGCTGCTTTTTCCTTTTGGAGAAAGGCAGGCCGTGGTAAGGTATCCATTAATTTTTATTCAGTGTTAAGCTGATACTAAACTTCACTTTTAAACAGGTTGCCTTCAGAGCAAAATGAGAAACAACAATGGTGTAATGCCATGTGCTAGAAGGAGGAAGAAGTACTAAAGTAACAAGTTGTCTTGTTCTTCTTTAATTGTGACTAGGTACCAAATAAAGACTGCCTTGTGCAAGTGCCACAGAACAAAGCACTGACTCCCACACTGAAATTATCTTAATTTACTTACAGCATCCCTGGAGATAATAAAAACCTGACTGGACAGAGACCTGAGCAACATGCTCTAGTTGACCCTGCTTTGAGCATGAGGGGTTGGACCACACAATCTTTCAAAGACCCTTTCCAACTCAGTGATCTTGTCATTCTGTGAAAATATTTTAACTGATAGTTTTCTTAAAAATTCACTACCTGGCAACATGTGGTTATACAAAATTCAGTTTTCATGTTCAATACAGTTCTCATACCCCTACTAATACAAAAAAGTTTGAGAAAGAGATTTAAAATAATTTTCATGAGTCAAGAACCTGAAAAAAATAAAATTAATATAAAAATAAATTTTTGTAAATTTTCTGATCCAAGATCACAAGGTTTCTGACTCCAGATCTCTAAAATCTTATGGTTCACAACATTAGTACTAAGGCGAATTTCTCTGTAACTAGTATAATTAGAATATAATCAGAATTTTTACTTAAGATTGAATAAGGGAAACAGTTACATAAAAAAAGCGTATAGAAGACAAGTAGGGTATTCCAAAGCCTAAATGGGAGCAGATGTTTTGAACAATGCTTGGTTATATGAGATTTGTTGTCCCTTATTTTAGACTGTCCTCTGTAAACACTAGCCTTCTTTTAATGTTAACTTTTAAGAAGAAAAGGGAATAAGTATACCAACTAACAGGAGCCATACAATGGGAACACTTGCTTGTTATTTAAGGATAGACATTCCACATCTGTTTGACAGCTGTCCTGCTCTTCTGTTTACTTGAAAAGCATGTACATTTGACAGTCATTCACAGACTGTTGCCTAAAGAAGAGTATTCTAGGAGATTTCAGACTGCATCTTTATTCTGACATAGGGCTTTGCAATTCTTTACAAGCAGGATACTTCAGCTTAGAAGTAGCTTGTAGAATTTGTTGTAGAGCATATCCTTCTTTTACCCTGGTACGATACAAAATCAATTCTTAAGTTAGAAAAGGCTTTGTGGGAAAAATTAACTAGTAATTAAAAGCCGTTAATTCAAACCCTTAAGTGCCAAAGAAGCTCTGTATCTGTTCCCCTTGAACTGTGTAACACAGAAACTACAAACAGCATGAGAAATAGCTCGTAGAGGAGTGTCTATCCTCTCTGAGTTTTGAAGAGCAGACTTTTATCTTTAGTGGCCAGATAGAAACCAGGAAAGTGCTGGGTACCACCTCCTAATCTCAGGTGTTCAAACATCGTAAGGCCCCAGAACAAGTGCCTGTCTTACGGATTTAAGCTTCTAGGAGGTATATTTTCTCGTATTCTTTCACACGCCTTGTGATTTAGAGGGCTCCATCTTTGGCTTTNNNNTGATTTCAGTGAGCATGTCATTCATTCTTTCACCTTTTCTTCACACTCAGACACTGAATCTGCCCTGCCCAAGGAACAAAACCCTTACAAAGTTCTGCAAGGTTGAAGATATGACTGTAGTGGGATAGATTCCATTTAGCTCCTCCTTCTCAAGTCCTCAGTCTCTCTTTCAGCCAGCAACAATCAAATATCTGGTAGCCATTCAGCCCAACGCAGGTTAGTATCTTTTCTGCTAAATGCCACAAATTGTGTTGAGTGTGGTAGGATGCAATAACTGCTCTATTTACAAATGTTAATAACAACATTACAGAATTTCTCTTTTTTCTCCCTAAACATTGCTACTTCCCAGAGTTAGTCTCCCAGCAGTACTTCAGCTGCTTAGATTTCTCCATTTTCTGTTTCTCTTCTAGAAAGCCAGATGTCTTATTCAACTAAGAGATGCAACACAACCTTCTTAGCTAGTAGCATCATAGGCCTGACATGGCATGTAGCGTACACTAAATGATGCTCAAGGACAGTCATCAGGGCTATCTTATCAGGAGCCTAGAAAGAACTATACTATACAGCTGTCATTTGGACCACAACTACCAAAGCCAGTGGTTATCAGTTTCTCATTTCTCTGTGTGTGAAACATTTCTTCTTTCTTCCAGGAGTCCCTCCCTACTCCTGGATCCAAAAAGACAGCCTCTGCTCACAGAGATTATGCAGACATCTCCCACTGTATCATTGCTTCTCTCTTTGAGAAACAAGGTCTTCTAAATCAGTGTGGAGACCTGTAAGTGGGAATGAGCTGTGGTCTACAGACTTACTTTAGTACCTTCTGCTTTCACTAATTTTGAAGATAATGAATCCATCAGGACTTGCATATCATTTTTCAGAGTTCACTGTGCTCAAGCCATGTCTTTTAAGACAGAAATATCATGTGATCCATCTAGGACATCAGTATACTAATGAGACCACACCATACAAAAGATAAAGCACGTTCAGTGATCCAGGCAGTTCACCTGACATCCACCGATCATTCTGATGCATCAGATTAGTTTTAGGAAGTCTGTTGCATTCATTAATCTAAGTTTAGTTTCTGTGAATTTTGGTTAAATTAAAAAATTTGAGCAAAAATAGATATCAAACAAGTTTGTATAATGGCTTGTTTACAAAGTAAACGAAGTAATCATTTAAGCTCCTAGTAGCTACTGCTCTGATGTCATCTCATTACTTACAACACTTAAAACTGTTGCAAAACATTTCTTCTAATATCAATCAATTAATAATAATTATAATCCTTTCTAAATTACAATGCTAGAAAGTTAAAGACAAAGTTAAAAGTTAGTTTCTTCATGCCTGGAGACACAATGAATAATGGGCTTTTTAGACCTAATAAAGAAATCAGAGAGCGAAGCTGTAGCTCTGCAAGCTACTTCACCATTTCCCCTGGCCTCATCTGGATTGGATCGTACTAGTGTATGAGTCAGCTAATTATGAAAGATTTCTCTGAAATGAATTAGATGAACCCAGCATCTTTAACAGAAACATATCTTGTGACCTGGCAGAGTTCCCATCATGGTCCAAATAAAGCCCACCCAGATGTGACCACTTCCTTTACTGTAACTCAAAAAACAGAGCGAAACATCGGCTAAGCATCTTCCCAGTATTCCTGATGGATAGGAAAGTTACCTTCCAGTTCACCATTTGCTACTCTAATGAATTAAATCATACATGGCACTAGACCCAGAGATAAACTAGTTTAATGTTATTGAGATCAGAGATGGGTTTGCATTAAAATATACCTGTTTACTATTGTCTTCAAAAAATTACTAGGACTTATGGACACAGTAAGTATTCTAAAGTAGTGAGTCTGATGAACTTAAAGGTTGTAAAGTTGTCCAAAGGCACTATTATCCCAAACCTGCTTTCCAGCTTTAGTATTCTGGAAACTAAATGTACCTAGTGCACTTCACTACTTGGCGAAATGACTGAGCACTTTGATTATTGGTCTGATCTCAGATTCTTCCATGTTAGTTTCTAGATTCTGCTGACTTTGATCACCACTGAACTGAAATTGTGCTATAGTTCACTGCTTTAAAAGAATTACTGGAAAAATAGCAAGTTTTAGTCAGTTTTGCCTCTCTGAGTCAAGCTAGTAGCCTAAAAGATTAGCTTTACAATTAACCCAACCTATGCTATAGCTCAGTCACAGACTTGCAAACCTAACTCCCTGAAGTAGGGACTGAGATGATATAAATTATAGTCTGCACCCTAAATGAGCATTGAATTCATTTAGCAAGTCAGATATGTCAGTAGAACTGACCAGTTATCTGTTTAGATAAGTGATATCACTCACAGATTAACATCATGTAAAATATCTGGGGAAAGAAGCAAAGTCAGAAACACTGGCAGAAACAAACTGCAAGCATCAACAGCCAAGCCAAAGCACCTTTTCATTAACAATCCAAAGCTATCAGAGCAAAAGAAGATACACCTCTGTATCTTATATAGCTACTTATCCTGAATTATCTATATAGCTTAATATATTAGTAGTGGACCTTTGGTCTAATAAAAGTCAAAGCAGACAAGGCTAAGATGGTCACATGGATGGAAATCTTTCTGGGAAGTTCATGTTTTCATTTCCTCTTCCATTTAGAGGAAATAAGTGTTTTTAATGCATTGGTTTTTTTCAGTGGGACCCAACAGTGTGAAAATGCCAAATCAATCAAATCTCTTTTGGTAACTTAGATTACAAACTGAATTTCAAAGCCTGAAGGATTAACTTTACTAAGTTAATGTACTAAGCATATGGCCAAATTGTCTTCTTTCATATGCTAGTTAAAAATCAACAAATACTCTAAAGGAAGGTAAAATCTGACTTCTTATAGAACTCAAAAAGTAAGACCTATTTGAAAAGATTCTATCCATCCTGACTAGTCTGTAAACATGTTTACCCATATTAGTATAGCTAATCAGGATTTTTTTTTTTTTTAAACATGACCATTCAATAGTTTCCCTTATCTTTTTAATCTTTTTCCCACCCAACAACTTGGTCTACGTTATTTACATTTTCCAGCAGATTTCATGCATTTATTGATCTTTTTAATTATTGGGGGGTGGGGTGGGGGGGGAGTGTGAGAGTGTGTGTGTGTGTGTGTGTGTTTTCTTTGTGTTCTTTCGAGAGATATCCCTCGAGATTTACTAATGTCATCAACGTCTGTTTCCTTGGCCTTGAAGTTATCCAGGAGAATGACACACTTTCACTGTTAGGTCATGATCTCTAGTGAAGACATTGAATAATATCTATCCCCTGTCTATTTCATTAATCCTTTGCAACTAAGTCTAAACTTATGCCTGTTACTGTTCTCCAAAGGGTAGTTAGAATCAAGCACTGTTTGCTGATTAAATGTTTACTTTTCAATATGTGCAATGAATTTATTACAGCAAAATTTTTTATATGTAAAATCCTATTTATGAACAGTGTCTGTATCATCGTAAGTTCCTGTGAGGGAACATTCCCTGGTAAACCAAACCAGAGACAGAGCTGGAACTGAAACCATTTCAAATCTGATTACATCTGTTACTTTTACCATTAAGCATCATGAGCCTTGTAAACAATTTATTGCTTTTCATTATCATTCGTTATTAAAAAGTTCTTATTCAACCTAAAATTACTTTGTGCCAAAATTATGAAAGAAAAGATTTTTTTAAAGTTTATTTTGAATAGAATCTAATATTTGAAATGAGTAGCCCCACTTCAGAATCTTTCTGTGTGAAAACTCAGTTTCCCAGTGGGCCCCTGAAGGGTGTGTTGCCTGTATCTAGCTCACGTCACATGGCCTAGGAGTTACTGCACTTTATGAGCAACAGGACAGATAATTTTCAAGCCTTCTCTAATTCAGAGGATTTGAATGACGTCTCTTGAAGACCAGTCTCTGGACACAGCTAACCACAAGCATTCTAGAGCGCAAGGATGGATACAAGAACCACCTTCTCTTTCCCAGAATGGAGATGGTACAAAAATCAGTACATATTTGGAAAAAGAAAGGTTTTCCTTTCCAAATAAAGTTAATATTATAGAATTTAAGTTACTCTGCACTAGCATTAAAAAGGCAAAGTTCTTTTAGTATTTTGGTTATGATCTAATTTCTGCTTAATCTGGTTCCTATTAGGTCCACACAGATTTTTCTCCTCTAACATGATTTATTGTTCATTTCAGTGCCCTTTTCTGGTTTAAGAAGAACCTTCCCAAGTCCTCTGTAATTCTGCTATTTAAACTTTATCATGGAGCAGTGGGTTTTTTCCTAAAATAATCCTGTTACACAGCCCTAGCAGTTTTTAAAATTAAAATTAGTCAAAAGCTAATGGTTTTGTCTAAATCACACTGTCAGATAATCACCACCAAGACAACAATGATTTTAATCTGATCACATTTACGCTTGTATCCAATGTTATCCTGGTATCCCACTACAATTTAATTATCAGGGCACACAGAGCTGGTGACCATCTTGAGCAGCAGACTGCAAGGTACAACACATTGACAACATTATATGTATGTGGCTAGGTGTCTAGCCTGAACAGCTGCCTGCCTGCACAGCCCCTGTTCTTGCTCCTCTTGCCAGAGAGCCAGAGCTTGCAGCATTTATCAGCTTCCAGGAGAAACAGTAGCTGTCTTCCACAAGGCAGGGGGAGGATAAGTAAATTTGGTTCTCTGGGACTTCCCTCCAGGTGCGTCCCAGACCAGCCCCCTCTCTATTCCCCCAAAACAGGAGGAACATTTGCTGGAGGCAGAAGAGGTGAATGTAGACAGCTATGAGGTGCTTGTGAATGCTGAATACAAAGTGAATGAGAAGGTGAGCAGGGAAGCAGCAGCAGCAGTAGATTCACAAGAAAAGAGAGAGAGTACACACCCCTGTCCTTCCTTTCACAGATCTCTGAAATCACCCAGTATATTCCAGACATCTAATGACTGCCCTTATAGTCCCTCTGCACAGGCTCGCTTGTCTCTCAAACATAACCCACCAAGTCACTAGCACGGGATTGATTTTGTGGGCTGAAAAGTTTTGAGACAGGTCTGAACTTGAAAAAGACAGCATATCACTTGATACTGTCTTAGTACAAGTAACACAGGCCACAGACAGTCCAGGATCTAAAGCCCGTGTTTGTAAAGGAGAATCATCCAGTCTTCAGAAGCAGACACAGCATGGGTTCTCAACAAAAGCGACAGCAGGAATCTATTTTAATAGATAGAGAAAAATACGGTATACGAAAAAACTCCAATACTTCTCTTCACAGTCTAGTGCACTCCCACCAAGCATGTCTTATCTAAATCTTTTTATCTTCACTTCAGAACTTATTTCATACTGTGACTCTGGATATCAATAACCCTCTGAGATAAGAGAGCACCAAGCTTCTGCAGAGCCCTCTACAGACTCAGGCAGGTGACATTTACTTATACTAGGTTTGTTTGTTCTAACAACAAAACCATAACTATTAGAAATTTGCATTTTATTAAGTGCAAAATATGGTTCTGATCAATTCAGGTACAGAGCTCCAAACATGTAGCTAATATTTACACATGAATCCAAAGTAAATTCTATGTTTTTTTCTGGAAATGACTGTTGCCACTCTTTTCTCCTCAAGCTTACCTGTTATGGAAAAAGTTATGGCTCCAACTTGTTTTTGGTACAAGAACACTTAACTAGCACCTACCACCTGTTCCATACTAGTAATTTCTTGTCGAGTTTTTCATGGATGAGACAATTAAAAAAACCATAATACACCACTATTCTTTTGGTGATTATAGCTTGGTGTCATGGCCACCTTCAAAAGAAATAGTTGTGCCAGCCAAAAACACATATATCACTGTTAACATATTGAGGTTTGCCATAATGGAACGTACACTAGCAATCTATTCACCTGTGGCCTCCATGCTCCCTTCTTGTAAACAGCAAATACCTGTGTGGCAAAGTGGAGATCAAATTCGGGCATGTGCATAAAGGCACACTCAATCTCATTTTCAGAACACAAGTCTAAAGATTCAATCCTTAGACCTACCATTTAGTTGACACCCAATCTGGAAAGAACCTAAATTACCTGGGCATTTATTCACTTGCCACAAACACACCCTTATGTAAATGTAAGGATTCAGGCAGTGATATCGAATCTTGAGGTCACCAAACTACTCAGGGTATAATAATACACTGATCTATGTTTCTTGCAAGTACTGGTTTGTTAGTGAGGAAAAAAGTGGGTTTAATCCACCTTTTACTCAACAGCACAGTAGTTCCAGGGATCATCTCTGTAGGAAAGACACAGGTTCAAATTCTCCTCTTCTAAATAGAACAGGCATTTGAACTTAGTTTCCCCCACAGACAGGAAAGGTGAGCTAACCTTTAGGATATCAAGTGTTGAGACGTCGTCAGCCTCTTGAGTCATGTTGTTTCATTTTGTATAAAGCTCACAGGCATCCTCAGAAGAAAGAATGACTCTGTAGCATGTTAATTAGGGCATACAGCTACTGTGATCTGGAAGATGTGGAAGACCGCATGAAGCAAAGATATTTTACCTTGGACTATCATCTACAACACATGAACATAAAGGAATGAGTCCAGTGGAGGACCACTGAGATGGTCAAGGGCTAAAGCACATAAAATATGATGAGAGGCAGAGAGAACTGGGTTTACGCAGCCTTCAGAAGGGAAGGCTAAGAGGAGAGCATTTCATTGTCTATAAGTGTTTGATTACAAGACATGAACCCAGAACCAGATTCTTCTTCTCAGAGGTGCACAGTGATAGGACAAGAGACCACAACTCAGGTTGGACCATGGGAAAGTCCAGCTAGATGTAAGGATTTGTTTTTTGTTTAAACCACGGGGGTGGTCAAACACTGCAACACGGCCCAGAGAGGCTATGCAACCTCCATCTCTGGAGGTGTTCAGTACAGCACTGGGCATAGCCCTGATCTCATCAGACCTGCTTTGGGCAAGGAGTTGGGCTGGCTGACCTCCAGAGATCCCTACCAAACAAACCTATTCTACGCTTCAGATCCCAGGCTGACAGAGATGGGGTAGAGCCGGAACATTTTGCCCTAGGCAGGCTCTCCCTCTGCCATGAGCTCCTTTTCCTCCCCTCTTAAGATGAAGCAAGTCTCCATTTTAACCTCTTTTGCTAGGCTGACACTCCCTGTTCCACCCCAGGTCTATAGGCCCCTCCAGCTTTATGGGGTTTGTCCTTGCCGTAGGCCTTTCAAAACTCAAAGCTCAGAAGTGTCCCTTCTCATCTCCAGCTGCAGTGGGAGACGTATCAACTGTTTGAGGGTCCTTCTATGCCTTACTGGCCTGACCAGCTGCTCCAAGGGCTTCCCCCATGGGTGCAGGACCCCATCTCAGCCCTGCCAGCGATATCAGTCCCTGCAGCATGAGCGCCACAGCAGGGCTGGTCTCCAGCTGCTCACAGCCCAGCCTTGCACCTCCCCAAGCCAGGCCCACCTGCAGGCCCATGTCCCACCCTGGCCTCAGCCTGCCGTGTCCCCAGGGGGGTGGCTGACGCCCGGGGCTGGGGCATGGAACAGGCCCCGGCTGCCAGGCCCCGGCTTGCCACCCTGCGGGGCCCACGCGGTCCCCAGGGAGCCACCAGCCCCTGTGCTGCCCTGACAGATTGCAAAGAACCACGCCCAGAAACAAAGCAGTATATAATGAAAATACAGACAATTATAAAGCGTATACAGTGTATAAACCATGAATACACATATACACATAAAACCCACGCATATTATCCCCATGCTTTGATTGCACTGCAAACCAAATCCAACATGAAACATGGGCCTCAATATTTTATTACTATTTTATATATTGATACTACTTTAAGATCTTAATATTACCCCATTGAAGTAGCTCAGATTACTTATAACCATTTAAAGAGCAGGAACAGATACGGTTTATATTTGGGGGGTGGGGTGGGGTGGGGGGGCAAGACAAGAAACAAAAAGCTAAAATAGAAAGCTAGAGAGCAGGGTACCCTGGGTTGTTGGGAATGGCCAGTGGATTATTAACAGTCATCACAGTATTTTTCCACAGTTTATAATATCCTGGCCATTTTGCCTGCTACGCTCAGTTATGCTTCAGCAAGACGTTCTTCACTTTGCATCTTCATCTGTCTCTTACCGTATTAAAACCAAACGAGCAAGCCTGAAGCTAAGACAGACATTTACAAAGTTGGACACAAAAATCTGAGCTGTTCCCATCAAGCTAAGTATTACAGTAAAGCTCAACTTCAACACAAAGGGCAAATGTCTTTGACCAGTCTTCCCTAAGATAAAGTAATGCATATATTACAATGTTCCAAAACAAAACTGCCATAATAAACCTTGTCCCTAGAGGATGACAGAAAAAACAGGCCATGTATAACAGATTTTCCTTAGTTCAATTAAAGCACAACAGGTTGCTGAATAATGAACCAAAGAGAACAGTTTTCTTCTGAAAAGCCACAGGAGAAAGGCCCCCGTTGTCCATCTTCACAGTCTGAGGCTTCAGTGCAACTCTCCAGTTGTAGTCTTCTGCTTTCCTTGCTGTTGACCTTCAATTCTCACAGCACAGAGACTGGAATTCAAAACCCCAATTTCAACGTAGTACAGCACCTTGATTAACTCCCATTTCACACACCAAGCAAGGGAGAACTCTTGTGGAAAATGTGTTCTGTCATTAAACTTGTTGAGAGAAAGAAGCCCGGCAGCCTAAGCTTCCCACTAACTGTGTTTTTAAACTCTCATTTTGCTTTGCAGCCTTCATATTGTATATGTGCATATGTCCATGCACTTCATTGTAATGGAAATTACAGATTTTTTCACATGCAACAATAATATTTTCCAACATGCACCTTAAGTGAAGTTGAATCACCGGTTCAAACCAAACCACTGTCACCTAAGACAAACCATTACTTCATTAAGTAGTATCCAAGGTGTGAACAACTAGACAGAATTCTAGAAAGAAATAATCAACTCTTGTAATGACCTGTCAGCCAAATAAATCTTCCTTCACATTACTGCTGGCTCATCCATACAATCCAACAGTAGATGACAGAACTCTTTTCTCAAAAACTTCAAATAGAAACAAATTTACATGGGACAGAGGGAGGCAAAAATAAAGTTTCCCTTATTTCACACAAGCAAAATAAGGATTCAGGGCAGGAACCAGTGGAGAGCTTTCTGTCAGCTGTCAAAATAAAGCCAGGCTAGAACAGAGATCAGACATGGGAAAAGTTTCTGTCAACATAGTTGAATTTTGGCAATATGAAGGCACTAAGTGCAGTAACCCTAAAATAAAGGCTTTCTACTGACTCTAACTATAACTCTAATAGTTTGTATTACGTACAAACATCCACTACAAGCAACCTGACAACATTATCTCACGATTATGCACACATAAGCTAGCAATTTTCCCTTTGTCATGATCATAAAAAAGTCAGTTCTGGATGGGAAATAATGAGACAAAAGAGACTTGACCTTGAAGAGGAAAATTGACTAAATTTAAATATTTTTCCTTATTCACAATGGAAAAAAACATGAACTGGTAGGGAAAGCATTTCATTCTCAGAGTCCATTTGAAAGTCTACCGAGAAATAAATCACTGGGACTCATCAGAATTTCTCTCAAGCCATACCTTTTGGGAAGACTGGAGAAAAAGAATAATAATGCTTAAGCTAAATGAGAGTAAAGATATCCATGTCAAAGTAATCGAGAAAAGTTGAACTGCTTAGACATAAGGTAGCACAGCAAATTCCACCACCATCATCAAACCAATCAAAGAAGTGAGCACAGGACAGTTAGCGTTATCTTTGACAAATTAGTTACAGTTAGAACAATCCAAATGTCTCAACCATAATCTCTCATCTCTGATTAAATTTAAGTGATTTCAGCTTTCAGTGTTGAGCACCTTCTCCCTCATTAAATAAGCATGAAATGCCTATAAAGAGCCAACTGCCATAATAAAAATGATTGTGGAAGATTCCCCTGACTAGCCATGTGATACAATGAGATTCTGGTGCTCCTGCTCAGGTGAGACTCCAGCAGTTGCTGCAAAAACTGTTTTAGATCAGAAAAGAAGCTGCATTTGAGGTCTTCACAAACAGTTTTGTTGGGCAGAGAGGAACCTAATTAAGTTCCACAAAGGCAAGTGTAGGGTCCTGCCACTAGGGAGGAACAACCCCACACACCAGTACAGGCTGGGCCTGAGCTGCTGGAAGGCAGCTCTGTGGAGCAGGACTTGAGGAGTCCTGGTGGGCAGCAAGTTGCCTATGAGCCAGCAGTGTGCTCTGGTGGCCAAGAAGGCCAATGGGATCCTGGGGTGCATTAGGAGGAGCGTGGCCAGCAGGTCGAGGGAGGTGATCCTGCCCCTCTTCTCTGCCCTGGTGAGGCCACACCTGGAGTGCTGTGCCCAGTTCTGGGCTCCCCAGTTCAAGAGAGACAGGGAACTACTGGAGGGGGTCCAGTGGAAGGATATGAAGATGATGAGGGGACAGGAGCATGTCCCTTCTGAGGAAAGGCTGAGAGACCTGGGCCTGTTTAGCCTGAAGAAGAGAAGACTGAGAGGGGATCTTATCAATGTATACAAGGATTTCAACGGCAAGTGTCAAGAGGAGGGGACCAGGCTCCTTTCAGTGGTGCCCAGCAACAGGAGAAGGGGCAACAAGCACAAATTGCAATGCAGGAAGTTCCGTCTGAATCTGAGGAAGAACTTCTTTACCTTGAGGGTGACAGAGCACTGGAACAGGCTGCCCAGAGAGGGTGTGGAGTCTCCTTCTCTGGAGACAGTCAAAACCCATCTGGATGCAGTTCTGTAACCTGCCCTAAGTGAACCTGCTTTAGCAGGGAGTTGGACTAGATGATCTCCAGAGATCCTTTCCAGCCCTGGCCATTCTGTGATTTTTAATTTCTTCATCCATATCTAAGTGTTGATGTAAAATCCTTTCTTATCTACAAAATAGATACACTAAGTATATAAAGAAATAAAGTGTCATTTGTGTGTAAGAAGAGGTTTCACCCCTACTTTATGGCCAGGTCCCAGGTAGGCTAATAAATTCTGTTCATCTATACGTACTGTGCAACTTTGATATGATAGCTTTATTCTTTATCTCCTTTTCTACATGGCTGAATAACAGTGCTTGGCTGAATAACAGTGCTTATCTGAATTGGTTCTCTAACATGACAAGAATCCCCAAGCACTAAAAATCATTGACTCATATGGACAAACACAGACACTTCTTCAGACAAACCAGTTTTCAAAAGTAATTTCCAGAAGATAGACAGCTGATCAAGCTAATTGTCAGAACTTGTTGATTTGCCATGCAGGAAAAGGAACTAGAAGTTAGAGGACAAGGAATCTGGCCATTTCAAAGAGTGCAGAAATCGTGTCCATACTACAAAACCAAATTCAACATAGCTGTATTAGCCAGCTGGAGAAGGAATTTCAACTGGCTTAGGCAAATTACTTTATCAAAAAAGTTACAGTGCTGTGACAGGTATTCCAGCTTATTTTAGATCCTTTATTGGAAAGCATAGACATATGTTTGGACGGATCTTACTCAGAGAAGTGAGGTCACTGCAGAGCAGATGTCCCTTTGCAGACAACCACTGCCAGTGATGGCTCGAACCTGAATGTTCTTACTCACACCAGCTGCATTTCCCTCCTGTTATCACTTGTTGCAGGGCAGCACTAACAGACTGTGGGTACTATTGCTAAGAAGATAACAAGATTTCTTCTGCCAGTGCTTTAACACTTCAGAACATTTACATCTCTAAGGTTTGCTGCTTGGCTCTGCCCTGCAGAAGACTATGTAAGTCTGAAGAAATAGGAGTAGCAGTTACAGGGTTTAACAAAACAGTATAGATTACAAATTACATTCAGAAATGGTGAGACATAATAAAACATTCTTCTGAAGAAATTAATTACAGTAAGACTATTTTACATTTTACTACTACCTTGGCTGTGGCAGGGTAAGTCAGATTTGATCTGCTGACTTAAAAATGCAAGTCAGCTGAAAGCTTTGTAGCAGTGTAGGTAGATCACAATATGAGAGTTTAATTTGTTCTTGCTCCAGGAGCAAGAGTGGGACAGGGGAAGAAAGGGTAAACAGGATGAGTAAAGTTAGCCTGGAGCACCCTTAGAAGTGTACAGTACTTCCTAAAGGCAACTATGGAGCCATTGAATGCCACCTGACATAGCTTTGCGCAGAGATGTATCAGAAAAAGCATTCCCGTCATCAAACCTCCCATCTCTTGCTGGGGTGAATGCCAGATAGGCCAAGGTCAGGAAGAGGTCCCATGGCTTGATAGGGCACGAGGTAGGGAGGATTTGTATTAAAAGGTGTAAGAAAATGCTTAGCAAGAATCTCAATACAAAGTTCTGTAATCATCTGGCACGCTCGTTTTACCTGTGGTATGTCAATGGAGTGGATTAAGAGGACATATTTCACAGAACATTTGGTGGTGGTGTTAGCTTCCAAAAGTAATATTTTACTATGCTTATGCGTAAATAGGAGATTTATTCAGGCACTTCATAATTCTTTATCAAAGTTTGAGGATTCCAGTGATAGACTGAATGGTTCAGTAGTCACACAACAATGACTGTTTTGATACATGTGTGTAAGCATAGGCAGTGGTAAGAATACAGCAGCCCTGAAATTTTCAGGGTAGGGAGCACAGACTATTTTTGAAGGAAATAAACTCCCCTTAAAATTTATGGTCCAGGAGAAAATACTACCTCATATCTGTGTAAGAATAATAGATACTTTTCCAAAAGTCAAGCAAATCCAGATTCTAGTCTATTTTCATGTCTATCTATTATAAGGCACATGTCTGACAAAATTACTGTTTTGTGGGGTTATTTTTTACAAGAAATGGGCTGCTCTTATGTGGTTTCTGAATAAAGTTATCACTGCCAGGTACCCATCAAACCAACATGCACAGCATGGTGCATGGAACTCAGGGTGCATCTATACTTCAAAGAAGAACGCTGTTTTATACTTTTTCTTTTTTGGCTTGGTGATTGTGTTTGATATTTTCCTTGGACTAAAACCAGGGAAGATAAGAAAATATGAGGTTTAATATCAGCTAGTGGCTCAAGTTCAAGCTAATAGAAGACTTTTGGGTGAAGCTGAACTTTGTTGTTGCCGGCTGTGCGCAAATTTTGGCCAGCCTGAACTAAGAATTCTTCTCTCCACTTTTCATCTCAGATATACACAGATATACACAAATATACCCAAATATATCAACAGCCCCAAACTGCTCCCATTCCTGAACTCAGCAACTAGCTCCTGGGGTCCTTTAGATATCAGAGGGATAAACAGCAGGGTGCCTGCCTCTGGAAATCTACTGTGCAACTGCATATTGCCCTGCTGTTTCAAGAAGCTTTCCATCCCCACAGAAAACCAGAGCTCCCAGACTAATCAGAGCTCTGTTGCCATAAGCACTTTCTAACAATTATGTACTACAGCCTCATCCAGTCTTTTAACTCAAGACCCCAGAGACAGAGCAATCACAGAAACATATCTTCCCTCCCCGCCACCCCACCACCCCTACCCCACCCCATCCCACCCCACCCCCACTTATTATGGCCAATATAAGTTTTCAACACTTCACACAAAACCAGAAAAGAAAGCCAGTCTTGGATCTGGTACCATACAGTATGCTGTTCATAAAAGTTCTCTGTATAGAATAGGTCCTGTTTCCAGTGAAGACAATGGAGAGGTCTTAAAGATAAAATCCCTTGCACATCTGAAATCTTAGGGCAGAAGACTTAGTATTCTCATGCAAAAATTTACAAAATCTAAAACTTAGTTTGTTCACATGGAATCAAGAACTAATACTTTGCACAGCAGTTGGTACAAACCACAAAATGCAGTATTGGTGATAAAATACTCATTACGTTATGCTTAGAAATAAATGTTGTCTTGAAAAAGTCACATCTGTGAAGTCCACACAGCAAGGAGAATGAACAGACTGTCCAAAATGAGGAAAAAAAAAAGAAAAAAAAAGCAAAACCAAATCATTATCAACTTAAATCTGTCTCACAATTTCAGTGGGGCATGTGAAGGTAGGGAAGTACCTTTGAACTCAAGTTTCTTCTTGTTTAAATGAAGCGATGGGCAATGAGGAGTGCTTGCTTTTTTTTTTATTATTTGCACCTTTGATTTATTTTTTTTTTTTTTTTTTTAATCGGGACTGGGAAAAGTCATATGAGCAACTTTTAAATCACGCAAACATTTATTTAAAGCATTATTAGCATTTTATTTTTAAATAAACCTATATTTATATCTATTTATTCTATTCCCATTTTTTTAGTCTTTGAGCTCAGAACAGTCTTAATTTTACAGCAATTGCATTAAAGCTTCAGGTCCCAATAAGGCAAAAGAGAAGTTTAGAGTTCATTTAGAAATATGAAATTCAGAAATATCTAAAGCCTTTCTCACTACAATGCCAGTTATGACTGACCACAAAAAAGATGGAAGGGAAGTATATATTTGTAACCTGTTCTGTTAGCATTGGTATGCACATTAAAGCTTTCTC
This sequence comes from Ibycter americanus, assembly GCA_035590275.1. Taxonomy (NCBI): domain Eukaryota; kingdom Metazoa; phylum Chordata; class Aves; order Falconiformes; family Falconidae; genus Ibycter; species Ibycter americanus. Next base: position 14,916,429 of record JAVJGI010000057.1, on the reverse strand, counting down.
ATATTTCTTACTGACCCATCACTCTGGAGTTAAAACAAGTCAAAATGTAAGCCTTAATTCCTCTTGATAATCTCACCTTTTCAAGTTGCTGCAAGCATTTAATTTGTGATGACTCCCCAATAAGAACAAAATGTTTTTTAAAACTTGATGAAGAGGGAGAATTCACTTTATTTCTCCTTTTGTAGCTTAAAAAATAATATCCTAGAACATCTTTATCTTTTTATGCTTTTTAAGGTAAAATTAAAAGTCACTCAGAACCAGCTAACATAGTATGATAAAGAAGTGCCAGTACGAAGGCACAGTAGCATCCCTGACAAAGATTTGTGAAAATAAATGAACATTTCTGCTTTAAGAACAAGCATATGCACTTTTAACTAGCAAAGGCTTGATTTTACTGTTTTGTGGAGTTTGTTTTGGTATGTGCTGGTGATGCCAAATTCGCAGAGGTTGCACATGTATTTGATTTACTTGGATTACCCTAAGATTTTACCCT
>JAVJGI010000057.1:14851906-14867220 GCA_035590275.1 Ibycter americanus | reverse complement strand
AAAAAAAAAGAGAAAACCTTTCTTCTTTCCAATGGTTTCAAATATCACAGACTGCTTTACATTTACCCACATTTTAGAAGTAGAGGAAAAATGATGATTTATTATATTTTTATTTCTGTTGTGCCATGCTCCAAATGATTTATCAGACTCCCAGAATTCTTTTACCATTATACTGACGACTACACAAACCACTTACCCCATCATTGTCAGAAGAAGAATCACAGTTCTGAACGAGCCCAAAGGTCTTGCTAGCCTGTCTCCAACAGTAGCTGTAAGTGTACAGCTGAGGAAAAGTATAAGGGAAAGGCAAGTATACAGTATTTCCCATTACTAGTTTCCTAGCTTCCCATACTTTTCACTTCAGGATCTTCCTGAGTTGGATGTGGTTTCCACATACTTGGTAACTCTTACCGGATTATTCCACCGTGAACTTCTCCAGTCATCACTTGAGCCCAGGCAAGCTCCTACCTACCATACCATCTTCTGGTGAGGAGCTCTGCAATGTAAACAGCCACCTTCTTTTGTCTGAGCCTACTTCCTGCCAACCTCACCTGAAATTCTCTGGTTCTTTAACGAAGAAAGAAAGAGTGGGCCTTTTCCACCCTTCCCATGCCTTTCATGATTTTATAGACCACTAGCATATCTCCCCAGCCATGGCGTTTCTGGATTACTAAGAAATTATCCTATTTTTATGACAAGAGATGCACACCTTTCAAATACTGAGTAGCCTACATGTCTGGAATGCAGTTTGTCTCTGAATGTAAATGCTTCTCAGCTACCTGTGGAAGTTGATCACTTTTGCCTTCTGACTTCACCATATTTATATTCAACTTACTTGACCCAATGTGTGTACTTAAGAGTTGGTCTATAAATATTTGTGTTTGCTTCTAAAGCCTTACTGAACAATAAATATACCTACAGCTTTCTAGGAGGCAAAGAGAAGCTCTGCTCTGTGGTTTCAGTGTGAATTCGCTTCATTTACAACAAAGAGTTTGAGGATTAAAAGGAAACAAACTCACCAACGATTTCCAGGATGACAGAGTATGGTATCTCTCATGATACACATAAATTCACAATGAGCAGCTTCCCATATGCACAGGCAGATTAATATAATGCAATATAGAAAACCAGTACCCAAAAAGTTACATCATTACAGCCTCACAAATAACATTTTGACTGAGGCCAAAATTTCTGCCCTGTACAAGTGGTGGGTGTTCTGGCTGAAGTGGAGGAGAGCTACACCCAAATGTAGAAGGGCTGAATATGTCTTCCTGCCTGCAAGGAGCAAACGGGACTTCACGTTACTCCTTCAGCTGCACTTGCCAACACCTCCTCAGGCAAAAAGCTTTTCAGCGTCAGAAAGTACTGAGTTGCAAAACTGAGTCTTACAGTACTGTCTTTTAGTAAGCTAAGTAATTGCATGTAGTAGTCTAATCAACCCAGATTCATGGCAAACACATTTGTCATTATAACCTAAATGACACATTCTATCTAGTCACAGAGACACATAGCTGAAAGCTTTAGAGTAATCCCAAGTATTATCTGATCCACCCAACTGCATCCATCAGGATTTATTTCTACACTTCTCTCACTTTTTCTCAGCTACTTTTGAATGGCATTCAGCTGATGACTGGGACCATTCTGGCTGCATGGCACCTGCAGATAAATCTTCGATACTACTTTAGAGATGCCCACAAGAAGAATGCCATCTGTGCCATATGATACCTCTCTCCTTATACAGTAGAAATAATGATAGTCTTAAAAATACTAATTACTGTCTTTTTCAATATAGCCCTGACACCAACAGAGGCACGTAGGATGGGGTGCAACTGCAGGTACCCACCATGTTGCTGTTACATGAGACATTTTCCTACATGTCACTGCCCACAGAGGGGTGCTGCATTGGCAGTGACACTTACTACTGCAGAGCAGCTACAGAGTTCCCTGCCACAGGGAGATTAAGCCTAAATTTTGCAAACTGAAGCCCATGAGGCAGCAATATCCCTACAGCTCTGCTACCCAAGGCAGAGGTCCTTTATATTGTACCCACAGAGTCCCTCTTGCAAAAGCAGGCAGATTTGCTGCAATATCTAGTCTAAGCAGCTGGATTTATCATCCTATACAGACAGAAATGAGGAAATCTCCAAAAGGTCTCCAACTCGCCAAGAAAACTCAAAGATTTGCAGCCATCCTATCCTAGCAACATTTATTGCAAAGCTTCACAAGCTGTGCAGAAGGCTCCAGCAGCTCCCACAGGCACACAGAGCCCAGAACTAGCCACAGGTAAGTAGGTGTGATGCTAATGCTGCTTTACTGTGTTCATGATGGCTAAACCAGTCCACCCCTAATCTAGGGAATGCAGCTCATTTAGGCACACCCTCCAGTTGAGTCAGACCCGCCACAGAATGCAATATGTCTCCCACTTCTTCCCAGGCTGCAGATGGCTTTAACCCTTCCTTTACCAATAATGTGCCAATTTTTCTTTGATCTTTAACCAGAAAGGTTTTGCAGAGAGACATGCAAACAGTTAAACCCTACCCCTGAACAACAGAAGCTGTAGATACAGGACTCTGCAACTATAACTTGTTCTTAAATGTTGAGGGTCACGAGCATGCTGGCAAAGAAGTGGAGATTTTTTTTGCCCTGACAGCTACCATGGCTGGACACAAATGGATAACCGTATCTGTCCAAACCCTACTCACTTTTGACCTGTAGGGCTTTCTTCCTTCGGTGCCATAGCAGATACTGATTCATTTTTATGAGGTCCATTTATGCAACTTCTGTATTGTTTTCCAGTTACATCAGATTATAGCAGGATTTTCTTACAGTATGTCAATTACTTTTCTGTATATATTACTGAATTAACGCAGATTAGACCTGCACTGCCATACAAATAAAAGATCACCGTGATAGACAGCACATAGGATGAATAACACAGTTAACAAGTTAGTATAAAATACCAAATTAGAAGTCACAACTGCAGCTACAGATGGAATTAAATGAAACACACTGATTATAATTTATCTTGGTTTATTACAAAAAAGTTGCTCTACTTCATCTCATTAGTTATTGAATTTCAGTCACATACATATACAATTGATTAGCTTTCCTATTATGCATATGCAAGTTTCCATTTGAGATCACTGATTCTAATTTATTTAAATTCTACTGACTATCAAATACTTCTTTCTTGTGTATCTATACTACTGGTCTTCATTATCAGTGTAGGTGCACTACAGATGTCTACATACACATGAACACATGCATACCTGCACTTAACCACCTCACTTCAAGTAATATGAGTTTCCAACCGCACAGTTACATTGTTTGGGCCCTTTTACCTGTTACAAATGCACCTTTTGAAAAACAGAAAAGCAGCAGAAACAGGAGTTGCAACACATTGAAAATAGCCAGTCCACAATCAATGTTGTCTAAGTAAATTCTCCCTGAAGAAAAAGAAAAATATTCATGAGTTAGATAATTCAGAAACTCGGAACACTCAGTTCCGCATATGCCAGAGCTGTAACACTGAACTGTGAATGAACAAATATTTCTGTTTCACAGTTACCTTACACAGTTTTCACTTCTCCATGAACCAACTTTAGTCTCAGCCCTGGAAGTGGTGCATGAGTCACTCTGCACTTCCCAGGGCTAGTCACATTCGTACAACTGCACATGTAAGAGTGGGATCTAACAAGCTTAGACCAAATTCTGTCATCACCAGGGCATGGAAATATTCAAGAGGGACCTCGAATGTGGCTCCTCCACTCCACCTGTTTGGTGGGAAAGGTCTAGCTGGAGGTAATGCATCTCCATTACCTTATTGGGTAGAGGTCCTGCAGCTTCCCAACAGAGAAATTCTGCCACACATATACCATCTATGGGCCCCAGAAGAAGGGGTAGTACAAGGAGCAGGGAGGTGTGTTGAGGAGGTCTGGTGGCAGAAGGCAGAGGGCAGGGGCAGAAAGCAGAGAAAGATACTGGAGTTCCACAGAGCAAATTCTGGTCCCACAACAAAATCGGATTATTTGAGAACATGGAAATAATGTGGAATAAGTGAAATAATGAAAAAGAAACTTCCTTGCCCCTACCCACAGCCTCCCCTCACCCCAATTATAGCTAGTTAAATGGTTTCACAATACTTTGTGGTATTGCAATACTTTTGTGGTGTTGGTTTTGAAAAGAATTCAAGTATATCACTCATCACAGTTACGTACTGATTTAGCAGAAAATCAACGTACAGAGTCTTACTTAACTTCAACTTCCCCAAGCAAACCACGGGGCTCCAGAGTTTGTCTTGTACCCTTGGTGGAATTAATTATTAGAGACTTGGACAGCAGTGGAGGAATGCAAATGCTTCTTTCAAGTCAGTAGGCTGGAAAGAAAAAAGTAGAGGTAGTAAATGGAGGGGCACTTTACTCCCCATTCCTCTTTTCCCTTTTCTTCTGACATAGGCTAAAGCAGCTGTAAAATCACCTGCCCCTTGTAGTGAAGGATCCACCCTGACACCCAAGCAGAATTAGGGAGGGGTGCAAGAGTCAGGGTGCTTCTGAGGCAGTTCCACTGTAAAACTGCCATCTAGATAAATAACACACTTCCCTCACTTACTCTTTATACTTCTGGACTTGTGATGTATATATAAAGCAGAGGAGCCCTGTCAACTTCTGCTCCCAGTTCCCCATTTCAGTTACAAGCTCCCGTTTCCAGAGATTGGTAATTGGGTTACTCTTTGAAACACAATACTTTGCTTGGACTTCATGCTTCTATAGGTGCCAAGATGATAACAGCAAACAGCAAAGACTGCATTACCTACAGAGCAGTGCATTCAGCTCCTTTAGCGCAACCTGCAAGTGTACATCACCCATCACCAGGGAGAACTATGCTGTTATCATGGTTCTCCTGTGGTGTTGTCTTTTCTGGAACTACAGCTCACTAGTACTAATTCTGAGAGAAGTTTGGGGAGTATCAATTAGGAATTTGGCTGACCAGTCACAGTATTTGACATACAGACTCCACAGCTGACAGCAGAAATGGCAGCTTTCAGGAAGGACCTTTCACCAGCTGAGTCAGCATGCTGGCCCAGCACACTTGCAGTGTAGATCAGGTTCAGTTTTCAGCTTGTCCCAGGATCCTTGGTCACCACAAATTTTCCAGATGGAAATATGCATGCAAGCTGCAGCTTTTGCTGAATTTGAATGCCAGGTGAATCTCATTTCAGGTCTGATTTGAGCTCATGTAGCTATTTACAACTCTTTAGTTTGCAGGGGTGCCATTAGGTTATGGTAACACTTAACAGCAGCTCTGACAACCCATGTCTTGTATTGTCCCCTCTCATTGCATTCCCATGGCTTTTCAAACCTCGTCTTAAGTACTGTGTATTTTAGCCTTCTCTGTGCCTCCTAATCCTTCTAATTTTCCCTCTGCTGTTGGCCTTATACTGACTGCAAGTTTTCTTCCTGTCTGAACAACATTCATATACCATTTTTGTTGTCCATAATTTGTACCACGTGTTCTGCCTGGTAGCGTGTTACTCAGTTTTGTGTACTGAGATGTTGGGAATATCTACTCTCAGATTTGTTCACACTTTGCTGTACTGTTAGGGACCTGTGTCAGGACACTGAGGTACTTTGCTGGTGATGGAAGGCAGCAAATGGAGCTTTTTGAAACATTTTATCCTACCTACAACAAGAGGTCCCCATCTTTGCTCAACTTTCTCATCCCTGCCAAAATCAAACAGTAAGTAGATAGCTAGGCAGTCATGATGGGAGCTGTATTTTGAATTGTTAGTGAAACTAATGCCAAAAAAAATAATGATCCACATATGCAAAACCAAGTATCATAACACTTTTACACATCTGTACAGTTTTATCAGGGAGATACAGTAGTGGGGCTGCTGTGCAAGGGAGTGCGAGCGGGGAGCTGAGGGGGTGGCAAGGCAGGAGCGTGGCCTTGTGGCAGGGGCCCATTCCCACAGGGACCAAACAAGAGGAATGGAGCAGGTCCAGTGGCAGCAGCCAGGGTCAGCGACAGCCCACTGGCTGCTGGACATGTCCATAGGGATGAGGCAGGTCTAAGGTCAAGCCAGAAAATCAGACTGGCAAGGCAAGGTGAGGGTCAGAGGAGCACGAGGGCCTGCCAGCACACCTGCAGTGTAGCTCAGGCAAGGTTCAAGAGCAAAGGGCCTGATCCTGAACACGGCTGCCGAGCCAAGGGCCGCCCCAGGCAAGACTTCAGACTATCAGCTCTTCACAGCAGCTCGATCCAAGGTTACGCAGCTGTGCTGTATCAAAGCTGACTTTGAACACAGCTTCCCAGGATGGGAGAAAAAAATTTGCAGAGTGCATTCAGCAGCCTGGCTGGTTTCTGGCAGGTATTGCTGAGGGTTTTCTTTTTTTCAGTCCCACAACCCGCAGCTGGCCTGGACCATGCAGGGTGATGTCAATGGGGACACAGGACTGGACCTTAGGGTCCTGCCCGGCTGCAGTAGTTTTGCATTTGTTTGATGTCACAGAAGTTTGGAAATGCAACATCACCAGCACCAGTGCCTGTCACTGGTAAATAAGTGGAAATGTGAACAGGTACGGAGGATATTTCCATGCAATGTCCCCACTGAATCCCAAACTATATCCTCGATATGCTGAAAATCTACAGAAAAATGTCTAACACACCAATGCAGAACTGTACTAGAGAAACCTGCTAGCTTTTGACAGGTGTCTTTCAGAGAGTACTCCATTCCTAGAAGGAAGAAGATGCACAAATTCCCCATAATTTATATGCCTAGTTTACTATTTTCTGGCTACATTTTTCCTATAAAAGCTACATTCATTTTCCAGGTAACAACAGGAGAAGAGCTCTCAACCAACATAAAAAATTAAAAACCTAGCAACATTAAAAAATCTGTTTCAAAACATGTTTTTCTACTGGTGGTTTTTGTTAAGGATAATACACAAAGCCTGTGACTATTATGAGAGGGGTATGGAAGCTGACATTGAAGGTGTTTTCTAAGATCAAAGCAGACTGTGTGGTCAGTACAGACTTGAAAGATTTAAGTGGCAAGCAGCTAGATAACATCTAAGAGCTAGTGCTGTCCTGTGTCCCGATTGAATGTATTGTGAAACATTTAAGGGTATACTTAGCAAAGGTTGTAAAGAGAAGACAAAATCATGGGAGAGATGAAGACAGGGCATTATGGTATACAGTTGTTGCCTCCTTTGGAGCAGTACACAACAAGGTGTGTCGGGGCAATGGGGAAAAATCTCCCCCTAGCACAAGCTATATAGGTTCACAATAGGGACTAATAGGATCAGCTGAAGACATAATTCATATCAGCAACAGAGCTATTCCTACAGCAGCTCTTCTAATAACAATTAGGAGCATTAAGGTGCATTATCACCCCTATGCCAGCCTGCATACTTAAACAATCTTCCTTACAGGAGCTGTATCAGTAGAATAAAGTGCCTTCCTGTGAGATTTAAAATTCTGATTGTCAGGTTTCTCCAAATCATGGAGAAATTCTATCCTTGTAGAAGATGGACATGCTTAAAAATGTCTGTCCTGTCACTAAAACAAGGTGTGTTCTCCATGGGACACTGTTGCAGCAAACTCTTCATCACCTCCCATGCTCTGATTCACAGGGCTATTGGCTTTGTGAGATCTTGGGAACAGGAACTACAGGTATTTGTACTTGGCTCAGATGGCCTGATGTCAGAGGACAGCTCAATGTAAGAAATCGGTAGAAGACAAACATTTATTTGTTTTCAAAATCTTTATATTTGTTTACTTCTAGAATTTGGATTTTCAAATATTATGGGTTTGTCCCTGAGAAGGGGTTAAAAAATAGTTATTTAAGAAATTGTCCAATTTTTTAGTTCATAATCAAGGCTAAACAGTTTGTACCTTCCAGATCCGGGGTTTCTCAAAGGCTTAAGTGGCACAGCCCCTACATGGGGTCTTGTGAAAAGGCAGTGGAACACCAGAAAAAGTCAGAAAATTAATGGTTGCTGCATTTACAAGAGTCCACACATAGCAACCTCAGCAGGGGAACACAATCCACCCTTGAGATCAACTCTGTTGCAAATGAAAACAAAGTTTTCGGAATCACTGTGCTGGAGAGGTCCAGGGTCCTACAGTCACAGACAACAATGTAAAAGAGTTTGTTAGTCCAGAAGGGTCCCCACAATCCACAAAATACTTCCCGACACCCTGTAACAAGCCTACGACCTATGGTGCAAAAGACCAAAAGCCACAAAGACTCCAGTGTGCCACAGGAGGAGGGCAGGAACGATCCAGCTCATCACCATCTTTTGCTTCTGCAGAAGCAATGCTCCTGGGAGATTAATATATTGTGAAGCTGTCTTGAGTTATGTCTTTTTGATTTGGCAGTTGTAAGTCAAATAAATTTACATTTGTGCTAGATACCTAAAATAAGCTGCAAAATAAGCCCAAATATTGTATTGCATTAGGAAGAGAAAATTAAATAGCCATGAGTCCCTGAAACTATTTGCATTTTGTCTCAGCTTTGTTAACTACTACTCTTGCTTCCCAAAGGAGCAGTGCATTAGCGACTGTTAAAAACAGATACAGGTATTAATATTATACTGAAGTGTCCTTCCCTGTAAGTAGCAACTGAAGACAGCGTTCTTCAGCCTATGTTGCAAACTGTATTTTTGAAAAACAATCAGAAAATGTGTTTGACGCAAACCTGTGATTTTCCTTTTCTATTTTAAATCTCCCATATTTCAAGTGAAGCCCAAATTTGGATTTTGCCCTCTCAAAATATCCTGTGAGCATCTGGTTGTGCTGGTGGTTGGGTTGTTTCTGTGCCTCCTACATGATAAATGATATCCATGGTCACATGTAACCTAACACGTATTTTTGTCGCATTTGCAAAAGAAAGGCAACAACAACAATAGCAACAAAAGTTTGATTCCAGAGAGATGTAGAGCCAATTTGGACTTGGCAGGCAAATGTTGCTTTAAAAGTGGCCTGACAGACCTCCCAAAATATAATGAATATGATGGCATCAGAATATGCTGAAATGGGAATTTTGGTTTGTTGCAAAATTAGAGTATATTATTTTCCCTTCATTGCAGTTTCGCTGTCTAGTATATAGACTATGTTCTTAAAAAACTCTGAATCCTGCTGTTCTCAGTAGGAGTTGCATATTACAGCAGTGCTGTTGGAAGTCTTACTTAGAATGACTGAAATGTTTTTGCAGGGTGTCAACTTCCAAGTCATCATTAATGTTTACAGTCTCAATAGCAGCTTGCATTGCCATAGTAACCCTTAAAGGAACATTCCTAACAGAAAATGAAAAGAAAAGGAAGCCACATTTTTCCAAGGATTCAAAACACAGGGAATGTTCCTGGGCCATTTCAGTAATTTATGTTTTAAACAAAGGCGGCCTAAAGAAAAAGAGGGCCTCTCATATTAGCAAATCAGTTTTATATACTGCTGCATGATGGGATGTGACGTTACTTGGATAGATGCCCCCTCCTAAAAAATACAACTTCTGTCAGCTCCGATTGAAGCAAGTATGGGAAGGGGGTTAAGGAAAGTGAGACTTCTTGCCAGCAAACTTTTCTGTGAGGAATTCTGTGGCTATTAGTACAGAAAATAAGTCTACCATGATCTTTCTATTTACCTCTAGGCCAAGTTACAGAAAACAAAGCTGTCTACTGAGAATTTAGTGCCATGCTCTGTAGAGAGAACATTGATATAGTAGTTTATGGTCTACAGCGTCACTTCCTCAGCATGAGCTACAGTACATGTGGCATTTTCCCAAGCAGAAGCAAATTGTGTTAAACCTCATACATTTTTATAGTCAGATTTATGTAGATGAATTTGTTCCATGTTTCTCTAATAGTTTACACTGTTTATCAAAAATCCAAATTTATTTCAGTAGTCTAGTAACTTGCAGTAGTCTAGTAACTTGCATTTACTGGGAAAATCCTGAATCCATTTTACAAACCATTTGTCTCCTAATAACATCAGTGTGTTCTTATATTCCAGGCTGCTGGGATGCTACAGCTGGGCAGAGGCAATCAAATCTGAATGTTCTCAGATTTGTCAAATCATAATAATTTTCTGACATTACAAATGTCTTTTAACAGTTATGACAAAGGGAGGCACAAAGTCTAATTTGACTTGTAAAAAAATCAAATTCTGAAAAGCAGCAAGAGGAAGCTTTTTATGAAAAAACCTTTAGGAAACAGGAAGTTTAGAGTACCGAGCAAAGTCTGAGTAGTAACAGTCATATCCTGATGCTGATCTTACAAGTACCATACAAACTTTATTTAGTTTAAACTCAGAAAATGGCTTTGCCCCAACTTTCCTACCAGCCTAAGTAAAGCAAAGGCAAACTGACATGATCAAAGCCACAAACTGAGTGCCAAAGCTCCAAGACCACAGGTGCCTAAGACGAAAACATTTCAGATGAAACAGGAATCATCTTAGGCTCTTAAAGGTCAGTACCCCAAGGACAAGTCATAAAGGATCTGTTCTTTTCAGACTTTCAACCTACAAAATGGGCAGGTGACCCAGCAAAACAAGATTTTGAAGCCTGTATATTTTTCAGCGATCATATTGAACTATTCTGTTTCTCATCTTCTGTATCCAGTATTGTCAAGCCTGGACCTTCAGTACTCAGATGTGTTCCAATAAAATTAATATCATAGAATCATAGCATTATAGAATGGTTTGGGTTGGAAGGGACCTCAAAGATCATCTAGTTCCAACCCCCCTGCCATGGGCGGGGACACCTTCCACTAGACCAGGTTGCTCAAAGCCCCATCCAGCCGGGCCTTGAACATTTCCAGGGATGGGGCATCCACAGCTTCTCTGGGCAATCTGTGCCAGTGTCTCACCACCCTCACAGTCAAGAATTTCTTCCTAACATCTAATCTAAATCTACCCTTTTTCAACTTAAACCCATTACTCCTTGTCCTGTCACTACACGTCCTAGTAAAAAGTCCCTCTCCAGCTTTCCTGTAGGCCCCCTTTAGGTACTGGAAGGCTGCTGTAAGGTCTCCCTGGAGCCTTCTCTTCTCCAGGCAGAATAACCCCAGCTCTCTCAGCCTGTCCTTATAGGAGAGGTGCTTCAGCCAGACTCTTATAATTTTGTGGCCCTCCTCTGAGCTCACCTGTCCTAACTAATACCAATTAAAAGAACAGCAAAGATCACTGTTTTTCCCTCGTATGCAAAATATTACAAAGCTGAGCCTCTGTTTTCTAGTATAGGTCAGGAACATGTAATAGGAATTTGCATAATGTCACTTTCTGTAAACTAAAACCAAAGATAATAACTTTGAGTGAAATATAAACATTTTTAGATAGCAGTAAGGATGGGTCAACTTGAACAAAATATTATTAGCCAAATTTTGTTTATTTTAGAATAAATGAAAATACTCATACATGAGAAGACATGGGTCGGTGCCAACGGTTTCCAAATACGCACCTGTCATTGATGTGGAGATGTGTCTGCTTATTAAGGCTAGTACAAAGCTCATATTTGATAAGGTGATGCTAAAGACTGACAAACTGAAGAAGAATAAAAAAAGGAAGAGGCAACAATTTCATTGCATTCCTCATGATGTGCTGTTTACAACGCAGAAAAGGAAGAGGCAAAAATAAGAGTTGTCATTAAGGCAGCAAGGCTACCAAGAAGAAAAGGAACTCCTACAAGAAGAAGCTATTCCAGAAAATCTTGATGAATGACAATCCTAGCAGCAGGGGTAGTTCCAGAGAATTAGGGAAAAGAGAACCAGAAAACAAAAAAAAGGTAGTACACGGTGTCTCATGTGAAAAGAGCAGGAATAATTCTAACAAATGCTGAAAACAACCAAAGTGAGAAGAAAAGCATAATGAAAGGTAAAGGGCACAAAGAACATTGGTTCTTCTCATATCACATGACCAACATCTAAATATCATAAATGCATTTTTAATTTTCTACAAGTTATCACCTCTATAACGTCAAACATGTCAATGGGATTAAGAGTATGAAAGAACACAATTTATCCAGGACGCTGTGGGCAAACAAGTGAAAGCCTTTGCTCAAGCAGATTAATTGCAGTATTTGCACAGGAGACCTGAGCTCTAAGCCCACTTTGAATGTGAAGTTACTCTGTAGCATAAAATACGCCTCTGAACCCCACTCTAAGTTCAGGCAATAAAAGCAGTTTGCTTATGAAGGGCTCTGTGGTATAAAATACAAATGCTATGTTGTATGTTCAGATGGAATTGGAGCCCCACAGAAAATATCCAAAATGTATTCTGCTATGTTAGGTGTTTCTAACTTGGAGGAACAAGGCACATGGGCTAATAGAATGAAGATGAGCAGATAAACAAAACTGTTTAAATTGAAACTCTCCACAGAAATGCATTGCATATTTTCATCCAAACATGTTTTTTTGAAGTATTTATACCATCTTTTGAATATTGTTACATAAATACTCCAGGGCTGGCCTTTCAGAGTAGTATGCTGCTCTAGGATGCATTAACTGAACCATGATAACTTAACCTACATAGTAAACACCATCTGAGAAAGATTTCTGAAAGTACATGAAACAGAAAGGCTGTAAGCAAAGTAGCTTCTTTACTTTGCAGCAGAACGAACCATGTGTGTTTCTTCTTCTGGATGACTGATCCCAACAGTGTTGTTTCCTGGCTTTGACTATTTCTGAGCTAAATTCAAACCTAATGTCACAATCTCACATAGATGTAGGTGATACCTTTCAGGCACTAGTTTATACTTGTTTGGACTCCTGAGTTATGTACTCATGTATCTGGCCAAATTCAAAGGTGAGGCTTAATCCTTTGAATTTCAGATGAAGTTATATTATCTCAGATTCCCTTCTGCTCAGTCTATTTACATTATGGCTGCAGATATAATTTTTAAAAATGCAATAGAACCCATATTGGCAAGGATGTCTACACCTGATTATGTTACATCACATCAAATTCTATGGGTTTTAATACATTCTTCTGGCTTTACTTAGATCTAAGTTGTGTACAATGTGTAATTTATGCAACTTCACTTTACATATTATAAGGGTTAAGGACAAGTTTTCATGTTGACACATACAGACAGGGAATTGTGCAGCACACCGAAGACAGGTTTCAGTTAACTGAAAGGAGTAAGATTAGGTCCATAAAACTATTTACGTGTCTAAGAATCCAGGTATTTTAGCAGAATTTGCAAAGACAGCTAAGCAGGTCAACTGGCAAACTCCAGTTAACAATCTGTACAGGTTAGGAGTTATGGGACAGACCCCAGAAGAGGCTCACATGTTTGCATGCTAAATATTATGAAGCCCAAAAGTCAGGCGCCAGCTGTGGAGTCAAAAACCAGAGCCAGAATACATAACACATACAAACAGAAGGAGCTACAGCCAGCCAATGTGAAACACTGCCAAGAGGGATACATCTGAAATTTTCCCTCTTCTGGACATAACACCCCTCCAGGGAAGAAGCACACCATGGCTAAAATCCCTTCTTGTATGCAGGAATGTATGTGCACATGCACTGTCATCTGGGCCACAGATTCTGGCCACTCTTTCTTGAAGACAGAAAGTGGTCGCGTCCCACTACTTACAGAGCAGTCTCACAGTCAGAGAACGTGGCTTAGGTGTTGGCCTTTCCTCATCTTGACAGCTGCCAAACAAAATACTGTGTTTATTTATTTAACATGGGTGGGGGCAGTATACTTTTTCAAATGAGATGATATTGCTTACCGGCATATCTTTTGATCAGACAAATTCATGGTTGACCATGCTGGAGACCAAGAGCTGGGTTTCAATGATGGAAACGTCACTTCTGCTTCAACTAAAATCTGCTGGTCATTGAACCAAGCACAGCCATGCTAGGAACAAAGGCACTGTGTAAGCTGCACACCATGACCATGCTGTGTGACATAAAGGCATGCCTAGCCACCGTGCCAGCACACACTCACAGTTGGGCCTGAGGCAAACTATGGCTGCAGATGACAGGAGATCCGAAAAACTGCTGAATGACTCCACAATGTGTCTCTTGTTTTGGAAGCCTGCGTTGTGCTGGTGACCATGTTGAATAGGTAGAATCTCAGGACTGGAGAGCTGTAGCACTGTAATGGCAAGGCATGAGCATCCAGTCCTAAAATTCACCATCTCCTCCTGAAGTGTCCCTGCCTGAAACATGGCAGAGGGTAAAGTACTATGGGAAGTCATCTTTTGTCAGCCGTATATTAGCAGTCATCAGCTGAGAGGCTAACTTTAACTGCCAGCAAATACCATTGAAGGCAATCTAAAATAATTGGGTTTACCTTGCATTGCAGCTGCTTAAGGCACAGACTGACAGAGCTGCTGTACCTCAGCTGAGGGGCAATAGCTCTTCCACTTCTACTCAATCACTTTGAAATGGCTGAACATATAACCAATTTAAATCCCTGTGGCAGTCTAAGCCTGAGATGCCCAGACTTGGGCCTCAACAAACAAGCCTTTCATTAAATAATTATTCAAGTCTATTCTTGATTCCAGGAGAAATTATTTCCAACACAAGTTTGAGGTCTGTTGATGATCCAGCATTTGGGCACCAAGGCTGTTAACATGTGCACTGCATTTCCCAGAGATGTGCCTAGAGCTATACTAAACTGAACTATAGATTGTAATTCAAGATTTTAAAAGAGCAAGGATGCTTTTTGCTTCAGATATTCTGTGGACTTTAACTGAATTTATAAAAAGAAGTGGTCAGCAAGTCCAAGTCACATGAGAAACTTGGCTGAGAAGTCCAAAGGCTGAAGTACAAATTCTTCCTTCATGTTTCCTTTGACATACTTCACCTTCTCCAGTTGACAGCAGTGAAGCTTCACTGAAAATGTACTTCATAGGACAGTTTTCCATTGATTTTTACTCCCATATATTCCAAAGTGAGAATTCTCTAGGGACAACCAGAGCATCTGAATAACTACTTCATTCCTGTCAGCCTTTTTTTAACACAAAGACACAAGCTTGCAAGTCCTTTTACATTCAGTCACTTATTGTGTGTCTGCAACATCTGTAGCAGTGCAGGGAAGTGTACAAGAGCAGATAGTTTACCTTATGGCAAATTCCAAAGCAGTACTTAAAGTTCAAATGAAATTCCAGCTTTCGAAGTGGGAGGTTTGAGGAAAAAAAAGTCTTCGTTCTGTCAGTGAGAAGTTTAATTACAGAGAAGATGACACACACATAGTAAAGCCCACAAAGGCAGCAACACCACTGTGGAAGCACATTCCAATAAAATCTTAAAAGATTTCTTTAATAATAAACTATGCATTCCTAAGCACGCCTTTGCAAGATTAGTTT
>JAVJGI010000057.1:14826452-14845986 GCA_035590275.1 Ibycter americanus | reverse complement strand
TTGTGTCTGATAGTGACCTGTTAGACAGTTACAATGCTAGCAGGTCTCCAGATCACCTTCCAGGAGGTGGGTGAGGCAGTAGGTGGCTAACTGGAGAGGCAAATCAGAACCCAAAGAAAATTTTTTCAGCTGAGAAGGGGATTACCTGAGGGAGACAGCCACCAGGTCTGTTCAAAGAATCACTGCAGTTGCATCCAACACAATGGTTCCTGAGGCATAATTTGGTTTCCAAAATTCCCTGAATGGTCTGAGGATGTGGTCAAGTCTAAAGCAGAAATTTCCATTAATAGTAACTCACTCGAGTTTGCATTTGGAGGAAAACCAAGTGGCAGAAATGGTGAGGAGGTGAGTGCTAAATACATGTCAGGTGAATCATCAGAACAGAGGCTTAACTAGCAAACCTCATAACTTGGAGTATAGGAAGGCTCAGAGTAAAGTGGCATGAATGCCAGATTCTCCAGTTCTTAAATGGAGACATGGTTCTGCTGAGGGGAAATCTCACAGCATCCTGCATGCTTGTCACTGTAGACAAGAGACTAGGAGAATGGCAAGCACTACTCTGATAGTCCTGTGCTTTTTTTCTCGTCTCTTTTTCTCATCTCTTGTGCTCTTACTTCACAAAAAGCTATTGGCTGAGCACCCTCGCGTGGAAGGATGGGCCAAATGCCAAAACTCTAGCATCAGTTTCCTTTTGTGAAGGTAGAGATGGTTATGCATCCTAACATGTGCCCTCTGCTACATTTAGAAGTATCTCTGTACATCTGTAGTACGTAAGCCACTGTCTCACTCAGAAGAGTATTAGTTGTTAAAGTACTTGCCTAACCCTATTACTGGACACTGCAGACCAGTAGCTGCTATGGACACCTTGCTTAAAGTCTTTACTTCACAAGCAGATATGGAAAGAACCACTCTGAACAGATGAATATAGTATATGCAAAGGGTGGCAAAAGAGCTCCTAGATCTTTGTGGGAAAGCAAATAAATGTGTTTAGTATCAAGGGCTGATGTCTGAACATAATGTTTAGGATAAAAACTATAGCTTGAGATATGAAGTGAATGAAAGTGCATATTATGCAGAATCATTGAGCATTGCTGCCAAGCCTACAGATTTTTCTCTCCTATTGATGTTCTTTTCTCCTGGTGAACTTTACAATGCTAGGGCATTTGTGTGAGCTGCTGGGTTAACCCAGTTCTTGGGAATGTTTGTGGACTTCATTCAGCAAGGCTAGCAATATGTGAGCACTACGAAACACGAATTTGCTTGGACAATGAAGCAATAAATTCCACATCCTGAGAAAGCCAGCTTGTTCTGGAAACTACTGATGGTGCAGATCCTGCTTGTTGGCTGAATTCTGTCAAAACAAATATGACAACTGGTAATGGGTTTAAACTGAAAGAGGGTAGATTGAGATTAGATATTAGGAAGAAATTCTTGACTATGAGGGCGGTGAGACACTGGAACGTGTTGCCCAGAGAAGCTGTGGATGCCCCATCCCTGAAAGTGTTCAAGGCCAGGCTGGATGGAACTTTGAGCAACCTGGTCTAGTGGAAGGTGTCCCTGCCTGTGGCAGGGGGGTTGGAACTAGATGGTCTTTTAGGTCCCTT
This sequence comes from Ibycter americanus, assembly GCA_035590275.1. Lineage (NCBI taxonomy): Eukaryota > Metazoa > Chordata > Aves > Falconiformes > Falconidae > Ibycter > Ibycter americanus. The sequence goes on along the minus strand of JAVJGI010000057.1, from coordinate 14,844,382 downwards.
CAAACCCAAGTCATTCTATGAAATGATGAAGAGATAGCATGAAGGTAAACGGTAATCTGCAAGGATTTTAGAGAAAAACCTAGATCATGCATGTAGACCAAGAGATTATCAGTAGAATTAACACTCCACCTCCTGGGGAGGGGGAATGCTAAGATGTCTTAATGAGCTTCTGCTGTGAAACACAACTGAGTGTAAGCCACTACTCCTTTATCTCAGCATGGACTCCACAGAAATACAACTTGGGGTTGTGTTAGAAGGATCGAGTAGAATAAGTTGTCTGAGTACCATAACTGACAAAACAAACTGACTTTAAAAACCTGATTTTGAGGCTGTATCTCGGTTCAAGGGTCTTGGGGTTATAAAGAAGCTGGATGAAGCATAGTGGCAGGCTTAGTCAATAAACGAGGTACTAGTTTCAACAGGATTAGCTTGTTTATACAAGCTGGGCAGCTGAGTGCTGAACAAAGCCTCTTCTCCTGTTCGGCTCCTGTCAGCCCTGGTTAATGGGGGCATAGAGCATTCCAGTTTCCCCTTTTCTGAAAGGATGTGCCTTGCGTATGCTATGGAGTGCTTTGAGGATGAAGTATGTCAGCCAAACTGCCCTGCAGATCTTTACTCCCAGCTATCTGTGGGGTTTTTTATTATTTTTCTTAAGAGCTTCTAATAAAGCTTCGTAGCTGGTGCACGTCACCTTAAACCTCAAAGCTCAGGCATTATGGGGCCAGTCAAGGACAGACTGTTGGCCTTGGAGCTGAATTTCCTGCTGCTTTGTCAGTTCATGTTGCATCCTTAAGCAATAAGATGAGCAGTGAAATACTTGATGAGGGTTATCTCTTGAACAGAACAAGTAGGTCTGGGATAATAGACCTTTACCTTGACTGTCAGGTGGCTTCATGACAATGTCAGCTAGGAACTAGCTCCTCCAGCAAAGCGTACTCAACTTTTAATGAAGATGTGTTGCAAAACAGCAAGTCTCCTCCTATGAGAACTCTCGTACACCTGCCCTGTGGCTAAAATGCATATAGACGAGACTTCCTTCCTAGGATGGGACAAGACAAATGGGGAACACAAAGTATGTGGTGTTAGTATTGTAACCTGTGTTTCTACCTTACAGACATTTTCAGTGTTTTCCCAGAACAGGGTTATTTTTGCTTTAAGGGAGGGCACAAATGTCACTACATGAGTAAGAACTAGTTTTCTAGTAGCTTGAGTAGCAGATCTATCTGCAAACAGCTGCTGGTGTGGATGATGGAAGTTAAACTCCAGAGCAGGATGGAGGGCTGACACTTATTCATCAGAAGTATGCAAGGATGGGGGCATCCCCATAATACGATACCAAGACTGTCAAAGAGGTGGAAAATCAGGGAGAGCCTGGTCACGTTTACTTTAGAGTCTGGATTTAGGAGCAATAATGTAACCTTCCTCTAATGTACATCACAAATCTGTGTAACTGCAATTACCAATAGGGAAACTTACTGCAGAACAGTCGTCTGTGAAACTTGACTAGCTGTTTAGTAGGACAGCTGCTGAAGGAGTTGCAGTGGAGCTCTGAAAATCCTGGTTAATCCTTCTTTCTTTTTTTTTACCTCGTGTATAGATCTTTTTGTACCACCTCTTTAGAATTGTCTTGTTTAGTTTTCATTGCCTTTCTCACTACATATACAAGGGAGAGCTGGGGTCCTTGGTAATGACTAATCTTGAAGGCAAGAGTAACCCTTGTATTAGCATTGTGCTTCATAATACTGGAGGACTGAAACTGCTGTAGAAGAGCCTGACCTCCTAAATTGCAAATCAGATTTTCATCATTCATGTGATAATAACACATCACAAACATAACTTGCATCTGTTACAAGAGCTATTGTCACAAGAGTCACTCTGCACTAACTGCTACAACAGTGTATGTGTTGAGAGGCACAGAAGTAGGGGGTTAGGTGGAGGGTTCTTCAAATACTGCTGAAACTAATGTTTAAGGGTGGGGTTTTGGCTGCTCATGGGATCATCAGCAAGCAAACTGCAGTACTTGACACTTTGGCTGTGACTACATGATTTTAGGTTAAGTGAATGCAAGAGTAATACATCAAAATCCCGTTGCTTGTATAGATACATTGGTGAACAGGTAGAGAACACCTACAGTTCAGCACAGGCTATGCAGAACATAGACGGTCTCTCTCAGTACAGCTTGCACACACCCAGACTAAAAAAGGGTGACTGCCAGCACTGGACATTTAACAGCATGCAGCTGAAATAACCTATGATAACAGCTTCAGAATGCATTAAGTTCCTGCTTTGAGGCAGGGGGTGAGAAGCATGGCTACTGACAAGAGTCCTTTGATATACTAACTAGCAAGAAGATAAGAAACAGTCCTTCTAAGCAGTACAATTAGAAATGAAGTGTTTGGGCTGTTGTCTAGTTCAAACTGGTTTGCATCTGAATAAACACTAGCTGCCTTGATTAACAACTGCTTTGCTTCCAAGTTGTTTGGTATATCCAGTGAGTCTCAACAAGTAGTATTGACATAAGATCGAGTGGTATGCACTGCAGGCACATGGCCTGAAATTCCTCATCCTGTGAATAGGCAGGTGATGCTTTCCTGAGCAATAGCTAGAACTGACAACTGAACTCTGGCTCAGGAGCCACTGATTTATGAGGCTTCAGCACTGGAAACTGGAGAGTAGTATGAAGGAGCAGCCCCTTAAGCATGCTGCAAAGCATGCTGTCTTTCTGGAAGACTGATATGAAGCAACTTCTTGTGGATAATCTAAGTATATAATCTAATAATAAGCCTGTGTTACCAACTGAATAGCTCTCTATCAAGAAAGAGCATACTGGAATACCAGTCTCTTCCTAGAAGAAGAATCTGGAGTCAACATGCTGGTGTTGCTGGTGCTAAGGGTGAAGGGGTTTCTTAACCTACAAAATGAACAAATAGGTTGGAGTGCTAAATGCTGAACAGACATCAGAAAGGCTGCTACCAAGACTTGTTGCAAGATGCTGTGTTATTCCTGAAACAAATCATAGTTTGAGATGGACTAGCTATATGTCTGGACACTACCTTTGGACACTGAAGTTCCTGGCTGAAGAATAACTCTGTCAAACAAAAACTAAGACAGTGTGAGTTCCCTTCAGTTTGAGATTAAATCTTCAGGGAACCAGACAGCACTAGCTCATGAAAAGAATTTCACTTTCTTCCTTTGAAGTAAGCAGGGGGCAATACTTGCTGATTTATATAATTCCAAGTTGTTAGTCAGGTACAGCTTGTTTAAACTGGTCATGACTTCTCCTGAGCCCTCTGATCTAATATTCCTCCAAAAGCTGGATTTATTCCCATGACAAGTGGAAGAAAAATCCAAAGTAGAGCTGCTCTAGTAGCTGGGTTGAGAAGTAACTAATTATCTCATCAGACATTATGTGCTCAAAAGCACAGTACAATGGCAAAATGTCCTGGTCCAACTGCACCACTTGAACTGAGCAACCTGTTCAGTTCCAGCTGCTAGCTTAGTGATGTTCACTTGGCTGTGATTCCAGTGATTCAAGTGTACAGAAAACACTTTCAGGAACTTAGTTTGAGTTTCCATGTTCTTGCTAAAACCCAAACAGCTCAGAGGAGACTGATGCACTGGTATGATGAGAACAGACAGTTCTGTACAACGGATGAAATAGCAGTTGGCAAATTCACTGAAATGTTAAGATGTCTACGTAGTTGCACAGGCATGATCCTGCACCAGCAATGGTACATGCCAACATCAGTAGCTGACATGACTAGGATACTAAGATCTTTACCTACCTTGCAGATGGTACTGAGGGAAGGACCAGCATGAAGGAAGTGTTCCCTGAGGTGTCCATTGCCACACTCTATCCCACTAAGTAGATGAGTGTCACCCTTCCCTGTTTCTCATCACTGGTTGTGTGTGGTAAAGACAGCTGGACTATGTGCTGTATCCTGCAGTATATAAGTACAGTTGTAGCTTATTCCAAAAGGGTATTCCTGTTGGCAGAGAAAGCCCTTGGCATAAGGCTGTCTTAATACCTCAGCAAAGTATTGATCCATCTCTTGGGTGCGAGGACAGAACATCAAGTAGGGCTTAAAGCAAGTTGCATGAAAGAAGTTCCCTGAAGTAGAATCCTGTTAATCTAGAAATATTCTGGCCAACAGGCGAAGTGCCTGGTTTAACTGAGGCCATGATACCAATCAAACAATCTCTTCACCACAAATCATGTTTCTAACTATAGCCTAAACAGGACAGTTAAAAAGGCTTTTTGAACTTAGGCTGAAAATGCTGGTCTTGGTTTCTCTGCTATCAAGGAATCACAGGAGAAACTGATTGGTAGGGGCATTGCTAGTCTAGACCTTACTGACTGCATGAATGGCAGATACCTTCACTTGCCAGGTAAGGCAGGTCAGTATCCTGTTCAGTTATCTCTCTTACAAGACTATCCACAGATATGTTAGGCCTAGCAGTATAAGAGCCTGTATTCAGTCATCTTTCTGGCAAGTGATGCTGCTCTTGCATTCCAGACATGGCATAAACTGGAAGGGAACAGTTCCCAAGCTGTCTGTGAACTCTCTTCCACCATTGTCTTCAAGTGGGCAGTATAAGTGTGAACAATTCATATCAGGTATAATCTACCTGTAGGTAAGACTAGTATCTTTCATGTGTATTAGTTACTGGCTATGCCAGTTCCTAACAGACACATTTGATTGTTTTAATAGAGGAAACAAACTAATGGTAGTGCTTGCATCAGAACAAGCAGCTGGAATTTTCCATCTAAATCATAGTAATCTTGTGTCATGTTACAGAAGGTTTATTCAACTTGAACTCTTAGAGACTGTCAGATGCTAGAGCAATGGGTGTTCTAGTAATGAAACAAAACATTTAGGATCATATTTTATTTGACTCCTCAGCGTGACTGACCCTGTTTAAAAGGCAAAAGTCTGAATAGCACATCTATGTTTCTGATTTATTAATGCATGCCTAGTGCTTCTCAAGACTACTTGGGGCACTACCACTGTAGCAGGAGCTAGACAGAAAATGTGATAGTTATGCACACAGGGATTTGTTAGATGCAAATGTCAGTCAGTCATACAGGGGCTCACACAAATGCATTATTATACTTCTAATGTGGGTAGAATGCTGCTAGTCAGGATAGTCCATTATTAGTAAAAGTATCTGGCTTTACAACTTTGACTCTTGCTGGTCACCGTATGTATTGCTGTTTAACCTCTAGTCTATTTCCTCAGCCTGCAGAACTGAAGTCTTGAGTTCACTCAGGTGGATAGCCTGTTTACCAGCCTTCTGAAAACAGCTCTTCTGTCAGGAACCTGATGGCTAAAGATATTTCTAAGGATACATTGTGCAGGTCCTGATACAACCTTCTAACCAGAAGAACTGGACTAACTCTTCCAGAAGGCATGGGGGAAGGAACGACCTGCCTTGGAAGCATGGTCAGCATTTGAAGTATTGCTGTGCTTCCGGTTACTACCTCATCCCAAGAGGCTATATTGCACTTGGCAGTAAAAGCTTCTCTTGTCCTCTCCTGGCCTCTCAGATTCTAATTTGAGGTTAATATTTACATGCAATAACTCTTTAAGCTGAATCATGTACTTGCAGTATCAAGGGACAAAGAGGGAGCACAGGCTGTGAAAAGGACAAAGTATTAGACTGCTGAGCAGATGTTTCGTTTGTCTGCTTTGCCCCTGACTTTTTCAGTGTCCCTAACCTCTTCTCAGACAAGCCTTCATCAACATTGAGGCGACTGTCTTTGTCTGCTGAGGGGAAAAAGCTTGTCTGTTTCTTTCAATCCCCTGAAATACTGCAGCTATAATGAAGATTCTCAACCCTCTGTGCACATGACAAAAACATAATCACTAAGGGTAGCTGCTATGTTGCCACCCCGTGTTCAAGTACAGGATGGTTGCCAAAGAATCTCTTCAGGGAAGCTAAATGTTGCTCAAAAAATTCTTTGGCATGTGCTTAAAGTCTTGCTAAGAAACAGGTATTTCAAGGATGACTTGTCACCACCAATAGGTCCCCTTGGTGTCTTCTCTGAAGTCTCTGCAAGAGTACGGTATGCCCAGAGCCTTAAGACTGACTTTCCCAGGGTAGGTGTGTGGAAACTGAGTGCAACGCTTGGATGGAGAGTTGACTGACCTGAGACAGTAGGTAACAAGTCATACTTCAAGGCCTATGTGTTGAGAGCCTGAAATGGCCTTTCCCTGAAGAGTGATCAGTACTTGCTCTTCACAGGGTAGTCCCTACAGGAAAGGAGGAAGATACTATTAGTGGTCTCTTAAAAGCCCTTTCTGGAGTAAATTGAAAAGTGGGTGAGCAAAATGTGGTGTATACGTGCTGATACAGGCAAGAGTTTGGGGCACTTTTCCCAGGGTAGCAACATCCATAAATCTGCCTGTAAGTTTACGAACAACGGTAAGTCTGAGATCTTTTTGAAGTAGTGCATTTAGCATAGTAGTTAAAATGGGCCATACACTTGCATAGTGAGTAAACTGGTGATAGCAAGATTCAAAAGGCATCACTTAACAGTCTCCTGGCATAGCTGATGTGGAAGTGATCTTGTTCTTCACTATGCCAGTATAACTGAAGGCATGACTGTCCTTGCATAAAAGCACATGCATCTCTAACAGTGCCATACTGCTGGCTGGCTCTTTTCAGATGAACTCAGAGTGCAATAGAACAGTCTAGTCTTTTGTTGCCTTATTCCTGCAGTTTAAGTAAGGAAATGTTAAGGGACTGAGTACAGTGAAAGGAAGCCTCCATGCAAGGGCAAGAACTGCAAACAGAAGATTTAAATTTTCTTTTACTTAACTTGCATGTAGAGCACACCAGCACTTTCCATTAAGGTAAGCCAAACTTAAGTGTGAGAAAGACCTTGCACAGCTTTAACTCTGATCTAAAAGCACAGAATCCAAATTTAATTGTGGCTGAGTACAGGCAGACTATATTACTGCTAGCTCAAGCTACATAATGCTGCTCCCCATCCTAGTAAAATCTTAAGGTAAAGCCTAAGGCGAACTTGTGCTAGTCTTGTGGCTTAACTAAGATGTCAAGAAGTAGTTATTAAAATTATGAATGTGTATTAAGGCAGCCTTTGACTATCCATGCATTCTAGTTTAACTAATTCTCTTACTCCAGCGATATGATTCCCAAAGACAATGAGTTCTTCAAAGGTATGATGAATAAGTCATGTACTGTGAACTCTTGCCGGGTGAGCTGAGCTGTACCAGGCCTCAGATAGGAGAGTATGTCCTGTAAACTGGCCAGAACACCCTCACTAACCTTCTCTAATTGCATTGCTAACACTGAGAATGGGCTTCTTCATGGTGAGATGGGGGCATTTGCAATGGTTCTACCAGACTTGTATGTATCTCTGCCCATATTCCTTTATCTTGGGATTTTGTGCTGTCTGACCCTATGCAAATAAGTGGCCTGACTTCCATAGGATGGAGACAGATGGCAGTAATGGAGGGACAACTGGAGTTTAAAGATGGCAACTGCACACCTGGATTTCTACGACTTTACAGTTGCCTAAGTGAGGTCTTACTTGTGCGTATTTGGTCCTCCCTACGTTATTTGCTTGTTATTGCCTCTTAGCTTTACTTCAGAGTGAGGTGTTCACAGTGGCTGTATAACACCAGAGCTGGCTGTAGCTCTACCAATTAAATTCGGAGAGCAGGATCACTGACAGGCAGGGCTTGGTGCCTCAAGGTTGTTATTTCTTCTTTCCAGCATGGAGCTGGGCAGAATGTCCTAAAGCTATGACTTGGCTCCTAGAGAGCATGTCTTAGCTCTGTTCTTCTCCAGGTCTCTCTTCTGTTCTCCAAACAGTAACATTCCAGATGGGAGTGGGTGGTTAACTAATGATTCAACCTTAACTCTGTCTTTCTTCTCTATTTCTGAAGGGCTTGAAAATCTAGGGAGATGCTCGTTACACCTAAGTCTAAAGACTCTTGCCATCCAAATCTATACCATCAGGCAAGCTAGTCTAATTTTGGAGTAGAATTCAGCTGGCTTCATTTTACCTGCTTAATGTGTGGTTTTCAATGGGCACTCTCCCTTTTACCACTGGTGTAAGCATCCTGCAAAATCCCTGTTGGCAGCTATAGTTTTCCCTTTGCTCCTTTGTCAGAATGGGCACACAAGCTGTTCTTTGAGTGATAGCAAGCCATGGCTATTTAGGAAATGTTATGTCAACTATTCCTCTAACATCTATTTCTACACAGAACCACTTGAAGTTTTCACAGCAACACCTTTATTCCCTTGCATCAAATGTTTCCTAGCTGTGGCCAAATAGGTTGCTTACACAGGAGAACAGGTATAGCTGCCAGAGATCTTTCCCATAGGAGCACTTTTATCTCTGACTTATTTGAGTGAAGCTAAATGCAATTCACAAACCATCTGGTAAGCAGCTAGACCTAACTTTGCTTATATTAACAGCCAGTTCCCTAAGGGCCTCCTTCCTGGCTAAATGGAAATGGAGGCCTTCAAGGTAAAATTCTGTCTTAACGACCTAGAATTTGTGTTCTTCCTAGGTTTAAGAATCAGTTAAGTAGTGACATCCATTGCTCTGTTAATGACAAGCTGGATGAGTCACTGTGTAGCTATTGACTTAGTAATGAATTGAGGAAAGAGAGGATGCCAGGAGTGAGAGCAAAACCCTGAATGTAACTTCAGAGTAATGGATAAACATTAGCTGTAACTAAGGCAAATGAGGAATAGGCTATTGAGAATTACAAGCTTCTAATGCTTAGAGGATATGCAATGCTTCAGCACTCCTATCTCGGTACATAATGTGTCTTAAATGGTGTGCTGGATAAAAGGGGTGTCCTGGTATATGGCTGCTTGCCTGGATATAGGGGAAATTACTAGAAGGGGATAGCCCAGCAACTTCGTCATCTAAACAACCTCTTGGCTTCTTTTGTCATCCTAAAATTCAAGGGACTGACTGAAGTCACTGCAATACCCTAGACAGCAGATTCAAAGAACAGTTTCTGTAGCAGATGTGAACGTCCAGTTCTTTCTGGCTGGATATACACCAAAACCAGGACAGTATAGATGATTTTCAGAACTCCATAAAGACAATAAGAGTCCCTCTGTTTGATAAGTGTGAATGAATGCTTCAGCTGTATAGGAACAAAACATAGTGACTGCAGATTTTTTAATTTTTTTTTTTTTGTATCATATCTCAGGGGCAAAAGGGTCTCGTGGTGTACAGTTCAGTCGTACTAGTCCATAGTTGCTGTGAACTTGCAGGTTTGTTTTTTTTTTTTTAAATCTAAGGTTACTTGATTACTGTTAAGGACAAGAGCGTGGAGTTTTAGTTTTGGGGTTTGTTTTGGGTTTTTACTGGAACAGTCTGTCTGCAGCCTAAGGAATTTATTTGCTTTTACCTGTTGGGTGGCATAACCGTCTGCTAGTTATAGAAACGTGAATAAGATCTCGTGGCTTCTTTTGGGTGTTCTGGTGTCACTTTTGTGGGTATTTGGAACAGATTCTAGCAAAAGTTTCTTGCAATCTCTCCTATCCTACTGCAGGGATGCAGCTAGCAGCGCTGAAGGAGAATAGAGCAAAATATTGGCGGTTCTATAAATAGCTTTACAGAGTAAAAAGCTGAAGGTTGACAGGTTAAAACCGGGTGATGCAAGTACAGCCTGTGGATGTAGGTCATCGTGATCTACTGATTAGGTATTACTGAGATGAGGGTTCATCACCTAGTGGACATAACTTCATGCTCTCTGTAGCCTGAGATAAATAGGCAGCAAGTCAGACTTCCTATATGATCATTACTAAAACTTCTAGGCATTAGTGGGCTTCAGTGTTCAGCAGAGCAAAACTGGACTAATGGTCGAATCAGAGTGTTTCTTCTTCAAGGTAAAATGTTATGTCTGCCTGCTGATTGTTTTTTGTCTTTTTTAAAAACTACAGCAAGCATAGCTGACCACCATCTGATCATCATGCCTACTGAAGCTGAAACTACTGCTATTAACAGCCAGCCTGAGGAACAGACTCCACCAAAAGCACAACCTTCGAAGAAAGAAAAAAAGAAAGGTAAGAAATGTTTACCTCTTGAACACCTTCTGTAGTCAGTGCTCTTAATCTTTTGCACCTGCCTAAAACTAAGATCACGCTCACAACTTAGTTAAAATAACTCTGTGGTGCAAGTTGACTGGAAGAGTGAATAAATAAACAAGCTGGTAACATAAATCTAACGAGAAGCTAGGCTTTTAGCTTGAAAGGTGGTTTTGTTTTTTCTAGCTTTAAGTTCTAGAGCTCTCAGTTCCACTTTTTAAATGACTAATTTGCTGAGCCTGACAAGTTGCAAAAGACCAGATTGTTGAAAGCCTCCTGAGGAGGTGACCAAATCCAGGACCGTCCAGGTAGCTGTCAGTCTGAACCTGAACTCTCTTCCTCCATCCCTCCAGAGAGAGAGTGACATGCTGGACACAGATACAGATTCTAATCCAGAGAAGCTAGAAGACTAATTTAATGAGAATTATTCTACATCAGATAATAGATTTTTTGATAGATTACATCATATAACTACCTCATACAGAAATACATACCTAGGTACACACTTGAAGTATGTTGAACATGCAGAGAAGAAAAGCAAACAGTTCTGAGAAGTAGTGGGAATAGCAGAAGTAGCAAATTAGCTAAAATACCAAGTGACTACAGGTGTGGGGATACCAGGATTTATTGTAGAAATGATGGTGTTGATAGAAAGTTCTAGTACAGGAACTAGGAGGTTCTTACACACCACAAAGAGATCTGACTACACCAGAACTAGGGGCTGACATCTGAAACACTTATTGAATATCCTGTATGGCCATGGGGAGTACCATTTCTGCTAGGTGTCTTTGCTTGGCACTTGTATCTATTTGGCTCTTGCCTATAAATATTTCAGTCTTTTATGCAGCAGGCAATTGTTCTGAAGTCCCCAAATATTAAGCACTGGACCCACTCTCTGAACTGAGGTCAGACTCTGCAAGAGCACTATGACCTTAAAGGAGTAACTATTGTGCAATGCACGTGGTACTGGAAGGGCTAAAGGTTGTTAGTTAGCTACACTCAAGGGAAAGGTTTAATATATACTTATATGGTGTATATACATGTCTTTTTTTTTTTTTTCTAAAAAAAAGACCTCAGAGGCACAACATAAACATTTCTCTCTTTATGAAAAAAAATACACACATACAAAAACCACCTATTCTTTGTTTCCAGGGCCAGAAAAGACAGATGAATCTGTCTTGGCCAGATTCAAAGGCGATGGTGTAAGATACAAAGCTAAACTGATTGGCATTGACGATGTCCCAGAGGCAAGAGGAGACAAAATGAGTCAAGATTCAATGATGAAGTTGAAGGTAAGGGCTTGAGCTGGCATGTAAGGAACAATTTCTGGGTAGCCTTCAGAAAGCAAATCAAACAGTCACTTTGGCATAACTTCAAATACAGCTTAATGGTAATGTAGTAATAACAGCACCATCCTAAATGGATGTTACTTCTAAAGCTGCAACCTCTTGCTGAAAGGACAATGTTTCTCCAACAGCTTGGGAACACTTCTTTGGTCTTTTGTAGGCATCCAGTATGGCTGCTAATAGTATGAACCTGATCATAAAAAGTGAGCTTGGGTTTTGGATGGGGAGCAGGGGAACTCTGTCCAATGTAATACTGACCTCAAAGCACAAGTTGGCATCCTGTGGTAATAGTGACACCAAGAGATAAAAATAAGCCAAAGAGTAAATGAGACCCTGCAGCAACAAAGGTTACCTCTGGAATACAGAACACGTGCATAGTTTCAATCAGGCCAGGAAAGCTGGTAAAGATGCTGCAGCAGTCTCCTGAACTAAGATAGGAAGTTTTAAAGCTCTAGCACATGTACAGAGGAAATACAACACAGTTCTGAGGTATCACTTCAAACCTAGTCAGGTGTATGTTGCAGGAAGATGCTGCTCTAACTGTACAGTTGCATAGGAGTAACCAGGTTAGCACTAGTACAGTCACAGCCATGGGCTCATGAGGAATGTAAGGAAACAAGTTAAAGCTCAATCTAACAGAAGTCTCAATACTTTGATATTCATCCTCTTAGGGAATAGCAGTGGCAGCCCGTTCCCAGGGTCAACACAAACAGAAGATATGGGTGAACATCTCCCTCTGCGGTATCAAGATAATAGATGAGAAAACTGGGGTAAGATACAACTTGTCCTCTTAATGTGATTCTTAAGCCAAGTGAGGCACTTGGAAGTTTGACTAATCTGAACTAAATTCCTTAATGGCGTCATGCCCCCTACCCTTCCACATATAAAAATTGCTTTGTGAAATGGGTTGTAATGCTGAAGCCTCCTGCTACAAAGATAGCTACATCCTATTGTGGTTAGGCAAAGGCTGATAAATGCGAATCTGAACTGAAACCTTCCAACTGTCCCAATCATTCTAACTCAGAGAACAGCAGCTATTATGTCTCCAGCAATGTAAACCAATAGTTTGGTTTGTTTTTTCCCCCTCAATTCTAGGTCATAGAGCATGAGCATCCGGTAAACAAAATCTCCTTTATTGCTCGGGATGTAACAGACAATCGTGCCTTTGGCTATATATGTGGAGGAGAAGGCCAGCACCAATTTTTTGCCATAAAAACAGCCCAACAGGTATGGATCAGACACCCTTTTCCACTTGCTATGAGTAATGCTATTGTGTAAACACTTGACATGATAAGGGTGTAGTGTTTTGCCTGTAGCCCTGTGAGGTGTAGGGGAATACCAGCACAGATGGACAGACTTTTCTCCTAGAGGAGAGCAGTAGGAATTCACTATATCACCTTTTATCTTTTTCAGCTTCTCTGTAGTTCAGAATAAAACCACTCAAGTAGCCTTGCTCACTATGATTAACCTTGTTTAACATGTCCATGCACCATGGAAGTCATTAGTGAGATGAACAGAGCCACTGACGCGGGCTTTCCTGTGCGGTAGCCTGTTACTGTCAGTGAGAATGCTGATTCTTGAGGCCAATAGCCAGAGCTTTATTCGGAACTAACAAGAATGATGTTAGAACTCCACTAATCTAGTTCTTCCGATGCTTTGTGTTGTGCAGCAGTGAAAACAGGCTTACTAAATTGCAGTAGTGTTTCTGGGCCCAGAGGATGGCAGGTCTGGTCCTCCTAGAGTTATTTCTGGGGAGGTTTCTGACTTTTGTGTGACAGGTTTTCCCCCATGGAGAAATCCTGTGTGAAGGGTTTGTCTCTCTGAAGAGAATCTGTGCATAAGCAGTGTTACAAACTAGCTACTTCGAATTGCTACTGACTGTTATGCAGTTTCCTAAATGACCTGAACTTAAGTTAGATATTTATCATTAAGCTTGTCATTACAATGTCTTTATAGTCACTATAACGACCTGACAAGCCAGGACTTCAAAGCTACTGATTTCTTCATACACATCCCTGCCTGTCCTCCTGGAGAACCTGTTGGCAACTTCAGACCCACTGCAGGTGGGACTGAGGGGCTCCTTGTTGGAGTATGTTACTTCACTAACAGCTGTAACACCCTCTCCTAAGCCTGTTTTATTAAATAACCAGAGTCCTGCCTTGTATCTGCTTCACTGGCACTGTAGATTAAGTACAAAAACCCACTGTGTGCTCTGGAGTTGTCTGTTCTCTCAGAGCTTTTCACCATGGGGTGCTTCTTGTCATCCTGTAAGTTTAGCCAAGCTGTAGACAGCTCTTGACTTGCAGCTAGTTGTTTTTAACACAAACTTGTCTAGCTGAGAAGTAAGGACTTCTGCAGCTCTAGACTCCTGCAATTGTACTGTTTGTCAAAGTTTTAACTCTCCAAATGGCTTTTCCTGCAGTTGCATGTCTAAAACCTTGGATTAGGAGAGAGTGATGCTCAGGTGTAAACAGTAACATCAGTTCAACAGATTCTCTGCTTGAGCCAAAGATAGTGTCTGAATGGGGCAATCTGTCCTACTCTAGACACTGACACAGATGCTATATGCCTCAAGCAAAAGTTCCAAATCAGTGTATCTGAACCTGCAACCACTCAAACATTCCTGTTAATGGGTGTGCAGGAAATGCAGTGTGTTTCTAACTCAGACTAAATTTTCATCCTGATACAGATAACACTTAAAGCTGGTGTCTGCTTTACACTTTTGAGGTGGTGATAAACTTCCTTTATGCTTGCCTTGCTGATTTACTATTTTCATCCAAGGGAGGTTTAGCTTGGATATCAGGAAAAACTTCTTCACTGAAAGTCTTGTCAAGCATTGGAACCAACTGCCCGTGGAGGTGGTGGAATCACCACCCCTGGAGGTGTTTAAAAAAACATGTAGAAGCAGTGCTGAGCAACATGATTTATTGATGGACTTGGCAGTCCTGGGTTAATGGTTGGACTTGGTGATCTCAAAGGTCTCTTCCACCTGAATGATTCTATGATCTTGTTCAAAATAAACATAATATTAGCTATAGAAGCTTTCTTGAGGTTCAGTGTTGGAGCTGGTAGAGAACAGATGGATGCAAAATGTTTTTCCTCTCATGAGACTACGAGAAAACTTGGATAAACTGCATTTTTGAGGACATGTGATTAAGACTTGCCACGTACTTGCTAAAAATCTTGTAGCATGGTTTCAAAAACACAGCAGGCTTAGCACAAATACAAGCACTTTCCCTGTGGAGTTAATAACAGTTCTAAGCTGACTGTGGCCCATTACCATTGGATTCTACATAAGCTGTCTTGTATGGAGACAGTTCTTTAAACTCTTGCTTTTCCTGTTACCTCAACCTTACTGTTACACCATCTAGGAAAATCTGACTTGCTGCACAGCTTGCTTCAGTAGAAGTCCATGGCCTAAAATCTACATTCTTTTTCAGGCTGAGCCTCTAGTTGTGGATCTTAAGGACCTTTTCCAACTAATATATAATATGAAGAAGAAGGAAGATGACAATAAGAAAAAGGTGAGTAAAATTATAGAAACTGCGTTAGTCTGCATAGAAATAAAGCATGCTTCAGCTATGACTTGGCTTTTAGTCTCATGTAAGACTTGACACTGAGGTCTGTCCAAGTGTAGGATCACTTGAAGTTATTGGTTGGTAGTTGTATCAGCAGTTTAATTACCTCTTAGATCTGGTAAGCTCTCCAAAGTGAGAGACTTTGGATATGCTGCATGATGTCTAGGTACTAAAAGCCTTCTTTTCTTCTTTAGAGTGAAGAAGCAAGTAAGACTGAGGTAAGTCACTCAAACTCAGCCTCACTTCATCAGGTATGCTGTTGCAACACAACTAGCTTTGACTTTCTTTGCACATTATGGAGGCAATGTCAGATGCCCAGTTTCATTGAAATGGGAGTAAAAGGGACCTACAGAACTAATACTGAGTAGTGATTTCCCTCATACTTCCTCTTTCCATCACTTGCTCTTTGAAGCCTGCAAGACCCTTGCTTAAGGCAAACCTTGATATTCTAATTATTGCTGATGCTGTTATCTGTCTATTACAGAATGGTAGTAAAGCACTACCAGCTGATCAAGCTGACAAAACAAAACTGGTAGGTTGAATTTTAGAACTTTAGGCTGATGCCCTTAAGGGGTTCATAACTGACTGTCTCCACATTGTGTGGGGAAATGCAGCATTCATAGAAATGTTTACAGTAGATCTGCTGCATAATGCTTGATTCCTGCTCTTGCAATAACTCTAACAGATACCAATTCTTTCAATATTTCTGGCTTCAAGGGAGCTGACAAGATGGACTTGTTTGGGCATATGTCAACACCTCCTGATATGAGCAGTCCCACAGTAAGTAGAGTCTAGCTTAACTGTCTTGGCTCTTCGGCAGCAAACTGAATCCTAGTAATAAGATCTGGTTTTTATTTGTTAGTTCTGGTTTCATGGAGGCATCTGTCTAGTTATCACCACTGTACTAGTGTCTTAGGGCTATAATAGTACCTACTTACTAACTAGAGTAGCTAATACCATTCTTATCCAGCAGAGCTCACTTGAAAGTGCATGACAGATAGTCCTATATTGTTAGTCATAGAATGGTTTGGGTTGGAAACAACCTTAAAGATCACCTAGTTAAAACCCCCTTGCCATGGGCAAGGGACACCTTCCACTAGACCAGGTTGCTCAAAGCCCTGTCCAGCCTGGCCTTGAACACTTACAGGGAGGGGGCATCCACAGCTTCTCTGGGCAACCTGTGCCAGTGTCTCACCATCCCCACAGCAAAGAATTTCTTCCTAATACCTAATGTAAATCTACCCTTTTTCAACTTAAACCCATTCCCCCTTGTCGTGTCACTACATGTCCTTGTGAAATGTCCCTTTCCAGTTTTCCTGTAGGCCCTCTATAGGTACTGGAAGGCTGCTATCAGGTCTCCCCCAAGCCTCTTGTGCTAAACAATCTCAGCTCTCTCAGCCTGTCCTCATAGGGGAGGTGCTCCAGGCCCTTGATAGTCTTTGTGGCCCCTCTCTGGACCTGCTCGGGCAGGTCCATGACCTTATGTTTGAGGCCCCAAAGCTGAACACAGTACTCTAGGTGGGGTCTCACCAGAGTGAAATGGGGAGAGAGAATTATCTCCCTTAACCTGCTGGCCATGCTTCTTTTGATGCAGCTCAGGATGTGGTTGGCTTTTCTGGGCTTTGAGTGTACACTGCTGACTCATATTCAGTTTTCCACCCACCAATTTCCCCAAGTGCTAATCAGCACAATCCACTCATCACCCAGTCTGTATCCATGTTTGGGATTGTCCTGACCCAGGTGCAGGACCTTGTACTTGGCCTTACTGAACTTAGTGAGGTTTGCATGAGCCCACCCCTCTAGTCAGATCTTAAAAATATGTACTAGCAGTACATGCATCTGCTGGTATAAGAGCTATTAGAGAAACTCTACTAAAGACCTTTAAGGATTCACTTGTCCACAAAATGAGCTTCAGCTTTAAGTAAGTCCCTCAGTGTGGACTCCTGGCCATTCTAGATGAGTAGCCTAGCTTAATGTGTGACCTAACCCCACAAAAGTGTGCATAAACCTTGTCATAGCTTGGTGTGACTTCCAAAATCCTACTAGTTTATTCTGGCACTATAAGCCACCATCAGCCATGATACATACAGTTGGTGCTGTCAATCCAGTTAGTGACCAGTTCTTACCCTTATACTGCCTGCTTGGTGGAGAGATGGCATGATAACATCTTCCACTGGCAAACAGCTCTCCAAGCTTACTCTGAAGCTGAGAATGCAACTTGAAGTCACACTAAGGCAGTGTGATTTCACAACTTGTCAAAACAAAGGAGTATAACTCAAACAGGGGTTCTTGACTCAAGTGGAAGACTCAGTTTAATTAGTGCTTAATGACTCTACAGTCTCTAGGCTGTAGAACAAATGTCTGATATTTATCTAAGGAATCTTAAAACAGGTGCTTTAAGCATTGAGTTTCTAAAACTAAGTAGCTGTAATTTGACCACAGCCAGCAGTGTTTGCCTTAATGACTTACAAGACGAAGCTTTACTGCAATTCACTGTAACATTGAATACTGACTAGTGCAATGGATGCTAGGATTGCTCCTTTTGCATCTGTTTTCCTTGAGCTTGTGGATTATGCAGCAAGTGCTACATAAAACTAATTTTATTTTTCTTTCTGAACAAATAGGAACCTAAAGAGATTCTGTTAGTGGATCTAAATTCTGAAATTGAGACCAAACAGACTTTTACAAAAGAGGATCTCTTCCTGAATGGCATCACAACTTCTCTTCCACAGCCAAAGCCACAGCCACCCTTCTTGCCTGAGAGTTCTTTCTCTACCAGTCTCAGCTTCTTTCCCACACCTAATCCAGACCCTTTCAGTGATGATCCTTTTGCACAACCAGACCAGTCTGCACCACCTTCATTTGATTCTCTAAAATCTGCTGATCAGCAGAAGGAAAGTCTGAGTACCTTGACACCGGTGGG
>JAVJGI010000057.1:14792347-14806251 GCA_035590275.1 Ibycter americanus | reverse complement strand
GATATATATGAAGAGGAAGATCTCAGTAAGGAATAGCGGTTCATTCACAGTCCATCTTGGAAAAAAATCCATTAATTCAATTTTTTATTCTTTTATTAGGTCGATGTATAAAGCAACGACTTGTGTGTAATGTAGATAATGACTGTGGAGACTTTTCTGATGAAGATAACTGTGAATCTGACCCACGATCACCATGCCGTAACCACGATATTGATGTGTCTGAAGTTGGTAGGACCGCAGGGCAAGGGTATGTAATGAAGGAAAAAGTAGTATTTGGCCTTGTTAAGAGTCTAGGACTGTCTTCAAAGCCAGCTGAAAACACTGGGGCACACTGATATTCCCACAAATGGAATCTGACTCATGTTCACATTTGTATTCAGAAATGTTATGTAGCTTTTGGAAGAGCACCTAACTACTGGGGGTTTTTTGTGTACTTGGGGAACATAAAATGTTTATACAGACAGTGTAAATCAATCGTTGCATTGATACCCAGAATCACATATAGATGTTACATGAATATATTTACAACAGTTATTATTTAAATGTAAAGTTCATAGATATATATAGATGTATTTCCAGTGATATTTTGTAACTAATTGCTCCCAATGACTTTACTAACATACAAGTCTAAAAGAGAGAAAATGTTTCTACAATGGGATGCCTTACTGCAACAACACTCTGCCTGCAGCTTTTTTCCAGTATTGCACTCTACTTTTCCCAAATCTTCATTGTTTACAGGAGTTTTCATCAGTAATCTAAGTCAAAGTTAATCTTTCTATTCTCAGACCCTGCTGGATTTCTTTTGTTTCAAACAAGAAGAAAGTGTGACAAAATGTTTATCTACAAATAAACTTTAAATGCAGCTATCCAAACTGGAACAGATGAAAATAAAAGTATACTACAGCACCACCTTGTGTTTAAATGAAATGGATGCAACCTTTTAATTTAATTTTGATAATAGTATTATTGCACAAGAGCGAAAAAGCTGCCCTTGTAGCATAGGAAGTAAGCCAGGTACTTAGGCATTTTTAGAAGCAGCTTCTTGCTTTTATCTATTATAATCTGTTACTAAAATCTTCCACGAGAAATATTGTATACATGTGCAGTAGTGACACGGAAGACTTTGATGAATTGATAACCACTGAAATAGTGAAAAGATTCAAATCTATGAAACAGACATAGAAAGGCAAAGCAATTATACAGAATCCTCCAAGAAGCAGTTATTTTTGGAAGTATCTCCCGTACATCGGTACATAGATGCATGCAGCTATGCAGCCAGTATGCCCATTTCTCTGGTTTTGTAATGGTTCAGATTTCTTCTCCTCTGCTCCAGAGAACGTTATACTCCACAAGGTCCCACTCTGTGAGAAGAGGCAGGCTAGGAGCTGCTGTATATTCCTACAGATTTGATGGATCTTGTACACACTTGATATCAAAGTTCCTACTAGCAAGCAAACTAATATAAGTTATTCATACAACAGGTTGAAATAGCTGTTGAGCTGTTCCTTTTAAACCTATAAGGAATGCTTCCTCATGAATACATTGGTCCATGGTCAATGTGTGTTTTTTACCTCCTTTTATTCCTAAGGTTCCCACAGTGTTTGATGTTTAATATGTATTTTTTATTTGTTTATTTCTCTTACATAGCCCTTAAAGTTCTTTACAAAAGATTTATCATTATCTCCATTACACAGATGAGAGGTCCACAAGACATGAGGCAGGCTGGTGTGGATGAAGCAAGATTCGGTTCCACAGCTATAGCCTCTCTCCATCTCTTATAGAATCTGACTTTTCCAGTCACAATACCATTGCCTACAGACTATGGGTGCTGACATCTCCTTTTTTGAAGTGTAACCCCTCCTTTATTTCTCTTGTAGAATCAATGTTTTAGGGATGCAGCCAATGGCCAGCCCATTTGACAATGACTTTTTCAATGGTCTTTGTGAAAGGGTGCGTGACGGAAACACACGGACATATTATCGCAAGCCATGGAATGTGGGTGTCCTCACTTATGATGTAAGTCTAAGTCCTTCTGTGCAAACTAAGGTGTGTTTAAGTGAATGCTGAATCCTGACATCCTCTTGGAAGACTTGGCCTATCTCTCGCGTCAGGCAGCTGCAGCTTTGTAGCATCAAGCTTTTGATAAAGTCCAGAGAGAAACAGGTGATGTTATCATTTGCTTTACCAGTTAAGCTCAGATGCCCCAGATAAATTCCCACATGTTCATTGCAGCATCCGTGCCTAGTAAATGAAACTATCTTTCTGGAATGTTTATAGTAAAAGCAGATCAGATGAACAGGAGATGCACAGAACCTAACTTATACTGGGTAGAGTAGCAATCTACTTTTTCAAGGGCACACAAAAGACACTGATAAAAAGGCAGGAATAATATGATACTCTGGTCTTGCTTGCATTTTCTAATCAGTGATGACTTTCTCTGTTCCACTGAAAAAAACTTTAATAGTCTTTTGAGATTCAGATTATGACCTCCAGGGAGGTTTGAACACCAAAAACATTGATGAACGTAGAAATATCGATGTCAGATACATTTCAGAAATCAAAACAGTGTTTTGCTTACCAAGTGCTTTACCTATTATTGTAAGTAGGAACTCCATAGAACAATTACAATTTAAACCAGATCCTGCCCCAAATGAGTAAATCTGACCCAGAGGTCATTGCTCATATTTGATTTTGATGCATAGCTGTTTTCCTTTACTAAAACTGTATGTTCTGCTAAAGTATACAAAAATAAATAACACTGAAATAGGTATTCTGAAGTAGTTATTGTCTGCTATGAGAAAAGAAAGCAAAATCATAGTTCTGATTCATTTCAGATGTTGGGACCTATTAGCAACTCTTGTTTGCATTCCAGGAAGGAGCTAGAGACTACTACTCCTTACATGTAAAGGAACTGTTGACACACATAAATTACTTTGACAGTGTTACATGCTGAGATTTAACACTCACTGAATTATCGTCACTGCAGTGTTCTGTTCACTTTTGAACCACTGAGCTGATCCAGATGAGGTGGTTTGGGGAGGGACTGGAGTTTCCATTTGAAAGAAAAAAGATCAGTAAGAAAATGCATTGCTAAGCTATGTTAAACATACATCTTTAAAGTGCTATGTAAAAGTGCTATATACTCTTTTCTATTACTGCCTGTTTTGTTTTCTCATAAAACCTTTTTGTTATTGTTTCTAAGACAAAAGCAGACAAAACCTTCACATCTGTGTTCTACCATGATCGGGTAAAAATGTTAAGAGAGGTTTACATAGAAAAACAAAAACACTTTAATGCTGACCTGTCTTTGAAATACACACCTACTGAAGGAAGTAACAAAACTAGTTCAGAAGGAAATTTCAAGTATTACTACAGCAAGAATTCAAGTTTAAGTTCTATCCTGGAAAGTTCTAGAGAAAGGGTAAGTTTAATCAAGCTAAATATTTTAATGTAACTATTTTACAAACAGTAAAATTTACACAATGTTAGACTAACACAGTATTAATCTTTCTAAGTATTGTAGCTGCCTGCTGCTTTTCTGTCATTTATTTTAAAAAAAATGGAATACTGCCAATAGTGGGGTTAAAATTTCAGGCATGGCCCAAGGGTAACCAAATGTAGCCTCCACTTACCACTGTTCACCCTTGACTAGCAACCACCCTCGTCTTCAACAGGGGCTTGATGTTAGAAAGGGCCAAAGTTCTCTGATTTCATCTTGGTTAGAGGGCAGCTCCGCTCTAGTGTAATGTGAGTAAATTAAGTTGAGTCTTAGGGCAAAAAATTGCCGCTGAGTAGGCCTACACAAAGTAAGAACAAAATAGTAATGTAGAATAATAGCTGAAAGGTCAGGTCTCAGCTATTTGGGTATGCCTGTACTAATAAACGAGCCTGTGCTAAGAGGCATGGGCATTAGCCCTGGCGCAGGTAATCCACAGCTTCACTAGCACACTGCCATGATTTTGGTCTGTGCCAGCTCTGACCATGCTCTCACCAGCAATGCCCATCCTGTGGTCCCCTACAGCATATTTGAAGGGAATGTTCTCAGTAGGCAGCATGGAGAAAGCAAGCCTGTCTTGGGGTTGCACATAAACCATACCCGTCTACTTGCCCTTCGAGACAAAGGAAAGGCACTATCCCATTTAATTTACTAGTAAAGAAGTAGCCTTAGCACACAGTGAGGTCAAAGAGAGAGAGAGTACAAAAAGTGATGCTAGACGCTACAGCCTAATCCAGCAGCTGGGTGCTAAGGGAATTAACTGACTGGGTCATATGCCTTTCCCATCACATACGCCAAAGTCTGTGATCACAACATGCCGTCGTGCACAAGGTAAATCAACTCCACAGTGCTGAAATGCACCACATGCAAGGAAGAATAGATTTACCTCAACTAATTCCATCTTTCAAGTTTCTTGTCAGCCTTGTCTAGGGCCCATTCAGAGCTCTGGAGACCAAATGGATAAAAGGGAAAGTAAGATCACTTTTATAAGTGACTAATTAAAACAATGCTGAAAAGAAACGTATTTGCTATAAAGAGAATCTGACACACAATACTGGCTGTGTATTGGTATAAATTTTCTTGGGAAGGAAATGGACCATTCAAATCTCAAAGCATTCATCTCCACAGATGCAACACACGAAGTTCAGTAGCTCAGGGTATATTACAGGCTGCTCGTTGTCCAGTGGCTTGTGATAGGAGTTTGGGCCTCAAATTCTTGCTCAGAAATCAGTTCAGAAAATAAGTTGTGGTTTGTCACTGGCTGAGGTCTATCGCTGTAAAGTCACGCTGCTGCGGGTTAGTGGAGCGGCAGTCCCTGGTGAGGAACCCTCCAGGGTCCACCCGCACATTAAAGCCAGGATTAGCCCAGGGACACCAGGAGAGTAAAGGATTGTGTACATGCTGGATGACAGGAATGTTTGCACGACAAAAATTTCCTCACGGAGATTTAGAAGCCTGAAGATCTCTGCCAGTTCTAAGCAGCGTCTGAGCCAGCAGTTTAAGATCCTTTAAAGGGTGCCAGCAAATGTGATGGTCAATTACTAAATCCCATTTAAGTACCCCCTATTAGGTGCTACTGTTCAGGGATTCACATAAGTACTGCAGATAATAATGGGGTTTGGAAGGCATGTGTTTGCTTAGAGTCTTACGTGCAACTATTTCACAAGATGTCATGTGTTATGGGCAGCAGCTAGGTCCTAGTTTAGACTGTGATATAAAACCATCTGCAGTGTAATTTATGAAAATGTCAGTCACTAAACCTAGATTTAGAATGTATGTATGGGTCAAGTGCCTCAAAGGGATTTTTTTCCTGATTAATTTTAATTTTATGATGTTATTTTGGGGTTTTTTTGTTTTTAATGGAAGCTGTGCCCTTCCTTCTGACAGTCTGAGAATAACAAGTGATCCAAAAAAAGAGAGAACTTAGCTCTGCTCTGACCATAACAAACACAAAACTCCAGCTGTCCTCAGTGGGCAGCTTCTGTTATTAAGCAAGCCATAAGGAATTACTTTTCAATGTTATGAAAGTCAGAAAAGCATGTTCAGTAGATATTGTACTTAAAGAGAAGACCTTGTTGTCAAATAGATCTCAAAGGGCTTGCTGAAATTAGTAAGGGCAGAGCTCTGCAAAACTGAAAGAACTAAATAATTCAAATCTCTTGCTGCTTCCGCAGTTTAAACTGGAGAACATTTAATTTGAATTAAAGAAGTTTGTCCCTGTTCCAAAACACTAGATTGAATGCCATATTTAAAAGCGCTGCAGTTTCTTGATAAGTAAAATAGAACAGATTTTTCTGCTGTGCTGCGTACCAGAATGGCACTCTCATCTGCTTTATTCTCTCTGCATTCAGAACCAAAGCTTTCTGCATGTAAAAGGAAAGATTCAGCTGGGAAGATTCCAAATGCGGAGTCGTGATGTCCGTCTCACAGATAGTTTCCTTGACGATCTAAACCATCTGCCTGCTGAATATGATAAGGGAGAGTATTTCAAATTCCTAGAAGATTATGGAACCCACTACGCGGTCTCTGGAACTGTAGGAGGAAAATATGAACTTGTGTACGTGCTGGATAATTATGCTATGTCTCAAAAAGGTATGCATTCTCTTGGCCTTGTTATGGTATGCAGATTATCACCAAGTCTCCAGTCACGCAAAGAGACGTATGAGTATAGATTTGTGTATATGGAGCACTACTGAGAACAGCACAGTTCAGTGTGTGCTGCTTGTGGCACATACTGACATTACAGAATTACATGAGTTCAAGAGATGAGAGTCAGTCTTTGTAACTTCCAGAATTATTTGAAGTCTGTAACTAAGAAAGAAAAAAAAAATCTTACACAAGCCTCTTCAAAATATTAGCAATACTAATTGGTGTGACATGATTCACAAGAGATCCTCAGTGCCTAGAAAATCTGCCTAAACCTTAAATCCAATTTACTAGTTGGTACCTCCTTGTGGTACAACCACTCAAAGAGTATGGTGGTGGCAAAAGATAAGGAATAAACTGAAGAACTTCCTAGACAGCACATGGTGCACTTGAGTGTGTTGAAACTGTCTTTACAAACTTTAACATTCACACTGGAATTCTCCTTGCCCTGATTAAGACGGGAAAGTAGCAATTTAATCCTACCTCATGTGCAGTTCAGACATATGTGGTTTTGTGATGGATTAAAGTGATCACTCTGGAATAAAGCTGGAAAAGGCAATTCTCATGCCGATTTTGGAGATCAGAAAATAAGTAAGTGCTGCATGCAGCACTAAAAATAGTATTACGATCAGATGTTCAGACTATGCAAAGAGACATGGGGCAAAGATTTCTGTCACTTATGTATCCCACTATTACTCTGTTCACCTGGAAACTATGAAGCTGGATTATTATTTTTTTGAGCACCAATCTTAAGTGAAATTCTTTCTGAACAAAAAAGTGAAGTTCCAGATTATATGTTTGAGTTTAATAAATAGAAAAGAGGAGGAGGATTAGAATTTATGGGAATAGATTGCTTGTAAGAGATTAGTGGCCTTAATTAACTTTATGGGGGCAAGGAGTGGAGAAATAAGTTTGAGGTTGGGAGAGACTGAGAAGATCAAATAACTCAGCGCATAAAAACAGCAGATCATAGGCAGCTGAGAAATTCCAATGGATTATAGGCAAAGAGTGGTCCCTAGAGGGACATCTGCTTTCAGCTAGGTCAAGGGAAATAGAAAAGAGGATTTGGAAGGTTTTGGTATTTTCTTAATCACTGTAGGTCTCACCTGCCTCTGCACAGGCACTTCAAATAGAATCATCCTCACATTCATTTCATGAAAGAGGAAAAAGCAGAAGATCAATAGGAAGAAAAAAACCATAAACATTTCCAATAGCCCTGAAATTAATTCTCCAAGAATAGTAATATCACATTATCTATGGTCATTCAATCCCTCTAATCAGCTGATTATTTCCGTTTTCAGGTGTCACTGTAGAAGATGTGAAAAGATGTCTCGGCTATCACTTG
Source organism: Ibycter americanus (assembly GCA_035590275.1). Classification (NCBI taxonomy): domain Eukaryota; kingdom Metazoa; phylum Chordata; class Aves; order Falconiformes; family Falconidae; genus Ibycter; species Ibycter americanus. Next base: position 14,798,764 of record JAVJGI010000057.1, on the reverse strand, counting down.
GATGCCGTTATTAAATATAAAGATTTACATGCAAATTTTACTATTGATAGTGGTAAATGTGAAAAGATTAATGTGAAAGACAAGTGTAAGTGTATCCTTATTTTACATTATACCTTTTGCATAAGGAAAGATGATACCCATTGCTTCCCTTTTTATAATCAATATAGTTATTGCTGTTAGGGAAAGGACAAATCCATTAGATCAGTAGAGGTGAGGCTGCCCTACTTCCAGATCAAGCCAGGCTGAGCATTTTTTCCCAGTAAGCACACAGGAAAACGTATTTGTATAACACATACATAAACACACACACATTGATGGCCACACAAATCAATACAGACAAAAGCACAGCACTCAGGCAAACACAGACAGCACCAATGGCTTCATCCTGTTCTTCTCTCCACCTGATCAGGGTCAAAGTCTGTTAGTGGGAAATATCACAGAATCACAGAATGTTTGGGGTTGGAAGGGTCCTCTGGAGGCCATCTTGTCCAACTCCGCTGCTCAAGCAGGCTCATCTAGAGCAATGTTCTCCCCAGGCAGCACAACGCTCAGGTATTCCAGCCCCTCCTCAAGATACATATATAGCCAATACAGATCCCTCCATCAGCTGACTTTAGACATTCAACTGAACTGGCAACTGGATCCTTCATCTCCCCTGTTACTGGCACCCAGATACACAACACGCCAAGGCCCACAGCTGCACTCCTATTGCTGGTACAGACCACATGGTGCACACCAACACACACCGTGGATGCCTTCAGTAACTGGTCTTAGGTGCTCAGTCTACCCAGAAGCTGACCCTTGGATCCTCTTATCTCCAGTTGCCTTACACTGACACGCTCACATGCAAACAGGTCTCAGTCAACCCAACAACTCTGGGGTCTCTCCAGTATTTGGCTTAGAACCCTGTGTCTCTCCAGTAACCAGCTCCTTCAGCTGTGTCGCTCTGGAGACATGTACATGTCCAGACCAGATTAACAGCCACTCTGATACTTTGCTCCTAAGCCACTTACCCTATTCACCTGCTAGTCTGGCTTGGTATTTGCTAGTGATCACACACTGACATAGGTATCCTCACTTGCTCCAGCCCTTGGCACCACAAACACTAGGTCCCTATCAGCCATTGTCCAACTCTAGCTGCTGACACAGATCTTCATATACATGCATGCATGCAGGATAGAGTCTCCTCACCCAGGAAAACAGTTAGAAATGGAATTTAATGGTAAGCCAGGACAGACTGCAAAGATCTGTGACTGTACATGGCAGACAAGCTCACCGACCAGCCACCTTTCTACATGAAATCAGTCCCCTTTTTTGCCTCTATCCCTCTATTTTCCCATGCTTGTTCTTCCCAAAGCCACCTTGATCCTCCCTTACCTCTTCAATGACACTCCCCTAAATATACTCTACGTATTTAAATTTTTCCAATCCCAAAATGGCCTTCTTTGCATAAAGAGAGTCTTTGCATTGACTCATCTTCCTGTTGACTCATCCTCAGCCCCATCCTGCTAATGGTTCTGCTGGGACAGGGCTGGGTGGAGTCAAGGTAGGGATTCCCTTCCTCTGATTAGGCTGCTTGTATTCCCCTGCCTGTCATTGTTCCTTTCTGCTTCTTTGTGTGTCTGGAGATGAGTCTTCTATCACATGATTCAAAAGCTGCAGAAGGCAAGGAGATCTACTATTGAGCACAGAAGAGGTAGTTATTTTCAGTATTTTGTTCTTGTGTTTTAGTTACAAAACAAAAGCCCCTATGTTCTAATTCCTGCACTTTTCTGGTTCAGCTCAGGTGATACAGTAGCATTACTGGTATTATTTTTGGCTTGTTATCAAATGGCTATGATCTCCATAATGTCTCTCATTTTGCCCTGCCCTTTATTTTCCTTTCAGATATGGGGTTTTCTAATTCAATTGCAAAATAGATTTCCTCCCACATAAAAGTATGAGCAAAGAAAGATTGAATTTCACCACAACCAGTGAGTGAAGGGTTCTCTTTACGGTCATTTTATAGAGATGGACTGGTTGTACTAAAAGGACAACTGTTCTTCAAGATACATGGGCATTAAACATCCTTCTTCATTCTCTCTTCTTTCTGCAGCAGAATTTAAGGATGATGCTGTCATTGATGATGTCATTTCTTTAGTTGATGGAGGGAAGATTGACTTTTCAGTTAAAATAAAAGAAATGTTACTACGAGGATCCAAAATGGTTGATGTAGAGGATTACATAGAGTGGGCTAAGTCTTTGGTTGATGCTCCAGTAGTGATACAGCAACGAGTAAGTACAACTTCTTCAAAGCTTCTGTTCTTACAGTTTGAAAGCTTGTCCTAAGATGGAGGTGAGACTCCAAGTTTATAATGAACTTTCAGGTATTTTTTTCATCTTGGTAGTTTATTCAGATGCTTAGTCTAGTGATGGGTATATCAAAGGGATTTAGAACTTTGGATGTCTGTTATGCATGGGCTTCTTTCTTCTACAGCCTTCTCCAATACATACACTTGTTCCAGTTAAGATGAGAAATGCGTATTTAAAGAAACAAAATTTGGAAAGAGCAATTGAAGACTACATTACTGAATACAGTGTGTGCAAATGTGAACCCTGCAAAAATGGAGGCACCCTTGTGCTGGTAGATGGAGCCTGTACGTGCATGTGCTCAAGCTACTTTAAGGGAATTGCTTGTCAGATTCCCAAATCTACACTAGTCAAAGGTTAGTAAATACTCCAGACAGACTAAAATGAGCATATTTGTGATTGTGAACTATATCCTGACAAAAGGAGCCTTTGTAAGGGCAGAAGGGTATCATAGTACTCCCTTATACCTGCTGCTGTCAAATTTCACAGGTATATGGTGTGGAAGTTAGTGTAAGTTACTGGGTTCTTCCCATAAAGAGGGCACTCTAAATTAGAGTTCATTGTTCCACATATATTGTTGTGTCTTGGAATGATACCCCTGGTTCATTTAGGTAAACAGGAGCATTACTGAAGCACGGTGCAGTAATGGTAAACTGATTTCAGGCAAAAGCAATCTCACCACATCATAAGCTATTTTGTCTTCAGTTTCCTTCAAAAGCACTGTGTTTGCTAATACATGATCTCATTTCATAATTACTGTGCTAGCTTAGTATTAGATTGGTCCACAAAGGGGAAGAGGGAGATGAATGCAGTTCTGCAACTGACAATGTAAAAAATCTATTTTGCAGTAAATTCATTCTCTGTGGCCAAGTTTTTAAAGCACAGGTGCCCAAAATGGCCTTGGAACTTGATATTCAGTTAGTTTCCTAGGGTGACAAATACACTGAAACCTCTGGGCTCTGAAGCAGTGCTACTGACAAGGTCATTTTCAAAAGCCAGATCTGTGCAATGGGTTGTACACTGGAGGCTGCAAGGATTTGCAGAGTCACTGTAACTGAGAACATAAGAACTGAGACATGGTCTACCTTGTCCACCCTCAAAAGTGCCAAGTAAAAAGCTCTAATTAATCTTTCTGTCACTGCACAGAAGACAGAGAGATGCTGGACTAATCCTAGTATGGTGTCTTAATCCCAGTTGTCACTGATGGAGGCTGGAGCTGTTGGGGTGCCTGGTCCACCTGCATCAATGGAGAAAGCACTCGAACTCGCCAATGTAACAATCCTCCACCAGCTCCTGATGGCAGACCATGCCAGGGAGAAAGCATTGAAAAAAGACCCTGTGGAGAAACAAAATAGTTATGCTGCTCAAAAACAGGTAAGCAGACTTTTTAAGTACTAATGTGTTATTGTTGTTTAGAATAAATGGTCAGCCAATGTTTGAGGCATTTGAGTGACACAGTTGAAGAAGTGATGGGTAAGTCCACTCGCATGTGTCATTTAAATCTGTGTCTTGATACAGTTTTTAAAAACAGTCACCTTGTAGCTCGAATTTGTGAATGGCTGGATTTATATTTGAATGTCTTGCAAGTAATGTTATATCACAGAACTCAAGAGTAAAATGAAATTATGGATAAGAACAAACTAAAAATCCATCTCTTAAAATCCAAATTTCATCTCCATTCCAACTATCCATCAAAACACTTATGTCTTAGGGAGAGGGAAAGAGACACATTTTCCATAAAGAGAAATAAATTCAGTTTGGGAGTCTGAATTCTCTTACTTGATGAATAGAATGCTTGAATCCAACAAAGTTACTGTTATAGCCATTTTGAAACTTTTATCTTGGAAAAAAACAGCTTAAGGAAATGTCTAGCTACATGTTTTTTTCAGGGTTGTGTGTGGGGGGGTGTCCTTATTTTTCATATAATACCGTAAAGAAAAAAAAAAAAACAAACAAAAAAAACCCCAAACAACAATAACAACAAAAAAAACCCAAAAAAACCCAAACAAAAAAAACAAAACCAAAAAATAAGCAGGACTTTGAGAATGGATTCTCTGGTCCATAAAATGGCAAGATGGTCTCAACTTTCTTCATCTGCTGAGATCAGAAAGCTTGCATGCCACTTGGATGTGACAGTAAGGTTTTCAGGCCCATGAGAAAGAGTTTGAGTTTTACGCTTAACGTGTTACCATAAGTTCCTTTTCTGGGATGCCAGAAGAAGAAAAGAGGTGGCAAGATAGGGAAAGGATTGTGAATGTTTCCCTACTGAAACACCCTGATGGTCAGTCTTGAAGCATGACATCTATCTGCACCAAAAATACGTATCAGAAGATTTCTTCTATGCCTGCCCTCTCTCAGCTTCAGTAGAGTTCAGATACATCTAATACTCTACTTGTGAAGCATCCTGAAGAAATCACAGCCAGTGTGACAGCGCTCATGGGCCATCTAGCTCCACATCAGGGAGTTGCAAAGTGCTTCCTACAGCACCACATCACCAGGCTATCAAAGCTACTTATTCCATAAGTTATTCCACAGGTGGAAGAGAGAAAATTGAGAGTAGAGTATGATACAGAGCTGGAAATTGAGAGTCATATGAGGAAGACGAGTATAAGAAGTACAGGAAATTGAATGATACTAGCAAGTGGCAGATTCAAAACAGACTGAAGACTGGTGCTTCACACAGTGGCCTTACCAAAAGTAAATATGTATTTTAAAAACCTCAACACAAACTAATGGAAGGTTCTCAGATATATAGATAATCGTGCTTTCTCAGGAAGTCTCTGAAGCATCAATTTTGACAGGATGGGAAAGTATTCTGGGGAAGTATTTGTATGTGTTTTCCTACTCCTGGGTATTCCCTAGGTTGGTGCTATTGCCCTCTTGTTAAAAACAGGGTATCACATCAGCCTTTGCTTGATCTGGTGAGACTGATCTTATTTTAAAAAAATCTCATAGGCAGCTTAATATTATTCCTGCACTGTATCTTTGACATGTTTGTTCAGCCATGACAGCAAATACCATGGTGATTATTGATGATACATACATATTCACATATGTTTCCTCTGGTATGGCATAGTAAGAGTTCTTTGAAAAAAAATAACCTCACTTTGGCTCCTGATATATCAGACATGTTGAGTACTCACTCTTCCAGTAGAAGTCACATACTTAAGTCTTCTGAAAATCACAGTACACCGTTTGATTCATTCTTCATTAGAATTGTTTTACGTTAGAGTCATATTTGAGACACAGTGAAATCATGGTCTTGGTGAGCTATGAGAGTATGATTTCACCTACATTTTGACCAATATATATGTTGTAGCTACTGTCCTCTACCATTTGTTTATTATTTTTTCTCCTTTTTTAGAAAACAATAGTGGATTCCAAAGCAATTCTACAAATCACAGTTTCTGCTGGCTAGCTAGCTACTGAAGAGCAATGGAATGTCATGATTTAAAAACTCCTGCAGATAAGATGATTGCTAATTAAAACAAAGTGATACACATATAAACATCTTAACAGAGATGAACTCATGCAGTGGGTGTGGTCCATCTTTTATTTGTCTGTGGCCATTATTATAGCATGGATTATCTATCTTTGTTAGTCAATGGTATAATGGTGTCTCCTTGTCACTGTTTTTTCCATATTACTTTGTGGTATGTTTTCAAACTGATTTTCAAGAATTCAGATCCAGCAGGAATATCAGAATAATGTATATAACATCAGCAGATCGATGGTTTATTGTTAGTAAAGAACCTGCGAGAGTCAATAGCTTTGGCAAAATGCCCTTGTGGATTTATTTCCAGCCTCGCATCTTACATCTAATTCATGTCCTGAATCACCAGTACGTTTACGAAGATGTGCAGCTTACTAGTCTTGCTCCTCCCAACATTTGCGGAATAACCTTACATTGTATCTTATCGATGTCAATGTGTCAAAATGTTTATATGAAATCAGAGGCACATTAAAAAGGGATAGAGAGTTGTTATATTACCATTCACATTTTCAGTAAAACTTTCAAAGGAAACAAAGCTGAGGCAATTGTACTGTCATTGCATCTATGTATTAGTC
>JAVJGI010000057.1:14759919-14772844 GCA_035590275.1 Ibycter americanus | reverse complement strand
TATAACAATAATTCTGAAGTCTCTCTGTCTGGAAAAGGAAATAGGCACGCAATAATTTATCACAAATTCAGAATGGCACTAGCAACTAAACAAGCAGCTAAACTCCCTCAAATCCACCAACTTCAGCAGAACAAGCCCGTATAAAGTTGCCAAATAATTTTCAGATCTGTATTTTTCTATGATTTTCATATGCCATATTCCTAGCATTTTCTGTCCAGTTCCTTATTCCTTATACCCTGTCCATGGGTTAGAGCTCAGTTCCCTTAGTGGTAATCAGCTTCTCTGGTTATTTCACTGTCACAAGTATTCATGAGTATACACACTTTTCTTCTTAAAGGGATAGCTTTACAATCTTTATTTCATTACTTTCCAGCAAACTCATCAAGATCTGACTCTGTTTAAAGATTATAGGTTTCTAAAAGGCCTGTTTAGACCCTATCATACAGGAATAGAAAAGAAAATATTACAGGTGAGAAGTGAAAAGATGGGGTTTTTTCCTTGACAACTCAGATCTGCATGTATTTTAAAGAATTGTACAATACCTTGTACAGTCAACAGTTACATATATTTCGTTTGCTTAATTAAAGATCATATGCACACACATCTGCTATCCCTTTCAATGATCCAGTGTTGCTGTTTGAAGAAAGAGCAACCACAGGGGAAATTGAAGTGAAATGATCTTTTGGTTTCACCGAGACTGGAAAGTAAATAATGACAACATATTTATTCCAAAACAAAACAAACATTTTTTGATTAGGCTGCCAGTTGAGATGGGAATGGTCACAGTAAATTCAGCAAGAATACAGTTGGAACCTTTGTTTTTCTTGTGTTCTCATTACACTGTACTTCTGTACAGAAATGTGCAGTTATAAATAATGGAGAATTGCACTTGTTTACACTGAGGTGTAATAAAGATCTAGTTGCGGAAGAATTGTGTACAAGCATATCTTGGTATGTGTGTGAGTCTCTGTTGAAGGCAGTGGGAAGCTGGGAAAGCACTTCGTATGCAAATCTCCTTGAATCTATGGCATGGGAACTAAAACCTGGGTATTGTTCTAGATTTGAGCAAACACATTTGAATAATGCAACCATCTCATACCAAATCAAATGTTACTGCGTGCCTTATGTGCTTCCAGTTCAGATCACAAGCTGAACAAGTCAAAATATTTTGTACTGAGTTTCCCAATAGATCACAAAGAGAAAGTTCATAAAATAACCCAAGTACTTCTTGCATGAGACTCCTCTGTCCCACAGACACTCTGCATTTTAGAGGGGAAGGGTAGAGTGAACTTAATCTCACTTCAGAATCTTCTCAAGTTCCCATTGAATGATTTACAGCCTAATTCTAACCTGTGTGCTAATGAAATAGTAATGGCCACAATGATTTTCTCTTTTTCCCAGTTCCTCATCTGTCTGGCCAGTCAGGCTGTGCATTAGAATCCACAATATGGCTTCTAGTATAACGTAGGTTATAAAAACAGGAACTGGTGACGTACATTATAAAGAAGCAGAAAGATTTCACAGGGTTTCTTACTCTTTTCTGATTCTTAGTGTTACCTTTACCACTTACTACTCACTGTAAGTAAATAAGAGAGTCTACGGTGCTGATCGCAAACCCTTCCATGGGCCTAGCAGCTTTTTACTCTTGAAAAGCTTGTAAATCTGCATGACTAGGGCAAGGTTTGTTCACAGTACTAGGAAGAAATTTGTTAAGTAATCCGTTCACAGTCCTAACATGGCAGTAGTGAATGGTTCAGTCCATATGAAAGCATGTAAGAGTCTAATTGATATTGCTATTACAAAGATGTAGAAAACTTCTCAGAAACCATATATTATAACAACAACAGTTTCTTCAAGGCCACCATTTCCGGCTTCCAAAAGGTCTACATGCTGAATGTCTCTTGTCCAGGATGTTCACTTTTCTGTAGTTTGACACTGTACAGTTTCTTAAATTTCAAATGGAAGAGGTAGTGGAAGAATCAATTTATTACTATAACTTTCAGAAGACATGAGCTGCTGAGTTGGCTAAGCAGCTGATCAGATTTTAATTGATAAGTTCTGAAGACTTCAGACACTGAGGTAAAGTTATAGTATCTCTGATGGTTTATATTTTATTACAGAAGTTAAAAAAAAAATCATTCATTAGTACAAAGTCAAAAGACATCAGAGACAAAAGGGTTTGTTATTCTCTCTGGCATTGCAATTAGCTTAACTTTCTGTTTAAGTGGGTGAAATCAGTGCTTTGTGAGGTATTGTGGGAGAAATCTTGAATCACTAGTGATACATATACGTATCTCTGCAGAGTAATTTTGTGTGTGTGTGTGTGTGCATATGCGTCAACCAGCAGTAGATGGTTTAAACCTGATAATCTCCATAGTAAATGTGTACTTCCTCCCTTCCCTGCATGTGCAAAATATGGTGTTCTGGGGATAAGTTTCATATATGATCTATCTTGTTTTGCCTGTATTTATTGTAAGTAGCTTTGTAGTATAATATAAACAGTTTGGAAAGACTGAATTTCTTGGTGATACTGAGGGACTGGGAAAGCTAACTTAAAGTTGCAGAAGTCACTGATAAAACTATTCCAACATAATAGGTAATTCATGTAACAGCATACAATCAAACCGAAGGCAAAAGGAGCAAAACCTGAATCTAGAAGCTTTTGTTAATGAAATAAAAACAATTATTGAACACCTACTGAACTGTACTGCGTGAAGATACAATTAATTCTTCAACTTTCTAAATTTTTTTTCAGATCCCTATATATTGCGCCTTGTAGTGATACTGCTTTGTTTCCAAACAAATGATTCAGAGCCCTTCGTAGTTATAACATCCCTGCTTTATACCATTAGTCTGACATTTTAACTTCCACAAACAAAACAGATTCACTTAAACAAGTTGTGAATCGGATACACCAATGTATCTGTCATAGCTGCACCCCTGCTGCCACTGCCAGCTGGGAAAGGACTCCCTGCTGCACGGGGCTCCTGGACCCAAAGGTGGCCCCAGTCCAACACAGTGGGACTAGCTTACTCCCCTTTGCCCCCATTCTTCACTGCACTGTGTTTTAATTGTACTGCATTCCAATGTATTGAGGTTTTGCCCTTCATATTACAGACTGGTCCTGAAAGGTATTGAATAGGACTGACCAATTAAAACATTCTTGAATGAAGCTGGGGTTTATCCACTTGGAATTGTTCAACATTTTTTTCCCCTCCAAGAAGTATCTTTGACTGTATCTGGGTGTATTGTTTGTCATTTCTCCCTATTTTACTCCACATATTTTCATTTTCCTTCCACAAACGCAGTTTTTTTGAGATACAAAATGGAGAAGAGACACATGGACAAAATGAGGGCAAGGGGGGAGCAGCAGGGAAGAAAATTGCTGAGAAGGGAAAGGAAAACTGACACACACACACCAAACCAAAACTCCGTCTTCACAAAGGAACTTGCAGTGCTCCAAAGAGCTAGCAGCAATAACCTTAGTTTGGATCCAGGTTCTAGTACAGTCTATGCTTCTCATTGCATGACACTCACATTTTTAGTGATACATTAATTTTAAAGTAGTATGTATTTTCTTAAATTTATTAAGTGTTCAGTTCCCAATTCCAGAAATAAACAGAAATTATAATATGCCCAAAAGGAGTTGTGTGACTGCTCTCTAAAGACGGTACCTGCACTGAAAATTTTAAAAGATTGTATAACCAAAGCAAGAATATAACTAAATGCTCAGCTTCTCTAACCCTACAGGAAGATGTGCTGCAATATCTCCACAGCCAATCAGCAGTACTACAAGCCTCAGACCAGGAAACTCTTTAAAGTACAGTATGTGTGAACATTGCAACGGGGACTTTCTCATTGTTGCTCTTTCTTTTTCTCTTCTTTATGCTCATAGGATGTCGAGGCAGATGTGAAATCACTCATGGCGAAATTTAACAAAGGTAGCAACCCCACAGAAGATGCATCTGGTAACAGTCGACCCTTCAAAGTTCCAGGACAGTTTATCCATACGGGATTACAGACGAGGAAAGCAGCACTTGAGAAATTCGCAAGTGAAGGAACTACACCTCCTCTTTCAGGACCCAGTACCCCTCACAAACCTGTTCATCCTAAGCCTCCTCTGGCAGCGAAGCCTTCAAATGATGATAAAACAGAGAAGGATCTAAAGCCCCCATATTTGAAACCAGTGGCACAAAGGTTTGGGGTTCAGCTTCAGCCAACTAACAGAGAAAATGATGGAAAAGCTGGATGCACTAAATCCCCCACCAAAACCAGTGACCTGGCAAAAGAAGAACCAAAGCCTCTGTATCCTAAAATTGCAGGGAATCAGTTCCTTAACTCGGCTCCTCATGAGAAAGAAAAAAATCCTCTGGGCAAAAAAACAAATTCAAATTTTGTACCACAGGAAAGTGAGGCAAAACCAGCATTTTCAAAAGTAACCGCAGTTAAGGAAAAGTTCATGTCTGCAATGCAAGAAAATGAGCCCAAGCCTTCTTTCTCTAAACCACGTCTTGCACAGAAACCTTCTCTCAACCATGAGGCTGCCCCCAACGAAGACACTTCTAATAAAAATGTGTTTCTGCAAAAAGGACTATCAGGCCCTAGACCAAATATACACTCATTTAAAGCAGCAAAGGAAACGGATGAAAATAGTAACCGTGCTGCAGAAGCTGCAGGCAGTAATTTTTCTAACATGGCTCTGAAACCTACTGGTCACTGGTCCAGCTTATCTCAAGGCAACTCCGAAAACGTGGACAAAAAGACTGAAGAAAAGGGAATGAATGCTGCCAAGAACATCCTTCTCAACAAAATCATCCAGGAAGAATCAGGTTCTTCTTCTAAGTTCTGTAAAATGAACACAGCGCTTGCCGCAGGAAGGTCATCAGGTGGATCACAAGAGAAAAAGGATGGGAACAGGAGCTCGGGACCCCCTACACAAAAAGCCTTACCCCCGCTGTTCAGTCTGGGCCAGCCCCCACAGAAGCCCAGCAGACCCCCCAGTGTGGACCTGGAAAAGTTCCGGAAGAGGATACCAAAAGACAGTGAGTCCTCTCTGTTCTTGCTTTCGTGGATAACGGCCTTTTTATACATTTAGTATCCAGCTCATTCCAGGTGGAATCCCCTCTTCTGTTCAGAAGTAGCATGAGATTTGTGCTTTAGAGAATCCCTTAAAGCTTTAACCTATGCTTGTGTCTTTTCCGTACAGGACAGAAATCAAAATTATATTCTCCCTCCCCCAGTGACAAAGTGTAAGATGAATGTTTTCCGTATTGGCTTTATTTGTTTTTCAAAACTACTGAGACGTAGCTATAAGTTGTGTCAGGGAGTTTAAGTATTCTTCTCAACAGACATTTAAGTCCTGACTTCCTATAAACGAGATGCTGATGTTGTGTGTCCTGTTCTCAACAGCAACTTCCTGGCACAGCTTGAGGGCCACCAGAATTATATACTACAACCTGTAGTAAACATACTTTTTTCTTTCTTTCTTTTTTTGCCTTTCACAATGACTAATCATAGTGTGACCTTGTAAGCTGCTGTATTTTAAAGTTTGTTTAGAAAGTTGAACACTATGCAAAATTACAGGATCAAATGTTCCCACATGGAGCTGCATCAATTTTACATCTAGATCTGAATCCAGACTCCAAAAGCATCTCCAGGACTTGGCATTTTCTGTTGGGTTTGCAGGACTTCAGTAGTGTGGCAATCAGTAGCACCTGAGGTTCTGCCTCACTATTTTTATAAAGAACAAAGCCTCTGAACTTTCTGATGGTCATAATCCAGGCATGAACATTAAAGCCTATCGCTAGGTATCTGTAAAATCTAAGATGGTCTTGTGTGTGATGAGACCTTCTGTAAATACATTTGACATATCTGGGAAGACACAAATCCCTGTGAAAAGAAATTGCTGTGGCTCCACTCCCGCAGTTCTGCTTCAGCAGTTTCATTTCACCACATAAGACAAGTTGCAACAACAACATAAGCTGTTTCTGAGGCACTCAAAATATACCCTTGAAGATCTCATGTAAAAATGTAGTTTCCTGAAGTTTGATTCACATATACACTGTCACCTCCTTAAAGAAAAGATCAGTTTTGCAGAGGTTCTGAATCTCCTTAATTCTCCCTTAAATCACCTGTATTTCAAACTTTAGGGTTAAGGGGTTTTGTCCAAAGATTTTAGGCACTCTGACAACTCCAAAAACTTAAAATCAGCCACTCCAGTTGGAATGGGTGATGCTGATTGACACATTTGTATTACAGGTTTTACAATAGCTGAAGAAGGCTTTCTCTTTTTTCTTATAGCACCAGGTGCTAGGAACTATGATTGCATAAAAAATTCTGATTACATTGTAAAATCAAAGTTTTAAGTTGTATGGGTCCAGAGGAAACCTGTTCTTGATCTTGGTGGCTGAGAGAAAGGAGGACAGAAATGAAAATTTCTCATTGTATTAAATTTTTATGGGCTTTTTTTCTTCTTCTTTTTCTTTTTCTTTTTTTTTTTTTTTCCTTTCCTTAATGCACTGTTGTCTGCACTGAGCTCAGGAAGCAAAGAATATATTCAGTCCTCACATATATTTTTTTAGCCCAAGTAACTTTAACCAGTCATGTCCTGCAACTAATTGTCAGGTGATACACACAGCTAAGTGATTTCTGGTAATGAGGTGCATTTCACCTATGTTAGTCAACCTTAACCGTCCCTCTTAGATTAAGCAGATCAAACTTAAGACTTAAATTTTCAGTGTAGTCACAGGGAAAGGGAGATGCCCAATGCTGTGATTCAGAGTGTTAAGGTTAGATGTCTAACACAGCTGACAACAGATGCCCTGAATAACTCCACACTGTGCATGTACAGTAGTACATCAGGTACATTCATGTAATTTAATTCATACAAAATTTGCTCTTGTGCCTTCCATATTTAGAATACAGTACGGCTTGTGTTTCAGCAGCTTTGAATGCACGTAAGACTGGTCTTCCTGAGACCTAAGACATTCAAAGGGGTTATGACCGAACGAAAAAGCTAAAAGATTACATTCTTTAAAGACAGAAAGCCATACTAAAACCACAGAGTGTACATGCAACTATATATTCTGTTATTATTAATTCAAATAAAAAAATAGAAGCATATCAGTAATATAAAATGTACTTTCTTGTCAGCTACTACATTCAGGTTTTCCTGTGTCACACTACAGTTATGGTAATTTTCTCACAAATCCATGATCATGGCCAGGTGCTCAAATGGTGTAAATTTGTGTACCCTTTAAAAGAAGTATGCCAATATACAACAGTCTCAGCAGTTGACCCTTCTCCATAGAACACCGTTCAGTATGGCCGGCTTTACTCGAGTGCCCAGAGCAGTCTCAAAATGGAAAGGCAGCATTTTCAGCAAATGCTCTGATTAAATAAAAGCAGTAAGAGCTTTGCTAGCTAGAACTTCAAGAAATCCTAGCAAAGGCTGGAAACACCCAAAACTGCAATTACTTTTTTTAAAACACATTTTCTAGTTTATTTTTAAGTAATCAATGGAGGAATTATTTTGTTTGTTTGTTGTTCATTCAATTTTTCATATTTCTTTTCTCATTCCTGTGCAGTTATAGACACAGAGCATTTTCTTACCTTCTTTTTGGGTTCCTAACCTGAAGTTTAGAAATATTTATCCTACATCTTTAAAATTAATACTGTGAACACAGCTGTAAGGATAATACCAGAATTTTTGCTAGAAGGAGGATCTCCAGTTGTCACTAACCAGCACTAGGGTAGCCACTGGCCTAGATGAGTTGCACTGGGAGCATGAGCTAAGGATGGTGCTGCCCAGTGTGGTGACATAGGCTGTTCTCCAAACATATTGCAAAATACACACCCAGCTAAGTAGAACTGAAGGATCAGATATGGTCTTCTCTACTTCACAGTCTTTGGGTCAGGGCAAGAAAGATTTAGAAACCACATCAATACAAAGCTGTTCCTAGTGGCCCTGAATTTCAGCCTTCATCTCTAGAGCTGGCATGTAGACCTGAATGTTCTGTTTGGATTTAATTAATGCATCTCATTTCTTTGTGGGCAGAACTCTCCTTAGAACCATTCTGGTGGAGGGACCACATGTTCTAGAGTGAATCCTGAACAAACTCATTTTCAGCTCAAATTATTCAGCTGTTGGGTTTCTTGGAACGTTTAATTTGACTATCAAAACTTACCTGCTTCGGAAGGGCAGTTAAACTGAACCTTTTTTTTTTTTTTTTTTAACTGTCATTTCAAGAATCAAAGTCATGTCAGGAAGATGCCACCCCCACAGCAGAAATTCTTCCTGCTCATTACTTTGTCCTGATAAACAGCAGCTTGCCATAGTTGCCTAATTTGCTGTTGCAATTCAGGTGCTGAGTAAAAAGAAGAACAAGCAAATGGAAATGGTTTTCCCACCCAGCAAAGCTTTCTGCGATCTAGTCTTTCAAGGGTTTTGATCCATACTAGGGCAAAAGTTAGGCCTTGTGTTGTCTCTTGAGAAAAGCTCCGCACGTGGTGGTTGTTACACTTGTGTTAGGGGCATGTGCCTGGGCTGCAGAAAGCCTTGTATTGCCTGATTTAAACCAGCAGTTTGAACTCTGCTTTCCCAGAAGTATCAATCCATCCCTTTTTCTTTGGTTGTTACCCTTTCTTATGAAAGCTACTTTACTGCTTTTTCTTAATCAGGTAGTCACTGCACATGAAATAACTTTAAACATCAGAGGCTGAAGGACTTACCTTAGATGCAGCACTCTTAGTCATGTGTGGCAGAAGGGTTTAAACTGTCGTCCATGTCAGCATGAATACTAAGGGATGCTGGTTTGGTGTTGGCCTTGCTTTGGTTTAGAAATTTTCGCTTAGTCCTGAAAAACTTTTCTTGATAAAACTTCTGAAGATACAATTGTCTTGCTGAGGAAGTTTGGCGATTGAGGCATTAACATTTTCCACTGAAGGCAGGCTTTAAGAAATTCCTGTCTGGACCTGTGAATACATGGCGCTCCGGTAGAGTCCTGTGTTATGTCCCATTACAGCAGTTTTCCCGGAGAGCAGATCATACTTATGTCAGCTCAGAATCAAAGAGATGCATGTGCTTTCTAGATTCAGAAAATAATACTAATGGTACTGTTTTATAATCAACACCCAAAGTGCAAACAGAGTTTTGTGAGAAAAAAGAAGGGAAGCAAAGTCAGTTTGCTGACAGTTTTCCATGTGAGGCCACAACCGTGCTGTTGCTTTCAGAGGAGAACTGCACCTGGGCTGACCTCAGCGGGATCGTGCGTGTGCAGATGTCCACACACAAGCCAGCTGAAGGCTCAGGGTCTCTAGTGCTCTAAACACCTCTGAATGCCTCGTGAACAACCAGCACTGGGGTTTCAGCTAGGGAGGCTATTTTGAACTGTACTGGGAGAAACGAAAGGAAACTGGTACTGAGTCTAGGAGAAAAGAAGGCAAGTAAGAAAATTCTTGCAATTTGTAATTTGGGTTATGGTTGTGTCTGCAGTCCTTGCTGAGGTTCTGTTCTGTGATGAATTGCGTACCCACAGAGTGACATGGCTATTTGAGTTGGGTAAGACAACCTGAGGGAAAGGAGAAATTAGAATTTGAGGTCCGTTGTCAAAATTATCACAACAATCTGTTGGCAAAGTAATTAAAAACCAAGCACCACTCCCAAGGACAGTAAATGTCTTAACTGTCTTTGCAAAGCCCCTTAGGACCAGTCAGTTGTGCTCTTACTTGCTGGCAAGATGAAACAGCAGCTTCCAAAGTTATAAACAGGGGGCTTCTTTTTTTTAATCACAGCTGTTTAGTGCAGAATCTGGACTTAAAAGATCGGTGTAGGTTTTCTGTTTTTTACCTCAGTGCTAGATTGGATAAAGTTATGCAACAGCTCCGTATAAAGGTGTAAGGTGATAAAAAGAATTGTAAATTGAGCCAAACCCTCAGTTTCTAAGACAGATGAATCTAAAATTAGGTGATGCTACCAAACAGCATTGTTAAGGCTTGGGGTGAGGGTAGCTGTGTGTGATGATGTGATGCCTGAGTTTGCACAGGTGAACTATAGTACACCATAAAACCCTGTACACGTCAAGCAAGTACTGAAATGATGATTTCAGAATAGCATGATAATTATGTGCTATGCAATGCCTGGACTCTCCTACACATAGCTAAAATGTCGCATTTTAAGTGATATCAAAAGTGCACTGAAGTGAGATTAGTTGTGGGAATTTGAAGACCTTCAAAGTTTTCTGCCTAGTCTTTTATGAGATTTCTTGATATTGATGTCTATTATTATTGGTCCCTCATGCATTCACCAGAAAATTATGGAAGCAAGGTTGAAATTACAATCATACAGATCTGTCAAGAACTTAACTTTGTTGGATCTGCTTAACTTTGTTGGATCTGCTTGAAAGCAGCTACAAAGTCTGGATGAGAAGCTGCAGGTAGTTTTTAGTGGAAATGAATGTAAAAGCTCTTTAGCTTTCCTCTCCAGACATTCCTTGCCCTCCTTCTCTGAAAATGAGAGAGCCCAAATGATTCTTCTCTCAGCAGCATTATACTGAAATATTTTACACCTCTGAGAAACAGGAGAATCAATTTTTTAAGTTCCTAAAACTGAAGAATAATGCTCAGCTGAAATAAAGTAAAATTGTGCATTTATCATGAAAGTCAGACCACAGCATATGAAATGCCACACAACGTACATAGTTTGGTACAAGTGCAATAACATCCCCTGTGTGGGGCTGACCCCAAAGATGTCTTGTTCATGGGATTGGTATAAAGTCATCTTCAAAATTTCTAATTTCAGTATTATTTCTTTGGTCATCTTTCGGTAGCTCAACCTGTAAGTTCCAAAAGACCAGCTAAATTACATTTCACTCAGTCTTTTTGCTCACATCTTCATTTTCCAGCTACAATTACACACACCATTATTCTAGAATATGCATGCAAGACTAAATTTTTCAATAAGCAAAGAGTGGACGCATGTTTTCAGTCTGCTTCAGTCAGAGAGAAAATTTTTCAGGTTTTCTCAGAGGTTTTTATCCATTCTGATAGAAATATGAATGAGACAAGTTATTTATCTGAGTAAGGAAACAGATAAATCTAATCCAAGTGACAGATAAAATAATCTTGAGAGAAATCAACATTTAGTGTTTCCTTGCAGGAGATTGTTCTGGGTACAACTTGCTGTTGTGCATTAGGAAGCAAAAGCACACATAAACACATTGCAAATTAGTATTTAAACTCATTGCCTTTGATTATTTCCTTAGCTACAACAGTCTGCAATATCTTCCAAGTAACATAATGTATGGTTTTATTTTAAAAGAAATTAAAGGTATCCATCACCAAACCACCAGAGGACAGTTCTCATCTGTGAATTTTCATAGCTTCTGTAATTGACACATTCATAGGTTTTCCTCTAAATATCTCCATTTTTGTTTGTTGGGCCTTATGTGGCACGCTTGTTCCCTTCCAGATGATCTGATCCTATTAAAATTAACAGTAAGGTATGGATTGTTTATATCATAGTATGGAAGCACAGAAATATGTTTTTCTTGTCTATATAGTTGTTATAGTCTGCATATGAATTCTAGAGTCATTCCTACAGTTGACTCCACTAAATCCCATTGAGTTAGCTATAATCATTCCTGAGCAGAGACTTCAGAATCTAGGATGGAGAATATAGGACTCTGAAGATAAACCATGCAAATGCACCTGTTAATTCTGTTGAGTAAGCCTAACAAATCACTAGCAAATCCAAACTGCAAATCCACTGACAGTCAGTTTGAATTCTTCTGAGTCCACTTCTGGTTTGAATCAAAGTATATGCCTAACATATTCTCTCAAAAAGTCTGGACTTCTGCAGAGGACTGAATGAAAAACATGATGCGTTATGCTGTATTATAAATCAGTGTCCACTGTCCAGCAGTAGATGGGTTTAACACAACGCCTTTGGAATTACACCACATACAAAAGGAGTCTTTGTGAAGGAGTGTTGAGAATACTAGTTAGAAAGCAGAATTTAAAAGAAGGGGGAAGAAACTACCTATGACTTTTATCATGGAAGGTGACAGAAAGGAAACTGCTAGAGAGAAAAACAGTAAAACTGATAGAAATGAGTAATTCTGTGTGTTTGATTATGTTTCCCTGTTTTAGTTTTTGAAATCTTGTTATTTCCTACACCTGTTTTGATTCACATGAAGAAATACTTCCGAAGAACCTTCATCATTTGGTTGCATTACATGGATCACAGTACACAAGTAGCTCTACTGTACCAAAGCTGAAAGTATACTGAAACCTGTCCATATCTCAGAAACTAATGAATATGAAGTATATTAATAATTTTAATTTAGAGGTCAGTAAGAATGATATGAACTGGATGAAACTTTCCCATTCTTTAAGTTGATACATATTTTGCTGAAAATCTACTTTGCAAATAATTATAGCAATGAAGTGTAGCCAGCATATCACATTACTTTATAGACAGCTTTATGGTAAAGCTGAAAAAAAAAATATTTCCCAGATATGCAAAAATATTGTGGTGATGAAGTTCTAGGCACATTGGTGGTACCATTATTGGAGAATACATCTTGAACCCTAAAGGTCTTGTGTTTCGCTAGCTCAAAAAAAAATGCTTTGTAGTCTGTTTACTGATAATTACAAGAATGTTTGGCCTATGCTTCTCATATATCTGAAGTTTGATAGATACTGAAATTTCTCTTTTAGTTGGGAAGTCTTAATTTCTCTGTACTGTTTAAGTAATATTTTCTTAGTGGCTCACAGATGTAAAACCTATGCAGCATGGATAATGTTTCAATTTGAGACAGTATACACAACACCAGAGCAAGTATTTCCATCTTTTCATTTCCTAGACATATTTTGGTTCACAGGAAGAAGCACTTTTAATGCATCTTCATCATTTGGTTGCATTACG
>JAVJGI010000057.1:14682787-14693526 GCA_035590275.1 Ibycter americanus | reverse complement strand
AATAGTATAGAAAGAAATAGTAGATAAACCAAACTTAAAAAAAAAAATTACACAAAAATTTGTAGTTAATTTGTTTTCAGGTTTTTCTTAAACAATTCATAGCCTTTGATAGCAGTGAAAAAGAGGAGGTGTGCTTTTCTCTATATTACTAAGCCACTTTCGTCTATTCATAGCTTTTTTAAGCAGCAAGAGTGAAAACAATCTGAGTTTGTAACTCTTATTTTCCTTCTGTTTTCATGAACATGAGTTACTGGAATGTCTCTGTATTCAAAATAAAGACCTTTATGTATGGTTCATCTATAGAAGCTATAGGAATCAAACTAAGTAAATATCCAGGTACATTCTGCAGAAATCACTGCTTTTGGTCATCTGTACTTTTCAAGGGGATGCATTGTGGTTTTTTAATCTAAAATTTATGAGCATTATTTGGCAAAATTTACACATCACACTATACCAGTGCACAGTATTTTGCATCTTCCTGCATCAAGTGTGATAATAAAATTTTAACAATGATCGTAGAGGATGTCTATCTGGCATAGTATTCAGTATGTTTTTCAACATAATAGTAACTGCCTAAACTTGATATTACAAACAAATAATTTCTATGTTTTTACCTTGTAAATTGTGACATAACTTCAGTCTAAATGGCTATTACTGTGTTTTTGAAAATCATAGGCTGAATGTAACCTGTTCATATGCTGATTTTTTAAATCTGGCAAAGTGGAGTTGATGTGTCAATATAAATAATTCAGGAGTGATCTCTGTCATGCAATTTGCTTTTTTTA
The DNA here is from genome assembly GCA_035590275.1 of Ibycter americanus. Classification (NCBI taxonomy): domain Eukaryota; kingdom Metazoa; phylum Chordata; class Aves; order Falconiformes; family Falconidae; genus Ibycter; species Ibycter americanus. The sequence continues at coordinate 14,692,741 of JAVJGI010000057.1, read as the reverse complement.
TGTAGCTTTCTCTCTTCCATTGTTCTCAGAATCTGGTGGGTTTTCTTCTGTGCAGTTTCCACATTTTGAATTAGATGTAAATTAAGAATACGTCATGTTATGAGGGACTACATAAATGTCCTGATTTCATTCCCAGCAAGTTGATAATGGCAGGATATGCGCTCTCATTGGTGTTCCATTTCATTATTAAAGGTGTTGATGTGTTTTAGCAAACTGATTACCTGTCATCTAGGCTTACATAGACACATTTAACCAATTTTTAATGTTGGATTACTTGTAACAACTGATAACTCATGACTGTTTCAGTGGAAGTGGAAAACAGTGTTAATATTTCTAGCTGGTGTGTGTTTTGCTCAACTTCTTTCATTTTGGCAGCATGTAGTTTAGCAAGCCACTAAGAGCAGCTTTGCAATATATAGTTGCATAGCACTTAGACTTTAAAAATCTCTCATAAATGTAGAGGTGTATAGAAGTTCACCAGGATCATCCATTTATATTGTGATTCTTTCTTTCAGTAAGAGGAGGATATCTCTTGTATTCTTAAGTCAATGATGACATGCTTAACTTTGTGAAGTACAACTTTCTTCTTTAAGAGAAGTCTTTAGGCCTATTTAGTCACTTATTTTACTTCTTGGCACTATGATTTTAGTAGGTGTGATAACAGCTGCTAGTGCAGTCTCTCGCTTGAGAGTTTACTTACTGTATGTACATTGTTTACTGTGTACAGCTACTGCCCTAGCATCTACCAAGTGATGCATATAAAATACGTACCTCAGTTTAACTCATTATGCCTGACTTCAGGGTTACTGAATTATTTGTATGCTGAGGCCTACCATTCTTTTTTTTTTTTTTTTGTTTTTGTTTGTTTTTAATTCACACATGCATAACGGGGTAGCCAACTGGCATGCTGCTAGCTTAGTGAATGTGGCTTAACAATGCTACTAAATATGTCAGGGGAAGGGAGTTGTCACTTGTGCTAATATAGCTATTGCTTGTCCTGTTTCATCCCTGCATTAGATGGAGCACTAGCTGTTTTGTGCAGCTGGAGCTCTGCAGTATTCTTTCTTTCTGGAGAACGGGAGCTGTCAGAATGCATCACAATTCTCACTGGGGAGAAACAGTGTACACAGTCCTGAAGGGGTGAAAAAATGAGTCAAGCCCTGAAAGGTCATGAGAGTTTGAAAACAAACAACAACACAACTTTGAAGATCTTTAATATACATGCGTCTATGAATTACTTGAAGGTGTAGAGAATCATGGAATTCTTGAGGCTAGGGTTCTAAAAATACTGATTTCACTCTGTGCTAAAGATTATCGATCATTGTATGTACTAGGTGTTACTCAGTGCAGACAGTTGTGGGTGAGAAACTGTTTATTGTGAAAGAATTACAGAGAACAAAGATATCTGCTACTTCAAAGTGCTTGCTGTCCAAAAAAAGAAGATTGATACACAGAAAATCTGATGGTAATGATCAGCAAGCTAAGTTGTTGTTGCAGAACACAAGTGTGCCTGCTGGCTGGAAGTTTTTGTCTATATTAACAAGTTTTTAGATAAGCTTTGAGGCAAAGTGGCTTTGTGTGCATTGATTGGGACAATTTGCCAACTGTAAAGTGCAGGTAAAAAGATAGTCTGACTTTTTTTCTAGTGAATCTCTGCTGGAAAGTGTGCATCCTGCTTCCATTGCTCTACCTGTGAATTGGCTAAGTGACACAGCCACTTCTACATGGATACTTGTAAGACTTTAGTATTCAGTTTGACTTGGTAACCCAACAGAAAACTAACATAGCCAGAAGAATGAAAAGTGTTCTGCTGAGTTAGTGTTATTTTAACGTGAAGTCATTGGGTGCTGGAGTAGTGTAAAGGATGGGGTGTATCATAGAGTGGGACAGGGTAGCAGGAAGGAAAGTAAGGGAAAGGGTTGTGCATCTTCTGGCAGAAGAAAACTCTAAGATCAGCTCAGTCAGTTTGCATAACTCCACCCTCAGAAGCACCATGGGGAAGAATGTGAAGATACTTGGTTGTCACTATGGGCCAGCTCAATCACAGAATCATTTATGTTGGAAAAGACCCTTAAGATCATTGGGTTCAGCCGTTAACCTAATGCCACTAAACTGTGTCCCTAAGCGCCACATCTACACATCTTTAAAATACCCCCAGGGATGGTGATTCAACCACTTACTTTCCTGTGCAGCTTGTTCCAATGCTTGACAACCTGTTCAGTGAAGAAATTTTTCCTAATATGAGTCATCAGCTCAGTAATAAATGAGGTAAGTCAGGAAAGAATAGGCTTTTGAGGGGTCTTGAAATTATAACAAGTAGCTTTTCTTCTTTGTCTTTTTTTCAGATAGAAAAGCAAGAATTTCTGAAGACCAAGAGTAAGGGTTAATCAGAGCTAAGAAATCTGTGCAGCAGTCGTCTGAACTGAGGTCCTTACCACCCCACCCCCACCCCCCAACAAACAAACAACCAAAAAACCTCATAAAAACAGGAAGTCCTTGTCATGAAATGATACGGTCATGATATTTCATCTTTTGGGAGATAAGTCTTGGATTTTGTGCCATGTTTTTTCCATTTCTGCATTAATCCATCTCCAACTTTAATGCTGTTGCATAAGATCTTGTGACGGGAAGATAGGCAGTGGTAGATCTGATCTTTGATTAAATTTTTTACTTTTCTAATATATGATACTTTTCCAGAAGAGGAAACACAGGATAGCCAGTCTTTCCTTGAAGTTAATATTTCACAACTCTTTTGTTCACTGTTTCGGAAGAGACTTTGCAGGAAGGTTCTTCTGAAGTTTAAAGACTGGAACTGACAAGGCTTGGCCAAAAAACTTTTGTGATCTTGGTTCTTTCTGAGGTAGTATGTTGTTAATACTTACTACTTTTATTGTCTGGTTTTTTTCTACAGCAGTAGTGGTGTTCGTATCAGGAAAGTGTGTGTAAGCCAGCTAACTTGCTGTATTCATCTTATCAGTTTGATAGTGGAAATGTCTGTTCTCAATTTTTCAGTGTTGCAGATCCTATACTGGAGTTCCCGCTTTGCTTCAAAATACCTGCTAGTGAAGCTTCTGGGAAATACTTACCTTACTTACCTGCTTTGCTAAGTACTACAGAGATGGTTTTCCTTCAGCTTTTCTGTCTCTAGAAATGAGCATTTTTCTCAGCAGAAAGAGAACAATTTGAGGAAGAGTTGCTGTAACTGCGTTTTTTCAAATGCACATAGAGTGAAATGGTATTACTGCACATTTTAATTAAGTAGCGTTGTTATAACGGTCTGCCATTGCCGCAGAATTGTTGATGTGGGGAGTGGTAGCATCATCATACCCTGGTTTCTTCACATTCAAATTGGCTGTCTTTGTGCACAGCATACCTTGCTCACTTCTGAGTTAGTGCCTGCTCTATCAAGTAGCTGAATTAGAAGTGTTCATTGCCAGTGGCGTGCAATAGGTTTCCTGGACTAGTTAGTCTCTTGGTCTTCCCTGCCCATATAGTGAACTTAGTTTCAATAGAGATTTACCTCAGATATGTAGCCATCTGCCCTTCAAAATTAAAGCTTGCAAGCATATTTCCAGTCATTTCGCAAAGTTTTTGTTCCTGCTTGTTCTCCAGGGAATTGAAGTAGAACATTCTGGAGAGATTTAAGGCTGCTCACCTGGGATCTTTCTTGTGGTGTAACGGAGTATGTTACAGGTCCAAAAGTGGTGTGAGCCAGGGAAATTCCCACCCATTACCCAAGGCTGGCTAAAGCATAGAAATCAGCCAAACGTATTTTCAGAGAAACCAAATTATGATGAAGATTTTTTTCCCATTCCTATTATGTTCCCTTGAAATTAGGGGCTGTGATGTAGACGATTTGTAGTGCCATACTATCCCAACCTACTTGTCTTCAGTATTTCTCTTGTTCTCTTGTTTCTATGGCTTGTGTTACTGCAAACCTCTCAAACTAAGTTAAGCCCTGGGAAAGTAAACTATGCAGAGGAATCCTAAACTTGAGATGGATCTAGTAAGATTTGAACTGTCTTTAATTTCTGTGATCGTATCAAAGATTTTTTTTTTTTTTTTTTTTTCCTGGGTTTGGGGGATGTTCAAAGAGGTGCATGCGTATTTCTCAATTTGCATTCAAGTTATTGGATGTTTGGTTTCACTGTACATTCTGCTGTGCAAGGTAGCTCAGTACTTGTGGCTGTGTATCTGACAGTTGATTTTGCTTATTGCTGTGACTTGGGTTTGTGGAAAAGGATGTTTCGCATCAAGCTGGTGATGATGAAGATTGATGCCCACATTTAGGAGCCTGTCTTGTCCTCCCAAAATCTCACTGATTCTTTGGAAAAAATCACTATTACGTGGTGTGGCAGTAGCATGTCTGTACCTGTGCTAAAGTCTCATTATAAGCAGTACAGTCAATACAATTGATTGACCTTACCCTTGAGTAGGCATCTTGCAGCTAGTCAGGTTGTTTTCAACTTCACCGACTGATAAACAAGATCTCAGTTCACTACAGTGGGTTACAGATCTACACACCCTAATTTGGGTTCATTCCTGTAGGTGTCTTAATCTTTAAATACTGTCTTGTATTCCTGATGGTAGTGCAAGTACAGGCTCTTGTCTTTCCAAATATGTTCTGGATGTATCCTGATGAGATTGCTAATTATGTCTGCTTTTTCAAATTTGTTGCTTTTAAGTTTTCAAACTGCAAGCCAGGCTGAGGGTTTTTTATTTATCACCTTCAGTAGAGAGGTAGTGAAGAAGGTACTTTCTTTACATCTTGGATACTTTTGATTTCCTTTGTGTAATGAAAAATACACAGACATCCTTTCAGGATGAACAGGGAAGTAAAGGACTATGTATACACCACAAATTCGGCTGTAGTTGTTCATAGTGCAGTGGGAGGCAAGCTTCTATTACTGAAGTTAGTGTGGGGCACCACCCACAAAACGCTTCTCTTTGCTGCTTTCCAGATGTCTGGTGTTTAGATTCTTCAGGTTTTTTTCTAAAGACTTCCATTTTATGTAATGCATTTTTTTGTTTTTTGGTAATGTAATACTTTCTAACAGTTCACATCTCCAACACAACATCAGTATTTCATTTATTTCAAACTACAGTGCTGTTGATAGTATTGTTGTAGTGCCTATCACATGATGCCTAATCCAAGACCACAAGAGTCCTCCCTTTGAAAACTGTTCTGACACAATACCACCATGTACAGAGCTTACTGCAGTTTCTGTTACAGTAGTTCTGCATGCAGCTGTCTGTGCCCAGCCCCACTCTGTGCTGCTTGTCCCACTCTGCCTCAACTCACAGCCTTATTCCTGAAGGTGGGGCAATACTGTCTTTTCTCATCATGTTTGGTAGTCCTTTTCCGTTTCCTAGCAGAATGCAGGGTCATCAACTGGTGTCTGAATCCTGGTTGGTGGGGTTTTGAGGATTGTTGTTGTTGGGATGGTGGACCCTTGGGAAGAAAGGAAAAGACATTCCTAGTCCCCCTCTTTACCTTGTAGTTCGCTTCCCATGTCACTGAAAAGTTCTAGCCCACTCATTAAAGTGTAGGGTGGTAGTGGATAGAGATTAATATGGAAAGCAGAAAAGAGTCCTGTCTTCCCCACATCCAACCAACCCTTTGTTTAGAGGAAAGTAGTCATTTGGTGCGACAGTAATATGCTATCTTCCTACTTAGAGGTTTACTTTCTGTCTTTATATTAGAAGGGGATTAAAGATAAAGTTGTTCAGTTATGAGATGTTAGGATTGGAGGTTCAGACACTAAATGGATTTCTTTGTCAGTTGTAAGTCTGAGGTACTGAAGAAAATCTGCTTTAAAATAGGAATCTCCTCCTTGGGCTTTAGCATTTATTCTAGAGAACTTGGGTATACGTGGTTTTGGTTTTAAGCATAAATAAAATTGATGCTTCTTGAGGTGAAAATGATCTGCGTCCTTAATTAAGACCAAGAAAGTACTGTTATATTTAGGAAACTGCATGCTGTATGTGTATTTAGATTCTTCTTTTCAACTGTATCTGCTAATAACCTGTATTCTTTTGCAGAACCCTGTGATAATATGAGAGAGATTCTCCAAAATGTGGCCAAATTACAAGGAGTTTCAAATATGAGAAAACTAGGTCACTTGAATAATTTTACAAAGGTAAGAGCTCAAACAGTGTCAGAACAAGTGATCATACAGGCAAAGTATTTTGCATGTACTTTATCAGATATTGGCTGGGAGATTTCATGAGACAGCTTATTGTCATGGAACAGTACTTGAAATCTACATACTGTGGGAGAGGAAGGCCGCAAATAAGGACAAGCAAATATGTAAATGCAGGATTATGCTGAAGTTTGTCTACATGTCCTACTGGCTCAAGTTTTTGTAGTATTTTAGTGCTTAGAACTCTGAAATATCTCCAGTTAATGGGTTAAGTTGTGCAAATAGAGCCAAAGATTGGTTGCTGCTCCACAGAACTGAATCAAAAATATGAAATGCCAGACTCTGGATGTAAACTGACAAAATATGGTGAGGGGGAGGACTGTATCAATGAGCATGATATGCAGTGGTTTGGACACTAATAGAACAGCAACTGTCAACTTTCACTGCAGTTTGCATAGTGAAAAAGATTTAAAGGGGCAATTTCTAGAACTGCTGTCTGTACTGGTGATTTTTGAGCTGCTTTTTCCAAGTACGTGCTTCCAAATCATAGACATGTGACAGATACTTGCCTGAAAGTATGATGGATATGTTGGAAGCTGTCACTGTGAGCTGACAGGAGGCAAGAATTAAAATCTTACTACAGGCTGAAGAAAGAGGCTGTGAAAGGCCTTCAGAAGGAGAGCAAGTGCCATTTTTTGGGTGGGTGAGGAACCTGTGGAGAGGAGTGGAGAGGACTGATGGGAGGTGAGCAGGGTGTTAGGAAACAGGTGTTTGTAGCATAATGGTTGTGGTTGGGCCAGTGTTCAATTTATCAAGGCGGCGAAAAGTGTGTTGCAGTCAGCGAGCTAGGAGACATTGGAGCTTCAGTGTGAGTGTTACCCAAATAGATGGACTGATACTCAGAAGGAGCATGTAAGTTGTCTGCCTTTTGGATAGAGCACCACAGATAAGGCAACATGCCTAAAGATGAAACACAAATTTCTGTGACGGAGGATGGGTCCTGCAATCAGCAGTAGCCAAGAAACAAGATAGTAGTGGAGAATTTTGTGGGTAAAGTTAGTTTTAAGTTATTATTGTTGTAGAAGAGCTGGTAACAATCATTGAGTAAAATAACCAGGAAGCTACGTGACAGTTTTGAGTCAATCTCAAGTGAAAGAACGAATGCTCAAGAAGCAGGCTTGGGGAACCAATATATGAGAATGACAAACATGCATGATAATCTTTAAAGTGGGCATGCATCTCGGCTGTTAAAAGCACTCCTTGTAAGACTGAGCAGCACTTCAGTGGTATTATGAGATACAGTTGGCAGGAAGGTGAGTAATGAGAACAAAATCACAGTAGCAAATAAATTTCTTTTCTAGTGCATTAATAACAAATCTGTAAATGCTCCATTTTCAGAGTTGGTTCAGAGCAGAGCATATGTAGGTGCACAGTATTCACTGGGGAACTGAATTTACACTGAAATACTTTCTTTGGGTCATTGCCTTACGGTGTCTGTCAGTCTGTTGGACATCCATCATTGATAAAATGCTGCTGTTTTTACTGAGATTCCAAACTGTTGCAAGAAAGCCCTTTATTCTGCTAGAATAAGCTGATACATAGCTGTGTTTCGTTTATGTGCTGATCTGGAAACTTTTAAATGTGAGTCCTTCCAAATTCTCTAGTAGGCTTAAAATTGAGGAGCTGGATTAGGTTTGCAGATATGATTCCTAGTGAAAAGTCAATATGTGAAACTATGGATCTTAAAACAGTATTGATTTTACTACTGAAAATCAAATGTTAAGCACCTCTAAATGTGTTAATTAAAGGACAAACCAAAAATTCTTTTTAAAAGATAGTTTTGAAAAATTGTTAAAAATGGAAAACACAGGAACACAAGGAAGGTGATCATAAATTGGACTTAAGACTAGCAAGAATTGATGAATTTGTGAAAAGTAACTTGCTAAAATTAAATATGACTTGTGAAGGCAGAGTATGTGGTTCATAACCTGGTTTTGATGGCGAATCAGAGTGACCCTGTATAAGGGAATCATCCTACTCTATTTAATATTTAGCACTTACTCTTATATTCATCTCCCTGGAATATCTGCTTTATAAATGTATAACTTGTACATACGGTTTTGCAAACTCTTCCTATTTTTGTTTGAACTGTAAATGCAGTTATGAAAATAGAATAAAGGTTGCAAATTGTATTGTATTGTCTGCCTTGTGGTTGGAACAATTCTGTGTTTTTCATTCCAGTGGTTAAGAGTGAAAGCCTGGAGCCTGGGGAGACAGTTTTGTTTCCTCTTTGTGCTCTGGTCTTCCACCATGAATTCATATAGTCTCAGTTCCCCCTTTGAGATACAAGTGTGGGGAAGATAGGCTAAGAGCTGAGTATTTTTGTACCTTGTCTTGGAATTATAATGAAGATCAACTTCATTTGTTTGTAAGTTCTTGCATTTTTGAAAGGCTACTAGTTATCAAAGATATTTGCCCTACGGACAGGGAAAGGACCTTTGAAATCTCTTTGATGGCATATTTCTGAAAATAATACAGAAAACCTCTAAAATTTAACTCTTCTGCTAAGAATATTATTGTACTTAAAAGAAAATGCCAGCACCAATCTAAGCAGTTGCTTGCCACTGCACCAGATTTTTCTTTCAAAGACTGGGCAAAAATTGCATTTGGAAGAAATACTGTTCTCCTTTTTTGGTCAGAGGAAGCAAAATGTTTGTATTCATGTGGAAACAAGTAATGTAAGTTAACATGGACTTTCCTGACAGAGATCGTGGTAGGCATTAAGTTTTATATTCGGAGATATCTGAGGTATGTTAGGTTCAAGTTTCTTTCCTTGAAAGAGGACTAGATTTTTAAGGGGGTGTGGGGGAGTATCCCCTATTTATTAAGGAGAAGGAAAGCAATTGCCCTTTAAAAATTAGTGAACTAGACTCCAGAATTTTATGCAGAAGTTAAATAACTCTATATAAAATTGATTAAAATAATGGTGGTCAGCAATCAACAGAATTTGTTAATTTATCTGCAAGAATAATGCTGTAAGGCAGATAGTTTGACACTTGCATGCCTAAGAGGCGTAACTATTTTCATTTGTCATTCCCTTCAAGAGGAGTTTTAACTAGTGACATTCAAGTCACCACAGCACCCATGCTTACTGTACAAAGTACGCTGTATACGTGATATTTTACAAAAACTTGTATTTCGTTCATCAAATTTTAGCTACTACTTGTTATTAGTAAAAACTTCAATGTTTATGTTCATGGCTCTTTGGCTGTAGAACATGGATTATTCTTGCTTAACAGGTGCTGTAGCATCTTAAGTTTTCTGCTCCAAGAAATTAGCATTCTCAGTTCTGATGTTACTCAGGCTATGGAAAGTTATGTTTTGTTATGAATGGCAGCTGTACAGGTTCGGAAATTTTTCTCCTCATCACCTAATACCTGAAACTGCAGTTTTGTGGACAAAAAGGCTTGTGAAGTACTGCCTAATCTGTATTGGACAAAAATAATCTTGTTTCTTTCAAACCACCTGTATTCCTATTTAAGCTAATCTGAATTTTGACCTGAAAACTGTTTGAGGATTTGACCTCTAGTAAGCAGTCGATGATGCTTTCAGTTGTCTCAGCAGTTTGCAAGTTCAGCAGGTGGCTTTGGCTCCAGTAAGCTGACTAGGTGTCATGATTTAACCCCAACTGACAACCAAGCACCATGCAGCCACTCGCTTACTCCCCCCTCACCCAGAGGGATGGGGAGGAGAATCAGAAAGTAATGTAAAACTCAAGGGTTGAGATAAGAACCATTTAATAGGTCAAGCA
>JAVJGI010000057.1:14605911-14624040 GCA_035590275.1 Ibycter americanus | reverse complement strand
TCAGCCACTTCCTTGAGCAGCCTGTTCCAGTGCTTGACAACCCTTTTGGTGAAGACATTTTTCCTAATATCAGATCTGAACCTCCCCTGGTGCAACTTCAGGCCATTTCCTCTTGTTCTTTAAGTATGGCTTGACTCTTACTGTAAGTCCACTGCTACTTTCATTAGCATTGATCAGAATTAGTTAGTAGCAAGAAAACTATTGGTATCCTGTAACTTGTGTTCTGCACATTCCCATCTTACTATAATGTTTTGAACCTTATGGTCAAACCTTGATAATTTAATAATTTTATCTTAGTATAAATCTCTTAACTATTAGGGATAAGAAGACATTTTAATTGTTCATTAAAACAAAAAAGTTACAGAAAATTATAAGGCAGAAAGTCAAGTAATCAAATGTCTACTGTACGTTACCTGCCGATGTATAATAATTTGCAGTAATATAATAAAAAATGACTGTTCCTGAAGTGTGTGTCTTTTTACTAGGAAGCTTTAGTCCACTGCATATAGACCATCTACAAAGGGTGATTAGCAGAAAACGTTTACAGGGTTTTTTATCTGTGATGAGAAGTAAACTGACAGCCCAATGTGAAATTTTGATCAGCGGGACTCTGATCAGCACAGAGGACTTGTTCTCCAGCCTCCTGTCTCATTTTCCCAATATATTTCTTTGTTCCTGAGGCTGCTTGTCACAGCCACCTCATTGTGCAGGTTCAAGTTTGCTGTTCGTGAGTTCACATTGAGCAAATTCTTGCTCCATGCTTGGGTGACCTAATGGGTGGCTTCTTTAGAGTACAGGAAAAAAATATCTTCCTTGCTGTCATCACTAATACCTTAGAGGCTCAAGCTTTTGCGTTTGCAGGGATGTGCCTTGCTCTGCTCAGAGTTTGTGAATATCCAGGGAAGGCACATTCAGTGTATAGGTACGTTTTAAAATGAGGCAGTTAGTTTAAAAGCCTGAATCTTTACTGACCATGTCTGGGCTGTAAAACTTCAAAGCCTTGTAAGTTGGAGAATATTTGTGGCTTTGCAAGGTTGGCAGCCCCTTAAGCAGAAGTTTCTACCTGCTGTCTTTTAAGTCCCTGTCCCAGGACTTTCAAAGAAAAAAAATTTTTACCTGAGGAATTACCAAACCATGCAATACAATATGAGACAGTAAAAGGCAATAAGCCTATAGCTGTAATCTGACAGAGTAACAACCTCTGGGTTCTGCAGTGGGAAGGTGAGGATAGTCTTTGTGTCAGCAGTCCTTCTTACTTTTAATGTGCCAGAATGAGAGATTTACCAAGATTGTGATTTATTATTTCAATGTTACAGGTTCGTGAAAGCTTTAAGTTATGCCTCTTTAGATAAAGAAGATTTATTAAGTCCTATTAACCAAAACACACTTCAGCGTTCCTCCTCTGTTCGCTCCATGGTTTCTAATGCTACATATGGTAGCTCTGATGATTACATTGGCCTTGCTCTCCCAGTGGATATCAATGAAATATTTCAGGTATGTATGTGATAACTTACTGGGTTAATTTGCATTTCCATACTGAAAGGTAGTCAGCTGTTGCATTTTGATCAGAATAGGCCAGATCTAGACAAGTGGCAAAAAACAGATGTGGTACTTTCAAGGAATGCATTTTGGACAATAGGAGTTTCTTTTCCACAGGAAATTGCTATTCTGTTTTGTATTATCAGGCAAATAATGACACAGACTAGGTTAGAAGAATGTTAAATAACAGTAGCATGAATACTTTGTTACAAGATTTTTAGTTCACAGCTAGCTTTTATACTAAAATTAGCATAGTCTGTGGACATTTGTTAATACCTCTTTAGCCAACTAATTGAGATGTTCATTGGACAACCATAAATGGTGTGTTTAATCACACAGTTAACTTCCTGCTACCATGATCTTGATATAATTTATTTGTATATATATTGTCATAGTATTAAATTATATGTCTTTATTTAACCTCATAGATACATATATTTAATGTAAAACAGATTATTTAAGTATCTTATCAATTGCCTTCCTCTTTCTACTTCATTAAAACACATTCCCATATAAGAAACTGATGCATCGCAGGGTTTAATATTTTGTAACTTAATTATAAACAGGACATGGTCCATGTTCTAGGTAAATCAGTGGGCTTCCTTATCTTTATTTTACTTAGTCTTTACCTTTCAAACCTAAATTACTTACAAATCTTAAATAAATTACTAAAGCTAGAGCAAAGGCAAGATTTTCCATCATACCTGCGTCTGTTCCCTCTGTATGACATGACTACTTCTTCTTTCTCCTTCGCAGTCTTTGTGACATATTTGTTGCCTTATTTCTTCTCTCACATCTTGACTCTACAGCATCTTACAGGCAACATTTTAGATATCCTGGGTATTTTTGCACTGCTCTCCCAAGATCTCCAGTGGTGCAGAGTCGTCATGGAGAGATCGTTAACAGCCACCTCCGGGTCACTGTTTTCCTTACAGCCCGTCACCACTGTTTTCACATTTACTGACTGTTCGTAACCATTGCTTTTAATAAGTGTTCATTCACAAATGCATGGGTTTCTCATTGGCTTTTCTTTAGTACTCAGGAGTCCATTCCTAATTTCCTCCTCTAATTAGCTTTTTTTTCTGAAGTAAAAAATGGACAACATTTTTATTTCCTCAAAATCTATTTTTCCTTTATATATGATTATCACCTGTGCTAATTTTAATTTTCACTTGAATATTCCAGGTAAAGGAAACTCCATATTTCCAGAAGAAAACCACACCTCCATTTGATGACCGTGGAGCTAGGGTCTTTGCACCTGATGCAGGAGGTACTGTTTTTATTCCCCTCCTGTACGTTTCTATTGTTTGTTTGTACATCTCGTGTGGTGGGGTGGTGGTTTGCTGAATTTTAATTATTTTTTTTTTCCTTACAGAAAGGGTTATTCTTAGCTGTTTAGTTTTGAGAGCTGTGTTCTGGATTGAGGACAGCAGGCCATTAATGACCCGTTTTATTTAGTATGAGATAACATGATGTTACTTCAAAGCAATGTAAGCTTGGTCCAGCTCTAATAAACAAAGGAAAGTCTACGTATCTTTGATTATAATACAGGCTAATGCTAATTGAAAACTGGTAGTGGTACTGCATTAAAGAAAGTTAAAAAAATTAAGCTAAGATAAAATATGTACGCCACAGATTGAGCTGTTACATTCTGACTTCTGTTTGATTACGTGGGAATTCACAAGAACTAATAATTGAATAATTGAACAAAAGAACTAGTGATGTTAGGTGTGTATTTCAGAAAGTAAGTTTTGTCTTTCTGTGATGATTCCATGACAGTTGGTCAGCGTAGTTGATGGGACATGGTACAACAGAATTTCCAAGTGCTCTGTAATGCTTTGCTTGTCCTGGAATGCACTTCCTTTTTACTCCAGAGTAGCCAGAAATCTGTAGGGCATCAACATGTGTCTTTTCAGTGAGACAAGTGAAAAAGAAGCATTGAAAGTTGTCCTAAAATAATATAGGATAGCTGTTGTCTTGCCTTCTAACTGGAGCTTTATTTACAAACACATGGAATGTCAAAATAGACCCACCTTTCTGATTTTATTTTTTCTTTTGTGTTGTTAATATAACATATAAAGCTGATTTTCCTGGAAGTGTGTTTCTGTAGTTTGCTAAGTTTCAGTGTAAAGTAACTCTTGTTCAAAATTGTATTTGTTGATATTTTCTAGCCAGCGAAGAATATGTCGCTAAAGTGTCTTTGCCTTGTTTCTGTGTTGAGTCTAGTTTGTTCCTATTACAGGCACTCAGTTATAGGGGTTTTTTAAATTGCGTTTCTGTGTTCATTGGTGTGTATGTCATTTAAACAACATTATGCTGTTCTTGTTGGACACTATGGAAATTGGTAACAATGTTACATGGTTATTACTAATGTTGATACAATGTCACGATTGAAAATCAACAGAGGTTGAAGTCTGTCCTTTGCAGTGCTGTTATCTATGATAAGCTGGGACTAAAACATGATGTTCCCCAAATGCTAACAATATTGGGAGCTTAACCACTCAAAAGTTCCTAGATCTTCACATGCACACCCTCCCAGCCCTAAAAGGCTTACAAGGGGAAATTTAATGGAAGTAATGTTGGTTGCTTGCTTTGGTTTTATCTGATGTCTTAATTGCTTATCTGCAGGTCTTCCATCAGGTACAAGTGATGTTGTCAAAAGCCCTTTTCAGATGCTCCGACAGCAGATCAGTCTTACAGAAATAATGAATACCAGCCGTTCAGATGCTTCTCAGTTTTTAGAAAATATGGAGGATACGGGGCTACAGGAGCACACAGATGAGAACTGCCTTTACTGTGTCTGCATTCAAATACTGGGTTATCAGCCTAACAACAAAGTGAACTCTTCATACAGTCGTACAGGTTAGTGTTCCTTGTGGGGAAGTGTGATAAAACGAATGAAAATACTGAATTTTTATCATTTTTAAGATTGATTAATCAGTAAGGTTTTTTTCTTACTGACTGTTGACCTTGAAAATTAATTCTCCCTAATAAGCTCACTATGCAACCAATGGTATTTCTAGCTTTTCAGTTTTAATGGTGTTAGTATGACTAAGTGCCTGCATGTTTTTTTAAGTATTTCTAAGAGCTTATCAGAATATAAAATTTGAAACCTTATTTAGTACTTAAAATCTATGTCCTGAAAACTGACACTCACTGCCAAAGTAATGAAAAGTCTGACTTCAAAGCAAGTCTGTACAAAACAAAACAAATGAAATCGGAGGAGTTTGAAGGTGAGCTGTAATTTCTGGGATTTAGTCATCTTCCTCCATATTTTGAGATTCAGAATTATTCTTCTGAACCTCCTCTGCAGAGCTTGCAGTACATGCCTTTTTGTAATGTCTGTAATAAAAAGATAATCCAGTAATGGATGCTTAGTAGGACTCCTCACCATTTTACAACAGTGTTACACATTCAGCTAGTAGCACATAAAGAGTACTGCTGGCAAGGAGGATGATGTACAAAATGTGAGGAGTGACCCAGAGAGATGTGTTTGAGCCTGAGTTCAGTGTTGAGAAGGGATGGCAAATAAAATCCCAACTGCTTCAAATAGCAGAAGGGCATTACAGGTGTGGCAGAGCCACCAGGCTCTTGTTAGAGGCACGCAGCCAAAGGACGGGAAGCCATAAACATATGCTGCAGGAATGGAAATTTCAGTTGAACATAAGGGGGAAACTCTTTGCAGTGTAACCTGTCTCATTTTGAGGTGAACCCTTCTTCGAGCAAGGAATTGAACTAGGAGATCTTCAGGACTTCCTTCAGATCTGTTTTTCTGTGGTTCTGTTAACTGCACCATAATTAAGTTTGGATTTTATATTGTTATCTTTAAATCCCAAATGCCAAAGGCTGTGGATAGTGAAACCTCACAGAAGAATCTTACGTATCACATCTTTCTGTTGATGAAGTCAGAGCCTGTTCTGCAACACCTGTGATGATTGTATGAACAAAACAAATTATGCGCATGCAAGAAATCTTTTTTGTGTTATGTAAAATAGAGCACGGATATAGCAGTAAGAGCTGTATGTGTGCTGGCAGGTTTTAGGCTTCTGTCAGTGTTTGAGTTGATTATTTTCATTCAACTATTTTAAGATTCAAAAAAAGTGATTTTTAGACATTTTTACTATGATTTGTCCAAACATCCAACATCTAGTTTCCAGCTGTTTTATATGCACAGTACTTACTGCATCAGTATCTTGCATGCTTACCCGTGAAAAATAAGGAAGGCATTTGAAGTGAGATGAAGTGTGAACAACAAGGATGTAACATCTTGTTTATGTCAGATTTTTCAGACATTCCATATACTGACTGGTGTGGGCAGACCATACACAATCACTTAGATGTGCATTCCTCCAAATTTTCTGGAATTTCAGGCTGTAGCGATGCAGTATCCCATGGTTCAGCTAGCAGCACCAAGAGTACAGAGCTTGTACTAGGTAAGTTTGAAAGCCTTGTGATTAATACCAATTATAACTCTTAGGTATTTGAAGTATTGTGGAAAAATCATATTTCATTTATACATACTGCAACAAAGTAATGCTCATTATTTAAAAAAAGAAAAAAAAGAATAAGAACAACCGCTGTCTTGAGATGGGAGAATGTACTTTTAAACTTCTCCTTTTGCTATGCAGCATTTCTGCAGGTTGTTAAATAGTTCTGTATCCAACATTACAAGCAAATCGATTGCCTTTTTTCCCCACAGTAGTGTTAGTTTAAAAAAAAAAACCAAAACCAAAATATCTTGTGAAGTAGCTGGTTGCTGACTTCTCCAGCGTCTGGTAGAAACGGAGCAGATAGTCACTCACCCAGTGTGCAGCGTGATTTTGTGGTAGAAACAGCACTGTAATCGAAACTTACAGTTTTTTCCATTTATGAAATGGTGGTTTACCTTTTTAAAATATTTATGTTTAAATTCCTGAAAATAATATTTTCTTTGATTTTTAATTTCAGTGGAAATATGTGTTGATAGATCAGAATATATACATAAATACTGGAGTGTGTATTTATGGAATGCTAAAACAGACTTATGTGGCATAAGATTAGTTCAGACAAAGACTATTCTGTTTAAACTCCCAACTGTTTAATTTGTTTTTCCAGGAGTAAAGTCAATCCCAGATGATACACCAGTGTGCAGAATACTTCTGCGGAAAGAAGTCTTACGTTTAGTAATCAATTTGAGTAGTTCAGTAGGAACGAAGGGCCATGAAACCGGACTCTTGACGTAAGTTCAGTACATTTCAGACGTTTTAGCAACATCTAGTTGTATGTATTCTCTAATATCTCTGGGATTATGACTAACCTTATTTCTGACTTCTCAAAAAAATTTCAAGCAGATAGGATTGAATATAATGTAAAAGCTAAACAAAGGATTTTCTTTCTAATATTTTTGGTGTGTCTTTAATTTCTTACTTTTCCCCATTCTTTTTAAAAATCAGTAATTCACCTGTAGTGATACTTCGTCACATACCCAATATATCATGCAACTTTAAAAAAGAAACCATAAATCTTTTTTGTTATTTGTTCCAAATAATAGATATCAGATAAGTAGAATAACAAACTGAATGTAACTTCTTGAGAAGCACAATTCTGCTTTAAGCAAGAGTCAACTACTAGGATTAATTTAGAGAAAAAAAAACATGTTAAAATATAGGAATACAAATCCAGGGACCAAATGTTATGATAAAACCTGTAGGTTTCTGGGCTAGTAACATTGGAAACTGACATATAGCTGCTAAAAGAAAATGCAGAAATGCTCATTTTAGTTTCAGAAATGCTTGTAGTAATTAAGTTAGCTTTTCCATATTTTTTTATTACTGCTGCACGTGTGGATGCCAGTTCTTTGATATACTGTTCTCTTTCTACATCTGTAATTTTAAGAGTAGGTGATCTCAGCAATTCTGTGCAACTTTCAAATTACATATTCTGTTTCATCTCATGAATATAGATTTCTTCCAGTTTGGTACCAAATAACGCTGTCTATTTTGATTTTCTTGCTTCATCAGATCCAGAATTTAAAATGCGTGAAGAGCTCTGCTTTGTTAATGATGACAATAAAAAGCTAATGGAACAGTTTTGGTTTTTTAAATAGATAGAAATCTCTTCCAGACTTAAAAAAATGTTTTTTCTCCTTTTCAGAATTAAGGAAAAGTATCCCCAGGCATTTGATGACATATGCCTTTACTCTGAGGTGTCCTACTTGTTAGCACACTGTACGTTTCGACTTCCATCACGAAGGTTCATTCAGGAGTTATTTCAAGACGTACAGTTCTTACAGGTAAGTGGAGGGTTCAGCTGCGTTGATTGCACCAAAATGTGCCAGTTGGGTGCAGGTTTCATGTTCTGAATAAAAGATGCTTTCAGATATGTCTTAAAGGAAACCATTTTATGATGTCTCTCTAGTAAAATCTCTTAACAACATTAATACTTCATCTGTCTTTTTCTTTAGATGCATGAAGAAGCAGAGGCTATTTTAGCAACACCAACAAAACAGCCAGTAATTGATACTTCAGCTGAATCCTGACCTCTGTCTTATGCAGTGCATTGCATTTTAGACTCTCTGAAATCCTTAGACAACCTCTGACTGACTGGATAAAAAGCTTGGAGCATCACCTTCTAGACCGTTCCAGAAGCTACTGGTACCTGAAGACTGAACTGAAAACTTTCTTCCTCAACCAATTACTACCCCAGTCTTTTGAGCCCTTTGGGGAGTTGTTAAACATTACCATAGTTTTAATAATAGTAATTACCAGTATATGCAAGAGCCAAGCACTGAACACCTCCACAAGTTTTCATTTCATTTTCTACCATAAATTACAAAAACCAGGACAACACACAGAGACATCTTTTTTGATTGACTTCCAATTCTGTTCCAGAGAAGCAGAACAATGCCTTGCTTTTTAAACCCTGGATACCAGGAATCAGAGATGAGGGTGCATTCCATTGCCAGCAATGGGGAGCCATGCTGTAATCATGGACACCAGGGGATTAATGTTAGCCCTCCTCTGTTGGTTTTTGTACTGTTTATAACACTACTTGGGGGTTTGTAACTTCAGACAGAAAGAAAAGCCTCTGTGAATCTGAGGTTTCCTTTAAGTTATTTTAATGTTGCTATAGTTGTAAGTCATGTTATTAGCAGTCTCTCCAGTTTCATGACATTTACGTACATGTATCTTATCTGAACCAGTTAAGGATTTTCACTACAGTTTGATTTTAAAACTAACAAATTATTTAAACTTAAAATGCTGAAATCAAATTGTTTTCCCTGAATGATATGCATGTGTTTGCAGTTTCTACACTCATGCTTATATAGTATGAATGCTGGTCTTACTTTTAACTAAAGTCCTTAGAAAAAGCATGATTTCTGACAGATAAATGAATATTGTATAAACTAAACTTGAAGACATTTAATCATTGCTGCTTTTGTGAGAAGACATATTACGAGTGTTTTCAAAGTTCCATGAAACAGCCAAAAACAAAGGCTTATTTGAATTTTCAATGGATGAGTGATCAGGCATCAGATAGTACTATTAATTGTAGTGAAAAGCCTTAAGTACCAAATTTTGGAGCAGCATTACTTAAAATTTTATACTGGTATTTAAGATCTGTTGCAAAAGTTAAATGATACAGTGACTGTTAATGACTGAAATGGTGGCCCCTATAATGAGGTTTCTAAATTAATGAGTGCAAACTTTAAAAAAAGTAAGAATCCCCGTCACTTTCATCATGGATCTAAAGATTCAGAAGCCTTTATGCAAAGGTAATATAAATATATGCGAAAGTGTATATACAGTAGCATGGTCACCTTTGTTAGAATGCCTGTGATAGAAGGGATTACCCTTTGATTTTGATGTAGGTGAATAATTCAGCTGGACTGTACTAAGTAGAACGTATTTTTATCCATTCACTTTTACCTTTTTTTATAATTGTCAGATTAATTCTCTAAGTGAAATTTATCCTGATGCTCATAACTCTGTTCTTACTAGCTATACCACTGGAGATTTCAATAAGTAGTCCTGTGATTCCTGGTAAAACATAGAGTTCATTTGTGTTTACTGGATATTTCATCTTGCCACACAAGCACTGCTTTGCAGCTATCACTTCACTGAGTTCTCATGTGCACTGCATACCATCACGTTCAGGTAAAGCAGATTAAGTTGCTGCTCGGAGTCAAATTTAGTTCCTAAGATTATCTTTTCATGAGTTCCCACTGAATGAAGGAGCAAAAAGAAACTGATTCAACTCTTCTATGGTCAGTGACACAAATAATATATCTTTGTGTCAAGACATGTTTGAAATGCTTTGAAAACATACCACACCAGTAACTGTAGGACTTCTGGTTGTAAGAAATAAATGCTTCTGTAAAACCAAAACGTCAATCACAGTAGACCAAATAGTGGTATAAACTCCAAAGGAAATAACGTAGTTTTCCCAAAATTGGGGCTAGTGTATCTTATACAGTAGTTTCAAACACTACCTCAGTTAGGCTAGAGTGCAAGAGTTTTGTTTTAATAACTAGATGGGGTTACATCGAACAACTCCATGATATTTTTCTGCAGTTAAAGCAAAATAAACAGATTTTATCACCTGTATTTAAAAAAAATCACCTTTGTTCATTTGTTACCACTTTAACCCATAGCACTTAATGTAGAAAGCACCATAGGAAGGCCTCCGATTATAAAAAGGTAAGCAAAAGCAATGTCAATATACTTGTGAAAGAACCTCCATCCTGCAATGCTTATGTGTTCTAATGTACTGGCTTGTGTGGGGATCCGTGACAATAGAAACCTGACATACAAATTATAGCTACAAATTCAGTTACAAAACATGGTTGTTCTTTTTTCTGAAAGTATATGAGTGTCAGTAGATTTCAACAAGTATGCATCAAGGATGTAAAGTCTGTACTGTAAATAACATACAACATTTCTAGAATTAATTTACATATTTACATTAAGCTCATGTTAATACTTCATTTTAATTGGCAAATGAAGGGATACTGTTACTGAAGGAATTTGATATTGGCCTAGTTATAAACTGTGAATTTCTAATTCTATAGATTTCTTTTTTGAAAGGTCCCTTTCAAAGTTCTTATTTTGGGGTTTTATTTGCTTCATGACGAAACTTTAAAAGAAAACAGTAGTAAATAAAAATTGTGCTTATATTAACTGTAATAAAGAATCTTTCCACTTTTCCTAGAAAGGTTTGCAAGGGAAGCTGACAGACCACCTGCTTTGTATTTTTCCAACCCAAACAGTTGCTGATATTGTCAAATAAATGGCAAAGCATATAGTGTTCATTTCCACTATATACAAATACAGTTTCATTGCTGTGGCAAAGAAAACTGAATGATTCAACATGCTAACACAGAATACTCAGGTCTGACGCAGAAGCCTCTGTGGGAAGGAGACGGCTGCCTGTGAAACCAGTTGCATTTGGTCTACTACATTAAGCTGGCTGGTTTTCTTAGGTATTCTTTTACGGTCAGTGGAAAGGGATAGGTAGTCCTTTCCAAAGGGCTGAGAGAGAGCTAACGAAAGGGCTCCCACTTACTTCCCCGAGGGCCTCTTTCTCTCCATTGAGTGGGGATGAGGACTGATCTGGGTGCTATCAGAGTCCTTTTGGAGAGAGAGATGCAGAATGCTCCCAGCTGCTGTGGATGTCACTTGGAGCTGGAGATGGTCAGGCTTTGAGGTGCCTAACTTGTATGTTGGGCCCCTGGCATGTTGTGCTTGAAACAGTCAATTTTCCTCATCTGACAGTTCTTACTTGACCTGACATTCATCTACACATGCTCTCGTTGGGTTTTGTTGTTGTTTTTTCCCTAAGACACAATGAAGTGCAAAGTATTTGGTAGTTTACTGTGCCATGGCTTGGCACACTGAGGTAAGCTGCCCTTACAAACATTTAAAAAGGTCGCAGTGAGAATCCTGCTCATCTTTTTGTCATTTTATCTTGAAACATAGGTAGTGGTCTTGAATGAGAGTTGTGATTTGCAATGAGACTGAAAAAACCTATAGGACATTTACTAGGTGCCTGAAGAGAAAGGTAGCCATCTGAGAAATGGGTAATACTCAAAGACTAGTAAGCAGCAAAAAAGTTGCCGCTTAGTCTGTGTACTTGCCTTTTTGGACTGTAGGAAGCTGGTGTTACCTTGTAAGTGAACATGAGCTCAAGCTGAGCCAGTCACAGTGGAAGGATTCTTGCCAGGCTTTGGAGTGTCTGAGCTTTCAGCTCGCCTCCTGGCAGAGCTGCTAACAAGTCCTGTTATTTGGAGCTTTGCTGGAGCCAGCTGAAAGCAGGTCCCGTAACTTTTTTTTGAAGTTACGATTCTATTTTCATGTGCTTATTAAAGATATGCTAGGTGAGTGTAGAATCTGACAACTGAAAAAGACATTTGGGGACATGCTAGAAAACACATTTGTATTTTGCTAGAAGCCCGCGTATCTCCTTGGTTATTGTCGAACTCCTGATCCTGGTTCTCTGGATAGTTTTGTTTTCAGCAGATTTGTATGTTCAGTAAACTATGGGGATTTTCTTTGGGCTAGCTTTGTAACATAGATGGACAGCAATGCCACAGCATGCAGAATTGCACATTTTGCTTGAGTTGCTTTGTAAGATACACTATTTTATTTGATAAATATAATTTATGCCAAAAAATGTAACATGCCATTTTGCCACTGAATAGTGTTTTAAAACACACAAGATGCATTGTCTTGGGAGGGAAAGGCAGACATTTTGTCAGTTTAATTGAAAAATTGTTCCAATGTTGGGCTGTCAGCATCCCCAAAACTACATTACAAGAGATTATCTAAATCATTCTGAGGAGGGAAAGGATCAAGGAAAATCTCAAGACTTACTCTCTCTGTCCCGTGTGGTCTTTTTTTATTTAGTAATACGCTGCTACGTATTTGGAGGTTCTAGTGTTTGTAGGTCACTGAACAGACAATGAAATCTGATTTATATTGTATACCTGTAACATAGAAAGAAAAAGTATTTATATATTTTCCGTAAGAATACTGCATTGAGCTGTGTATAATTTAAGCAGAGGCTTGTCCCAAAATGGTATTGCCCACCTTGATTTTTTGGGTTTTTTCTGTTGTTTTTTTTTTATATAGTGTGTACAGTTCATGTCAATGGGCATTAAAAGCCTCCTGAAGCGTAGTCTTATCAAAGGGATGCATTGTTAATAAAATGTACTTAAACTTCTTATAGTTGTTCTTGTCTCATCTGTACCTCTCAGGACTAGAAATGGGTTGAAATTTAATTTATATTTGGAAGTTACTAATTAACTAGGACAACCTGAAGCTTTCCAAATAAACTTTTTTTGGTAAAAGATATATTTTACATTAATGCTTTGCAAGATATCTTATAAGAATAGAAGGGGACTCCTTTAACAGTTTGTACACCATTTTTATTTCTGATACTGAGAATGATTTTCCATTATGTGATGGTTTAAGTATTAGCATTTCAACAACAGCTGTGAAAGTTGAATTATTAACGAAAAAATTGAAGTCTACATTTTTACCCATTCAACCATTAATGCAATACAGAAGTCTTTAAAAAGATAAAAATCATACATGCCTCCCCACCCATGCAAAAATTACTTTTCTAATCCTTATTTCTAGTTCTAGTGCCCTTTGAACGGCATGAAGACATTATCCACCATGGAATCCTCCTCTTGTGTGCTTTTAAGCACAGGTGGTTTCATGAAATGCCACCCATCGGGGCCAGCAACCAGAAGTGTTTATAGATGGAGAGGAGCTAGCTTCTTATCACCTTGCCACGCAATCTGCTGGTACCTGGTGCAGTGCTCCCATGCTTTCATGTAATGAAGCTTCATCAATGCAGGATCTCCTCAGGAAAGACCAAGGGAATTGAGGTGGGAACTCTTCAACAGGTCAACCTGTCTCACCCACCATCAGGAAGGCACAACTGATAACACCACTCCCCCCAACCCCTGCCCAGTCACTCCAGGGCTGAATTACCCCAGTCATGCCCCAGTGACACCAGCTTTTTTCAAAAGTAGGAAATTGTGCTTTGTTACAGCTGTCCTCAGGCATAAGGAGCTGCAGCATGATGAAACGTAAAATGTTTTGTTGGATGGTCTGACTTTTTTGGCTGACTTCTGCTTCAGAATTCCTTAGATGTGTAACTCTTGCTTTAGAATCTCCCTCAAACCTTTTTAAATAAACAGGCCTTTTTCTGAAACACACAGCTAGGAAGTTTTAGTTTGGTAGTGGCAAAACAGCTTGCTTCTGTTTATTGGCCTTTTTTCCAGCAGTAAACTTCTTAAACTACACAAGCACATATGATATGAAACACTTTGGAGATGGAAATGTTCTAAGTATACTGTGGTATAAAACTTTCAAATTCAGTGTCACTCAAAGAAGAGTAACATAAAGGGAAGAAAAGCTTCTCTGGGATGTTTCCATCCAGTAGCATCAGACTCCACGCACCTTGCTATTCTCTGTAAAACTGCACTTCAGCTAAGTGTGACCTGCCATGTTTCCGTACTCCATTGTCTGACTGCTGAAAGGAATGACCATGCTGCATTTTTTTTTTCTTGTGAAGTAAATCTGTGTGTGACCTACATATAGACACAGCACAGTGTGTTGACTGGATACCTGTAACCACAGTCTGCCATCTGTGTGTGTGTACCTCACCTTTGCCTGTCTGAAGATTTCTCCCTCTGTTTGCAGTCAGTGCTTGCCTCTGCCACAGTCTGTGTAAGGTTTTACTGGTATTCCTGTTGCAACACAGCTCGCAGACATGACAGCAGTAGCTGTAAGCAACAGCATAAAACCTAGATGTGGTTCAGCATCAAAACTCATTTCTGTCTAGAGCAGCTTCATTTTTCAAAAGTGTGATTAGCTAGTTAAACATGGGGAAAGAGAAGTAGCTGCCTATAAAAAGTTAGCTGAAGATCAAATTGTAAAAAACGCTTCATTTTTTCCCTTTTGAGAACTACTTATTCTGTGCTCTGAAGTTGAATTCATAATTAGGTAAAACCAAAGGGTTCCTCGTGCACTAAGGCAGTCAATCTGATGAGACTTTCAGATACAATTCCAACTATTCTGCTTCATTAAAAATATACAATGTTTCGAAAATCAAAATGGGAGACCAAATTCACCACTGCCTACTGTAGGGATTCTGAGCACTGTAATAAAAATACTATTTTTTCAGTACATGCAAAAGTAGCCTTGGAAGATGTAGCTAATACATAACCTGAATATGATGTTCTTCACAAATGGGATTCATACACCTGTGCATCTGACTGCTGTGTCTGCTTACCTAGTTGTTTGGGGCTTGCTAAATCCATGCAGGAGTTAATGCCAACAGAAGTTAAATTCATGTGCACAAGCCCCTCTACTTTCTGAATAAATTTTTAATCTCTGCAAAATACAGTAGTTTTCTGCATCAGGCTAAAAGAAATTGCTGTGATCTAACCTTCTACATAATACTGGCCACAAAACAGCCTATAAATCTTATGTAATGCCTGTAAGTTGCGGTGAAACAATAGCACGCATCATTCCTGCACACAAGTCAGAATTTTTAAACTAGCCCTGCAGCAAAAGCTTTGCAGCATTAACAGAAGTAGGACAGTGGGGCTTGTGAAAGCCTTCATCAAAAGAAGTTGTTGTGGTTTAAGAAATGCTTACTTACATTGTGTAACCAGACATGGGATGGACTCAATGGAGGAGAGAGTAAATCAAAGCCTCCTCCCTAGGCAGTGCACATCTGTTTGTGAAATGTATCTCAGACTGGTCTTTCTGCCAGCTGTTCCTCTGGGTGATGCAGCAGCATCTTCATTAAAAATATCAAAGTAGTAGTGTGGCTTGTACAGCACAACTGACAGTTCTGGCATGCTTGCTTCTACTGTCTCCAGAATTTGATAGGGGTCAGATTCAGCTTCAAGATGAGAAGAATAAGTAAAATTTTCAAACCAAGTACGAGTCTGAGGTGTAGGTGTTGGTGTAAAGTCTCCCTCTTCGTTTTTGTTAGGGTAAATCCAGGAAGAGTTGTGACAATCAATCTCATCTGTTGGTGTTGAAGATGACTTGGTCCATGGATGTAATTTCTGGGCTTCAGCCTTATTGTCCACTGCCAGCATGTCAGGAATGCAGTCACTTAATTTCAATACCTTCTCAGAACCGATCTACGAAAGAATCGTAAACCACAAAAAATTACTCAGAAAAAGAATCTCTGAGTAAAGGAAAGGGAGTGAGTACTTCAAGCACTTCTAATGTTGTCTGAAGTTCTCTGAGCTTGGATTTTTCAAACAAATGAACAGAATTTGAAGGAAAACATGTACAGAATGTTCAATGGAAGCTGTACTTTATGTGGAATTTATCAGTGTATGTATTTAGAGTTTTTTTTTTAAGTAAGTTCGATATGACTACATTTGAGGAAGGAACCATGTCCCTCTACTTTAAAAACTTTGCCAGGGTTTTTGATGTGTGCAGTCTTTAATTGGATCTGCTAGCAACCGGGGGGTGGCAGCAGCGCGGGCTGTCAGGCTGTACAGACTTCACGTTCTGGTGCTAAGCGGTCAGTGAACACCAGGCAGCAAAAACGGCGGCAGCCCCACGTGTGCCAGGGTACAGACACGCTCCTGGTTTTGCAACTGCCTTAGCGTGCAGCATGGAAGCAGCAACTCCTCGTTCAAAGGGCCTACAGAAGATGTTGAGGGCTTTTTGCCAATTCTTTCCTCCCAGCCAGACCTGGCAGAGTCTAGCAGAACCCCCTGCATCGTCCCAAGGGCCAGCACCTGCATCACTCTGCTGTGCCTTACCACAGAGGGGTGTATAGACTAGGAAGAGCGGGTGGATACAGTTCACAGGATGCAGCGAAGTGCAGTATCATCTGGTCTGTTGCGTTCAGGCAGTGCTGGGTTTTGAACAGTAATACTGGA
The DNA here is from genome assembly GCA_035590275.1 of Ibycter americanus. NCBI lineage: Eukaryota > Metazoa > Chordata > Aves > Falconiformes > Falconidae > Ibycter > Ibycter americanus. The sequence continues at coordinate 14,607,596 of JAVJGI010000057.1, read as the reverse complement.
AGAATCACCTACTGTATCAAAAGATTTAATTTATCCTCCAATTATGCTTTAACTTTTTGCAGCAACAGACTGCAGAATGTAAACTTACCACTGCAGAGTCACACGAATATCAAAAGGAGAATTTTCTACTAAATAATGATATTAAATTACGTTCATTCCTGTATGAGTGTCACTCATTTTTAAATTTAGTCAATGCAAGAAAAATATTTTCCTGAAACTTCACTAATCAAAGAATGGAAAATTTTAAAATACTACATTTTCAGTGATCTTTTTTACCTTTAACTCTTTGAATGACAGCACTTTGCTTTTGCTAGGACTAGGTATTGCAGGACAGCAGCACTCCTTCACCCTGGAAATGAGACAGCAAAACAAATTATGTTTTTGTTCTCTCATCTAAGCATATCCTACTACCAGCAGAAGCCACGCATAGATGTGTACAGAAAGAGCAGCTGATGATGAGTGTCTCAGAAATGCCACAAGCCAAGTACTTACAACATCCACACAGCTGGACAGCCAAAGGAAAAAATGAATGAGACCTTCCAACAGGCTGGAAGCAACAAGCCACAGCTGTGGTTTGTAAATTACACTAGTTACGTTCTCTGTCTACAACAGAAAAATGCACTGTAACTTACCACTTCATCTTCCAGTGGCATATAGCTGCTACTAGTGATGGAACTATCACTAGCAGGACTAGAAGGTACAGCATGCTTGCTGGAAAAGAAAAAATACTTCAAAAATTTGTTTTCAACTTCTCACCTGTTAAAGTCAATATAGCCTGAGTTCCTGGGACAAAAATAACATCAAGCCCACATGGGATACCTTGCAGCTAACTCAGCAGTAAAACTGTGTGGTCCATGGTTGCAAGTGTGGCTGGAAGTTCTGGGATACAGCTGTAAGTCTCTGGACCTTGATTTCCTTTACCAAAATTGAATTACTAGATTGCTTTTAATTTGCCCTCATGTTAGCATCTTACCTATAAGGGTAAATTTCCAAAAGTTAAGACAATGATAATCTCCCTTAATTATTTTGTTTAGGTTTTCTCTGAGATCCCCAAAGAAGACAGATTTTTGCCGTGAGACATTGACAGAACACCTGTACCTCCAGTATCAATGCACTATAGCAAGACAGACACTACACAAGTGTTCATTCTCCCTGAGGAAGAATCTCAGTATCTGCTTCTAGCTGGAAGACACAGCCTTGGCTGTTTTCCATGAACAGTTGAAGCTGTAACAGGCAGGCCGAGGGGGAGCACTAGTTAGTGCTTACTCTCCCTCTGCCCTGGCCAGTGGCCTCTTGCCCTGTGCCAGCGAGTGGGTGTGCCACTACCACACACCACAGCAGCGAAAGGGCATGTGTTACGTTCTTCTTTTATCTTTTCTGGGTTAATTAAGCCCACATTTTGATTCCTTGTGTGGCAGTACAAATGTCTGTGCCTGTACAAGAAAAGGCTGGTTAATGGGAGCTGGAACACAGGTGTAAGAGGCAGAACTGCCTTGGCAAGGGTACCATATGGGTTTAGACATTGTTCTGCTTGTTAGCCTAGAACATGAAGTCTCCTTGCATGACCAATGCTTCACGCTTTCCTACCCCTCCCCCTTCACCTCCACCCCCAACAAATTTCTCAAAACCAGGCATCTCTGATTTGGATCATAAGTTTCACAACCACGATTGCTGAGTGGTATTTT
>JAVJGI010000057.1:14594651-14605025 GCA_035590275.1 Ibycter americanus | reverse complement strand
TCCACAGCTTCCCAGGGCAAGCTGTTCCAGGGTCTCACCATTCTGAAAATAAAAATGTTCTTCTTTATATGTAATCTAAATCTACCCTCTTTTAGTTTAAAACCATTACCCCTTGTCCTATCACTTAGTAATAGGTCACTCTGTAAAAAGTAACTCTGCATCTTTCTTATAAACCCCTTTAAGTACTGAAAAGCTGCAATAAGTTCTCCACAAAATGTTACAAGTCAGCTTAACCGAGACCGCTAGACCACTGAAACAACAGAACACTTGCAACATGCCTTCTTTGTAATTTGCATGCTTTCTTCTGAGAAGGGTGATGCATCCTGACTCATTGCCACCAGTCTGAACTCACATCCCTTGTAACCGGACTGTCCACAACATTGACCATGCTCTGACAGACCACCTAATAATTTGGTGTCAAAAGCTGCAACTGTTTATTTTTATTCCCTTTCACTAGAGCTTTTTAACAGAGTGATCTGGGTTTGCCATTTCCTTTTTCGCCAGAATCCTGCAGCCGTTAAGCTTAGGTCAAGTTATTTGAAGATAGCTAAGGCAAGAAATCTCTGCCTGAAAAAAACTCTTTTGCCTCTCTATTGTGCAACTCCCAGACCTCAGGGAGAAAGGGTTAGCATATTCCTCCTGTTACCAGGCACACCCCTTGTCTGCTAGCTCAGACAAACTGGGAAGCAGGAAATCTTCAGTTTAAACATTTAAAGTCTAACTGGGGTTATTTGCAGAATTATGGTACATCTATGGTTAGTTTAATTCTGATAGGAACTCCTACATCAGCTGCTTTCAGTTCAAACTAAGCTTTTTAGCCTGGTACTAGTCTAATCAGCAGAAGGATCTGATATAGGACATGACCCAACTGGAAGAAAAGGCAAGAAAAAAAAATGAAAAAAAAATAAAAAAAAATCCTTCAACATGTTGGAAATATCCGAAAACTGTAATGAAGCAGAGTCATCTGGAGCAGGTTTGATTGTGGAGCAGGAAGATCAGATATGAAAATTTAAACATGGCTTTGCGGCACTCCACAGCTCCATTCTGCTGAAGGATCTCCACTGTATAGCACAGCCACAAATACTTTCACTATAAAATAATTTAAACGGGGAATTTACACAGTGCTCAAATTTTAAAGGAAATAAATTGTATCCCATCTGTTTCTAAAATACCCCAAATCCTAGTAAAACGAACATACTTTCCATGACTGTCATTCAAGTAGACCACAAACAGATGTTTTCAAAATTCATCCAAAATTCAAATCACAAGAGGCAGACATTTGACTCCTCCTACAGTACTGCAAGAATCTTTTCTGGAGCTTGCAGTAGTGTTAAAAGGAGCTACGGACAACAGGATGGGGGCTATAAATCTGTATAAAGGCAGGACCCACTTCCACCCATTAGCACCTCAAGCATTAGAGAGGAATCAAAAGCAGGTGGTGTTGAAATCTGTATATTGCCTAATAAGCCAATTTTCTTGCCTAATGTGAACTTTCTAAGAGGCTGCAATATCAGCAACTGCCACAAAGTCTTTCACCTGTATCAATGACATAAATTCCTAAATCCCAGAGCTCAATTACCTGGAAGGACATGTTTTTTGGATCCTTTCAAACTGCAGTCTTCTTGTATAGGTGACACATAAACATGGTAGCCTCTTACAAAACCAGACCGTGACTCATTTGTGGGATAAGAATCCCAAGATAGTGTTATTGCATTGAAAGTCAGTTCAACCTTATCCACCACAGGATCAAGCAGAGGAGCTGGAAGAAAGGAAATTCAAGTTAAACTTGCCATTATTCTTCAAGAATGTTTATCTTCTAACTTGAAAAATGTCTACATTCCCATGTGGTGTTTCTGTTTATATCTTACTTGTATTTAATAGCTGAACAAAGCCAAAGCGCTCCACAAAAACTGAACTTCACAGAGCTTTCATGCAGTCCACATTGTACACAAAGCTGTGACTGCTAATCACAGCTTTGTTTAGCTATTCTAACATGGACTCTACCTGGTCACTGCACGAGTTAAATATCCTTGATGTAGGGCTGTGTACGTTGTTGTACAACTTTTAAATGCTTCACTGATGATATAGAAACAACACAGCAAATAATGGTTTTAGCTAGTTGCAGGACGAAAGCTGTGGAATTCTTCTGACAGATGAATTTAGCAAATATACAAACCCTAAAAATGTTGCCAACTTACGTAGCTCCCTGAGATAACCAGTCTTCTTCTCCAGTAAGGAGGCTGTATTAGCAACAGATCCATAGATGTGGAAGTTATATCTCACCCCCGGAACAAAAGCAGCTAGAAAACAGTGGAAGAGATTACAAAAATAGGTTATGGTTGGTCTTTTGGATTTGCTTTTACTTAACCACTTTCTACAGAGGTCTACAATTCGTTAGAAATCTTTGTGTGCTATTGTGTTATTAAAGCTACTGAAGGAGACACAGCGTAAACCAATTCTTAGTGTGCATTATGTGAATGGAACACATGTATTCTGTCTGAAAGAGAGTTGAGAGGGGGGTTTAATATCTTTTTTTGCCCTACAGTAGTCGAGATGAGTGCATAATAGACTCCAAATGCATCTAAGAGCAAGATAATTTCATTTCCATTTCTGGCACAGGTAAAGGTCATGTTTTGGGCTGTTTAATGTAGACACATACCCGTGCATCAGGATTCTATGTTATCCTCACTGACATCCACTCCCATTTGGATTAAGTGAGTGCAACCCATTGAAGAAGTGGGCAACGTTTTTTCCACGTGTTGCCACACTCTCCTTCAGTAAGGACACAGGATTCCATGTGTTTGTATGAATTGAAGTGCAGTTCCTTTATTGCAGATTGAAATATGCTCAGTCAAATTTTGTTCAAACATGTTTCATTCCAAAGTGGACTCTCAGCTTGAGAGACTCCGGGAAGGCTATATTCTTGCAGCTGTAGAAGTAAGTGTACCAGAGCAATTTTCACACAGCCAGGAAGGTCCAATGGCCAGCACTGGGATAAAAAACACACTGGTCCTAAGCAAGGACTGGTGTTGAAACACATTATTTGTGGCACCCTGACAGCACTAAACCTCTCACTACACTGTGGGTGTTAAACTTCTGACCTGTGTTACAGGTAAGGCAGAGTTCCATTTTGTCCATGCTTCATGTCTCCTGCTAAAAGATTTTTAACTCCTTTATTAACCGCACCATGCTCCTTCAAGGTGTAACTACAAGCTACTCGGAAGAGTTTTTTTCTAAAATACTAAGACTTCCAAGGCTTAATGGTGCTGGCACATATGTGAGATCTAATTCATTTTCTAGGCAAAACATGATACCATATGCCTTTGAAAAATTACACCTGCACTGCACAGACTTCAATATTACACAGGATTTGTTTCCTAAATTCAACTAATACCCACAGCATGAATGATTGATGTACAGATGTCAGAAAGAAAAATTGTTGAGCTGTCACCTGAGCTGATCAGAGCACTGGAAGCGCTGGGCCCAAATCTTTTCCACTGCAAATCGCAAGGCTGCAACATTGGAAAGTTACACCAATCAATAATATAACTGTCATACATATGTCTGGGCTTCCAGGAAATAAAAATGCCATCATCTGTACCATTAACCTCTTCTTCTTTAAGTTCTTTGGTGCCTAGGAATGTACAAAACAGAGTCTCTATATTTTCCTGCATGAGACCTCAGATTCATAAATGAAGATCAATACAGTTTCTATGCTAAGGTGTTAAACAATAATAAAATAGTTGTGGTCATTCACAAACAGGCATATGGGATCTTTCACATGCTGAAAGCTGATCTCTTTGTATGCTGAAAGCTGACAGCTCAAACCCCATCAGTTTTCATAAAAAGAACCCAACTGCCGAAACATGGAGTTACAAAACAGAAAGTCACAAGAGACTAATCACACACATGGGTTCCCTGTGAGGCACTGGCTGCACATTCACGGCACCTGTGGCAGGTCTGAGACCCAAGTTTAAGGCTAAATGTGTTTTGCTCTGTGGAGACAATCTGTGCAAAACAGAATTTCTCTTGTAAGGGATGGATGAAGGCAGTGAAGCTTAATATACATACAATTACCACCTTCTAGGCAAAAATACACCAACACTTTCCATATAGCAGTGATGTGAGTTAACAGGCCAGGTTAATTTGTTCCCCTAAGATGATAAATTATGACTTCACTTAAAATAGTAGAAACAAACCTCTTATAATGAAAATCTAACTGAAAATACTCCTACTGTTACCTGTAGTTCTAGGGATGATCAGTACTGCAGGAAGTGAATAATTAACACTGTTCTTTGCCATGATACTGATTCTGTAGGAATGGTTATCAATGGAAATCCTTGTGCTATTGCAGACTGATGAAAAGGAAAGGCTTTCAGGCTTAGAGCCATCTTCTAGTTTTTCCCAGGTTACTTCATATGAAATACTTCTTCCATTTGCTCGAAAACTTGATGGTTGCTGGGGAAAAAATTATGGGGGTAGACAACAATTACTTAGTAAATTTTGCCAGAAAATATGATAGGAGCATTTAGAACTTTAAATAAGTAACTGGATGTATTATTTCTGTAAGAATATAAACACTTGCTTTCATACATGCATAAATGTACTGAATGAAATGGAAATGCAGAAATCTCAGTAATGGAATTTGTCTTGTTAAAATACTTAGAAAAACAGAAGTGTATGTCTGAAATGCCAGGACAGTACCTCATCATACAGCTACACACATTCTGAAATGTGTTATACATATTAGTCTCAGATTCTTAAAGGACATTTTCATACTGAATTGTTATTAAGCGCACACAGGCTTGTTAAACTTCAAGGGAGAAATTTCCAATCCCCTTATGAAGGGGTTTGTTTCTGTTTCTGTACTGGTCTCACCTTCCAGAACAAGGTCACATTCCTCCCACCCTGACCTGGTGTGATTTCTCTCCAGATGTCCAGTTTTCCTGATGGAGCTGGAATACAGCAAAACAAAAATGCTTTAGGTGCAGAAAGGATAAACTATTAAATTGCTTCCTCCCATATGAAGAAATTCCATCCCCAAAACCTCTTTTTCCCGATCAATCCTAGGTCTTGCAAAACATTATTCTTTCTCCCTTAATTCTTTTTTCTGAATGAATGTCTAGTTAGTTTCCCCAGAAAGTATTCCTTTGTTTGCAGTTCCAGGATGCTTGTTTCTACCTCTGTACCTTTCCTACAGCCGTCACTGAGCACTGTAACTCAGTCTTTCCACCCTCCCAGTCATTCAGATTTCCCACTGCCTGCACTGGATGAAATGGCAGAAACCACCAGATAGGATGAGAACTGTTTAAAAAGCCACCTTCTTAAAGTTTTCTACTGTGCTTTTATGCATGCAACAGGACTCTCCTTTAGCTACACAGCAGAAGAGTAGCAGCAAATAGCAAACAGAGATGGCAAGCAAAGAACATCCATCAAGGTTCCCTTCCCAATAGGCTGGACATACTTGCTTCCTTTGTTCTGATGGTTCGAACTTCACTCCATTCACTCCACCTCCAGAAATGCTTAGCTGCCCCACAGTGTACTCTAGTTCTGTATTCAGTGTATGGCTGCAGTCCACCCAGGGTGATGCTGGCATAATGGAGACGCGTGTCTGAAATATTATGCTGCAAGACAAAGAACAGTCAGAGCTCAGTTCAGCTTCATTAGCAAGAGTTTTTTGTCTGAAAAAAAATAGTTCTTCCTCTAGATCCTACAATAGCCAGTTAAGCCTGACTTGGAAAAGATAATCATGGAACAACAGTCAAAAAACCCCAACAAAACACACAAGATCAAAAGACAAAGAGATCCAAAAAGAGGTTTGCAAGCCATCTCTCCGTAACTGTCTGAGTAGCAGTCAGAATCATAGACTCATAGAACGGTTTGGGTTGGAAGGGACCTAAAAGATCATCTAGTTCCAAACCCCCTGTCATAGGCAGGGACACCTTCCACTAGACCAGGTTGTTCAAAGCCCCATCCAGCCTGGCCTTGAACACTTCCAGGGATGGGGCACCCACAGCTTCTCTGGGCAACCTGTTCCAGTGTCTCACCACCCCCACAGCAAAGAATTTCTTCCTAACACCTAACCTAAATCTACCCTCTTTCAGTTTAAAGTCATTCCCCCTTGTTGTATTGCTACATGCCATTGCAAAAAAGTCCCTGTCCAGCTTTCTTCTGGGCTCTTTTTAGGTACTGGAAGGCTGCAACAACCTGTCAAATGACTGCTCTTTACACCAAGAAAGGAATTTACTGAGATCTTACACTCACAGAGTCTGGATCTCTTACTCAGTTCATGTAAGTAGGACACTGTTCCAGACCTATGCACAGCATCTAGAGCTACCTTTTCTTTCCATTTTTTCCTCAACCTTTTCCCCCCACTCCCTCTTAGGAGACAGGCTGAGTTCTGGTAAGAGTCAAAAAGTGAGTATGCTTTTAAGCCCCTCCTCTAAACTGTCTCCTGTAGTGACCAACTGTGGCAGCCATTTGAACTAACAGCTCTTGACCAATACTTAAGATAGAGCCTAGCTTCATCTTGATCTTCATAATGCCTTTTTAATATGCTAGAGGCAAGATGCCTTCATAGGAGAAGGGCTACAGGGAAAACACAGTACGCATGCAAAGAGTCAGTCAGCCTCACTGTTCGTGAAAGAAGTGGAACAAGACAAGGAGTCTACTCAAATAATCTTCAAGGAGATGGAAGAGGATGGGAAGAGAAACTGTCATGGGATTCCCTTGCTAGAAACCAGGCACATTACCATCAGGTAGAGCAAATAGTACATAGAAAGCTCCTGGACTAAAATAAAAAAAAGCCTTCAACACACCTTTCCACCATTTGTGCCTAAGACAATACGAGTAATAAAAACATGACAAATCAAGATTAGCAATAGCTAACAACAATTATAAGGCCCATAAATGTTTTTATTTGCTTCCACAAATCTCAGAACCCGTGCAGCAGAGGACAGAGCCACATATGCAGACCAGTCACACTGTACACTTTGGTCAGCAGTATAGGAAGTGTTGGGCGTGTGAATTAATGCCAGCAATGGCTGCCCACATGGACCACATAATCAGTGTAGAGCTTGGGAGCAAACAAATCCAGAAAATAGACACATCAACATGCTCACAAGATTGAGTGTATTGAAATTACTGTGGAATTGCTTTTTAATCTCATGTCAAAAAGATACTTGTTAAGTTTTTGTGTAAGACATTCAGGTTTCATACCAGTTCTACTTTCCCATTAGGTTGGAGCAGTTCAGTCTGACAAAAAAGTTCAATTTCTTTGATTTGATGTTTCCAATATAATGTGATTTCTGCATCTGTGTATTCTTCCCACAGCTGGAAAGGTGCAGCGGGATAAACTGCCAATGGAAAATCTGAGTTAGCTCTTGGAAAACATAAAATACATGCAAAAGTATTTTAAGGTATTTTAGCTGAGTAGTAAGAACAAAGAAGACATACAGATCTTTTTGCCAGTCTAGAAGAAGCAGATATAAATTTGTAAAAATTAATTTCAAAATGTAAATATAGTAACTAAGTAAATGTTATATAAGATAAAAACCCCTTATGTGACTTGGAAATATTTTAGAACATCATGAACAAAAGAAAGAGTCTTTTCCTGCAAATCCAGTAAAATTCTCTAAGCCTCCTGGTGGAGGCTCCTGGATCTACCATGATAAGTAACATCTGCTACATTTCTACACCCCAGAATCCAGCCTCCTCACCAGAAATTTTATTCACAACTCTTACATTGACTCCTGCCAGTAGTCACCCTCTGGTAAACAGTGCCAATGCTACTCCTTCCAAAAGATTTCTGAGATCCTTTACTACTATGTAAGTAGCATTCAGCAAGAGCAGCAGATCTCCAGATCTCCCATATTATCAGTACAATTGTAAGGAATGGAACACAGCAATGGAAGTGAGTGGTATGTTTACAACTTTGGCTATTATCCTAACACTTCATGGACCATGAATTACAATCTGAGGACTTTCAGACTCAAAGGAGATTGTGTTTGATGCAGAAGGTCCCAGCTACCACATGCAGAATTGGAAACAATGGACTTCAGTCTTCCTTTACTTGCTGACATCCTTTAAGTAAGGAAAATTCTACTGTAAATATGTCCAGGATCAGAGAAAACAGAAAGAGCTTTATAGCAATCACTATTTAAAGGGTTAACATCATAAGTATTATATATAATTTCTTTAACTTGTAACAATCACTAGAACTGGAAAAACAAAACTGTAGTAAAGCTTTAATGTACTTAGCACATTCAATGTAACCTATTTTAGCCTGATTTTCCATGAAAACAGTCTGTAATATTGCATTGTCTCATTACAACATGTCAGTTTACTCCTTCACTTTCTTCCTGCTCTGTTTCCTCCACTCCCAAACAATCAAATAACTTTTAGAATTCTCATGCCTCTCTGAGGCAAATCTAACAGACAGGCATTTAACATATGTTCCTACAGGTCATATGAAAAAGCGTGTCTAGCAAAACTGTAATCAATGCCTCTGAGGAAGGAAGCGTTGCCAGAATGCAGCAGTTACACCAGCAGCCTCCTCACCCATCAGTCTGTCAGCTTCAGAACTGAGCAAAGCACATTGTCTCCTGCTTCTTCAAACAGGACCACAGGTGGCCTAAATAAACAGGTGGCCACAGGTGGGAACACTGAGATGGATGTGGTAGGACTAGAGGACACAAGAACTGGAAATACTGCTGGCAGGAAATACCCAGGTGTTTTGAGGCTGGCTACACTGTGATAAAGGACACAACTAATAGGGAAGAAGGAACCACAGCCATCAGTTATTGCTCACAGGATAACCCATTTTATTTCAGTGATGATAAACTACTCTTCCGCCCTACAGTAGCACTGAGGATGTTACTGTGTCATATTAGCACCAAGACAGTTTAGCACTATCACATTCTTCCTGGCAATAGCTGCTTACATCTGCATCACATCTCATTTGGAGAGGTGTTAGTAATTTTATTTACACACTTTTCAAAATGTGCACCTCCATTTTATTTTGGAAAGACAGTAACATCAGCAATATTTTGGAGAAAGAACTGAATTCCCAAGTAGCCTACACAGATATTTTTTTTGACCTCCTCGTTACATAACCTGGTATAATGTTGCTTCATATACTGTGAGCCAGCTTCAGCAAAGCAGCAGATTTTGAAGCATTAAGGGGTCATTTCAATAAAGGATCATTTCAATAACCAAATCTGATCTTTGGAGTGAAGCTGTTTTCTACCATTAACACAAATTTTGCAAAGCTGAAACTGAAGAGACAGCTAATAACTACAGCACAGGGACCACTAACAAATAAAAACTGGGAAGACAAAAATCAAGGACTTCCATACTTCAAACTGGGGCACTCAAGTACTGAGATCCAGAGGAAAACAAGGCCCATAACAAAAAAAAAACCTCAAGAAAGACATAGAAAAGACCTTACTTCTGTGAGTTACATCAAAAACATCCGTGACAGTTTTCTTTCCCAGTGGGTTTTCCGCAGTCACTGTGATATTATAGATCCTCTGCTGGCCTATATCCCAAGAACAGGAGCACTGCTCAGAACAACTTACTGTGCATGGAACCCTTTTTCTGGAAAACCTATTGGGGCAGGGGCAGGGCAGGGAGAGAAGGAGGAAGGGAGGGAAAAGAGAGAAGAATATTTTTCCAAAATGTACAATTGACATAGATGTCAAAATTTTTGATGCCCAACTACAATACAGCATCATACAAAATAAGGCCAAGGGGGACTATAAGAAGCCACCCAGTTCTTTCTCCTAGCCTGAAGTAGAAAGAATATAGGTATTCTCACAAGCAGAAGAACATTTTCTTCGAACTCTAAGTACTTTACCATTTTAAGATACAGCTAAATTGCTTTTAGTGATTTCCTCATGGAAATTCTAAACTAGGGACTTATTTGCCAAGAATTAAGCCATTAATACGTCTATCACTATGCTTTTAAATGAATCGGTAATTTCAAGTGCATCTTCTAACCTACCATTTTTAAATCACCATCATACTATCTTAATGGAAGTGAGTGATGCAGAGACCATGAAGGTACATGCAGTGATGACCTGCCTTCTGCTGACGTCTTTTGATGAAAGTTTGTTGTGATGATGAGATATCTGCCTGTTTAATGAGTTCCCCTTCCTCTGCAGACCCTGCTGTAAAGCCCCTCTCTTCTCCATTTAGGTGCCTCTGTAGCAAGGAGCCAAGGGCCAGATCTGATATGCCACAGCTGTGTAACTTTGACTCAAACTGATAAGATAAAGTCTGCAGAGAGATTTAAAAAAAAAAGGGCAAAAAAAAAAAAGCTGAAATTATAGAAACTATAGACAGAAGTAGGATTTTTGAGATAGGATTGTCAGT
>JAVJGI010000057.1:14560428-14575391 GCA_035590275.1 Ibycter americanus | reverse complement strand
GGGGCGAGGAGGGGCTGCAGGACCCTGGGCTCGGCCGGTGACGGGGGCCGACGCCGGGGTGGCCGAGCGGGGGAGGGGAGGGCAGGCAGGGTCAAGACCTGAGAGGACCGTGAAGAGCGGAGACGAGGCACTTGCTCAAACGGACGCTTTCCCAGGCCTCCCAGTCGTGAGCTGGTCAGAAACCGCACCAGGAGCGGTGCCTCCGAGAGGCCTGTGCCTCTGGCGCCCTGGCCACAGGGCTGCTGTGTCTCCCGGCTCTGGCTCCGGGCGACAGGGACTGTCGCAGTGGCCACCAAGGCAGCGGGGTGAGGGAGGTGGCCTGGTGCCTGCAGCAGGGCTCGGGGTCGAGGCCATAACCCGGCATGGTGCTGCGCCGCTGTCTCACACGCAGCTTTCCCTCTCAGAAACCACATTAAGGAAGGCTATGGCTCAGAAAGTCAAATTACCCTCTCCCAAAAGCACAGGACCTTCCCAAAAGCAGGAAGAGATGGCAGGAGTTCACTGGCCGGTTGCCCTGCCCTCGGCTGGGGGTCTCCGTCTGACAGGTAGCTAAGGCGATCAGAGAGGAGCAGTGTGCTGCAAGCTGCAGGGGCCACAGCTTCCATCAGGAGATGTGCCATGAGAAAGTTTTGTTTAAACCTGTAACTTATCCTTTTCAGAGTGTTTGTGGTGAAGGTTTCTCCGGTTTGTAGCACTTCTACCTCGAAGAGGTCTTCTGTATCTTGTTTTCTCTTTTCTAAGCTATGTTGGTAGTTTAAATATAATGTAGCTATTAAGACACGGTTTGCCTTGCTCTCTTTTGGATTGTCTCAAACTCTTCAAGCTTGGCTGCTTTTCCTGAGAAGGATGTGGACTAGGAAGTGTTCTGCCTTACAGGCTGTATTACTTTTCATATTTCTTGATATATAGTTTGCCTTTTTTTGCAACAGCATAGTGTTGCTGACTCACACTTCGCTTGCAAGCTACTTCACCACCTTGATCCTTTTCTCCTGAATTGCTGTCTAGCCAGTTCTTCCCTGCTTCTGTGTATTGCAGGGATTTCTCATGCTTCCCTCTGTTGAGCAACACCCTGCTTCTTCAGTCAGATTTTCCATTTTCTCATGATGTTTTTGCTTTCTAGTCAAGAAAACTATTTCTAATGAAAGTATAGTTTTATTCTTCAGAACCTTATTCTGGAGAATTGCGTACATTTCTTCTGCAGAGTTCCTGTGCATGTTGTGTGTGTCATATAAACTGAACTTTTCACAGAGGGTCACTAGTTACTCATCCTTCATTGCAGGCCTGCTGGTCTGGAGGCACTAGGACCCGACATTTACTGTTGTGCCAGAACTCAGAGGAGTGCATACCTGAGAGGTCATCTAGTTGCTCAGTTTTACTGAAAATGCAAATCACAGAAGTCTAGAATTGGATACCAAGATTTTGGTGCTTTTTTCTGATCTTTTTCCCTTGTGTATATTAACAACTCTCTGTAATATACTAGTAAGTTCTTTCCTCTAATGTTTTTAGACAGAATAATTAGAAAAGCTTACTGGAAATATACCAATTCTATATTTGAAAGTAGGATCTGAGTAATATGCAATGAATAAAACAAGCGAGTTTTGTACATTAAGGGATCTGATGGGAAAAATGGTATATCATCATGTAATGAAAACTAAAGGAAATAAATTAAGACAGCTTATTTCTAGCAGTTTTAAAATTTTGAATGGGTGTCACTGAACTCCTTTTTGTCTTTTAATGCAAGGTGGAAAATTTGTGCGTGTACTATTTTAAAGTTAATGTAATGAGCCATTTTTCTGCTCTAAGCCCCTTCATCTGTGTTTGAAAAATGTTTCTTCTTTTAGGCCTCTACTGGAAATACCTGTTAAAAATATGTCAATACATTTAACATTTTCTGAATCAATTTCAACTCTGCTGTGTATTACAGATGTTCAGCCCTCTTTTGCCTCTCCATTTGTGTAGCAACAATGATCTGTGATGCTGCTTTTGCATGCTGATCCACATAATCCAGAAGTTCCAGAATGAACAATGTAATAGCGTATCCTTCAAATGCTCTAGACTTATGAACATATGAACTCATTGCTATCTAAAAATAGTGTTCAAGGTGCTAATTAGTACCAAAAACCCTAACAAGTTCTTGAGTGATGTCTACAAGGAATTCTCAGGCCAGGTCAGAAAGTGTTTCAAAAAACAAGTTATCAGATTTCTCATATTTGAGGTGGGAAAACTGAAACAGAAAAAAACCCACAAAGGTAAATACACAAAAGAACTTGCCACTGCAATGTGTTGAGTGTCACAGTGTCTACAGAATTTAAAGTCCCAAGCTAGGTGACAAAGTTCTTTATACACCAAATAATAGCAATGTAGTTTGGAAAAGCCTAGAAGAAGACATCCAATCAAACCTGAGATCCTCTCTCCCTGTAACCACAGCTCTGAATTTTGCCCCACCTCTCCTAGGTGCTTAGTTGCCTGTGTACGTATAGCCAAGTCACAGCTCTGATATAACATAGCTGCATAACCTTGATCCAGGTTGCTATGAGAGAGCTAGGAGAACATCTGTAGAGAGATAAGAAAGAGACAGAACTAGGGCTGTTGACATGAGATTGTTGGTAGTTCAAAGATTTCAGAGGGAAAGTACCAGCCTGAAAAGGTATAAAATCCTAAAGTAAAAAATCACCCGAAGAAGCCTGGTCAAGCTAGCCAGTCTAGCTGGGGACTAGCTGGAAATCATTGTGACTTGTTATCAGTGTTGATGGACCTGGTGGAGGATGGCAACTTGACGATGCTGGCAACTTGACGATGCTGGGAATACTTTCCAGACAGCCATGGGGAATGACCCTTCCCCTTTTTTCTCATGCCTGTCTGCCCAGCACAGACTTACTGGGTAGCTTAACATGAGTGACAAGTAGCTGAAATCTAGCTAGCTCTTCTGTCTGTTAGCCAATAACTAACTGCTTTATTTTGAATTATGTATATTCTTCTTGCAGAGTCTCTGCATCTGGCTAAAAGTACCTGAACAAACCAACCAAGTATGATGGATGCACTCAACTTCTTAACCAAACTAGTGGTAGCTGGGTGCAGGCTCCAGAGAAGCTAAAGGCCTAAGCCTAGCCAGGCCAACAACTTCTTTAGTTCCGATCTGTTCCCTGAAAACCCAAAAAGGAACAGTGTGACACAGTGAGCATTGATGCATATGAGCTTGGAACACAGGTCACACGATTAACGCATGAATAGCAGGTGCCTTTTCCAAGACTCATTGATCAAGGAACAAAGAAAGTTGTGGGTACAAGGAGTCTCCTGCATACCTTTCCCATTGAATGCAATTTGACTACAAGCCAACAACTTTATGTCATAAATATGACAGCTTAAGTGAGCTTTCTTTTGAGTTCTCCCTATGAAGCTGCTGGCTGCGTGGCAATCTCCCCTTGAGCTGGGCCACATCTCAGCTCCTTGAAACAGAAGAGACCTCCCACCAACTGCAGATCTTTGGTAAGTGACTGATACCATGCAAAACCTGGTATTACAGTACACTAAGATTTTTGTGTTGGCAACTTTGATTTTTGTCTTGGCAACTTTGAATCATTGCTATATCTGTTGGGCAGTAAGTTATAGAGTGAACCTTGCCATCGAATTTTAAGATGCACTTTTACAACATCATATTTCAATAAAGCCACTTTTGCTGATACTTTTGGCGGTGGTTCTTTAAGCAGTCTAAATTACCCATCTGCAACACCAAGAGGGGCCATAACAAACATCCAATTTAAAGGAGGGATTCACCTGTCTGATAAGTCTTGAAAGCCCCCAGGAAAAACAATTTCAGAACCTTCCTAGGTGACTTGTAGTGCTGCTCTTCCTTCCTAGGGGCAAAATATTCCTCATATCCAACCTGAGAATCCCAAACCACAGTCTGTGGCTGTTGCCTCATGTTATCTTGTGCCATTTATCACCACCAAGAAGAGTTGCATGTCTGCTTTGTAACTGTCTTTCAGGTAGTTGTAGGTTGCCTTTAAGTGGTCCCTTAGCCTCTTCTTTAGGAAATTAACCAGGCTTCTAGTTCATGTTATCTAGGCCATTGACAATCTTGGTACCCCTCTGCTGTATCTTCTCCTGTTTCTCAGCATCTCTCTTGAACTGGGGTGCCCCAAACAACACAGTGTTATAGTCTCTTAGCTGCTTTAAGGCAGTATCATAGCACAGCATCAGCACAGAGAGCTCTCTAATGCCTCCTGTTTGTTCATTAGTGTAACATCATTTCAGGTGTGCACCTGGGTGTGATAATTCAAGTATGAGGGCTTCCCCCATAATGCTGTCCTTTGAGTTGCCTTATTTGTGTGCATAAGCTTGGGGTGGGCACCCTTTGGTTACCAGCCCAGTCCATTTTCCCTCACTTCATTGTCAGTCATCATCTCTCTCCTCATTATTCCTAGTTTAAAGCTTTTGTCAGGATGGCCAACCCATTGGCAAATACTATTTTGCCCCACTTGGGTTGCTCTCATCTCCTAGCAGTCCTCAATGCTCAGCAAGCATCTCTTGATTCCTCTCTGATTCCTTACTGTTCACCCACTGAATTCTCCACTTACTGAGGGCACCTTTCCCCTTCACTGGCAAGACTGAGGAGATACATCTGAGCTCCTTGCCCTTGGGTTGAGCCTGCAGAGCCAGGCGGTCATGCCCAATACACTTGAGGTCTCCCCTCACAGCACCATTGGTGTCCACATGGAATATCAGCACAAGTTATTAGTCTCAGTGCCCAGAAGATCAGCACAGGATGCTGGTCGCAGTGCCAGGCAAGCCTAATCTCTCCACAATGTCCTGGATCCAAGTCCCCAGCAAGCAGAAGACCTCCCTAGACAGTAGATTAGGTCAGCAGATAAAAGTCTCTGCCCCTCATAGCAGGGACTCTCCCACTATGACTCACTCTCTGCATGCTTAGGCTCAGCTGGCTCTTCTGATGCTTTAGTTAAACAGTTCCCAGGCCCTCATCTGCTTCCAGGATACAGAGCCTATTTGTAGCTGCAGATCTGCAGGCAGAGAAGGAGTCATCCTTCTGATGCCAGACGTCACAAGCTTCTAGCCTTCACTGTCGTAGGAGTGTCCATTTCCCAACCCAATGCACATAGATGCTGTCTGTCCCTGTTTCAGCACAGCTGGGGATTCGAGATTTTGTGTCTGTAGAATCCTGGAGTTCTGGTGAGCTGTACTAAACAAGGCTTCTCTCTAGCATCCTCCCTAGTCAGAGTCAGCTGAAGAGAAGAGCTCAAAGCACCCTTTTATCATGAATAGCTGATGGAACTCACTAGGAGTTGCTAGATCTTGTTAGAAGTCAAGGCCTCCTGAAGCTGTCTTTTTTTTCTGGCAGCAGTAGACACCCTGAAATTCCTGAAAGAGTTCCCAGGGGTTCTCCAGTGGCACAGAAGAAGTTCCTGAAAGATTAGAATACCTATAGGCAGAACCTGGAGGCTGCTGTGTCTGTTGACTGCCTCCATTAGCTGTCATCATTTAGTCAAGTCTTTTTTTTTCTTTGCATTCTCCAGATACAGATATTGGCAAGTTTCACTAGTAGGAACACTCAGCTGAAGAGTTTTGAGCTTCTGCTTTAAGAAGGCAAGTGCTGAAATGGTTACCATTCAGGAAACTACAGCATTCTATTGGACTTGTGTAAGAAATCTTAACTGGCAACACACCAAAACCTGGGATTTTAAACAGCAAGTCTACAGTATATATAACTCTAGCAAAACCACAGCAATGCTGTTTGGAAGATTAAATGCATTAGATATATAGCAGGGAACATGAAGGGAGGTAGGGTGTGTGTATGTGTGTGCGTGTGCATCTTTGTGTCTTACTTCAGACACGGATTGTTGATATAAACTTTGTGCTAGAAGTACTCCACATTGTCTGCCTACAATTCAGGCAATGTAGGGTTGTAGTCACTAAGAATTCGCCTGTGCAGAATTCTGGGGTAAAAAAAATTAAACAAGTCAGAGGAAAATACTCAGATTTTTGCCTATTTTGGAAACCCTATTTGCTGATATTTGGCTAGACAGAGAAAATAACCCAGTCTAAGAAGAAATAATAGCTTGGTTAGGGTTCTGAACGCTAAAATAGTCATGCCACTTGATCTCCATGAGTAAGTTTTCCTTCACTAATTGGAAGTAATAATGCTTCCTTTTTGCATGGCTTTTTATTTCCCTTGTCAGTTTTCAGACTACAGGCTGCCTCTGGCTTTTGGTGCTGTGCTGTATAATATGATTGGACATGACCCCCAGGAGGATATTTGAGTCCCAGCTTTCAAATAAACACATAAATAAATTCATTAATAAATAAATAAGGGGTAAATGAATGAATGAAAGAAATAAGTGTATTCACTAGCAGAGAGAGGCTGCTGCTCATGACGTTAAGCTTGAATTTCCATTTTAATTTTCTCAATTCTAGCCATACTAATTTTAGAAGTGTTTTATTTAAATTATATATTTTCAATATTTTGTCGCTGTGCCTAAAAATAGAGTATTTTCCCTTTCATACATCATTTTTGTAGCCTCTCAGCATCTAAAACTTTTTTTTCTCTATTGACATCTGTGTTCAACAGCATGCTTGTAACGTTGTGTAATCTATTTCCAGCATTTCAAAATCTACCACTGATGTTGGTATGCTAATAATTTTTACCCATACTAACTTATACGGTGCAGTAAATGTGCCCCTTATGAGTAATTAAAAGGTACTTTTCTGATTTCTTCATCCTTCAGGAAGAAAGCAAGCCATTGGAACAATGCTATCTACATTAACAGGACCACTTCACAGGAAAACAAAACAAAACAAAAAAATTTGCAAACAGAATGTATGAAAGAGAATTCCCTTTGTCAGGCACCGAATCAGAGACTTGAAACAAGGGAAATGAGATAGTTGAGAGTTCCTCATTAACCAATGCAGGTGAAAGACTTTCCTTTACTATGTTATTTAAAGTAAAATCAGTCTGTATTTCAATAGTTTCTGATTCCAGTTAGTTAATGATCATACACATGACTTTCTGGACAGTTAACTAGAGATGTTGACTATTTTATTAAAATACAGTAATTTGTATGAAAAAGCCCAAAGTGCTTTCAGTCATAAATTTATATTTAACATTGTGTGAAAGAGGCCATCTTTGGCACCAAAGCAGAATGAATCACACCCACACCCTGATTCTCAGAATTTTTTCTTTAAAACTTCCACTGCTAGAAACTCTGCTGCCTTTTGAGGCATTCTCTGGCTAGGACCTAACTGTCCTTAGTGGTAGAAAGTTCTCTCATATATAAACCAAAACACTTACTAGCTCTTTATGCCCACCACTCTCTCCCTACAAACTAATAGAGACCAAGCTATTATTTTGTTTTGCAGCAGCCTTTGAAATATTGAAGATTAATAACAGGACCCCCTCAGCCTAGGCTAAACAAGCTCAGTTCCTTCAGTGGTTTAAAGAACACTGGTCGTGATCACCACTATGCACATCTCTTGAAGTCCAGTTCTGAAAAAATAAATGGAGGACACAGCACTCCCAACAGGAGCCCTATCAACACTGTATGTACTTACAGGTGACACTTCTGATCCTACCTCTCTGTGTATTTGCTGTTTTCTCAGAAGCAGAATGTTCATTTAGGATTCACCTGTGACATTCTATGAGTCACAGATCATTTTATCTTGCCAACTCTTCTCTTTCCTGCTTGTTCAATTATCTCTGCTTAAGCCTACAGCCTTGCACTTTCCCTGTTTTGGTCATCCCACAGCTGCAGAGGGAGTCATTGGAACTGTATAGCCATATTAGTGCTGGACTGAACTAATATCCTTTGCTTCTCCATAGGCCTCTCAGCTTGGAGTCAAGCTAGGATTCCTCGCTGTCAAGCTGAACTGCCTCATGAAATGTAGGAGGGAAGAATGGCATAATTGTCTGCACTTGTTTTGCAGGTGCATCCTGAGCGTCCTACACAAATAAGCTTTGATATTTCTGTAGGCATTTTCATTGTGCCTGTAGTAGGTCACTGTAAAGGGCAAGGCCTGAGCTCATATTGAATTGCAGTGTATTGTACACAAACTTGGGTGGTTCCAGCAACAGTCTTTTCTCCAGGAATATCTCTTTGATCAAGTAATAATTGTGATGCTTAACAAGTGATGGTGCAGGTGTTACATGTGTCTATCTGACATGATCTCAGCTGACATGTAGGTTTGAAGAAGCTTAAAAAACCACAGTAGCATAAATGAAGGATTGAATTACTGAAGAAAAAATGATTGGTTATTTGTCATGAACTAATAATTGCATTAAAATCCCTATGCTAAACAATAGTTATCAAGATTAAAACATGGTGAAACATTAAGAAATACCAACATTAGAATTCAAACGTAGCTTCAAGTCACTTTTTAATGTATATACATAGTTATACAGTGCTTAAATTTTTTCAGTTCTTGTTTTATTTACAAGGTCCATTTCCCCAGTGAACATAGAGATATATGAAGTTCACTTATTCTGTAGATCTTCCATATTTTATTTTCTCTGTGTTGCCAAATGCAAAGGCTGCAGCTTAGTTAATCTGAAGTATTCAAACCCAGCTCAGAATCTAAAAAAAATTATTCTCTAGAATCTTTTTGTTTATGGTCCTTATCTGTGATGTCACGTAACCCAAATTTATGTACATAAGTTTAAAAACAATCTCCTATTTTTTCCCCACCTAACTTCCTCGAAAGCTAAAGATGCCAAAGCTACCAAAATTTTCTAGTGGGGTTAGTAATGCATTTGGGTTCAGCTGACCACAGTAATAAGTTCATTGCTAACCAATAAGTACTTACACCACATAGGCACTTATTTACCCCTGAGGTTGTTTGGGTCTAGAGACCAGCATCTTCCAAGTACCTCTAAAAGTCCTAGTTTCTCCTCTGGGTAGACAAAATCCAGCTTGTTCATGTCCCAGAACTATTCTTTCCTATTGGATTGCAAGAGGCACAAGTAGGCTACCTCCCCAGTTCCTGTGAGCTCTTGTGTCTTTCTGAACAATGACATAGACTTAACTGGAGGGCAGTGGCTGTCTCTACTCACACCATCCTTAAATCTGTGCCTTTAGTTATTCTTTGGAGTTGTTCCAAGCATGTATTTGAATTTCTTTCAACTGAAGAGAGAACCAAATCCTTCTCTTTACTTTCAGGATGAGCACTCTGGTCAGCAGGCTATTGTAAAAGGACTGTGTGCCTTCACATTTTAAGAGAGGGTGTCCTCAACATCTTCCTGTGAGGCATGAATATGCGCCACATGCAATAGTCATATCCTGAGAAAGTAATTTCCTGGGAATTCCCCTACCCAGTTTTTTATGCCAAAATATTTGTGCAAGTGGTATGCCCCTCACACTGAAACAATTTGATGCATATGAAGTCTAGGTGCTTGGGGGATTTAGATTGATGTCAAGTGTATTCAGACTTTCAGGTTAATGGATAGTTAGGTGAGATTCCAAAGGGGGAATTAGCTTCTGCCTAAGAGCCTCTTTAGGTGACTGTGTGGTTTACTGGCTCATCCTGAAGAGATTAAGCTCAAAAAGATCCACTGTTTGTGTCTCAAATTTGAGACACAATTATTTAGTTCCAGATTAGTTTTTCTTAGGAGAAACTCTCTGCTACCATCTTGTGGTAAACTAGAGGAAGAGACATCAAGAGCAAACCTGTTGCGTGGGGGTCACGGGTTAAAATTCATTCCGTATGTGGAGCGTTGAACTAATAAAGTATCGAGAGTGTGATGGAGCGTTTCAGGATAGGAGAGTAAACAGCACAATGTTCTGGAACAAAGTAGTGATTCCACTGTCTTATATTGAGATTGTGTGCTCAAATATTCTGTGTAGATGCTTTTTTCTGGGAGAAAGTTTGCTAGCAGAAAAAAGGAGCTCAGGATTTCTGTTTGTGTGATCAGAACACTAGTTACAGTGGTAGCAGGGCTACTTGATGACCTTTATGGTTACATTAAGCTGCACTTATTTAGGTCATATACAGCACTGTCTCTCTCATGTCCAGATACAACAGCCCATTTTGAGCGATTGTATGAAGCTGGACATATCCAGAAGTAGGTAAAGAAGATTCCCTGTGGATTTTTGCTGTGCTATGGACCTTTGCTCTGATGTAACAACAGATGTGAAATCTTCTGCCCAGTATCTGATGGAGAAATCATGGGTATTTCCCACTGAAGCCAGTAACACTAAAAGAGGTCTAGCTGATGCCCATTTTTATTCAGCATAGATAAAACTGAGGTCACCAGAGGACAAACAGACAAGGCATTGGGGTAAGAAGGCAATAATGGAGTAGGATGAGGTCCCTTTTTGCCCAGAATTTGCAGAGCAAAAAACAAGGATATAAGAACAAACTCTGGGGCTATGTCAGTATGGACAGTAATGCTTTCAGCTGCAAAATCCAGCATTCCAGTTGGAGATAGCAGCTAGCAAGAGATGACACATAGGTTACTGTCATGGTGCATCTCGCCTCCTTCTCTGGGCAGATCTATGACCTCAGGTATCCCTCTTAGGCCTTGGTGTTTGAGTAATGAGTTGGGCGGTTAAGAACCCCTTGATCATACTAGCAATTCTTGCGTGGCTGAGGTGGGGAACGGTACTGCCTGTACCAAGAACTTCTGTTGCCTGGCAAGGGTGGAAACCAAAACAATAATCCATCAACCCTCTGACAGCCTTGGGACATTCCTGACCTGAACCGTAGCCTGAGTGGAACAATACCATTGTCATTGAAAAACGACCGACTCAGATTACGGCCAGGATGGAATGATGCTGGGCTGTGACCAACATCTCCATCTGAGTGGGACACTGCTGGAGCTTGCAAACTCCCAAGTTTGTGGTGCTAGGGGGATCATGACTAAAAGCTGATGACAGAGCCTGTGCTAATACCCCTGTTCCTTGAGGCTCAACCCTTCACCTATCAAGAAATGCGAAGGCATTCAACGTGAGTATTTCACTGAGGTCAAGAGGAAATTTTAGTAGGTATATACATTTGTATATTTGTACATATATCTCTATACACCTATCCGTTTGGTTGCATGTGTGTATCTGAATTGATTTAGATGTCTCATAACCAGTACAGTGTAAGTGTTAGATTTTGGGTCTGTAATTAAATTACTGTTATAATTGAAGTAAATCCTGCTGGATCACTTTGTAAATATTAAATTAATTGATGATTAAGTGCTGCTAAAATCTTCTGATCAACCTAAAAGTGTGAATAAACACTGTCTAGATACCCTTAGGTATAAACCATTGTCCAAGTCTGAGACTAAGATTAGACCTAGCCGCACCTAAGATCTATTAAGAGATTAGAGAGCAAGGGGGTTTATTCTGAAGCTCATGAGTCAACGGGAGGGTCGCCTTTACTCTTTCGTCCTACTCTTCATATTTCTTCCATTAGACATAAACTGTTGACCAGGTCTGAGACTAGGATTAGACCTAGATTAGAGTTTAGAAAGCAAGAACATCTGCTTTGAACCTCAGTGGGAGGGCCTCCCTCCTCCTTTTACGTCTTTGGTCTCTGTGTAAATCATTTCAGCTCAATTCTAGCTCAATTTTAATTTGATTTTTCTTTGTGTGTTCCATTCACATAATAAGTAATAGAGTGAACCTTGCCATCGAACTTTGTGAAGTTGCACTCCCACAAATTCATATCAAAACCGTTTCACTTGCACCTTTGATGGTGATTCTTCAAGCAGCCTAACCTAAACCACGCATTTGCAACAGTTGCCTGTCTACAAAAGTCCCTCTAGTGGCATAGAACTAGCCTAAGGCCATTCCTCAGTTTTGGGACACAACAAGCCACTGACAGGACGTGATGGAGTACAGGCATGCTTCTCTGCCAGTTACACAAATGAGACTGAGGCAAAGGACTCTTTCCCACAGGGTGACTGTTGGTTTGCTACAGAAATTAGTGGTTTTCGTAGGTGTTCCACTTTCCCAAATTAATACTATGCTATTCTAACCTGTAAGAGAATTATTTGGTTTACACACTGTTTCAGGGTATGTCTACTGTTGACGGAATTGAGAAATCTGAACTAGCAGGCTAAGCGGGCTTGCTGCAGCCAGATGCTTTCAGGCCTCCCTGCTAGTTATTTAAAATGAGTGTGGGGATTTCCACTGTATCAGGCATTGGGGGTAGTGGAACAGCTCTAAACAGTCTCCAGATTTCCTTTAAATAGCCTTCTCAGAAACTCAAAGTCATTTGGACTGAAGTTTAAATAAAAGACACAGAGGCCTACAACAGACAACTGGCATAGAAAATTCCAGTGCAACTGAATTTTTCAACTGAATAAAAACCTGAGAGTAACATCTTCAAATGATAACACTACCTTATATACCTGCTTACATGTCAGTTTACAGTAGTCAATAAAATAAATTGGAAAAGGACTTTGCAAGCCCTTTGGTGATACAAATGAAAAAGAAGTTTGTTTTGTCTCATGTCTTGGCTTTAGATTGTTGTATTCAGCAGTCATGTTCGTAGGCAGTCCATGAAAAGCAGAGTCAAGCTCCAGAAGAGTAGTAAGCTTTCTCAGATGCTGTATAACTCAGAATACCTCAGCAACAATCATAATCCTTTATTGATAAGGTGTTGAAACATCCTGCATGACAAACCTGATGTATTTCATGGAAAAATTAAAAATGCTGGGGGTTATGTGGATGTGCCAGAAGCAGAAACCCCAAATCCCACCACTGGGAATTAATGAGTTATCTCTTTCCACTTCCTGCAAAATTTAAGTTTGTCTTAGGATGCATGAGATTTAAAGAAGAAACAAATTGCAGTGTAGAAGGTCTTGAAATTTTAGGTAGATTAGTGTTGCATACCACTTCTTCAGTAAGCTGAGATTCTCAGATATTTAAGTTATGCACCATCTGGTGGCAACTTGGCTGTGTATTTATTGAATGAACAAGGTAATTAATCGAGGAGAAATTCATCATAAATTCACAATAGAAGATGATACAATGCAAATGCATGAGGTAATGTATAAAAGTCTGGCTATATTATTTAGAGAAAATTGCAGTTTGTATTCTTTGGATGATCAGGCTTAGTGGTTTCACGGCTGATATTTAGTGCAGTGTTTCCTATCTGCCACAGTGAATAAAAGAATCTCTGTAGCAAAGCCAGTGTTGCATTGAGCAGTGCATCTAGGCAAGACTGAGGAAGTCTAGCTTGTGGAAAAGGAGGCATTAGAAACACATCCTGGAGGAGCTGACTGACAGCATCATGCAATCAGACATGGTGTGGAGTGCCAGGAGTTGGGATCTCTGTGGTTGATAGTGCCAATTAATGACAATTAACTAGAGAGGAGGCAGACTTTGGAAGGAACAGCCCAAAGAATATGTCATCAGAGCTGCTTATGAGCATACTCACAAACGCTGCTCATGCTTCAGGGGATTATGGGCATTCCTACACCTGCTATTCCAACCCTAGTGTTGTATCAGCAAGCTTCTGCTGGTGATACTAGTCATACTACCTTGAGAAAAGTTCCGTTGTCTTCACTGTCCACACTGTTTCACTGCGAAAAGTAAGTGCTGTCAGCAGGTGTAGGGTGTGTTTGCACTGAGCTGTAGGCCACACACAAGGTTGGACTTGCAACATTTTAGCAATATGATGGGTCTTTCTTTGCACATGTATATAGTGGCTTGCAGGTCAATTCTTTTTCTGTAACGGTAGCTTTTCTGATTTAGCTATAAAGCTTTCCAAGACAGGAAATGCAAGCTAGAAAAATTATCGCCCTTATACTAGAGTGTTTTACCCAGGGAAGCATCTCAGTATGGACACAGCATTTAAATACACCTCTTGGTTGATACAGTATTCCGTGACAACAGATGCCACGGGAAAATGTCCTCCAGACAAGGCTAGGTGGCGCAGTAGGTTAATGCATTGAAGTTTTTCAAACGTTTCAAGGTCTGCAAATTCCTGTAAATTTCCACAGCCTCATATGTTTATTGACACATCGACGCATTGATTAATGTGGGAGAACCTCATTGCTTTTTGTGGCTTTTCTGATTCATGATTTTTCATACTCATCCAAGTAAAAGTCCACACAGAAAAGCTTCCAAGGTACTTTCTGGACAAAACAACATAAATACTTTTCTCATTTTTTGTACATTGCCTTCCAAGCAGAAGTGTAGCTGTGGGTAAACAGAGTCTGGCTGCTTCTAATTTGGGAAAATTAGAGTTTATTTCATTCTTACTGCCCTCTTGAATACCACAAGGGTGTGTTTATAGATGTTTTGTATACCAATAAACCACTGTCTCCAAATACTTACCAAACATAGAGAAATACTCAATGTCAGCTTTTTCCTCCATGGAAAAGGAATAATTTCTGAAAATACATTATTTGTGTGCCCTCAATACTTCTTCCATCTGCCATAAAAAAGAAAGCTGAGTCTAGTAGTGTAAAATTGCTGTTTTGCTTGGAAAAACTCAAAAGAACTACCTGGACAGTTTTGTGAAGCTACCTAGTAAGTGTTAAATGGAATAATTTTTTGTTGCCAAATTAGACTGTAGCAGGCTGCTAGTTTCTGAGATAGAGAATATTGTTTACATAAAAAGCTCAAGATAAGTGTCTGTCTCATGTATTGTTATTTGCAGAAGATAACTAAGTGATGATTAATGAGTTATTTATATTCTTCAGAAGAGGTCAGAACAGGAGTTATCAATATTCAAGCAGCAGTATGTGGCATTTTAAATAACCCCAATTATCAAAAAGGTTGAGGGTAACAGTCAGATGGTTAATGTACTGAGCATTTAGCATCTGCTCCTATAAGGTGTCAAGTGCAAGGCACTGAGTGCACTCAAATTACATTAAAATAATGAGGCAACTCACTTCCTTCCAGGAGATTCTCAGCCACTGACAGGATAAAGTGATTAGCATCCAGGCAGTAATGGGTAGTAGGAAAAATCCATTTCCTTCTTTAGGCTGCATAATATTATGTAAATTCACAGAACAC
>JAVJGI010000057.1:14538884-14551562 GCA_035590275.1 Ibycter americanus | reverse complement strand
CTTTTGCAGCACCAGAAAAAAACAATAGTGACTTTTGTATCAGAATGTAATATGTTTTGGCAACACAGCACAAATGCACATTCCAGCAGCTTAACTGTATTGCTAGGATAAACATGTTAACGCAACTACTTTGCTGTAGTCTTGCCAATTTAGTCTTAATATAACGAGCATCATTCAGTTTACTGTTAACTGGAGCTGGGTAGATTTGTTCAGACAGTGTCATAGTTCTGTTTTTCTCAAATTGTTAGGTGAAGGAAACAGCCTTCCTTACTCATCAGTGTAATTGCAAAAAGAAATGTGGGAACACCTTTAAATAGCTACAAACTTTCTATGGAACAGTAAAATCATTCCCATTGTCCGAAAACACTATCAGGAGGAACCTGATTCAAATAAATTAGGTTCTTGAGTTTCTTAGGTTTTTGAAAGGTCTTTTGTAACACTCACAACATATAAATAATTTAATGAAAATGAAGTTTATACGAAGTTCCTTATGAAATAGCTTTTCCAAGTCAATCTGCTAGTGTTCTTGTATCTCGCAGTTTGGACTGATTTCAAGAAACCAGCATTCTCTTGAAGAGTAACACACAAGGCTCAAGCAAAGGACAAAGGGTCAATGAAACTCAGGGGCAGCAGCACAGATCCTAATACTTCCTATTCCTATCTTCTGCTTTTTTGTAAGAGACTTTTTGGGAAAAGTCTGAATTGAAGGAGCAGAAAATGGTTCAAAGAAAAGCCAAATTATGGCTTAATTGAAATCACGGTTGGCAGCAATTGAGACATGCTTTACATTCTGATGAGAAAGCATAGAGAGAAAAGGAGGTCTGAAAAATGTATTACAACGACTGAAAGCAGGAGGGCACTCAGTGGTAGGGAAGAGGAGATAAAATAGCTCCAAAGAAGGTGCCATTCAAGTTTGAAGAGACTAAGAATGTTTTTGGTTCCAAAGACGAAAAATAAATTTAGAAGTTGCCTGACCCAAAACCCAAGCCTTATTCCTTGCATCTAAAGGCAGCAGGAAAGATGACTGTGTTAGACTAGCTGGGTATCTATATAGAAAAATTGAAAAAGGAAATTTTAAACAAAATCTCCTATTCCTTTATAACATTCCTTTACAACAAAGTCTTCTTTATGGAACAGACTCTTGTGTTTACATCCTAAGCACATCCCTTCTTCCTTGCCCTCTTTCCTTCTAATACAGCTTTATTTTTTCTAATACGTTTTTTTCTTTTGCTGCTAAAGTGAAGCACAGGCATTAGTCTCAAAAAGGAGTAATAACTATCTACAATCTTTTTTTTTTTTTTATGCTGAACCTGAATTTAATAGCATTTTGTTTCTCAGATCGTCATCTGAGCAGATATAGGTACTTGCCAAGTATTGCTGCTGTCAACATTCAGAAACAGGGAGAACGGTTTGGTTAAAATCCAGCTGTCATTAGAAAAATCTTTCTAAAAAGAGCTCTGTGGGATTTTCATTCCATCTGCCCTTTTTCATGACTTCAAACATATCAGTATTTTCAAAAGCCAAGCTAAGTTCCTTCTAGGTCAGTCATGATCTCCAGGGACAAAATTCAAAAAGGAAAGCTTTAGATGACAGCTTTATGGATGATATGTGAGGCAGAACAGAATTCAGTGTTGTTTTCTATAGCTGTGTTAGTTATGCATTGCTGACAATTAAATATCATTTTTAGCAGTAAAGTAAGCTAATAGTTATGGGTGATTTCCTATCTCTTGAAAAGCTCTCCCATACTGGTGGACAGTAATTACAGCACAGCAGCAGCAGATGACCTTGAAAAAAAAGATTTGCAAGGAGGTTAAAGGAGTAGATTTGCATGGTTGCATATGTAAGCTCAGAACACTCATCTGAAAATTGAGCAAGAAGTATGGAGACCGGTATTTCAAACTAGTCAGCCTTTGGATTCTGGAGAAAGGATAATAAATAAGGAGGGAACAGCCTCTGAAGTGACAAGAAACAGTTCACTGTCACATAAGAGAAAAGAAGGGAACTGGTGGAAGAAATGGATGGGATGGGATGGGATGGGATCCTCAGAATCCTGGCTTTTTCAGAACAGAACTAAAAACACTGCTTCTTGTTGGGGACAGATGTGTCTGCAGGTAGTTAGAAAGCGATGACCTGGGAAAAGATGGTAAAAACTCCTGTGGATTTCTTGGGAAAGGAGCAAAGAGTCTGTTCCGAGCAAGTGCTGTATGTGGGGTGTGTAGCTCGTCCAGGACCTGGGAGCAGTGTGCTTGTACTGTAGGTATACAGCAAACAGCTGGGTTAGAACAGGGGGTTCTCTAAGTGCCTTTCTGCTTGAGATTGGTGGGATCCCTGACATCGGTTCTGAGTTTTTAGCTAGTCAGTAAATAGGACATACGTCACTTTCACAGGGCCTGAGCTGGATGCCAGTAAATACGCAACACTTCAGATCTTCAGAAACTTAGTCTGTGTGCGGTGAAGTAATGCTACTTAACAATAGCCAGTCCTACCTATATTCCCTGAAGATAGTATACGTTGAGTTAACAGTATTGAATGGGACATGATAAGCAAAGGGGAATAAGGAAACATGATCTGGAAGATAGAATAGCTTAGTTCTGATACCAAAGCTAGGTCACAAATGATAGGGAGTAGAGTTTTACTTTTGCAGGCAGTAAGATGGCCTCATCATTTGGCCTTGGCATCCCAGAAGCAAAAATTTCTTGTCCGCAAAGACAAAAAACTCCCTTTAATTCTGTCAAATGCATTTAGTTTTGAAGAAAATTTTCCTTTACTTGGTCTTTTGTTGAAGGTTGTGGCTGCCCTACTTGGAGATTGAGGTAGTGTCATCAGCCTCACAGTTGTGAATGAGAGCAGAAGTGATATAACCTTTTTGGGCACAGTCAGCCAGTGGTTCTTGCTTTAGGCTGGGCCTTTGCAAGGGGATAATATTTCAATTTAAGCTTTCAGTGTAAAATTACACTATTATATTTCAGGATTGATTGAGCATTTAAGGATAAGTATTATGCACTAGACTGCAAAAAAACCACCCCTAAAAAAACAATCTGGTAAATGTGGCAGAGCTTAACTAGATTTTCCCAAGAAGACCAGAGAGAAAAGTGAAGGGAGGGTTATGGCTGTGGGACCTGTTCAAATCCCTCAGCTGTTTTGGGGCTAATCATGACTGGCTTTGAAGGGAGTGATTCAGTGCAAGAATGTAATTTATTTCCCCAGCTGGTTAGAGAAGGTGGAGTTCAGGCTTTTAACATAGGATCAAATGTTTTCTTGAAATTCCTGGGCCTCATTTAGAGCTTTGAGGGGCTTTGAAGATACTTGCACTTCTATTACTTCCAGGCCTATACAATGCATAACCATTGATGCCCATCTGAAATACAGAAGCCCCTCCATATTAATAAGGGGAATTAATGCCATAAGTGAGGATGCTACAGTACCATAGAAGCCATTTTGTCCCGTTGGCTTCAGTGGGACATTTTATGGATTGGGCTGCTACTCAACACATACATGGGATTTCTTGGGCTTTCAGCAGCTCCACAGTTCTGTGGGGCGCATTGAAGAAATATCGATGTGAATTACTTCTGAAATCTGATTTTTCCTGTACAGAACTGCAAAGAGTGCTGTACCTGCTTGGGTATATCAACTGCTGAAGCTGTATTGAGAAGCCATATCCAGAGACTGCTAAAATAAACTTTGAGGTCTACATTTCATTTTGTCCTAGAGATGAACTGAATCTTTTCTTTTGGGCTTGTAGCTTAGAAATGCTTTATGTCTTCCCACATAATGTTTCTAGGGATGAAGCCCTTACTTGTGATGTTCTGCCAGGAAGGAAACCACATATTCAAGGTCATGACTGCCATCTGAGCGTTCAGAGTTGACTGTACACCAATAGCTTGCCATGCAGTTTACCTTACAAAACTCCTAAGAGCTCAGCTCATGACTTTTGAGTTTCTGGGCTAGACACAAATTCTTGGTCTCTATTTTCCAGGACTGCTAAGTTATGGCTAACCAGCACAGTATAGGGAAGAAATTGCACAAAATATTCTGTTTCTGAGAGACTGTTAAGCACTTTCAGGAGTCTTACGAGACTTTAAAGAATCCATTTTTTATAAGTAACAGTAATGCTACTGTTAACAGTGAAATCACAGTGCCTTAATCTCTCTCTAAATGTTTGATGTGAGAAGGGGAACTTTTAATTTGCCAAATGATAGTTTCATAATGCAAAGTTTAGGCATAAATACCACTTCCATCTTTCAAACAGTTGAAGTATAATTAGACAAATCTTAAGTACTTCTGAGCACCCTGTTGCAGGATGACAACCCCAATCCCATGTTAGAACACAACTAATGCAAGTCTCTACATATTGCCTTTGAAAAATGAAAGAGGTTGGCAGAAACATCAAATAATGATACTTATCTCTTGAAGCATTTTTTGGCTGTAGATAATCAGAGGCTTTCCAAGTACTGTTGCAGTATATTAAACTGCAGCTGATAAGTGCAGGTACTTTTTCTTTTTCTTACTGCTCTGGCACTAGCATTAACTGATTCACCTCAGGAAATTGATCACAATGAGGAATCAAAGCTCCTTGTTGTTGTTGTGAGACAGCTTTGTTTAAAGGATTTTTTTGTTTTTAGAAAAATCTGGAGCTCATGGTGTCTCACTCCAGAGAGACACACAGAACAGAGACAGTTCTGTCTTCTATTGGATTCCACTTTCCACCCTATTGCAGGATAGAAGGGAAACCACAGACCAGCTACTACTAGTGATGCTAGCCTGCATAAAAATCCAGGGAAGAGCTATAATTAGGATAATGTGCTCCCATTGCATGTAGGCACCTGAATAGCTTTTATCCCTACAAGTTTCTCTCCATGCCAGAAAATACCTAGGAGCAGTTGAAGGTTTCTGACAGCTCTTTCAGAAAGGTAGTATTACATGGTTCCTCCAAGGCATACCAGAGCCCTCCATCAGCTACTAATACAGGTTTCATTTCCTTGTCCTAATGTTTTCCTTAAGCCATAGTTTTTGGTTTTTTCCACTCAGCATGTAAAGACAAAGACGATTTTCAGACACTCACAAATTCTTTTCCCATAGACCTGAGGAGTAAGAAAGTAGGAAGGTACATGGGGAAAACAAAAGTTAACCCTTAAATATTTCCATTTTTATTTTAGAAGTAAGACTGTGCATTAGATTCCAACAGTTTCCAGTACTAATTCTCAGCTTTACTTGGTTCCTGATCCACTTCTGACTTCTGCTTTGTTTCCCAAATGGAATGTCCTTTAGTATCACTGCCTTGTCCCACTTGACCATTACTCTTAGCACTTCTGACCATAACCAAGTGAGGCAGAGCATGCTTAGAAGACCCATAACTCCCAGCAAAAGCCTGTCTTGCCCTAAAACAGCTTTAGAAATCTTCAGCAGTTTCAGAGAATGAAACCGTTCTTCAAAGTTGCTTCAATTCCATGAGTATATTCAACACGAAGCTTCAGGTGTTTTCCCAAACATGCAGAACTGTTCTTAAGCAAGATTGTCAGACCTGTCACAAAGTAAAGCTAAGACAAGCTTTGCCTGCAAGATATCTACAGCTTTTCTATACCTTTTCCTTTCTCTGGAAAACGCTAACATGTAGGTTATTGCTCTTCTAGGAGAAATTCAGAATCACCCAAAAAACAGTGCATATTACAATATATGGTTATGTATGTTTAATGTGGTATAGCCATCATATAGGAACACCTTCATTTGTCTTTAGGATAACTAGAGTTTTATCCAAGTTCATCCTGCATCTGGACTAGCAAAGAACTGAACCTGAGGGTTCAAGTAACAGCACCTTTGGAAACAAGTTTTCTTTTTTGAAAATCTGAAAGTAATAATTTGCTTATAAATTCCATGGCATAGCAAGTGAAAGTCATGAGTAAATGAGTGTTTTAAGAGAGAAGGGATCTTGTGGGAAGGTCTCCTGGGAAAGACTTGTTCCAGCCACTGAGAGTAAACACTGTTTTAATGTATAATAACATGTTTTGTTTCCTTTGGTCTGGCTTCTTTCTAGAAAATGCTACAGTGCAACTGCGTGGTAAGGAAAAGAAGCTGACTGTCTCAGAGCAGTTTTACTTGGCTTTGTATTGCAGTTATGTACTGGACCACAGAAGTGCACAATTAAGATCTCACCTGTGCAACAATGCTGAAAATATCTTCTATCCACCTACTCTTCCAATGATCTCAAAGTCTTCCATCACTAAAGTCAGGAGAAGCTTTCCCATTTTCTGAATGCACAGGCAGCTTAAAACACATGAATCAGAAGGTGGTGTTTGAAACCACAGAAGGTCCCTGCATGTCTTGGTCCTGGTTCTCCTCTGTGCATGATGTTTCTACTATTTGTTCTGTTAGAGCAGCCAAAGGGCTAAATTCAATAGCCCCCACAAAACCCCTACTTTACATTATCACACAGCACTACCTATGCTTCATCCTCATAACTCTGTGTGCTTGTCTTTCCCCTCTTCAACCCCTTTGAACTCATTGCATGCATGAATAAGAACTACCTAACACTGATAACAGTGATCAACACTGATCTCTACCCATAACCACAAATGTCAGTGTGCTAATATGGAAAAGGACAAGGATTGCAGGAGAAGCTGTTGAACTTGACAAAACAGACAGTGAGGTTCAACTCTTCTTTTGGAGACCTGGGAAGATGCCAGGGAGAAATTGTTAAAAAAATCCCAAACAGATCCTTTGATCAGGTTTTCCACCTGACTCCTGCTGAGCACTTTTACACAAATGATATATTAATGCAGGTCTACTGGGAGTCAGGACATACTTGGCACTTGTACTGTTGAATCCTCATCAATGAAACTGAGAATGAATTAGACAAGTATCACTGAGTGACACAGATAGTGTAGATGGGCAGGGAGATGACCTAGATGACCTCATACTTTCTTCTGGCAGCAGTTTCAGTAGTTTTTGTAGTATCTCTGTGTACTTAAAATTCACAGAAGGCTGTGTATTTTAGAAGCTGTTTATGAAGAACCTCTCCTAATCTTCAGGGCTGCTTAATTTTAGAGAGCCGCACTGAACATTTTGTGTAGAAAACAAGGAGTTTTCCCCCTCTCAACCTTTTTTCAGAATCCCATATTTGAGGGGAATGTGAGCAGCTCTTTGCAATTTTAGTAGTCGTGTGATAAAAAACGTTTATTGTTCTGTTTCCCTCCTTGTGTTTGTAGTCTCTTGAGTTTGTTTGTTAATTTGCATTGCCACCAGCTTCAAAGCAGAGAAGCTAGAGACAGGAAAAATCTTTGTAAAACATTGACAACTATTCATCATACCGTATAACTGACTGCAGTTTATAAGGGGTTTTTTTTTCTGATTCTCAGGACTGTATGTAATAAACAATCATACTGTTACTATAGTCAAGACTTGTTTAAGCCCAACGAAGAGTAGCTAATCCAAATGTGTAGAGGTTCACCTAGAGCAGAGCGGTCAGGGAGCCAAGGAGCTGCCTAATTCTGTAGTAAAGTAACATACTAAGAGTACAGAACTGACAGTTTACTTATCAGTACTTGTTAGTGTTTTACTAGGGAGAAATAGCTCTCTCAACTGTTCACTGCACCCTTCTCCTGCTCCAGTACTGACCTGGTCTTCCAAGTGGCACTGCATCTCCATTTCTCTTCTGACCATATGATGCATGTTTATGAAACTTTTTAAATCAATGGTGTGACTTTTTGCTTAAGAATGAGGCTTTCTGCCAGCTCTGATTAGGGGAAATGCTTGAAGACATACAATGGGATGGTGCTTGCTTGCTTTACTTAGCTTGTGCAGAAATTTAGACAGCAATAATCAAAGAATGTAAATACAGTATGGTGCTACTCAGAGACACTGGACTGAGACCAAAATAACCACGTTTGCATGGCACTGCATTGTGTTCACGCCTAGCTCAAGTGTTCCTAAACTCTCCTATAAATGGTATTTCTAATAGTTTGTGATTTGGCCAAGTCTAGACAGATTTTCATGCAAGCAATACAAGGTCTTATATTCCCAGATTGTCCCACTATTGTATTGCAAGGTTTAGTTCAAAGCTTGAAGTTTTAAAAATGAATTATCAAATGTAATATAGTCCATTTTCTCCTTATTTTACTCTTAAGAATGGAGGCGGTGTTTTGCCAAAACTAGGAACAAACCAGAACAGTGTAACAACATGCCCTGAATGGTTAATGTTTGGCAAAAGAAAATGAAGGTAAGTAATAGTATAACTGAAACAACAACTTAGTATTCTAGCTGTCTTGTTTATGGCCTCAAATGGCATCATTTAAGATCTTTATTTCATAGAGAAAAGACAATGATGAATCAATTTATTTCTGGTTCTTAGAAAAGTTGAAACTTTTAACTTGGATTTATATCTTGCTCCTTTGAAAACTAAGCTTTGAACATGGTATGACCTTTGCATTTCTTATAACAGGTAGGTAACCTGAAGTTATTAATAACGGAGTATTTGGAAATGTTCTTCTATTTCTGGGCTGACAAATGGCATGCACTGTGTTATCAGTTGGCTCTCTCCTGCATACCTCCTCAGGGAAGTAAATAGCTGGCACACTTGGAGACCTCTGGTTAAGATAATCTGGGGACAAGAGCAGGGGAGCTGGAGGTGCTGGAGATAGACAAGCACAATACCTGGAAAATACCTGCCTACACTGTTTGTGGTTCTAACCTTTGCTTTTTACTCCTCCCTAATCATTAGCCATGTTAAGAATTTTAAATGAAAATTTAAGGGTTAGGTGCAATACCTTTTACCTTTTTTTCAGCTTTTTCTAAAACCTAAAGCAACTCCTATGACAGTGTGGGGAGAGAAGGAAAGAAAGTAAAGCAAAGGGACAGTGACATTTGCTGCTAGACTCTTAGAATACACAAGAATTGGAGCATGGTAGATGTCTTCAGCACATGGCCGCCTTCTGAAAAATGCAGAAGACCAGGAGAGTGAGTCACCAAAGTGTCTTTATAAGTCTAGCCCCAGCTTATTCCATTTTTGGTGTACTCTGCAGGATCAAGGCTATCCAGTCCCATCAAGGACACAGCTGCCTGTCTCCCAACTACAGAAATACACGAGTTCTATACAATAGATTCTCATAGAACTGAGCTTAGCCCTATGGACTGTCTCCTGCTCCACACACCAGATGCAACTGGTTGGCCTCGTTTGTGCCCCCTTAACCAATGGCATCTGCACATGTGGCCCTGAGCAGGACAGTGGTCATTCTACAGTGCTGCAGCTGGGACAAGAAGGGAGAATTTGCCTGTGCCTCAGCATTTCCTTTGAAATAAAAGAGCCCTGCCAGAGGCACACTCCAGAACTGCAGCCAGTCCCTGCCCCACTGTGCCATGTGTTAACCCGTTTTTAAAGGAAATACTTTCCATCATGTGTCCCAGCATGTCTCTGTCTGTCAATATCAAAGACAAAGTCATCTTCAAGGTCTGCATGTGCTATGGTGACCTTCTGATTTTCTTAAACACTGAGTCCTTCCTTTCTTCTTTCAGACAGTTTACAATAAGACCAGTGTCTGACTTTGCAAAGTCAATTGTACATTAGGCTAAGCTTCCATATTAAATATGAGCTTCACGGGCCATTCAGGCACAGGTTTTACTTGTGACTTGTGCAGCCTATTGCTATGCAGCTAAAGAAATACAACTACCTAGTGAAGAATACATAAACTTCAGCTTGCACTGGTGTAGTTTTCCTTAAGTCTGTATTGGCAAAATTATTATAATTTGATAGTAATATGTCACTTTGGGTGGACCTCACGCCTTTTTTTTAAAGTGACAGCTTTTTAAAATCTCAGGTGACAAAAATGCAGATAATCTCTGCCTAAAAAGAAATGCATGCATTATTAAATGCTGAAAGATGATTTTATACACACTTTTCTGCTGTGCCTCATTATCAAGTAAATATCATAGAACCACCGCATGAGTCCATGCAAGTGAAAACTTATGACAGGTAATTTCTTTGATGTGTTTTGCCTTTTGGCAGGGATTGTCTGTAAAAAGGCTATGATTTTCCAAAACTGAGTCATCCTTTGTATGCAAAACAGTTAGAAATAACAAGATTACAACAGAGAATTTAAGATTACAGCTTTCATGTGTTTAAAATCCTTTTTCTTCCTAAGGATCCGGTGTTTACAAACATTTGAAAACATATGAAAATCCCTAGAACGTGCCTGATAATAAGACTTTACCTAAATTTGATATCTGTTAGGTGAAATTGAGAACCAAGGTTTCCCAAAACACCTCTTCAGCGTACCAAAAGCAATGTAGTAGGCAAGATGAAGAATATATTTTCTCCTTCCTCCTCCTTCCCTGAAGGTCAAATCATTACTCTGATTGCTTAATAAGAACTGTCACGCTCACAAGCCTGTTAAGCAGACAAGACCTCTTGCCCAGTATCCTGTCTCTGACAGGGACCAGTAACATATGGCTAGCAGGAGCCAGAACATGACCTGCTGCCTGGTATACTGTCCTAGTTGTCGGTCTTTGGCAGCTGAATGACTTCCTGAGCCTGTGGTTGCATCTGGACAGTGTCTAACAGCCACTGACAGATTCAGTGTAATATTCTTCAATCATTTCTTGAGCCTGCAAGGGCTGCAGTTTGCTATGTCTTGTCTGTGCATTCTCCTGGGAGAAGCAGGTCAGGCAACAAAGAGGATGCCTGCTTTTGATGGCCCCCTCTCGAAGAGCACCTGGACGTGCACACCAGGAGCGGGACAGAA
This sequence comes from Ibycter americanus, assembly GCA_035590275.1. NCBI lineage: Eukaryota > Metazoa > Chordata > Aves > Falconiformes > Falconidae > Ibycter > Ibycter americanus. The sequence continues at coordinate 14,540,832 of JAVJGI010000057.1, read as the reverse complement.
AGGTGGGGAAACAGCACTTTCCACAGTATGGGGTGGAGCAGGCAGAAGAGAAGCACTAAGGGGCTATTTCTGTTTCTAAATGAGAGAGGCTTAGGCAAGGAGCTCAAACACTGAGCTGCTGCTTAGTTGCTAGCACGCTGTGGTACAGTTTTGGACTGTGCCAGCTAGCACCCTCTGAAATACTGCCTGAGTATGGCCCAGGTGATAGCATGTGCCAGACTATTCCCAGTAGGTATCCATATGCTGAAGCCCTACCTCTGAACACAACCCTTTTTCTGTTCTTAGACATCTTAGATCGAAAGAAAAAAACACGCAAAAAATGTTTTAGAGGCACTTAGTGACCACATGGAACACAAAGGAGACCCAAAGCCAGCTCTGTACAGTGTGAACGCTGCGGTTTGGTCCAGGCATGGGAGCAGTCCCTGCCCTTGTGTCACCTAACAGGATGAATGGGTCCAGAGAGACGCAGAAGCTGATGAGAAAAGCAGGAAGCACACCCCCATCCAGACCTCAGAGGTGGCAGAGAAAGTGCTTTTTTTACAAACCTGAGGACTTGTGTGGAACTGGTTACATGTCAGAAATGTACTACACTGCTGGAGTGAGGGTAAGCCTGAATCCAACAGCAAGATAATGAAGAGGCTTATAAACCTTATTAATATCCTTCTGTCTCAGTATGACCTTCTCTACTTTAAACCAAGTTTATTCTCCTCGTTTATGTCCTTTCATCTCAAAAATATTGAAGTTTAGCCAAACCCATACTACCAAAGCCTTCACAGAGGGGTTCTGAAGTCTCCATTACACCCATGCCTGAAACACCCATGAAACACTGACTTGAGCTGTGCCTTTCAGCTATCCTGAACAGGATGGTTGCCTTGTTTCACAAAAAAAATTATCAGTAAAATCCTACAGTCACTCCTCTGTGTAAATTGTCATCTGTATTGCTTCCTTTTATTCGTCATTGAACTTGTATAGCATGGTACTCAGGAACAGGGCCTGTGCCACACACCTTGGTAATGCAGCCCTGAAAGGCTGGTGGACAAGAGGTGCAGGTAATTCTTTTCTTTAATCACAGGCATAGAGGCCATAAAGGGGCTCACATAAATTTCTCCTCAAAAGGGCATTGATCTTCTGCATTATGTCTCATCATCGTTCTGATTCAACCAAGCTTTGCCAAGCACCATTTTCAGACAACTCAATCTGACACACTGAATATAATGACGTCTCTTCCAGACTGTTCCCACTGGCTAGCACTAACTACATGTGGTTAAAATTACATTGGTTCTTTCAGTTTCTTGTTTTCAGAAACCCAAATATATTTTTTCTGGAAATGGAAAAGCTATCTTTCAGCAGACAGATTCTTGTAAAAATATCGCCTTCTGTCATTGAATTCACGTATTTTGCTTCATAATTGATCTCATAAAAGTTGATTTTTCATCTCTTTAAAAAGAAATATTTAGATCAGAAGGAAAACACAAAACACATATAAGCATTTAAAAGGAGAAGAAACATTTGCTGAAAACACTGCATATTTGACATATGTATAACAAATATTTACACTTTCTCGTTCATCTGCTCAGTGGCCACTTCATTCCTGCAAAGGATAGAAGAGAACAGCAGGATAAAGACAGATATGTAACCCGAGAAAACCAAGAAATCTTGATGATGCTAAATATATTCACCCTATAAATCACTTTAGATGCCTCTCTCTCTGAATCCACAACCCTGTCAGCGCTTTCCAACACTTCATCAATTTGTTGTGGAGAATGAAATGGAATGCTAACTTGGGAGTGTTCCTTTTTTCCATTGGCACCCTCTGGTGCCAGTAAATCAGTAGCCCCCCAGGTTGTTACAGCGGAGAAGTCAACATATTGAACTTCACTAGACAAACTGGGGCCTAATTTGAAGTGTTCAGCTGAGCTCTTATTCCACAAGGGGAATACTCCTAGAA
>JAVJGI010000057.1:14508389-14522640 GCA_035590275.1 Ibycter americanus | reverse complement strand
CCCCTCGGCATCCAACAAAGGATGGAGATTATCCTTGGCCCTCCTTTTGTTTCTCATCTATTTGTAAAAACATTTTTTGGTATTTTTTCTGGCAGTGTCCAGCCTGAGTTCTAGCTGGGCTTTCTCCTCTCTGTCTTCACCCTGCATAACCTCGTGACAGACATCCTTATAGCCCTCCAGAGTTGCCTGCCCCTTCTTCCAAAGGTGGCAAACTCTGCTTTTCCCCCCTGAGTTCCAGCCAAAGCTCTCTGCTCAGCCAGGCTGGTCTTCCCCACTGTCTATTCTTCCGGCACATGGGGACAGGCTGCTCCTGCGCCTTTAACACTTCCTTCTTGAAGACTGTCCAGCCCTCCTGGACCTCTTGGCCCTTCAGAACTTTCTCCCAAGGGACTCTGTCAATCAGCCTCCTAAACAGGCCAAAGTCGGCCCTCCAGAAGTCCCAGGTAGCAGTTCTGCTGATCCCCCTTCTTGCTTCTCAGAGAATTGAAAACTCAATCATCTCATGACCTCTATGCCCAAGACATCCTCTGACCACAATATCACCCACCAGTCCCTCCCTGTCTGTAACCAGCAGGCCCAGCACGGCATCTCCCCTGGCTGGCTCACTGACCAGCTATGTCAGGAAGGTCTCTTCCACACCCTCCAGGAACCTCCCAGATTGCTTCCTCTCTGCTGTGCTGTATTTCCAGCAGACATTTGGTAGGTTGAAGTCCTCCATGAGGACAAGGGCTAGTGATCTTGAGACTTCTCCCAGCTGCTTGTAGAATGTTTCATCTGTCTCTTCATCCTGGTTGGCTGGTCTATAATAGACTCCCTCCAGGATATCTGCCTTGTTGGCCTTCTCCCCAGTTCTTACCCATAAACACTCAACCCTACTGTCATCATCATTCAGCTCTAGGCAGTCAAAACACTCCCTGACATACAGGGCTACTCGACGGCCTCTTATTCCTTGCCTATCCCTTCTGAAGAGTTCGTAGCCATCCCTTGCAGCACTCCAGTCACGTGAGTTATCCCACCACATTTCTGTGATGATGATTATGTCAGTCTTCCTGCTGCATGATGGCTTCCAACTCCTCCTGTTTGTCGCCCATGCTTCAGGCATTGGCATAGATGCACTTCAGCTGTGCTACCGATATCATCTCCAGCCCTGGCATGCGGCCCCCAGACTCATCTTTAACGAGCTTCATTTTACTCCCTTTTCCCCTGAATCTAGTTTAAAGCTCATACTAGAAGGTGAAGGATTTAGGAGGAACTGTCTCTTCATACACGCAGATTCAGGAGTAACAGACTGAATTACTCAGTTTATCTTCAAGACTGTGGCTAAGGAGACTGGATTTTGTCAGTCCCCAGGGTGCACCCATAGGCCTTAATTGCCTTGACCAGCCTCACCTGGGGCCTCCATCCATACCCTGCCCTTGGAACCAGGTGCCTCTTTTAAGTTCATGTCAGGGATTTAGTCCCTGCTGGAGTTATGTTGCAGGGATACTACCTCTAACTCAGCCACAGCCCAGCCCAGCCCAGCTGTGTGTCCCATTGATCCTGTTCTGCTGACTTTCTGGCTTGTTCTCAGTCCTGTTTCATTACTGTGAACCCGCTCCATGATCACTGAACTATGTCTCTCTTTGGGTTGCCCTCATCAAATCTGACCCTGGCCCTGACCTACAGATTTACTTCCTGGCTTGACCTCAGACCTGATGTATCACCATGCACTCACCTGATAACCTCGACCCTTTATTGTACTTGGCTACCACCTCTGAGTCTGTCCTGCTCAACTTGCTTGGGCAGTGTGGGGTCTGGGCTCTGGTTGATGAGACCCCTGCCCTGCCATCCCTTTATTGTGCTCAGCTCCTGGCTCTTCTTCCCTTAGGGAGCAGCCAGTCCTCACTGTGTCCTAAAAAATCTATCCAAAGCACTGTTACCACTGTTGCTTCTCCAACTGACTCTGCTCAGATTACAGGAAAGCTCAAAATATCTATGCTACATTCCAAAGACCCTCTAAAAGGACGTGATTTCAATCTCTTTTCTGCGTAAAGTACTATAGAGACTTCATTGAGGAATATTTTAATGCTTGTTAATGCATTAAAATACTCCTATACAGATTATTTCTGTATTCTTATTAGCTTATATGGAACTAAACCCAGTGCATCCTAACTCCTTGGCTGAGTTCCCTGCTAGGAGATATGAAAATGGCAAGTCTGTTTCCCAAAATGGTTTTATAGAGACTTGATACACCAGCTTAATGGAACTATCAGTATGTTGTGTTGTGCAAACGTGACATCCCAGGTCTTCCATAGTACTAAAGGATGTAGGTGTCAGATCATTATTTCAGTGTGAAGATCTCTCTACACAGTTTTATTAATGCTTGTGTTTGCTGAAGGCAGTCACAGGGAGGAGTTCCTTGCTGAGATGTATGTTCTTTGCTAACAGATCTGATGTAGAGAGTTGTACATGAATGAGAGCTTCCTGTAGTGAAGAGTAACCTGAACAGATCTTCATGTTTCCATGAACAGATCATGGGTGAATGATCCTCATTCACTCCTCATGACTAAATATTAATGCTCAGTAATGCATTAAAATACTCCAGTACAGAATACTTCTGTATTCTGTATTCACTCCTCATGAGTGAATGAAAGCTTCATTCATTTCTCCCAAAGAATGTTACTTGAGAGGCAATTTTGCCTCTGTTCAGGTTAAAAGTTAGATCTATTTAACGGTAAAATATTTCCAAAACCTCCTGCAAGAAAGGCAAGTTAATCAACAAAAAATCCAGTTTAGCATTGTTTTAAGGAAGGAAGGAATGAAAGAATAAAGACCTTCTGAAGTTTTATTAGCTCTCAAACAAACTCTGGGACTGCAGACAATTTGTAGTGTTTGTTTTTCAAAAATAAAGTTGGTTCCATTACAGTCTATGCCATTCCTTTAGAGTCAATGTCTCAAGTTTCATCATGCTACAATTAGACTATGGAAGGATGCATCTGATTTTAATATATATACACAACTTTTGCCCGTATTTGACATTATTAAGGAAGTAACTGGTACCTAAATACCTAAATATATTGAGAACTTGGGACTCGGTTGTAAGTTTTGCACAGATTAATAGCCTTATCTGTATTTTTTTCCCCAAATATATAACTCTGTGTGTGTCTGTATATACAGTAAGGCAGCCCCATTCTTAACAGTCAGACGCCTACAGTTGCAGTCTTTCCTGCATCTGTGATACCAAGAACTACGCTGACAGGGTGGCACAAGTTGCTCAGATGAGAAGGGGGAGATCAAAATGACAGCTATCTACTGACAAGTGGTTGAGCAAAGTACTGTCTATACTTGAAGAAGAAATTATACAGGAACACGGCAAGATAACTACTCTCTTTGAATAGGAAGAGCAAAAGCTTGTCTGTTGCCTGAATAGTGTCTGACTACACAGGGAATACTCAGGTGTGCCTCTAAAAGCTATGGCTTCAGGGAGCACAAAGTGTTCACAGAATAAAGAAAGAAATGAAAATACACACGTTCCCACACATGCAAGCAGAACAGGGGAAAAATAGAAAGGGACAAACATGGAGTTCAGTTTATTTACTCGGTTGTGAATGAAAGTCAGTGTCACAGAGAACAGCAGGGGCCTTGGATTGTTTTTCAAATGGGTGAGGTGCTCTTTTGGTTAGAACTATAAAAGAAGTAGTGGTTTGAGACAATGTGACTCAAGAAATGAGCCAGACTTTCAGAGTGCTTGTGCCTTACTTAAGGCTTACTTAAGCCTGAAGCCTTAATTAAGTCCTTATTTTAAGGGCATTACTGGAGACTTCTAAATTTAAGTATTTGGGTCTAGTAATTATCCAGTCATTTAGGTCAACAGCAGTTTCATGGACTTCAGCAAGCTTGAGGTCATGTCCTTAATGAGGGTATTTAGTTGCTATGTACATATACACAATAAACACAAAATATATACATGATGCATGTATTTCAACAGAATAAAGCTTTATATTACACATAGCTTTTCCCTGTCTATTAAACATTAGTAAAGAGGGTTAAATATGCCATGTCTCTCTTTTTTTTTTTTTTTTTCCCCTAACGCAACCTGTTTCAGGTATGAACAATCACGTTTTTGCAAGTTAACTATTACACAGCGAGTTATTAACTTTAAACTCCCGTCATTCCTGAAAGCTATGAGGTAGAGACATTTTAGGTTGGGGCAACACCTCCTACATAAGAGAATCTTTCTGTCATGTTATTACCTCAGACGGTCTTTACATTGTAGGTGAATGTTTATACAGAGATTTCTCCTGCTCACACAGCATAACGCTACTGGAGAGTTCATATGCCCAGCACATAGCAAAAGCAGAAAGAAGGCAGTGTTGCGCTTGATGAAACCAGAGAAATATCTCTCCAAAAAGAATGGTGAAAAGGAAACAAAATGCTGAATTGTAATCCTGTCTCCTGTGGAATCCTCCTTACCGCTGCTGCTTCCAGCAAAGGCAGAGATCTCTTGACACCTTGCAGAAGCTCAGGAACACCTGGCTGGCTCTCAAGTCTAGGTAAGTCTAAACTTGTCTATGAGTTCAGTAGAAAAATACTGGCATGTTTTTCTTTTTACACCTGATTTTTCTTTTCAGTTTGCCTACAGAGGCTCTGGTCAGTGCAGTTCCTTCTCAGAAATTCCGCCAAACAAATGCTGATATGCTTGGCTTGCAACTTAAAGTGCCAAGTTAAGCAGCTGTCCTGAAGGTCTTGAGCTCCCTTGGGTGCCTGAGGTTTCTATGTCCTTGCAAAAAGAATAGAGAAGATGACATAAATACATACTCCTTTATTTTTCTCTTTTCACTGGTTTGCTGGTCTGGGGACAGCATGTACTAGCTAACAAGTTCTGCTCTGTGCTATTGTTATCCTAAATTGCTACTCTTTGGTCAGACAATTAGATCAGGCAATTAGAGGTCTTTGTTGTTAGGCTCCCTTTTAACGTGTATTTAGACTATGGGCTGTCTAAAAAGACTACTGTGGGTGTCTGACTAGATCCATACAATAGGCTACACAACTACTCAGTCAAATTCACTTTTTTCCCTCCAGCCAGGAAAAATACTAGGGTGTGTAAGAGAGAGGAAAGTGAGGGGTTTCTCACTAAGCTGTAGTCAGACTATTAAGGAGTGGTGTCTATGAATGAACTTTGGGAAGGCTGAGAATTCTTACAGAAGAAAACTGCTTTGGCCCTAAAAAAGAGGTGTGAGCAAAAAACCTCTCAGACATTGGCTTGCTTCCCACTCCCACTGGAGTAAGTCAGAATGCTTGTAATTCATTTCAAAGGGTGAAAGTCATGCCAGCATTTGCACAGAAATGCTATTTTTTGTGTACTTCAATATGTGGGACCAAAGTTCTGGCCCTTCTGTATCTTATGTAATGGAGTAACCTCCAAGGAAAGGGAAAATTGGCTGCTATATAGATGTGGAAACATTCATTAATCACTGGATCAGCACTCTAAACATTTCCTGTTTATATTCAGAGTAACACTTCTTTAAATCATATTGCCAGCTCCAGTTTGGCATCAATGTCTTATTTTGTAAAAACAAGCTGTTATCAAATTTAACAGAAATAGAACAGTTTCCATGAAGAAAAGGATTCTGAATGGCTTCTGGTTCAGTTCTCATTTCAGAAAACAAACTTTCTTCAAAAGTTGTGATCCAGTCACCTCAGGTTGGAAAACGAAAGGGAATCTGATTGAAAAAAAATGTTTGGAGTTGTCCTGTATTGTCCACTTCAGGAGAAAACCAAAAATGAATTATTGTAGAGATTTCCAACTGTCTGGCTTGGCTCATAGTAAGTGAGCCTCTGATGGATGTGTTTCCAAAGAGAAACTGCAGTTGTACTGCTCACACACCCAGAAACATCCGTTCTGATTCTTGCTGTTTGTCACTCATGCTCTTTCAGAAATGCAATAATCAACATCTCTCTCTCTCTCTCTCTCTTCCCTCCCGCCCCTCCTCAGAACTAAACCTACCTTCTTTTTCTCATCAGGACCCAATTAAGACACAGATTTCAGCATATTTGGGACCACTGCATAAGCATATAGACAGATTTTGCAGAGAGAGAGAGGGACAGAAGGAATTGGGGGAAAGGAAAAAGTAGCTGAAAGCCAAACCTTCTAATCCATTTCTATCAGTTTTCTTCAACATGGCAAGGCCAGGCTTCTTAGGCTAAACGTATGCTAGGAAACAAAAAGCATTCTTTCACACTGTGTTTAACTGGGGCAGAATAGCTCTGTCCATGCTGTTAAGCTCTATTGCCCTCAAAAATCTGCTGGTTGTGTCCAGACTACCAGTTGGGACTAATTCCTGGAAGCATGCCTGGGAATGGTTTGGGAGAGCCCCACCTGGTCTCCGCTAAAGCCATACCCCACTATTCAACTGCTTTAATAATAGAATGGTGAAGGCAGTTGATTTTCAACATGCACCCAAGTTTCCTGGCACTGTGTAGTTTACTAGTATAAGCATAACCTAATTGTCCCCTGGACTGTAACCACCACAGACACTACACCAAAAGAAAAACTGCATTAAAAGCTTAAATTATAAAATATTCTGGGTTCCAGGATCTCTGTGTGGTAATCAGAAAGTTTTACCTTGACACTGATATATCTCCTCTTTCCCCTATGCACACCTAGCCAGGGAAGGACCTATATGGTAGGATATGGGGGGTGTGGTGTGGGTATGGGTATGGGTGTATGTAGTAGTGGCAAGTTCTGTATTCCCTAACACACATGTGGTTTATAAAGGAAGAGGGAGAGGCCTTTTTCAGAGAAGATAGAAAAGCAATGCATCCAGGCTCCAAATTTTCCCCTTGCCTTTATACCTGAGCTATCACATCAATGCATGAAAGCACTCCTTCCAAATGTCAAACACCCATATCTCTCACTCCCTGGAAAACAGGTGGGTGAGTAATTCACCTAAGACACGGCTGGCTAAAACGTAGTAAATATCAGAACACTGTGTCTGTTCCTACTCTTATCTGTTCTGCTGTTTCAGCACCTGAAAGAAACAGGCTTTAATGGCATATAAACTGCTGATGAAAGGGTGAGTCTCTTGTCATATTTTGTATGAAGCAATTGTGATTCTCACAGTTTGGTTTGCAAGATAAAATCTCTTTAGCAGTCTCAGCAGAAAATTATTCTTTGTGCTTCGGTGTCTTGGCATTTCTAAATCAAGTCAGAAACATTTCAAGAATGAAGGCTGTAGTTTAATCCAAGCAGATTCAGTGCAGTGTTAAGAGAAACTGTTTAAAATTCAGTGGGTTGTATAGAAAGACACTACAGAATAGCTTAATCTAGTAATCATCTGTTAAGTGTTTTTAAGTTCAGGTCCCAGGATATGGCCAGCGGAGAAACAGTAAAACTTTGGCTTTCTGTTCAAGCTGTCCTGACATACATTACCCACAACAAAGCATCTGGCCTTGCCTCTACAACACTGCCTTGTTCCATGGCAGGGCCAGGAATGTAGGAATGTGGCTCCCGGCCAAGCTGGTGGGGAGAGAATTCCCTCAACCTGGAGGATTCCAGCGCTATCCACGTCTGCATCTTTTGCTCAGCACTTTATGCCACTTGCAGCGTTTGCTTCCCCGTGCTGCCCACAGCTGCTGTTCTCCCTCCTGCATCTGCCGTTCTCATACTCCCAGCCTGGGTGGCCATGCTGGGTTTGTGCCTTGCGGGCTAGCCAGGATGTGGCTACTGAAAGGGCAAACGTGGGGAAGGCCAGAGCTTGGCTATATGTGCATAATATCAAGTCAGTCAGTGTTCAAAGGCTAAGAATAACACAGTGTCTGAGCTAAGGGAAGCTCTTTGTTTGCTTTTCCTTGCACTAGTGACTGGGTTACTTCAGCCTAATAGAAGGCTCTTTATTTTATGCTCTGTGAACCTGACCCATCACAAATAAATTACAGAAAGCCTACAGGTTCTTCCCTCCTGCTCCTCCCAGGAAGGGCAGCTGACATTAACTCCCGATGAATAAACTTGATACTTCCCAGAGGACTGTATTCAGTGAGCTCAGCGTTTTTACTTCTGCTTTAAACTCTCACTAAAAGAGAGACAGGAGTTTCAGGTGAGGTAGTGGTAGTAGAAGAACAGGTGTTTTACACTTCATCTGCACCAGTGGGCAATTCCTGTCTGCCCCTCTGATATGCTCTCTGACTTTGGGAAGCATCATCACCCAGGGTCCTCTGAGGAGGTGAAATCTTCTGCTGAGCATCATATGACTGCAAAGCATCCAGACGCCAGATTATTGCTTGATACAGAATAGTACAGAATAAATTAATACAGATTTAAAACTCACAGTTCTCCCTTGAGTCCGAATGTACCAATTTCTGGGAAGTGTAGGGTTAAAGAAGTGAGTGGTTTATTCTTTTGTAAAGACAGGAACTGTTATGAATTTATCCTGTGGCTCTGGGTTCAGATGTTAAAGTTGACTGAGGCCCACCTCTCATTCTAAACTCAGTGGTAGTCTACCAAGGAATGAAATTAATCAACAAGGATTTAAATTACATCTTTTTCCAAAGCCTGTTTATATTCTTTGCTTTAATCATACTTTCCTTGGGCCAGCAAATAACATTGTAATAACATTGTGCCACACAAGTCACTTCAAAAACAGGAAGAAATAGAAACTACAAACACTGAACTGGCAGAGAAGACGACCACTAGAGATTGCCCAAATGGTGCCGTGGTGTCTGCAGACATCGCAGGGAGACAAGAGGAGACAATACAAGGGGATAGAAATGGTTCTGGAGGCAGAGTGTTCGTTCAGCGGATGGAGGATCACAGCCTATGAGATTTCTATTTATGTGCCCTATTTAAGGCCATGTTTTAAAAAGTATTTAAGTATCTAAAGAGTCAGTTTGGTATCTGTGGGATTTCAGATGGGAGCTGGGAATGCAGGTGATTTTGAGATCTTAGTGACTGTTCTGCTGCTGCAAATACTGTAAGAGTCTGGCTTTTTGAGACTGGTTTCTCAAAAGCACTTGGCTTCACTGAGGGATGAGACAATCAGACTCGAGGGATGCCCAGGACTGTGTAAGCATGGAGTAGCCTCCATTCCCATTTACACTGGTGGGGGTATGGAGATCCTGTCCTCTGCTTCAGCATTCCCACAGCCCAAAGGTAAGCTTTAACCTATATGAGGTTGCTCCAACAAGTGCCAGTTTGTTGCCAGCTTTGTAATTTCCTTTCCACCTAGCACAAGTGTTATGATGCATAATTTCAGTTTGCAAATTGCTCTGCTAGGAAAGCATTCTGACAAGCAGTATGTTGTGTACTGCAGAGTTTGGTTTTAGTCCAAAGAGACATAAAGTAGCAGGAAGGAGGCCAGAATTTTATTTAATCCTCTGTATTTCTGAATCCATGTACATTGCTGCTAGATGGGCCCAGAAATCTCCATGTGTTGGACAACCTGTGAATATTTTTTGAAACTGTATTGAAATTTTTCTTATGCCATTGGCTCTTGCAGGTCCAACATATTTACTGTGTGCAAGCTGAGAGAGGAGCAACAGTGAAGTTCAGGCTGAATAATGCCAATTGAAGAGATGCTTATAAATATCAAGGGTGGCTAAGTCCTAGCACCTTCATCTCTTTAGACACATGTGACTGCAATGAGTGGATTAATTCGCAAGGCATAGGAAAGGGTATGTTCACTGTAGTGTGTATAGCGGAGGAGATATGAATGATTGTGCAAGGAGAATACACAGCCAACACAGTGTCCACAGCAAACAACCTCTGACTTACTATATGGTTATTAGCTAACTTCTTTAACTTACAATTTCCTCTCAGTTAAAAGGAGAACATTGGAAGTTTGGAGTTTGTACATTCTTACATCATTTAATGGAGCTTACAAGGATGTGTGCTTAAACTGCCTATGGAGCATGGACCTCCAAGGACTGGGTGATTTTTATGCTAATTTAAATGCTTGGTGCTGCTCTGATTTTGTGCTTAGCTAGTCCCAACTATTAAGCGCAAGGAGAGAGCTGCTGCTAGAAGTTGAGTCTTCTGCCATTTGCTACCTGGCAGGATGATGGAGGGCTTGGGCAGGAAGAGGAGGCCTGATTTGCCGGCTTTCTTCTCAGCTTTGAAAGGCTCACATGATTTGTAGCACATATCGTGGTCACTTAACAAAGGGAAATCTTCTTTGGCGGGAAGATCAGAGGGGAATGGGCTTATACATGGGGACTAACACATACAGACATGTATGTTATATTGGAATTAATTTGTGTGTTTGTGTGTATATATATATACACATGCGTGTGTGTGCATATGCATACACATAAAAGCAACAGTGTGACAATATCTCTGCAAGGAAAAGCGGGGAGGAATTCATAGCTAGCTACAATACGGATGTCCACAGCTGAGCTAGACACTCCACACTTCCTTACAGTCAGTGGTGAGAAACAGGCACTTAGCAGAGCACAATTCATCTTATCATCTGAAATTAATCACATTTTTAAAAGGCTGTTTCTCTCCATTATCTGTAAAGGAGCTGAAGATGCTGATCTTCAGCTGCAGAGATCCATGTTGCAGAGGTGTAGCACGATGTGGGATGAATCCCACCTTTCCTGAGTTCTGCAGAGTATTCCACATACATTTTACCATATTACATGTTGCTTACAATGCTTTTCGTGTGACCCAAGTGTTCACTTGCCAAAAAGCCAATGACTAAACCTGATCTGAATCCAGCTGAGAATTTTAACAGATTTTTCCACACAGCCACCCCAGTATTTATTACAGTGGGTAGTGCCTTCTCGAATGCAGTCTTCAGTCTATGAGGTCTTCAGGCTTTGGAGGTTTCTTTTTCAAATTAAGTTTGTTTATTGATCTAGATTATAACATGATCACACAGACAGTAGTTTTAGCACAATAGAGAGCTCTCCACCATGCCATGGGGCAAGAGACAGGAATCTCTTAAGACAATATTTCTGCTAAAATTTGTGTTAGGACAGAAAGTGTAAAGAACTGGTTTGGCACACAGTTGTTACAAGATGAATGAGTTTAATTCATCAGTAAAATAAGCAGAGTAGATACGCGATCTCCTTAGTGTCTACTCCTACCTACACACCTGGCTTAGAACATTAGAGGGCATCCCCCGGGAGGAGTTAACTGTGTAATGTAAATCCTCAAATTTCAGTAGCATCTACACTGACCACAGTTTTACACGACGTTAAGATGCACCTCTGATATGCTTAGGACACTTCAGGTTCAAATTATGTGGAGAAAATATCAGATGACACCAGCATAGTTACACATTTTTTGCTTATTCATGCATAGAGAGAATGACATAGATGAAATACAGGGATTTCCTGAGGTACACCCAGATTCACCCTACTTAGCTTCAGATGCCGAGATGTCCAAGACAGAAGTCTAGCTGTCTTAAGTCACTGTGAAGTTAGTCAAGAGAAAGGGGCACCCCCAGAAACTCTTTCAGATTTGGAGTTGAATTTCTCTCCATTGGTGCCTCTCTCCACTGACTATAGAAGGATCCTAGAATAACTAAGCACCAAATGTAGGTGCTCTGATTAAATGAATGAACATAGGTGCTACTTCTGTCAGCTCTTCAGCTGTATGGCATTCATAGGGTCCACAACAAGTCCAGATTCAGATCTGAGTTTGCTATGTCAAGGGAAGCATACTTTTCCCTAGTTACTCAAGCACAGATTTATCAGTCAGCAACATGTTGCTGTGTTTGCTGATAATCTCCATATCTGTTTCCTGTGAGTGCTGACAGAGGTGTACGTGGTGTAGATCTTCAGGCTGTACTACCTAGAGAGAACAGTACTTACAAACAGTTCATTAACTCCATTTGCATTAGGCACTTACACAGCGGATGTTTACTGGCTGTCTTGGCTGGGGTTGTAATGGCAAGTGGTTGCTAGGCGGCAGGAATGGATTAATACTAAACAGAAAGGCAGGACAGAGAATCAGCTTTTGAAAGGGAAAAGTTTTTGTCCCTTTAAAAAGAGAAGAGTGACATGCAAGTACTCTGAAATCAAGCCCAGGACAGCTAGCTAACCAGACCAAATGTGGTGCAGGTACCAGGGAAAATTTGAAGCTGTGGCACTGGGAATGTGTAGATCGAGCCTGCAAGTCCTACTTTCATGCCTCTAGTTTTGACTATGTAGTGCAAAATAATAAAGGTAAAGCTGCCCTGGCTGACACTGCAAAGAACAAACCGAGATTCTGTCACATCTGCTAGACTAACTTGTGAAACATGGTATGTTGGCAGGACTTAATGCACTGGACCTAGGAACATGTTTCTCCCTTTTGATAAATCCTATAACCAGATTCAATCAAAAGGGCAAGGCATCCTACTTGGAAACACGCACAATGTTTTCTCTGTTACTCTTGGAGATTTTGTAAGGATTATTTAGAAAGATGAAGTAGATGAACTTTCTGCAAAGTAGTCTTTTTGAAGCAAGAGTGTTCTCAGAGGTAATTTTGTGAGGTTTTTTTTTTGTGGGATTGTTTGGTGGAGTTTGAGGGGGTTGTTGGTTGTTTAATTTTTAAAAGAGGTTCTGCAGTGCTGGAGAGTAGACCACTCCATCAGGGACGGAAGGCACTTTAACCCTCCCTTCCACTGTTGAGATGAATTAAGAGGGAATTCTAGAAACCCTACCTCTTTCAGCATGTTTGTGATGGGAAATCGGATTTCACTGACCCCATAGGGTGCTCTTTACTATTGCTGAAAATAAAAAGCCCTGTGCAACAGCTGATAGAACCTACATGGAGCTACTGGAAAGAGTCCAGAGAAGGACCCCTAAGGTCACTAACGGATTAGAGCATCTTTGCTATGAGGAAAGGCTGAGACCACTGGAACTGTTCATCCTGGAGAAGAGAAGACTCAGGGGGCATCTGATCAATGTGTATAAATGTCTGAAGGGAGGCTGTAAAGAAGATGGAGCCAGGCTTTTTTCAGAGGTGCCAAGTGACAGGATCGGAGGCACTGGGCACAAACTGAAACACTGGAGGCTCCATCTGAACATCAAACCCCATTTTTTTTCTGTGAAGGTGACTGAGCACAGGAACAGGCGCCCCAGAGAGGTGGTGGAGTCTCCAGCCTTGGAGACTTTAACAGGCACCTGGACATGGTCCTGGGGAACTGGTGTCCTGCTTTAGCAGGCGGGTGGACCAGATGATCTCTAGAGGTCCCTTCCAACCTCAGCCGTTCTAAGATTCTGTACATGTGGGTCTGGAGAGCGTCTATGCATTATGAATTAAATACAGAGGCCTGGAGAGAACTATGAAATTCAAGGGAAGGAAGCTGCTCTTGCACAGGTAAGAGGACGTTAGTGGGGAACAGATCACTTCCAGCTTATCTTTGGATGTTACTGCCCTTGCAAATTGTTGAGGCATTAACACACATGTTAGCATTAACACTTGCAGGATGTGGGGTCTGTGGACCTAGTCGAGCTACATGCCTCTTAGGCAAGAGGAATAGCTGAGAAAAATTGATTCATTGTTAGCAATACTTGTTTGCACACTCACAAATCAGCTTGCTTTGGCTTCTTTCCAGCTCTGGGACCCAAGCTGCCAGCAATCTGGTTTGGGTTCCACTGATCCTTTGGTTACATTTTATTTTAAATTTCATAGACCCAGAAAGTTAAAAAAGTAAATGAGAAAACAGATTTAATAACTAGGATGAATAAAAGGTAAGTAGATTTTCTTTCATATGTGGGATGTTCGTAGCCGAGTGCATTTGGTAAACACCTGGCCTACATCCTCCTACTACACCATGTTTAAGAGAAATCCTACGCATGTAGGTTGCTCCTCTTTCTCAAAAGAGGCAGCTTGTGATCCAGGACACAAAGCACTAAGAAGTCCCACTGGGTCTTGCGAGTGACCCTAGACCTTTTCCATAGCCTTTCCCTTGCAATTTCATCAGATTAATAATAATTCATAATTCTGCTTATTTGATAGGAAAAATAGTTTTCATAAAATTTTCAAGTACTGTGATGTTCTATTTCTTTACACTCAACAGGAGAAAAAAGATCGTGTGAAATTGAACTAAGGCTAAGTCATTTTGGGGGCCCTCATATGAGGGAGTATCAGTCTTCTCACTGAGCAGAAGCAGAATAAATGTGGTGGAAGATCTCAGGTGTATATAGGTGAAATAACTCTGCAAGCATTGGAGCCAAACAGTCCTGGCACAACACAACTCTGCTTTCACAGTCAGTTTCTCTCAGAAGTTGTTACTGTTTTCATGCTCCTCCACCATATCTACATCCTTTGCTACAACAGGAT
>JAVJGI010000057.1:14447536-14476180 GCA_035590275.1 Ibycter americanus | reverse complement strand
AAGCACCAGAAACTCTCAGCAGGGGCTTTTGCCACTTCGCTGCTGTCTGCCTTTCCCTGCAGCCGCCTCTTGGAATCACTCCTAGTAGCAGGTTTCACTGCAAGCAGAAAGTACTTAATCTAAAAATAACTCCTAACCCATTGGTATGAATGTTGGTCAGGGTGTAAGGTTTTGAAGGGCATATGTCTCCCCTCCTTTCAATGCACGGTCTGGAGCTGGCATTGGAGTGAGGTCAAAGACTGTTGCTACAACAGAAGCAGCTTTCCCTTATCCCACAGGCAGAGAACTGCTGAGTTGTCAGCTGTTGAGTCCAAATTATGCCTTTTACTTCAGGGAGCACAAGTTCTAAAAGCACATGTCATGGAAACAAGGACAGCACTGTAGCAATTCCCTGCTCCTTCTGCCTTGCTTTCTACCCTGCCAAAAATCAGACCCGCAGCACAGCCCACAGCAGAGGATGGGCAGCCTGTGTTGCCGGCTTGGTGTTAGGGGAGCACTTGAGAGCAGGATGGCTTCCCCCTCTCTTGGGCCATGTGCTGTCAGGGAGCAGGGTCTTCTCTCTCAGCTGTAAAACCAGCAATTCAGGGGCAGCTTTCTGCAAAACCAAAAAGCCAGCCTTGGTGTCCTGAAATTTCCTCAGGTCTTAAGTAGATAAAGCAGCACTTTTACTGGGGATGCTTTTATGCTGCAGCATTTTCCTTGCCAGCCAAATGGTTTCACCGAGACAGTAACATTGGTTAGAGGGTTTTGATTTGTTTCTGGATGCTTCTGTATTGATGAGCAACATTATACCAGTGTTCTCTGCCCGTATAGCTTACTGCATTTTGATAATCAGTCAAAACCACTTTCTTTTGGAATATACATATATTCCTAAAATAGACCTATGTATTTGCGCTTGCTGTTTACCTATAGCTGCACTGGTAATAGCTTTGTAATATTGACTGAACCTTGATAGCTTCATGTCAAGGTAGCCTGGTAGTTTGTAGTGCATAATCATGAAATTTAAATAGAAGCAAGGTATTTGTATGATTTCTTTAGGTGATAAACACTGTCTGAAAAGTATGCTGGAATGCTTATGCTTGCATAGTTTTGTCATCATTGCACTCGTTCCTTAAAGGTATAATAAAAGTACAAGTAACAGGGGTAGTTGAAGGTGGTTTACACTGTGAGGCTGGTTCAGAAATGGTCCATGTTTTGCTTCTGGGCCTCAGCCATCCATCTAAACTAGTTCTGCTCCCTGAATAAATCAGTTACTTCCCTCCAAGAGGAAATGCAGGCTCAGTTGACTAGATAGCATGGTTAAATGTTTATTCTGGATCTGTGGATGTGGTCTATGGCAAGCTTGGCTAGCATGGTGTGCAGGACAAGCCAGCTCTATCCCAGATGTCTTTATGCCCTCCAATACCCCCCATTTTGTGCCCTTGGGCATGCCACACATTTCAGCCTAAAGCTTTACAAACTACTTTATCTTCATTTCATTACTTTGAACATAGAAGCACAGAAAGAGTTGGTTTGGAGTGAGATGGTGACCTGAACCCCCTCCTGCGAAGTGGTCTGGTCCAGACTAGGACATGTTGGTCCCAAACATTGCGAAGATGAGCCTGTCTGCAGGGTATAGGCTAGGAGTGAGGATACTTCCACATTGCAGTCCACCAGGGTGGTTTGAGCATCTCTAATGTTCCTGCTTTCCATAACTTCACAAGCTGCATTTCAAATTACTTGCAAGTTTGAGAGTTGCACAGCTTGTCCCACATGTCTTAGAGAGCCCAGAGGAGAGGGAGATTTGGACAAGTGGGAGATGAGGCATGGCTCATCATGGGGCTGGCCTGGGCAGGTAGTTGCCCTTTGGGGCTGTCTGGCGGTACCTGCCTTAGCCTGACAGCCCTTCTCCCTTCTAAACAGGACTTCACGTGGTCATCCAGAAGCTCTCGCACCAAGACAGCGGTGCTGCACAGCATGTGATGTAACCCTGTTTGTATGGCTGACCATGGATTTGCCCTTCTGGAACTGGGTGATCTAATGGCCCCTCTTAACTATAAAATCCGTGAGGACAGAGCTTCAAAATATCTTTCTCAAATAATTGGTCTTAATATTACTGCAGGGCAAAAATGCTGCTTAAATCAGATGAACTTCAGAAGAAAATTATAGTCGTCAGTATTATAGGTGGGGCTTCTGCAGACTCTGAAGCCCAAAGGTGAATGTATGTTATAAGTATTCCAACTACAACTAATTTTCACAATATTTCATGTTTTGGATCAAGTTCAGCACTTGCGGCAAAAGAGATGTTTGACCTCTGAGGTTTTACAGCTACTCTGGAGCTAAAACCAAGGAGACAAGCTTTTAATGTTTAATTCTAGGCAGAGATAGAGGAGGAGGAGAGAGAAAAAAAAGAAAACAGAAATGTGTTTTATTTATATTGTAGACTTCAGCATTGTCTTGAGTTATGTGCAGCAAGCACTGAAATACTGTGTGTGTGAGGTGGACGTGAATGTCAGACTCTTACTTCTGCTAGGGTAGAAACCTGCTGGTTCTGAGGATAATAATATCTGTTCCCTAGAGCCTACCTGTTCCTCTTCCTTTTCCCCTCCTTCCCCCTGCTCCATACTCTTCCAAAGGTCATGGCAATGAGAAGTCTTTAGTGTTCAGATCTCCAGGCACGTAACTCATAATTCATCTGCTAGAATAGCATTGTCACGATTCCCAATATAGAACAGCCTTCTCCTCCAAATTAAATGTGATTGGCCTGTTTCTTTTTCACAATGCTAGGAAATTTTTGAAAGAAGATATTTTTGACCAAATGTTGCCTCATGTTTCAAATGACAGGATCAGTCTGGATGTAAATCCAGCAAGCTGTCGTGTGACCCTTATTATCTTGCCTCAAAATCTGTGGCTCGTCCCCTGTGCATTGTGTTCCTTTACCATTAAAATGCTTATTAATATGAAGTCTGTGCAAGATTTATGCTAATCTAGCCTGACATTGGTGTAGCGTGAACCAAAGACTTTAATCTGGGAAGACTTGTATTGAGCCCATATTTAGAATATTTTTAGGTATGCGTATGATCTTATTTTTTATTTCAATCAGTTCATCCCATCCTTGAAGAGCTTTGCCAGTACTTAATTAGCATTACTTCTCACAATGTGCACTTTTTGGTGGAGGTCTGCTACACGGCATTGACTTTCATATCTCATATGTTGTCTTTTGTGTTTAAATCCTTTCTCTGTGTAGGTAATTGAGAACTGTGATCAAGTAACCTTGTTGAACTAAATAGTTGCATTGTTTTAGGCTTTGCAACAACAGACGGTCTCTCAGACCCAAACTGCTCCAAGTTTGATCCTGTGTATAAATCGACTTTGTACTGGATTAAACCATTTCCGCTGCTCATGAATGGCTAGTTTTTCTCTTGTGCTGTTGGATTGAGTGCTTTTGTAAGGTAGCCTTATCTGTGTGAATAAGTTGCAAGGGCTTTTATTTTCAGTGACTTTCATGTATTTATTTGCTTGAGCTGTGACAGCTGATACCTTGAAAATGGAGTGTTTTCTGGTTGCTTCCCCATATTTCAACTGATGGGTGGTGCAGCTGGTGTTAATATGTGGAGAATTTATCCTGGAAAACGTTAGGTTCTTGCCTATTATCCTTTTGCCCTGCTGTATGCATGCCTGCTAATCAATAGGTAACTCTGGGCTGGAGTCTGGACAGTGATCACTTCAGACAGATCACGGCAGCAAGCGCTCAGAATTACAACAGCTGCCTGTAGAATTAGGTCACTAGCAGGTTTTCGGCAGAACACTGTTGATTTTCCTCTGTACACACTTAAACACAGAAGGTATGTTTATAATTCCACATCTTTTCTGAGTGATCCTCTAGCGTAGCATTCTTCACCGTGGATTATATATGAATCTTTTACTTCAGGTACCTAATATGACTGCCCAGTTCAGCATTCAGCTCTCCCGTACAGAAGACTAAGGACTGAGCCTGTCACAGGCTCCTGCAGCTGGGCTCCTCCCAACTGTGCAAATGTAACTTTCTGCGTACCTTTATTCATAAGATAAAATTAGTCATATACTTAAACATTTGCAAATTCAGGAGCAATATGTGTGTATGTATGTGGTTACTGAGGCTTGTTTTCTTACATAAATCAGCAGTTAGTCATGAGCAGCACTCCACGGCTTTGAAATACTTTCTCATCAGAGGGCACAGGTGATCTCTGATAGCATTTAGCTACTTGTTTCATGGGACGTGAGAATTAAGGTGTACGAGATGCTGCAGTCTAAACCCAGATATTTGATGAACTGATCACTTTATTAAGAATTTTGCAAGTATTGGTAATAATTGCCTCCAGCTGATCTCATCTTTTGAAGTAATGTGCATTAGTTTTTACCATCTTTAATGATAGTAGATTTTATTTTTATTTTAAATTTTCTTATTTGGGGAAAAAAATACTTGTTCACTTGTATTCGTAATATGTGTATGTACCTCTGATCTTTTTCATCTCTTCTAGTGTAGCTCACAAAGACTTTCTGTGTATATTATTCTACAGTCGTAGATTTATGTCCCTGAGGCATATCCATTGTCATCTAAATATGTTTTGCATGTATGATCTTGTATGGATCCAATATATAGCTCTTTAATATGGAAAATTGCAGAAATGGGGAAAGCAGAGTACTCTCCAAAGATGTTTGAGGTGATGTTATGTTTAAATGCTATGTGGCTTCTAATGATTTGCTTTGCAGTGAGATTGGCGCAAGTTTTTGTAGAAGAGCATTTCACAAAAGGAAGAAAAAGTAAGGCACTGGTGTTTCATACCATGAAATTTACATTAGAGGTTTTGCTGGTCTCTGGCTTTAGACAGGTAAGCTTTTAAGAACAATTCTTGGCCCTGTGAGTCATGATGCACTGTGTATCTGGGTGGACCTGATTAGATGTGTAAAGAACAGAAATTTTCCTGAGGAATAAAATACTGGAATAGAAGCTAAAAATAAACTGAAACAGAATGTGTCATTCATATAACTACAGCAAAAGGTTAGTTGTCCAATCAACTCTCTCTTCTCTGCAGTTAGGTTTCCCTTTGCCCCTGTCTTCTCCCCCTGTGCCTGGGGGGATGCGCAGCCACCAGAGAGACCATTGAGAATTGTCGCCTCTTGTTCCCACAGTTGGACTTGCTCAGCACTTTGGAAACAATAGCTGCTTCATTGCTGAGTTGTGAAACAAAAAAGTTAAACATATCAGCAGCAATGCATGAAAAATGTGATGAACAGCCTTCCACAGGAAGAGGTTTTTCTATGCCAGTGTGTAGGTATACAGGATTTATTGGTGACAGAAGCTAGTAAGTAAGAAGCCCTTCTTTTGTACATCATCTGCCCGCTCAATACCGAGAGAAGTAAACCATGAGATTTACTAATAATAGCAGGAAGGAAGAGCCCTGTTAAACAGAGATAGCAAAGCTGGAATGAGCTGTGTGTGTAAAATCCAGGGTTGTTTTTCCCTCTCCATAGCCCCCTTTTATAGTCACCTTTGAGAACAGAAAGCAAAAAAAAATCTTCATGAGAAGAATCTGGCTTTTAAGGAAGTATTGAGGGAGAAGAGGCAGGTGTAAGTTAGCGATGATGTAGTGATGATCATGTGAGAATGATGTGAAGATGTGAGATTAAGTTTAGTTGTGGCTTTGAAAATTTCTGCTTTGTATTCTTAACTCTAAGTGTGAATCAGGTCAGGAGAAGCTTGTGGAACTGATTCACTCTACGTCCTATTAGTAGAAGTCTCAATTTTCTATGAGCTGCTTTCAGTTTTAAATGAGGTGCGGCATCATTAGCCTTACAGACACTGCTGTCTCAGCACTTGCTGTTGGGTTATTTACAGGGACTCAATTCACTGCTTTTGCTAAGTTCTAAAAGGAATGACAGAAAAGCATTGCTTTATTTTACAGCAATAAAAATCACACGTATGGGTCCTAGCCATCCTGCATATTATTTAAAAATATTCAGCTCTTCATTGCTTTCTTCCTTTTGCTGAGCATTATTTTAGTGGTGCAGTTTGTGCAAGTGTTTATCCCTCTGAAAGGTACTGTATTGTGGTATTTTCCATTCTGAGACCTTCCATGAAACAGCTAAAGAGCTGCTAGTTGATTTACATCAAGCAAAATCAAGAAACTTTCTACGATAGAATCAGCCATCAGACGAGATGTAGATGTCTCATTTGGAGTGTTCTGAATCTTTTTCAGTGTTGTGGGCTGAGAGATTTCGTTCTGTTTGAATCTGATTTGAAGTAATTTGGCAGAAACTGAAAACAGAATTTGAAAGTTTTAATATGTTTTGTTTTAAAACAATGTTCTACCTAATCTGAATATTCAGCCTAAATTATTTCAAATGCAAAGCCGGGTGTTAATTTCATTGTAAACCAACTATATCTTGTGCTTTTGGCATGGCAGTAAGTGATTTATTTCAGTTACAGCAATACAATTAAGGAAGTGCCGCCTGACTGTAGAGCTGGGGATAACAAGGAGGAGTACACTAAAACTGAGCTGAGATTGTCTGCATTTTGAAGGTGTCAAAGTCTATTAGAGGGACAGAAAGGATAATATGAATGAATCAGTTTATGTTGAGGCACTGGGTTGCTAGCTGTGCTGCTGTGAGAGCTGATGCACAAGTGGACCATAAGTCCCTTGCAGAGACCTGGAAACCTGTGTGAGAGGAGCAGAGCAGACAAGGAGGAATAAGTAGTATTAGCTTCAGACAACTGGATTAGTTGTGCCTGCATGTCTTTTGTATCCATGGCTCCAATGAAGGCTGTGAACAGCAAGAGCATGAGCGGGTACTGGTACCGTGAGCAGGTGTGCATGTGGGAGAGTGTCTTAGTTTCCATAGCTGTGTCTGTGTCACATGCGTGCACAAGTGCAAGAGCTAGTATTTTTCTCTATAGTCTGGCAATGGTCTCTCTCGGGTCTATGGAAGTTAATTAGGAAAGAGACCAGCTCTGGTACATTATCAACTGTAGAAGTCAATATTTGTATTTCTGAGTACTTAAGATTAATTCCTGCACTTTGCTGCCTTAAGAGGAGGATATGGATGTATATGCATAAATTAAAGGCTGGAGGAGAATAAATAAGAATAAAACAGTATGTGAAAGAAATAAATGCTAACTGCTATGTAATTATGCATGGGCAGACTTGTTCTGATAATGTCATACTATATTGCAGACCTTCCTCCTTTGGCGAGGTTGGAAGGGGAATGGCAGCACCTGAGTACCCACTTGGGAGCGAAGCACCAAGGCAAGCATTTGCTCACACCGGTGGAAGGGTAGCCTACACATGATAACATGCTGCAGTATGTCTTCATGTGACATGTCTGGTACTTTCTAAGAGTAGAAATATAGCTGTGCATGAGAGCTTTTACAGTATCAAGAAAGATTAATACAATGGGAATTTATCAGAAAATATAGATACAGTTTCAGGAATTGCACATTCCCTCGATTACTGAACAATCAATTTATTTCTCGTAAGTGACTCTCATTCCTTACATTCACTCTAAAAGGATATTGCATAACTATTGCTCGTTACTCTCAATATATTATTTATTGTGAAAGCCGCATTTCAGCATTTGATCTATTTATATGCTGTTTGTACACATGAAGTCAGACTTTCTTTGGATTCAGTTCATTGTACCTTAAAAATAATTTGAATACCACAAGTTTCATTGTAAACAGTGAAGAATTCCAACCCTCAGGTCATTGCCAGTGGTTTAAAAAAAAGACACTTGGCATTGCTTCAGTAATTATCAGTGTTCTCTTATAAAACCAAATAGGCTTTTCCTGTGATGGAAAGAATATTAAAGGTCATGCAGTTCAAAGTAAGTTTTTAGACATTACCAAATTAAGGAAAATAAACTCCTTCATTAATACGGTCAACTTATTTAATGTTTATTAGTTCATAAGGATGTGTGAACTGAAGAGAACCGGCAGGGACAGAGTTATGTAGATAACATGATTCTTCTGAGGAACAGCAATTTTTTTTCTGCAGCCCTCTTTGTAAATTCTGAGTGACGTGGTCTGGCCCTTGAACCAGCTTGAGTAAAGTGCGATTGACAATGTGGGCAAATGGTTTCCTCTGAAGATACTTGAAGTCTTGAGAACTACACGGAGATGAACAGTACCCCCAAAAAATGGAATGTGCTTTGGAATATTTGGCTTGTGTTTTATTTCAGTTATGTGTCAGTAAAAGACAGCAAGCACTGGCAAAGTGGGAAACCTTCTCTGTATATTTTAATTTGATTATAAGTTTATGCACTGCAAAAAATGTGGGTACATTTGTTTTTGTGCATTGTACCTGTATGATAATAGGTGTTTTTTATACGTGCGAAGTAATCGGACTTGTGTGCCTTTGCTCTATGTACTTGTTCCATGCTGCATTGCAAAGCACAAGAATTCAAGGAAGTGTGTTGACCATGAGGTCACTGAATTCAAGCGTATCAGGAAATGTGTGTAACTGTGTCAGATTTATGCAAATACATAAGCTGAATCCTTCACCTTACTGCAGTAGTAATTTGCCAGTTGTAGTAAGCATCAAAAAAAATTTTGAATGGGTTAATATACGGGTGTGTAAATGACTTGGAGCCATTTCCTTCTCCTGCGCAGCACAATATCCTAGAAGATGAACATTTCTCTTTTGGCCAGTGGCGTCCCTTAACCTTCACCCCTTTGCTTTGTTCAGATGATTAGGTGTTTTCCATCTGCACCTCTGTGGGAGAAGAATCTGTGCTTGTTAATTTGAGCTGACTTCCTAAGGAAGTTGGGCTTATCTGATAATGCTTGGTCTGTCCTCTTACCCCTGCAATAACCTTTGAACATGCTGCCCAGGTTCAGTTCCCTCCGAATGAGGAGGTGAGTTCTCAGCGTACTATGTCCTTAGAACCTTGACGAAATTCTGCAGCTGGATGGAGAGACCCTACTGAGGAAATAGCTGCAGCGTAAAGTCAACTTTTACTGGACTGCAGTCCAGGCCTCTCTAGCGTGCCTTCTCTGACATCTAAGACTTAGGGGGTAATCTATAATAACATTTGCCTGATATGTAACAACAGTAAATTGTGAACAGGCTTGCAGATATCCCAAAACATATTTAGTCTATTTTTGGTAGTATTAGGATTCTCTGTGTTTCTCAGAAGCGTTTGTTTTCTGTTGTTACCATCTGGAGAGCAGTGCTGTGTTCCTAGTCGGGATGGATGTGCTTGTATTTAACCATGTACTCAGTGGCTAATTGACATGGGCAAGGATTTCCAAACTCAGGAGTCAGACACACAATTTTCTATTCAAAGCGTCGTTGTTCTGGAAACCTCACGCTAGGAACATCAAATGCAATGTCTGGCTTGGGGACCACTCGTGTATGGTGTACGCTGGGCAATGTGTGGAGAATGACGCCAGTAGGACTAACAGTTTCCAAATTAGCGTACGGTTTAATTGAAAACAGGCATAATTTAGTGAGAACAAAAGCCAAAGTGTGTAAAATGTGTATTTAGCTTGAAAAAACAAAAAATGTCATCTAATAAGTTCAGTTTTAATT
Organism: Ibycter americanus; assembly: GCA_035590275.1. Lineage (NCBI taxonomy): Eukaryota > Metazoa > Chordata > Aves > Falconiformes > Falconidae > Ibycter > Ibycter americanus. The sequence continues at coordinate 14,466,632 of JAVJGI010000057.1, read as the reverse complement.
GTGGTAAAAATAAATCATCGATTCCTACAGTCTCTTTGCTTTGTTCTGCCCTTTCAGTCCACTATGCCTGACTGCCCTGCCTCTTCAGTATCATTGTGCTTCTTTTTTCTTTCCAGCCCGGCTGTCCCAGCAGGGATATTCTTCCCAATTCTCTCTATAAGCCACCTGGCTTGTTCTTGTTTGGTGGGGTTTGTTTGACATGAGTAACCTGAAGGCATCTTCCTTTCTTTCCCCCTGTACTTTCCAAATCCTTCTCAAAATTATATCTATTGCTATGATTAAACTATTTTGATATCTGCTTCTTCTATATATTTTCCTTCCTTTCTCAAGGCAAGCCCTAAGGGTCTCAGTTTCTGTGCGTATGTTTGTTGTGCTGTCCAACAGGTACTAAATGCTTTCATAAAATCACCCTTGAATTGTGGTGTTTGTTCATGGATTTCTTAAGCAAATTACTTCAAGCCTTTCTGATCCCTGTCCTGTATGTAGTCTTCATGCATCACCCTCCCCAGGTTAGGAAATCCCATGCAAAGAGTTTTCTCTCACCTCTTTGCCAGGTAAGGGTGCTTCTCATGCTAATCACTACGTGGAAGAACCCACCAGCTCTCCCAGTCTGCAGCTCGCTTATTTCTATTTCCATAGTGTTTAACAGTCCTAGGATTGGGGGAAAGGAAGAACTGGAAATACTGGAAAGCAGGTGCAGCTGCACATTGCCCTTAGACTCTGAGCCAGGTGAAACGTTTACTCAGCTGGGGGGCACCTTTACTCTTGTTGGTAACATTTCTTGCCAAAGTGCTTGCCTTTGTAGATGGTGCTTGTGACCAGGAGCTTTGAAAATGAATTGTTGAAGTGTTGATCCTTGTGTTGAGCTTGTGTGTTGCATGCTGACATCTCACTTCACCTTGTGGAGCCAAAGCAGGCTGAGGTGGCTGCAGGGTACCTGTGGTGGCTTCTCAGCATCTCAGAGGTGATGCTGCTCTTTGGCAGCTAGGGGAAGCAGTGAGGAGGGGATTTTTCTCCTCAGGCTTCACAGGGAAAAAACCCAACAAAACAAAGTTTGTCTCATAGGACAGAAGATTTGGCCTTGTGCATGCCTGCGCGTTTACTGTATAGTATCTTAACACCCTGTCTTAGCTCCTTTTTTCTCCACTGTAGGCTGGGAGAGTGCATTTGGTGCAGATAGGACTTGAATTATTTTATCAGCTTTCAGACAGAGAAATAGCAGAATCTTAAATTAATTCCTCAGAACTGGGGAAAGCCAGATTCCCAAATGGGATTCAGCTTTCATTTATATATGAGTTTTAGTGATTCATGTCCTGTGAATCTTTTTGAACATGGAATGGTGCCATGTTATAAAACAGAGAGGGAAAGCCTGTATTTAGATTACTAAAGAGAGATTTTTGCCTCAACTTTGGGAATTTTTTTAAGGAGGTAGAAGAATGTACTCTCTTGAAAAACAGCCAAACCCCCTCAAATAAATATTATTAATTCTACTTCCATTTTTTTTTATTACTCAGCTAGCTTTAAAGTCAAAGACTGAAGACTGGGATCAGCAAAGCTGTTCTAAAGAAAGCCAGTTCATCTTCTGTTTCTGTGTTCGTTGTCTTTACTGTCAGCTGTATTGGCAATTTGCTTGGTTTCCCAGAAATGTGTACTTCTGGCATGGCCTTTCAGATAGGGGAATTTTTTTGGAAGCTTTCTGTTGGCAATTGTAGGATATGTAATTTGATATTTTCCTTTTTTTCTGGATATAGACATGTTTTCTTTCACTTTGAAGGTTAAATTAGTGTCTTTGGGCAGGGACAAGTAAAATGAGTGTTCTCCACCTGCTAAACAGAATAATTTTTCTTCTAACAACAAGGTTTTGATCTAGGCACATACTTAGCACTGGCATTTCTACCTGGCTGTATTTAGGATGATGACTGTTCAGTATGGCCAAAAATGCAGCCTGCCATCAGGCTCTACAATTTCTTGGTGATGTGCTATATAATTTTCCCTGAGAGCTTCTAATGTTCCATTTGGTGGTAAATTGTTATGATGATATATATAACTGTGGAGAAAAATAAATTGTAACTTGAGAAAATTTATTGACAAAGATTTCTTCCATTATGTTTAATACATAAGTTTATACTGGTTTCATGGTTTCATCTAGTATTCTTCACTTGCAGTTTCCCTAATCCTTTTGTATAAGTGGACTTTAACTGTTTCTTTTTAGGTATGTGCTTGTGGAGCACAAACATAGCCATAAATATGTGGCCACTGATGCTCACTCAATTCACAGATCTTTTAAAAACCAAATTTGGAGGGTGGTGACTGGTAGATCTGACTGCAGGCAGAAAGCAGGCCAGCAGAGTTTTGATTTTTTTTATCTGTTTTGTTTGTTTGTTTTTTTTCAAAGTGGTTTCCAAGCACATGACAATGAAATATATTCGAAGACCAGAAAACTCAGAAGTAGAACAGAGCTTTGGAGAACTTCTGTGTTTAGAGAAATGATCTGTTACAACTGACTAAGAAAATACTTTTTTTTTTTCCCCGCCTCTAAAGAGAATAGAGCATTTGGTTAGATATGCAGAGCCAGTTAAATACATAATACGAAACACAGTTAGTAGCAGAGATACCAGTTATCTTCTGTTTTTCCCTTTGAGAAGTTAAGTCTAAAAAGGCCGGTAATGTCTTAGCATGTTACTGTCAAACAGCCAGTGCTGCCGTCATGTTCTCAGCTTGTCACAGAACCTTTAGCCTTCTTCACAGCTGACAATGTTTTGAAGGCATGGTATCCACACATATTTTCCCATGCTCACATTGCTGACTTGGAGTACTTTCCATCTCTTACCTATCTGATCACTAGTAGGTGCACCATGTGCATCAAAACGTCTTTAAAAGTCATCTACAAGTCCAAAGGTGGTATTGAGCTGTCTTAAATAAGGGCCACCATCCACTGGCTTCCGTGATGAAGAATCTGAATCTAATTGTTTCTTTGTTAGCTTATCTACATAAAAAAGCTTTTTAAAATGACTTCGTTCTCACCACAGGCACAAGGGTAGTTCCTCTGCACAACATAAAGCCCTGAGCAGAAGTCAGGGCATCTCCATGTACTGTAGCTTCCAACAGTTACTGTGAAATCTTGCCTTTAGTAGCTGTTCTTAAATATTGGCAATTACATAGTGAAGCCTGCCATGTCTTTGCTGAATTTGCATGTGAATACTTTTTGGATGCACACCCAATGTTGTTCCTTAGAATAGATTTATGGGAGGCTTTTTCCTTATTTTGAAATTTCAGAAGTGAAAGACCTTGTCAGGGAAGGCCTTTGATATGAATTTGGTCTGCAAATATACTCAAGCTAAGTCAGGAGGTTTGCAGTCCATTTGATGATGAGATTGCAGTCTGAAGTACTAGATAAACAGCTACGTGGCAGCTTTATACAGCAGGGACTGGATCACACACTGAAATTGAGTCAACAAGGTCTGAATGTTGGGAGAAAGCAAATACAGCATGGGCTGTGTAAACACATCCTGCACATAGGTTTGCCTTAAAAAAGTTCCTTCATTGTGCTTGATAATGCTCAGGCCTCAGGGGGCAGAAATATTTCAAAGCTGAGGATACAGCAGGTTTGATCCATGGAGAAATACGTGTTCCAGGAATGATCAGAAATCTGGAAACTGAGACTGGGAAATGGTGAAAAAAACCGAGAGTTTTTAAGGGAGGAGCTAGTAGAGACCTGGTGTTGGTCATCTTCTATGTAAGAGGTTGCTGCACTGCAGAGGATAAATTGTTCTTTGTCAGCTGGAAACAGGACAAAGTAATGTGCTTAAAATGAATAAGGGAGAGTTGTGTAGCACATCGAGGGCACTGATGATAGTGCCAGTGAAGTGGCATGAATAGATTGCCCAAGGAAGTGAGATTGTTACGGAATGTGCTATTGCTGATGTTTTTAAAGGGGAACAACTGTTAAAAATTGTTTTTAATTGCAGTTGCTTTTCCTGGTGGAGAGAACAGGCTGGCCTCCTTCATACCACTTTGTAAAAATAAAGACTTAGAATGTAAAGACATTTACACCTAGTAGCAAGTTCTACTGTCGCACTCCAGCCAGCCCTGGTCAAGGTTTTGCCTTCCTCTGATAACACTGAGCCATCTTGTCCTAAATAAGTATCTCTGACTCTTACATTGTCCTTTCCATCTGAAGAGTACATCTGCCTTGAGGATAACATGCTTTTGCATCTCTGTCCAGGTTAAGGGAAAAAGCTCCATGCCTTGTTTGAATTAGTCTTGAACTGATGGAAGGCAGCTTTCATCCGAAGAAAGTGAACTTCCTATTTTTAAATTATTTCTATTATTTTGTAATTTTTTAATTAAAACAAGCCTTTAAATGGGGATCTTTTCTCCTGACTAATGGCATTTAATTATGCAACATGAGGCTTCAAATGGCCAACTTTTCAGCAAGCTATAAAATGGGTATGAGAAGACAAGAGCCAGGCAGTCTACACTTCTTATGAAAGATTGTGGTTTACAAGAAACTCATCATGCTCTGCATGAAAGTACATAGGTTCCTTTCAGTGCCTGACTCTGAAACAGAAATTAAAACTCTGCTTGAGTTAGAAGAATGTGTTATGACTCAAATTTCTTGTAATTCACTGCTATGATGTTACTCTTCAAACTTTTGCAGTAGAGGGACTACTCAGTAAGTTATGTATTGAAAGAGTGTTCAGCAAAGCAAAAGATTTTCTTGAAACATACACACACACACACACACGTAGTTGCTGAATCTGCCTCATAAACCTGGCATGACCAAACAAGTTTTGCACAATCCTGTACAGATAATATGTTTAGAAAGTGAGAGCTTTGGGATGCAATTAACTTCACAAGGCAGTTTTCTCTCCTTCAAGTGGCATCAGTGCTTTCTCTTTTTCTTTTTTCCGCCATTCTTTCCTGGGCTTCTGCTAGATGATAGGGGACTGTCACGTGATTTAGATATAAAACTTGAAATTTTGATTTTAGGCTTTTCAGCAAACCAGAAATGAACTTTGAAGAAGTACTCATAAACAAACAGATGTAATTTACATGTACGTCACAAATATAAATAATTTTATTCATGCAACTCCCGGGTCTGTCTGAGTGGTCTTCACATTTTTGATTAAGTTAGAGGTTTGTGAGCGAAGTTTAAACCTGGTTGTAACATCCAGTATTTTCATTAGTAATATAGACAAATAAGATATGAAGACCCTGAGAGACACAAAAGTGCAGTAGGGGGACTTATGGCACAGAGATTATTATATTTCATGTGCTGGTGGGTTCTTGATTCAGCTTTACCTGAACATGGGTTTGTCGGACTTCACTCTTGATTTAGCCTTTAACAAGTTGCACTGCATGAATATTGCAGTTTAGGAATATATAAAGGAAGAACTGAACGTGTCTGCAGGTAGTATAGCTTAAATCAGTATGTTTTTAGCAAGGTCTTCAGATGGCTCGAGAACATGGTGAAAACAAAACAGTTGTTGTGTTTTAAGGGTGTTTCTTCCCTCCAGATGTAACACTGTCCTTTACTGTAGCGTCTCTCTCAGGGCCTGTGCTGCCTGGGCCTTTCCCTCAGCCTGGTTGTTGCAGACCAGGACGAAGAAGCAAAATGTCCCCTCGTGAACAGCTCCGGATTATTTGACATAGTGCCGATGTGTTTCTCCTCACACAGCGCAGGTTGGTGAGGGACAGGAGAGCATTTTGGCCATTCCCAGCTGTACCCCTGAGGGAGAACTCCTTAAAAAAAGAGTAATTAAAAATACATGGCTGTATTGCAGGGATGAGGGAGCATACTTCTGGTGGCACAGAGGACTTCAGTGAAGAGAGGTTTCTTTTAAGATTACAGAGGCTTTTAGACAGAGTCTGGTATTCGGACAATGGGGTGTCTCTAGCTTTGGAAGAGATTTCTAAGACAAGGTCAGGAGCCTTTCCACTTCAGAATTTTAGAAGTAGTCGCCTGGACAAAATGGGAGTTTTACAAAACTGCTCTGCAGGAGAGGCTGGCTCAGCTGTGTTCTTACGTGAAATGGCCCGGCTCCTGCTGCTGGTCACCGGGAGAAGGCCCCTTCCACATGGGAGCTACGGTCTCTGGGAGGCTGCTCAAGTCTTCACAGCTTTCAGGTGGCAGGGAAAGAATGGACTTGGGAAGGGTCAGCTAGGCTTTAGGGTGAGCTTTCCTGCAGTTTTCTTTTTGAGAACAAGACCTGGTGGCAGCTGATGTGTGGGTGAACCTGAATGTGATCCCCAGCTCCTGCCAAACAGTTGAACTTCTCTTGGGAAAATGTGCAACCCCTTAATCTTCAAAGAACACATTAAATGTAGTAGTCTAGATAATTTTTACCTTAAGGTCAGTATTTACAGCAACAAGTACCTTTTGTTAGAGAAATGGGTGCCTTTTTTGGGTGCTTTTTTTTTTTTTTTTTTTTGTTTCTGGTGTTTTCCTCCAGACATAACTACTTAAAACTGGGTTGAGCCGGTGATCCTGAGTGATCAGATCTGGTTCTGCAGTGTCTCGGATATTCTGTAACTTCGAGTAGCAGCAATGTGAAAAGTGAGCAGAGGGGAGAGGAAAACAGATGGGCTCTCCTGCCCCCTTAAACCCGTAACCGAAGCAGGGGACATTTCCATTCACGGTGAACTTTGTGAATGTGCCATTTCATCGAATGTCTTGCTTGCCAGACAACACAGAAAAAGGAGTTGCTGTGCCTAGGAGGAGCACTGAAAAAGAAAAGTAGATGGAACAAAAAGTGGCATTTGTGGAGTACCAGCTCTGGAATTTTAAAGTTTGGGCTTTTGTTTGTTTGTTTGTTTTTAATTTTAGAACTGACCAGCTTGTTGGAAGATGACATTTATTCCTGCTTGAAGCTGCTGTTCTGAAAACCAACAGTAGAAGGATGTGGAAGAATTCAAGCCTCTGCTGCCTTTTAGCGCTAGCTATTTTATGTTTAAGAAACTTAATACATAGCCAAGAGATAGGTGAGTTTATTGTAATGTAATTCGCTAATTACTTTTTCTTTGTAGCTTCTCTACTGACACCATTTAATTACGTTGCTTTCCTTCTATATGTATGTTCAAAAACCATCACCTCTGTGGTCGCACACCATCCTAGACATGGAGATACTACCAGGCTTGGTCTTTGCTTTCCAGCACCCAGTGGCATCTTGTAAACCAGTGCAAAACTGGGTGTTAAATTCTCCATAATGTAACTGTGATAGGCTGCATATGCAGTTGGTGTAAATGTCAGCATTGAGACCTTCTTGCTGTGTATGTCAGCTGTCTGTGACAATTTCACACATTATCAGTAATTGCCCTTCTGTTATTAATTGCCCTCCATGTGGGACAAAGGAAGAGAGCAAAAAACTCGTTAAGTTTATCATCAAAGCTTGTGGTTTTGCCATTGGCCCAAAGCCTGCTTATTAGGCTAGGATAGGAATGGATATTGTGGAAAGAGACAGCTGCCTGTGTTGTTGCACACAAGTATAAACCCAGTTTTTAGGTACTTGAAATCTGGCAGTCTGTGGCTGTCTGAAATCAGGCACACAAGTCTTTCAACAATTTTAAAATACTGGCCAGACATGCATGCAATAAAAATATAAAAAGAATGGCTATACATGTGAACAGTAGAAGTTGTTTTACAGTTCGTCATTTTTGACCTGCGTTTTGTGACCATATTTTTTATATGATTTCAGGTTCTCTGGGGCATCCCTGGAATTTTAAATGTGTAACGCACAATTTACGTGAAATGATCTGTACTTGGGATGTCTCTTCTAAAAGAAGACATGGACATACTGACTTTTGCTACACTACCAAGTAAGTCCGCTGTATACCTGGTTGAAAACTACAAAATTGTGATGAAAGTGTAGTTATTCCTCAGTCACTGCCCATGGAATTTGTGATGCTGTTGTTTCCCAGCATCACCCCATCAGTTTTCCTTGGGTGGTGCTCCCTCCAGGCACTGTTAACTCAGGCCATGGTGGGGTTTCTGGCAAAGTGTTGTTTCGTGCTAACAATTCTGCCAAAATCTGCTTGCTCTCTTTAAAGGATTGGAAGATGCTGTCGTTTACTTAGACTTCTCTGTGTATCTGCCTAGCCCTTGCTCAGAGTTTTCATGAGGGACATCTTCATACCAGGTTCAGTCCAAAAGGAAATGATAGTTGGAAGAAGCAAATCTTGATGTTATGGGCCAAAGCGGTAGAATATATGACATAAGTGTTGAGATTCACATGTGGAAAAACATGAAAAATCTCTTGGTGACTGTCTTACAACCTTTATAAATTTTAAGCTGTCTGGAAAGCATTGTATTAGAGGAAACGTAAAAATTGTTCCACAATTACAATAGCTTTTCCAAAGTGAATGAGAGTTGAAAATGTTGAGAAGTGTTACAAAAACTTGTATCTTCAGTGTGTTTTTCACTAATGAGAACTACATGTTCAATTCCCCATGCTCTGAGTCTGCCAAATACTTATCATATGCTAGGGATGAGTTCAAATCCTTTTTACATCTTGATACTGCCCCCAATCCAGATATTTGTACTGTCTTTTTTTCCTGTAAATTCTGCAGGCAGCCCAGACTTGTCCTTGGGGTCCCACAGCTTGGCTGCACTTCTTCCACCTACGTTTGATTTTTCTGTGTCTCGTTATTCCTCCTGCATTGCCAGCTATCATTTCTATACAAAAAAACCCGCATATATGTGACATTGTGGCCAGAGTTCAGGAGTGCAGAGTTCATGAGGTATTGCCCTCTAAAGAGCGGTCAGGTAGCTGCTGATGTTTCTTCTTAGCAAAACAGAACAGGCTTGGGTCCCTGAAGCAGAGAGGCTGAGAGCTGAGCTTAGTGCAGACCTCCCTGAGGGAAAGAGATTTTGTTTTTCACTTGCCCAAACATCCTCTAATATTATCTCAGTACAGAAGAGGAATAACCTTTCTGAGCGCTCAAGTCTCAGCTGGCCTTCGCTAGCCCAGAGTCTTGTGTAAATCTTACAAGTTCAACACAAGCTCTTGACTCCAGCTGATGGGAGCTCCAGGGTCCTGTTCCAGTTCATAAGTGACTAACAGTCCCTCAGCAGGAAGTCTGGCATTGTTCTCTTTGCTTTCCTTCCTCCCATCATTCCCCCAAGGGGAAGGTCTGGATTTTTCCAAACTTTTTGCCTTTCTAGTGCATATCAATGATAATGAGCAAAGGGACTTGACCTATCCATTATTGTTTCCTGTATGCATCTACAACATCCAGACAAAGGCCAGATCACATTGTGCTGAGCACTGCACAAACATTATGCACAGACTATATTTCCATGTGGGATATTAGCAATTCTGTCCTGTACCCTCTACTCTTTCCCCACAAGCTGAGCAGCAGAGGGAAGCTAAAAGATTTGTTCTAAGATGGAGACACAGGTGGGTAAACCTGCTCTTTACACACATATGGCATCACTTTGAGAAGAAATGGAGGGAAAATGAAAACATAAAGGGATATGTGTGTTACTGTTGGGTTTTGGATTTTTTTATTTTGCTTATTTTGAAATACTGATTTATATGGTGACTGTAGGTTTCAGAAACGTTTCTTTTGGTTAAGAAGTCAGTTTTTCACTTTGAAGTGTTCTCTTAACAACTAGGTAGCTGCATTATACAGCTAGTGCAAGGCCTATTGCTATGATAAAAGTGACTTGAAAGACAAGGGAATGCCTGTCAATCTGGTACTACCCAAAGCCCATGCAACTCTTACTCCTTCACAAACTCGATGGAGGTCTCTGTTATACTACAGAGAATTTTGTTTTATTAGTGTCCTAGGAATAGGACTTAACTTGCCTGAGCTTCCTATCAGCTGAAATACCTGCTTAATCCTCTCTCTTTGCAGTGACCTCTCCCGTCCAGTGTGTTTTAAAACTAGGGAGAAAAGGGTTGAGATTCCAGTCCCAGAGAGCTCCAGCACAGTGACAATAACCACAAACAGCATTTCTGGAACTGCATTTGCTACCAAAGAATTTGAAATTCACAAGAAAGACATCTGTAAGTATCAGGTTTTATGTGTGTACATAAGGCCTTTATACTATGATGAACAATGCTCCAGTAGTGTTTATGCTTGCAGGTTTTTTTGGGGATGTTCCTGTATGTAAAATGTTGTTGTGCTGAGTCCATATGCACCTCCTATACGTAACAGGTTGTTTTCTTTCCCCCTTCAGGGGAAAAACCCACTCTCTTACCTGTACCCTTAGCAGTAATCAAGGATAGAACGTGAGGAGGAAAATGAAGTACAACACTGTTACATACCCCCACCCCCAACCCCCAACTGCAAATTAAGAAGGATTTGTAAACAAGTTCCTAATCTACATGCTGAGGTACCCGCATGGGGTGTAAAGTGCATTTGGTCAAACTTGGCTTGGGAAAGGCAGAATAAACTTCTTAGTGCCTGTTCTCCCATTTTAAATGCTGAATAGCTACAGAGTGAAGGAATTTATTCCTGCAGTTTCACAACATTTTAAGGGAAGTTATTACATACGTCACTTCTGACAGGATCATATTTTCTTAATATATGCCCAACTTACCCATTCTGTTCAAATGTATGTGAAACTGTGCAAATACGTTTATGCTTGGGAGGTAGGCTGTATCATATTGGAGTCATAGATAAATCAGACTGTTTCCCAGTTCCTTCCTCCCACAGGAGGAAGCTGGACATAAACATCATTTGGCATGCTGGCTTATAATTTCGTCTTTGGTTTTGGTTTGCCTGCTTATTCCTTTAATGCAGTCCAATTCTAAAGCCAGTAGCACTTCTGACTTCGGTCAGTTTTCTGACTCAGTTTTCTCTTCACTTGAGAGCAGCTTTAGCAATACACAACTCAAAAATATGTGAGAAACACACTGGGGTCTCCAGCATCTTGCTGACTCCAGGCAGGGTGAGTTTCTCAGGTTTATCACAGGTTATCCCGGGTAGTGTGTTGACTGTGCTGAACACTTTGCTGGCTCTTAGAGCCTCTCCCAGGACCAAAGTTGGATAAATGACACATTTTAGAAACAGGATTTATCCTGCACCAGGCCCAGTGAGCTGCCATAAGACTTGTACTACCGTAATCCTTGCCTGCTTCTCAGTCTCTTGCTTCACTGTCACTCGTTCATAGAAGAGGTGCTTCTGTTTAATCTCCCTGTCCTGTCCTTATCACCATGTCATGCCTTTCATATTTATTCTAGGTTAAAATCACATTCCCCATGATCCTCTTCAGAGCCTCATGTGAGCTTCTTCCATCCTGTGCTTCTGCTGTCCTTTCTACATACTCTCACTGTCCTTGCAAGTTCCCTCTTCCCTGCTGGTCTCCAAAACCCACTTCCTTCTTTGGGGCATTTTCCATCATCCTCCCTAGCTGTGTTCTCCTGTACACTTCAAAGACTGTCGCTGTGTTTCCTTTATCTCTGTGGCATTGAATGAAGGTTGTGAAAGATAGGATGTCTTCCTTACTATGCATTATGAAGAGTCTTATTCATGATCAGTTACACATCTGCACGCTGAGATGTTAAAAGAAAATGCTACCTGGTGACTTACCAGCACCTGTGCTTTCCTGGGAACTTTCATGTCAAGTAATGACAGAGCCCATCTTGTTCTAATTACAGAGGTTGAGTTACATGTTTGTATGGCTACTAGCCAGTTCAGAGAGATGTGACTGTTAAACACCTGTAGGGTTGCTGTTGCTGACTAATGACTTGAAAATGGCTTTTTTCCCCCTCTCTTTTTCAAGCGTTTGTTCCTCTCACTCCATACATTCTTAGTTTAACACCTGACTTTTCAACTTCCACATTAAATCTGAAGTGGAGTGATAGTGGATCAGTCTTCCCATACGGACTGGATGCCTTTTGGCAGATTCAGATACTCCGTACAGAAGCCATGGAAACAGTCACACAAGTAAGTCCTTTTCTTCCTTTATATAAAATACATATACAGTTTTGCCTGTGGTAGTATTCTGGGAAGTCATTTGAAGAAAGCTGAGAATAATGAAGATTGTAGAGCTTTGCAGAATCTGAGTGTAGTCATGCTTCTGGTAGGTAACTTCTTGTTAATTTTAAAGTTATGAGGACACTGTCTACTATACTGTCAGTACTTATTCACAGTCACAGCATTTATTTATTTTTTAATCTATGAGAGCTGGGTTTTTTTATTAGAATTTTCTTATGAATTTGGCAGGTGTTTTACACCATTATCTCTGCTTTCCTTCTGCAACAGGGTCTCAAGTCTTGGTGGTCTTCGAATATTCAGTTTGCTTTTTTTTTCCAACCACAGTCATTCCAGTTCAGTTTGTAGCTCTGTTCTATAATTTTTAGGAATGACAAAAAGATAAAATGTGCAGCCTGGGACTAATATTAGAAGAGTTTCATTCTGGAAAAGTTGGAACATCTCCCTGCCTGGGAGAGGCCCAGGATACTGGGATGCATTATATACCTTTTGAAATGCTTGGCAAGCTTCCTGCTGTCCCTCAGATGGCTGCCCTCTGGTGTTCCTGAATGGCGGTTTACCTGGCTGGTGGTCTGTTTAGCATCTTAGGCTTTTGTCCAAGTAAATTCACAGCACAACTGAAAGTTAGGTGGGACACTGCAACCATGCATCAGGATTTTATGATTTACATCACTTAATTTGCCATTCTGTTGACATCTGGGAGATTATATGTCATTACTAACAGATGTTCATAAACTCTCTCTTGGGTCTTTTTCGGGGGGAAAACTTTGTAGGTAACTTACTATTCAAAACTGACCCATGAGGACATCATTCTTTCTTGGAACTGGACATCAGATATGCCTTTGGAGTGTACATCACACTACCTGAAGATTCGCTGTTATATTAATGTAACACAGTTTGTTGGCCCGAAGGATTGGAGTGACTGGAGCCCAATAGAAGAGGTCCCTGGTATGTTTGTTCCCTTGCCACCACATGGACTTTGAATGATTTATGGAAAGTAAGCCAAAATCAGAGGAAAAGCATTAGGCAGTGATGGACAGCTGCTTTTTGGAGGTTTTTTGATTAGAGAAATAATGCAATCATTAGTTAATGAAACCTAGTAAATGTTAATCTGTATGCATTCAAGTGCTCCTTAGTCACGTTTTAGCTGATCAGCACCATGTTTATAGCAAATTGTTCATGTGGGGGTTTTTGTGTTTGTTTGTTTTTGTTTTCTGTTATCCCTTCTCTGCTAGGAAAAGATACGGAGCGCAGTGGGAGTGGGGTGTTTCCTCAGGACACAGTGGTGGCAGTCGGTTCGGATGTGACAATTTGTTGTGTCCATGAAGAAGGACAGCAGATACAAATGACTTATGGACCAGAAAGATACCCAATGATACATCTAAGCAGTCGGAGCAGCGCAATCAGAGTGCTAAACGCCAGTGCTTCAGATACCAGCGGGACAAATGTAGTGTGCATGCTGTCTGAAGATGAGATGGATGGAACTGTCTTGTTTGTAGGATGTATGTATCATTATGTTTACTAACATTAGGAAAATCAAAATCATTTTGGGACTCTTGGGGTTCCGCTAGGAAACAAATACTATTGTGGCTTTTTTCCTCCTGGCCTTTGGTTTCTGAGGATGAAGTGGGATTGTACTTGTTTGATTTCACTGTGGAAGCTCCAGCCCATGGAGAAGATGCCAAGGCTGCGAGGATGAGGAGGTGCCCATGTAAGCCCTCTTCTCTTAGAGCACTGGCCCAGTGCTTCTCTCGGAGATCGCTTGTTCTAAGGCACATTTTCATGCTCTGGAACACTTAGTAGTTTATTGCCATATGAAGATTCATCCCCAGTCTCTTGTCACTTCAGGTTTACATCTGTTCTAGTTTGATCCCTGACAAGGTGAGAGTAAGAGCAAGAATTGTAAGTGAAAACATTAATTTACCAACCGGTTGACTTGAGACAATAAAATAGTTAGACTTTCAACAACAGATGCTCATCCCCAGCAGTAGCTCCCTGGGAGCTAATCACAGCAAAGGAACCCAGCTGACAGTTCCTCTTTCCTGGAAATTTTTGTAAACATTCTGCTAGTATTTTCTTTAAAGATACTGAATAACCATGCCAGCCACTTCCAGATACAGATACCTCTTAAACTACTGAAAGTACCTGGTTCTTCTTTTTCATAACTAGTCACTTTAGAGCTTTGTGTGTTATCCGTACAGGGGTTTTGAGCTATCTTCCAATAGCTGCCCATTAGAATCCTGTTCCCCATTACAAATGCCTGTCTTTGAACTTAGGGTCCCTGGGGTTGGGGGAAAGGAAAGGAGAGACTGGACTAATTTTAAAAGTGTGTTTCCAGCTCCAGCCTGTGCCTCCTGTCATTGACTTTGTGTGTTAAGTGTGTGATACCAAATGCAAAACAGAATCCAACTTTTTATGCCTTCTCACTGAGATGCCATTTTTATATTATTTGTGCAGTATTTGCTTTTGTGGGAGAATCTTCCAGGTAAAGAAGTCAATGGTTCATAAACAAAGGCTGTGATAGTCCTGTAGGTTTTTCCCATACGGTCATTTTTGTAGAGCTGGGATGTGGCGAAGTCTGTTTCCTGGCGGTGTTTCTTTTTGTAGTACATACTTAGTGGGAAATGAGAGGGCTTGTCATGATGCTCTTGCTGATGAGAGACATTTGGGAAAGAAAAGATAGAGGAAATAAATGTGTATGCACACCACCTTAGTTAAGCCTACGTCTGGCAAAGCAAGTGTTCCTTTTGGCCCGTTGCTCATAATCTGAACTGAAGCCTGCCATTGTTGCCTCTTGTGTTAATGCCCCTTCTCTAGCACAGCTACATGGTTATTATTGTGTTACCTTTTCAAGAAAAGTGTGTGAAACTTGAAATAAATGTTCTTCTTAGTCTGCTTTAGCGTGGTTACTCTCTCTGTTGGGAACACTGCCCATCATCTCCAGGAAGGCACTCAACACTGCCCTAGTATGGGAGCAAAGAATAAGCTTTAAAAGGAAAAGATGGGCACTTCCAAAGCAGCGGTGAAGAGGATGAGCCATTTGGGGCTTGCTTAAACTCTCAGATTCAGTGTGGAATTCATGCTAAAGGGAACATCTTGACATGACTTGCTTGGAGAATTAAAAGCAGTGGTGGGGCTGGCATGTAAGAAAATGTGACGCACAGCCGACAGCATTCCTTATGCCTTATGCTCAGCAGCTAAACTGACGCTCAGAATATTGGAAAAGTCTTGGCAGAGTTTCACTGAAACACTTCCAGGTCAGAACCTGGAGCTTGTGAACATATTTGCATATGATTTACCAGATTACCCACCCACTTAGAAGCCTAGAGTCAAGTGTTAGTCAGATGGGGCTGATAATAATAATCCATCTGTTTTATTGGGGGTTTTTAAGGCATATTGTTTATGTGGTCGTCGTGTAACTATTACTATGTATTTGTGAGGCACTCCTAGACCCAATAAAAACGAATGGTGATGTTTGCAGGAAGCTGGTGGCCCAGCTATCACAGTAGGATGGCAAAACATTAGCTAACTTTTTTTCTTTTGTGCTACAGATGCCCCTGATACTCCCCAAAACTTGAGCTGTGAAACGTTCAACTTCCTGATAATAAAATGCACCTGGAAACCAGGCAGACCCAGTGGACTATATGGAAAACGAAGAACGAAGTACAGTTTGTTTGAAAGGTAAAACAATTCAGCACCAAGATGAGTAAAAGGGTAGATAAAACTAGGATATGTCCATTGCTGCCTGTGACTTCCTGCACCATGCCTATTTAAATGAGGTAGACTCCATTGTTTAGAACCTAGAGTTTTCAGGAGTTTGTGGAGGCTGAAACTAGACTAAACTTGGAGAACCGTTGTCTAGCTCTGCAAAGTTCCAGTGGGAGTTAAGGGTGACTTTTCCCAAAGATTTATGCCATTATGAACTCAAGAGAAAAAAAGGGCTTAGTGTGTCCCGCTGCTGCCAACATGTCGGTAAGACCAACATGAAAATACAGGCAGATAGTAGGAGTCATTTCAAAATTTTGTATATGCAACCTGTGTCAGATCATCTATGAGACATTTACTGAGCTTCTGCTAAGGACAATGACAGAAACTCACTGAGAAACAATTGTAAGACAGGCCATGGGGCATTTCCCAAATGCTACTACGGAAAATAGCAGTAAGCGTACATCTGTTCTCCTACAAGCATTAAGCACTTTTAAGATAGTGTAGAGCAGGCGAAGTGCATGCTCAAAACATTGAAAGAGACAAGTAACGCTGGGTTCATCCACAGAAAGAAGTGAAGACTGGTGTCCCACTAGTTTGTCTTACATCGTAGATCATGTAAAGCCTTAAAAGTGAAGAATCGTTTTGGGATAGCACTTGCAAATGGGTTTCCTTGGTGGTTATGATTAGAAGTTAGTGACGGGTTAACAAAATTTTCTTGGTGAGAAGGCTTCCCCTTAATGGCAAAGGAGCAGTTAGGGAAAGGAGCCAGGAGAGGCCCGAGTAACACAAATTGATGAGAAGTGGAGTCTCATGGTGGCTTTTAAACAAGTCAGAGGCAATGAGGATTGAGTTATGGTCACAGGTGTCGTCCGGGATGCTAGTGCTAAGAAAGTTATTGGGTAGGGTGCAAAGAGGTGGACAAAACAGAGCAGGTATTCAAAGGAAAGGAGCTCCAGTCTCTGGCTGCCCGTATTCAGCTCATAAATGAGGATGTAGTTCAGACTTGTTCTGCTCAGCCCAAAGCTGTGAGGAGATTAATGTGATGCATTTCAGGGTAAATATTATCTTCCTTGTTCTTAGCCCACACTGAGCTATTGAAATAGAGAGTATGTCATGGAGAGAGCTCAGAACTCAGCTAGAACAAAATAAAAGTGCCCAAAGGAAGAAATTAAACTTGTGCTACTGAATGAGAGGTTTACACAGACTGTAATTAAAGCAACTTGCATATACGTACATACATACAGATACGCACTTTAGATTTTACCTCTAAAGATGTAACTGGTCTTGGCTGCTACCAGACTGCCTCTCCTGCTTTTGATGCAGAAACGGCTAGGACTAGTGGGTGTATCCCAGGTAACAAACCTTAGTTTAGATTAGACAGGGCTGATAGAAAGATGTAACGTGTGTCGCATCTCCCCAGTTCAGAAAGCAATTAAGAACATTCCTTAAATGCAAATGTATGCTGATCTGAACAAAGATACTTTAAATCAGAATCTTAGTTGTGACTTGTGAGGTAGTTTTACAGGACCTACCTGTTTTCCAGGCTTTTGGGAAGTGAGGATGGAAATGTTATGCTAGTGGAAGAGAAGAGTTTCACGTGAGAACAGGGCAAGTCATGACTGATGCCACTTTAACCTGCGTTGTGGTGTTAGATATGCCTCTGCAATCAAATCATTCTGTAAGCCGTGTGTCAGTGAACCCATCATTCTTTACTGTGTTTTCAGTCTAGAATTCTGACTGTTGCTAAAAACTATCATATTCAAAAATTAAATTGTTCCCCCCTTTTTTTTACTTTGTAGAATATCTGGTAAAAATGTTTCATGTGAAGTCAATGAAATGAGCAGAGAGCGTGTCTGTGGCTTTCCAGTACTGGCTGATCAGAATACTTACGATTTCATACTGGGTGTCTCCAATCCCATCGGGCAAACAGAGTCATCACTTTTGGTTGATTTAACTCAAAGAGGTAAGACTTCAGAACTACAAAGGCAAAAAGATATGTTTACTGCATGCTAACTAACCATTTGTTTGTTTTGGGTTTGAAGAACTGTTGACATGGTATACTTGTCATTATTTTGCATTGTTGTCACCAGTATTTTGCTGTGTTTGATAATTTGAACTTGAAAATAGCTTAGGACATGTCCTGAGGCAATGTTTAGGTGGACAGGGAGATGCCAGTTCTGGACAGCAATGCCTACCAGATTGGATGCATTGCTGTGTGGATAAAAATTTACTTGTGATCTAATAATTAGCCAGCTGCTGTTTATGTATTACTTCATATTCTATTACACATCAGTAATTAAAATTTAGGTGTAACTTTATGAACTGTAAGTGACCTTGACCCTGTATTTCAGTGTCTGCTTATAGGGCAAAATATTATGCAGTTTTACAACAGCAGGATTTGGAACATAAGAAAAGTAGCACTAAAAGGTGAAAGGTGATAACAGGAGTATTACCTGCTATTGGTAATAGCCATGATCATCTGCTGTCATGGTTTGTAAAAAGAAATAACTTCTTTGATTAGACCTTCAGTTTGAACTCCCTTACAGAAAGGGAGAAGATGACGACATTTCTAATGCTGTCTTCCCCGTCCGTTTCCATCTGCCTCCACAACCACCACTGAGGATTCGGGGGTTCTTAATGGCTACAGCATTCTGTCATTTTCTCCAAAAACCTGAATTTAAACATGAAGATGGCATGACTTTTTGGTGTGCCAGTTCAACTAGGCTGAGATTAGAATTGTCAAGAGTAAATATGCAGGTCCTAGAAAAGCATTATTTGTTTCTGTTAATTATAAACTCGGCTGTTTTGCACCCAGTCGATACGACTGCTATTTCCTATTTGTTTCCTTTCCTTTCCTTTCTTTCCCTAACTGTCCACTTCATTCCCCACATAGAGTACATATTTCCTTAAGGGTAACTGGACTGAGTCCAACAGTAGAGATTTTTTTCTCTGATAGCTATAAATAGTAGTACTGAATATTATTGAAGAATTTTGTGAAGGGAGTTTAGGGGAGGGAGAGGTCATTTAGGAGTCCTACCCTGTCCTAGTCTGCAGATTTAAAGTTCTAACTTTGAAAGTTCCCAGAAGGTGAACAAAGTTGAGTGGATTTCATCTGTCACTGTGGTCTTCTGAATTAGCTCGTGTTTCACTTTTTCATAAAGTCAGTAGGAGGGGAAATGTTTTTCTGCTCTCCAGCCCCTTATCACACATGCCAGTATGCTCAGCCTTAAGTAAAACTGTTTCCGGGTTTGATAGCTGAGAAAAGCGTCAGGAATGAGACTGCTTGCGGGTGCCTTCCAAGCACCAGCTGTCCTAGTTGCTGATCGGATCACTTATTTATCCTTCTGATTCTCTTTGATCTTTTAAAACCAGATTTTTCTGAACTAAAATGAATGGTTTTTTCTTAGAACTGAGGGTTTTTTCTTTATTTTTGAAGTTCATCCAA
>JAVJGI010000057.1:14401418-14413251 GCA_035590275.1 Ibycter americanus | reverse complement strand
GTTCCTGGTACAAGCCAGGATGCTGCTGGCCGCCTTGGCCACCTGGGCACACTGCTGGCTCATGCCCAGCCGGCTGCCGACCAGTCCCCCAGGCCCTTTCCCACCAGGCAGTTCCCAGCCGCTCTGCCCCCAGCCCGCAGCGCTGCCTGGGCTTGGTGTGACCCACGGGCAGGGCCCGGCACTGAGTCTGGTTGAACCTCATACAAGTGGCCTCGGCCCATCGCTCCAGGTTGCCCAGGTCCCTCTGCAGAGCCTCCTGCCCTCCAGCAGATCAACACTCCCCCCAGCTGGGTGTCATCTGCAAACTCACTGAGGGGGCACTCAGTCCCCTTGTCCAGATCATTGATTAAGACATTAAACAGAACCGGCCTCAGTACTGAGCCCAGGGGAACACCACTGCTGACCCCTCGCCAGCTGGATGTAACTCCATTCCCCACCACTCTCTGGGCTTGGCCATCCAGCCAGCTTTATACCCGGCATAGAGCGCACCCGTCCAGGCCATGAGCAGCCAGTGTCTCCAGGAGAATGCTGTGGGAGATGATGTCAAAGGCTTTACTAACGTCCAGGTAGACAACATCCACAGCCTTTCCCTCATCCACCAGGCAGGTCATCTTCTTGTAGAAGGAGATCAGGTTTGTCAAGCAGGACCTCCCTTTCATAACCCCATTCTGGCTGGGCTTTATCCTCTGGTTGTCCTGCACATGCCACGTGATGGCACTCAGGATGATCTGCTCCATAACCTTCCCTGGCACTGAGGTCAGGCTGACGGGCCTGTGATTCCCTGGATCCTCCTTCCTGCCCTTCTTGTATCTACAAGGCAGGGGTCACGCTGGCTGACCTCCAGTCTTCTGGGACCTCCCCACTTAGTCCTGGGACTGCTGATACATGATGGACAGCGGCTTGGCGAGCTCCTCCGCCAGCTCCCTCAGTACCCTCGGGTGGATCCCACCCAGCCCCACAGACTGGTGCGTGTCTAAGTGCAGCAGCAGGTCACTGACTGTTTCCTCCTGGACTGTGGGGACTTCATTCTGCTCCTCCCCATCCCTGTCTTCCAGCTCAGGGGGCTCAGCACCCAGAGGGAAGCTGGTCTTGCTATTAAAGACTGAGGCAAGAAAGCATGAAGTACCTCAGCCTTTTCCTCGGCCTTTGTGGCAGTGTTCCCCCTCGGCATCCAACAAAGGATGGAGATTATCCTTGGCCCTCCTTTTGTTTCTCATCTATTTGTAAAAACATTTTTGTCATCTTTTACAGCAGTGTCCAGCCTGAGTTCTAGCGGGGCTTTCTCTTCTCTGTCTTCACCCTGCATAACCTCATGACAGACATCCTTATAGCCCTCCAGAGTTGCCTGCCCCTTCTTCCAAAGGTGGCAAACTCTGCTTTTCCCCCTGAGTTCCAGCCAAAGCTCTCTGCTCAGCCAGGCTGGTCTTCCCCACCAGCTCGTCTTTCGTCACACGGGGACAGGCTGCTCCTGCGCCTTTAATGTCAAGAGCTACAGAAAGATTTAGATGCTCAGGATTGTATCTAATTGTTAGACCTTTTCCTACAAATATGAGATCCAAATCCCTAATGAATGGGGATCCCCTACAACAGTGATATAAGCTTCTACAGAAGCAGGGAACAACAGAAAGGATTTACAGTAGCAGTTACACTGTACAGGGAACCTAATGGGAAAATGGGAGAGAAAAGGTATGTTTCGAATTTCAAACTGGACCAGAACACTAATTTTGGGCTGCAGGAAAATACTTCTGACCAGTTCACAGCCCTGATACTCTCCTGATGTCACCTCTCGAAAGGTGGGAAAGTAGCATGAGTATCACTCTTTCAGAAAAAGATACATCTTTTCCCTGCATTTGTCCTTTCACCATCTTCTTCAGTGCTCCCTTTCAGTATGCAGTAATTGTGTATAAGAGTTTTCATTTGGGATCTCAATTTTTCACCTTCTAAATGCATGTGGAAGGTACAGCTGTTTCAATAAAATTCAGCTGTTTTGATCTAAAATCTTGGTGTATCTTCATCTCTGGGGGATAGCAACAATCCTAATAAATAGGCACTGTGCCTAGAAAATAGAATAGATCAGCCACTTAGTACCATGCATC
The DNA here is from genome assembly GCA_035590275.1 of Ibycter americanus. Lineage (NCBI taxonomy): Eukaryota > Metazoa > Chordata > Aves > Falconiformes > Falconidae > Ibycter > Ibycter americanus. The sequence goes on along the minus strand of JAVJGI010000057.1, from coordinate 14,411,155 downwards.
TTGAAAAGACAGGGCCTCCCAAAGACATCTAAGAAATGCACTATTTCTGCAGAGTCAATTCCTTGTTTATAAAACAATGAGGAATCTACGGGGTTTTGCAAAGTCAACCACAGAAAATCACATGGAAAAAAGCTTAAAAGAAATTAATTTAAACAGAAATGTGCAACTTGTCTATGTATCCATGGTAGCAAACAACAACCAGGTAAGTCAAGTAAAAGATAGCTTCAAATTAGCTTAAATGATTAACAAAATCTTTGTCATTTAATCAACAGTGTCTCACAACAATCCATAATAATGATGGCATTTGTAGTTTGCGGTTTCTTGCCTAATACAACCTAAAAGGGGATCATGAAGAAGGACAGGGCTTTCAAAAGGCAGGAGTCCCAGAAAAGCACCATGCAAAAAGCTGCACAGTCTGTCTAAGTGTCTGAAAGGGTGAAAGCACTTCTGGAGACAGAACATGAGTTCAGCCCAACATCTCCCAACACTCCCCAGTTTCAGCTTTTTGAGAGTAATAATTGTTTCTTAAATAAGTGGTTCTGTGGATGGTGGCAGCAACGAAGCCTGGTGACACCTGAGTTTGTGTCACAGGGTTGGATATTTGGGGGTTTGGGAAGGTGTGAGCCCTGCTGCCGTGTGCACTCTGCAGCGAACAGTGAGCCTTCAGCGAGCACGGGCATCAGCAGGGCTTTTCCTTGTCCCCTGCTCTCTCTGCACACCCAACACCTGCTTTGCTTAACTGAGATGGCAAGTGCTTCAAGAGGCATTGGGGGAGTTACTGACTACTCATACCCTCATGAGGTGACTTTTAGCAAATCACATTAAAAACAGATGTTTTAAAAATTGGGAGGGCAGGAAGGAGGGAGTGGGAATGATGCAAACTTGTAACGCATCACCTCTTCAACTCACATCCTGTTCCAGACAACTATCGGACCCATCACCAAGCCTTGAGGACGTAATTACACCAAAAGGACAAGCGCACTGGATGCGTTGTGGCAATTTCTCTGAGCCCTGAGTGTACCGCATGCAATGCAAATAAGGCAGAGAAAGTTTACCTGAATATTAATGCTCCTTCTTGAAGGCCTAGAGAAATGAAATCACTGTTAGGTCGCATGGGACCATCTCCCCTCCACATCAAAAGACCTTCCTTCATTGTGGTTTTAAACCTCATGAACACATTTGTTCTTGATCCTGATACCCTGTTTAATGTAGAAGAAGGAAATAGTAGTAAAATATTGAGCCGGGACAGTCTTCTTTCAAAAAAACATAACAGATGATGCTGTATTTCTTCTCCGCTGGTCTTGCAGGTTGCTGTCTTGCAACTCGCCTACATGCTGATTTATGAGACTCTGGTTCACATCCCCATTCCCAGCATTTCAGAGTGGGGGAATTGAACTTGTCCCTCCAGAATCCGAAACACAATAGCTACTCGGTTACTCCACAAAAATAAATCTGTTTTCACCCCAAGCTTTGTGTGAAATTCAGTTCAACAACACATTTTGAAAATGTCCAGTAGATTTGGTGCCCTCAGAAGGCAGTGGAAGAAGCATAAGGGCAAATCAGAAAGTCCTGGTAGGTGAGCAGTACTGAGCTGCAGGTGAGGACATTTGTGAAGCCTCCCCTAGCCAGTGGTTGAAATACAGGCAGATGGAGGAATTTGTTGAAACACCCCACAATTTACTGGAATTTGGGCATCTTCCAGGATACAGAGCAGCCAAAAAGAAGTTTGAAGACCTAAATTTTAGGCTACATCAGGAGTTAAAATCCTTAGTCTCTTTACAGATACAGCCTCTGTATGCCTGTTCTTTGCTCTCAGAAAGCACACATCAGTCCTTCTCCATGCCAGATATATGCTGTGCATGCCATCTCTCTACAGGTTGCAAGATGTTCAGATATTACAACCAACTGAGCCATAAGCATAGAAAATGTATTATTTTCCCTGAAATTTAGAAATATGTCAAATACAGCTTAAAACACTTAAATATACAATACCCTCCCACATGAGGCTCCTAGCATTATAATGGTTAACAAACAGAATAGTTATGTTCACAGGAGATACATTACCTTTTCAGGATATCTGGATTATCATATGTGAGGTAACTGCGACCAATAAACTGTGGGATTTCAATCGCTTCTGTAATGGCTGAAAAGTAAATAAAAAACTGAAGATGAGTGTCAGCTGACATTGAAATGGAAGGCAAAAGAAGAGACAAGACTGTTTTACTCCTGCATTGGCAGGTACCTGCTGGTGGCACAGAACTGAGTTGAACTCACATTGATTTGCAAAAAGCCATAGCTAGTTCATACCTAAATGTGGAGGCAGTAGATGAGATAGTTTATAAACTGGTGACAGTCCCTCTACCTACAGCCTTCATGTCATGGCCCTAACGTACTGCTCCACCATAAATGTTAGCACAGTAAAACATGAAGTACCTGGAAAACATTGCAAATTCTGCTTTTATCCCCGTTTCCACAGTCCTTGATTCTCTGTGTGGTTCAAGCCACCCTCCTGCCAAATCTTATGCATTAATCACATTTTGTTCTTAGCCTAAGAAACTCCTCCTCGGCTCCTTATGGAGCACCATGTGCAGAGCACGTGCTGGGACCACTCACCCCTGCAAAGTGAGGCCAGGAGGCAGCACAGGCGACCTGTCAGCTGCCCATTTTCTCCTTTTGTGTACATGACGTTGCACAGAGCTGCTGCTGCTTGCTCAGGGCTCAACTCTTGGGCGCAGTGTTGGGGGAAGGCTGTCTCCAGGGAGGACATACAGGGTGACCCTAATCCCTTTAGGTCTATTGAAAGCAACCGAGACGACACTAAAGGTTATATGACAGAGGCTGCAAAGCCTCCTGGTGCATGCGTTTGATACACTGCAGTGCTGCCTTGGAGAGTGTTTTGCTCAGAGCTCACCAGTGTCTCACACGCAGCTTCTCCCATTTCTCTAGGGACGGCCACTGGTACAGCTGTGGTGTACAGCATTGCAACCAGGCTGCCCACAAAGAAGACTTTGGCAAAATAACTCTGATATGAGATATAAATCACTGAGCATCCCTGTTACACAGCCTTTGGTAGGCTATGAGCACTGGCCTAAACAGATCTTCTTTTGGGTGAACATCCGACAGCTTGCTGCTGATCGCTCATAACTGACCACTGCATTAATATAAACCAATTTTATAAATTCCTTAAAAGAGCTGCCTTTATCCTATTTTCTTCCTGAGAACTAATCCCTTCAACCCACAGCTAATCCCATCTATAGAGATTTCCAGCTTTTCAGGGCATGGCTGCTTGCTTTCATTACGCAACACAGAGGCTGGCTGGGCTTTAAGAGCTCACTGTAACACAGATATGCAACAATTGCTGTAGTCTGGCAGCCAACAACAGCAATACGAAATTTAGCTCTAAGTGCCAAGACTGAGAATTTAAGATAGTGAGAGACGCCTGTTTTTATCCATAGTGAAATCAGGAAAGCTGTCTAATGTGTCTAAAGAAATGACCACAGGTGGCCCACAGCCTGCAGCCTGCCAGCATCGCTGGAAGATTGCAAAATATGTGTTACACTGGGCCAGAAATTCCTCACCAGGTCTGATGCTTTCTGCCCTGCACAGTTTCTGACCATGGCAGATGGCAGCAGAGCGTGAAAGGAGCACTTCTCCCTCCATCATGTCCCGCACCAGCACTAGACCCCTGCCGCTCTTGCCTTCAGCTGTGGAAGGTGCCTGTGCCATGCAGTAGCCCTTGCCCTTGCTCTAGCACTCTAATTTTGTCTATCAAGTTTGATGGGCATTTATCTCAGCTTGCTCTTCTGTATGCTCTTCATTTGTTGCACTGAATTTGGCTGCAGAAAACCAAGTAAATATTAGCAGTACCTTTGAGGCATGCAGGATCTTTGCAACTGGAAGGGAACAGGCAGTAAGGAGATCTAGGACTAAACACCTTCACTCTCTGCTCGTCACAATTCAGCAAAGAGGCTCTCATGACAAGTGGGAGTGAGCTCTGAACTGCAGGGCAGCCTGAAGTAGCACCTACCCCTACAAAGCCCTCAGACAGCTGGCCCCACTGCTTTGCAGATACATGGACCAGCTCTACAGCCACTGGTCTGCTCTTAGCAGGTGCTCTGGATGCAATTTAAAGTATCAACAGCATGAGGTTTAAGGAAGTACTATACAACCCCAGAAAATATTTTGGCTTATTGACAGAAGCTTGCCAGGCTTAATGGAAATCCAGCTTGCTAGAGCAGATACAGACGCACAATGACAGAGCAGTTTTCACATCATTTGCAGTACTTACCGTTTAGGCAGTAACTTCCACACTCTGCAGTGAGTCAGCACAAAACAAAACAAGAACATTCTCATTTTATTTTTCTATAGCATAAGAATCTCCCCTCATCCAATTTCATGCCCACCTTTCTGCAAATGTGTGATCCCTGCTTCCCATTTTCATAAGCAACTATAATCATCCATGAAGGTAGCACTTTTTTATTATTGTTTTGCTCCAAGTATTTATATCTGCCTGCTCAAAACACACAAAGGTGCAGACAGGTAGGACCAGCACCAAACCTGTCTGCTAGTCCTAGTTTTCAGATCCCAGTGACTCACCATGCTTTACCCAGGGATCAGCTCTAACCAGGGGAACACAACAATTCAACTCCATCTTACAATTAAGTACAAAAATACCTGTAACGCTCCCCACAGCTTGGACAGAAGACATAAACCCCAGCAAGGCCAGCAGAAATTCTAGTATTAGAGTCCTCAGCCAATGATCCATTATGATATGAATCAATATCTCATATACCTCATACCAGCATCATTTAGGCTGAGTTTTGTAACTGGCATGTATAATTTTGAAGAATGAGGCGCAGTCCCTCACAAGCACTTTTATTTTTCAGGGCATGGTGTTACAGCAGCCTACCACCAAGCAGGATGGAGACTGCACCTGCAGCCATTCACATGCCAGCTGAGTGCACTAACCAAAACGCCATCCTGAAATAGAAGCGGGCACACACATGCACCCTGCCTTAGCCGTGTCTACACCCTACCAAAGAGACACAGGTAAGAATTATTTTGAGAAATCTTTTCCACTTCATCAAGGTTGCGGGGGACTGTGGTTCAGGAGGGACCTCCATACTCTCTGCACACCCATCAGCAAAAACTTGGATTTTCAGTGGCAGGGGTGTGTGAGAGGCACCTGAACAGCAGCCACAGGCAGCAGGAACTGGCTGAGCATCAGTCAGAAGGTGATGAGCAACTGTATTGTGCATCACTTGTTGTTGGTTTTTTTCTCCCTTGGGTTTTATTTCTTTCTCTCCCTCTATTACAATTATTATTGTTATTATTGTTGTTATAATCATTATTATTGTTGTTGTTATTTTTATTTATTTATTTATTTATTTATTTATTTAAATTATTAACCTATTCTTATCTCAGCCCATGGGTTTTACCTTTTTCCAATTCTCCTGCCCATCGCACCAGCGGTGGGGTGTGAGCAAGCAGCTCCGTGGTACTCAGCTGCTGGCTGGAGTTAAACCACAAAAACAGGTGACTCGTGCTTTTGGACATTTTTGAAAATGATTGGATTCACATAGGAAGCAACCCCCAGGATCTAGCCTCAGCCAAAGGCACAAGGTCCGTCAGGCTGACTGTGAAAGCCTGGACACCCGCTCAGCTTACCAGAGGGAGGAGAGCAGTGGCGTGTCAGCTGAGCAGCAGCACGGCCGGTGCCACAAGGCAGGTGCAGCGGCAGGCAGCTCGGCACACTGCTTTTGGGGCTTAGCACAGGTCAGAAGCAGGCAAGCGGTGAGGGGCTGTGTCCCAAGCAATGCACAGGAGCTCACTGAACGGGCAGGCAGTCACACACCCAAGCTGCAAAGCACTCACTTGCCTTGACTCCCCCTGGAGACCTTGGTACTGCTGCAGATACCGTCTTAAAGGCAGGAGCTTAGCACCCTGCATATACCTAGAAAGCCAAAATCACAGTTCTCCCTCCTCCCTCCAAAGAAGCCGGGATAAATAACGTTGCTCCAGCTATTAGCTAGACCACAACAACGTAAGCGAAGGGGTTTCTTGCTTTGTATTTTAGCAAAATGTTTTTGTTCTAAGATACTGTCTTTTTTGGAAGAAAAGGTCAATCTGTTCATCATGATTTAACCAAAACCACTACTTTCAACTTTGAAGTTTGTGCCTGTGAGAAATGAAGGAGTGAGTGAGGACAATAATGTCAGTCAGCTCTTCTGAACTGAGCTTACTGTTACATTACAAAATCTTCCCTTAGAAATTTTTCAAGCTCGAGTCTCATAGAAGGGAAATATCTCCATCTAGTGGAATAACCCAAAGGACATTTTTTTTGACACTTCCCATGCAATCTGAACACTCTCCTGAATCTAAGGTTTGAACTATTACAGTGGCTCTGAGAAAAGAAGAACAATGTGCATCTGGGCAGGTTTCCCTCCTTGGTGGTCTCCATTGCCATACTACAGTAAGGTCTATGCAGATGGTGAAATTACCATCAGAGTAGTCAGTGTCTAAAAAAGGACTAGACCTTTCTGTATATGAGAATAGCATTTGTTGTGAACCCTAGGGAAGATAAAATTACAAGGGTTATCAATGCTCATGCTTCAGGACGTAACATAATCACTGGCTGGGGGATGTTGGCAGGAATTCCCCCTTTGTATAGCACTGCATAATTAGAAATGTGTATGAAGTGTTCAGTGTTGGCCACCACAAGCTACCAGATACCAGACTGCTATCTATGGATCATAGCTCTGTGCTGGAATAACAGTTACCATGTTCCTAAGTAACAGAAGGAATTCATCCCTGGGTAAATGGAATGTGCATGGATGCAAAGGGAGCTCCGGCCTCCAGCGTTTCTATTTTAAGGGATGTGTAGAACCGCAGTTGTAGGTGCTAAATCTCTCTTATTTTTGTGATCAACTCCAGATCTCTGGATCGAAATGCAGCCATCGTTACCTTTTTGGCAATGTTGCCCATCAAAGCCCAGGGGACAGTCACATTCATAGCTGTCCTTCTTGGGAACGCAGGTGCCCCCATTTGCACATGGTGAGCTCACACAGGGGTGGGCAGCATTTGCTAGGTTGATTCCAAAAGTGAAATCCTGTTTCACATCGATTGTCCAGTCATTCAAGATAATCTATGTGTTAAAAAAAAAAGGGGGGAGGGGAGGAAAACATATGCTAAAAACTTTCAAATTCCCAGTGTTGTACTGCTAGTCAGAAAACTTGCCTAAACACTTCAGAGAAACAACCCTCAAAACTTGGCCAAAAAACTGTTTATTGTAATGCGTGTTTTCCAGTCACAGAGGTCTAACTCATTCTGTCGCTCATCCTGACCCACTGGAGATGAATTTCTTTTGTGTTTCGTTACACCGCCTTAGGCAACCCCCATGTGGGGTGAAGCTGTGTGGGATTTACCAGTCCTGTATCTGAACACTGGCTCAACGCTTAGTAGCTGAGCTGTAGCTAGAACAGAAAAATTAGACGAACGTTGCTGAGGAAGAGTGTTTCTGAGATGAGGAAACCCCCCAGAAGACATGCTGACAACAGAAATACTAAGCAGAACAGCTTGTTTTTCACATTGTCTATTGCTTTCTAGTACTTCATCTTGCCGGAAAGAAGCTACGGCTAAGATGGATAAAAAACATACTTAATGATTTCACAAAACCGTTTGCATATAAACTGAAAAGAATTGTTAAATGCTGGGATTTTTCCAATGTGTCAGCAGCCGAAGTTCTCCAATACAAACCGACATTTGTATAACCTCAGCTGATAACTTGGCAGAGAGGTTACATGTGGGTACAGCTTCTGATCCCAGCTACATCGAAACAAAAAGTCCATTTTCACAAACAGATTTGAGGACCAGAAGTGAGAATGGTAATAGTTACCCTGGCTCCTACATAACTCAGTTATGTATCTTAGGGGGTCCTATTGGGAGAAGGGGGTGCATCAAGCATACTCTGTTTGAAACAGCTCTAAACAACAGCTGAAAAACATCCAGTCCTGTCATAAAGACGGATCAGTGAAGCTGATTTTTTCTGCTTCAGCTTCCTTCTAACTTCTGGCTAACCGGAGGTTAACAAGACCCTACTCTTAAACATGTGTCTCATTCCTGGGTTTAAACTTATTTTCAGCTTCTCATCGTGCCCTTTTCTGCATCATTTCAGACTCACATACTCCAAGAAATCTCACCCTCATGCAGGAACTAGCAGACCACAATAAAGTCACTTCCTAACCTTATCTGAGTACCTACACAGATTGAGATCTTAGGTCTTTTTATACACATGTTTTTCAGTACTTGGCAATGTTTGTAGCTTTGTTTCTATACAATTCTCCAAAACCCTACTATGTGTATACATAGCAGTCAATTAATAGTCTCCCAGTGCCCAAAAGGCAGGCAACACTCTTCCTTGACACTCCAACCAGGCCTCTGGGAAGGCAAATCCACCTTCCTTGCTTCCTAACTACACCACAGAAGGGTGGGCTCACATCCAGCACTTCCCAGTCCTTACCAGTGACTCTGTACTCTAGGGTACAACCACTCACCTTGTAAGTGTGGCCTATGTCAATTGCTTTTAGGGTCCCTACCTTGCCCTCCAAAATGCACTGTATTTAGTCAAGCCCACCTTTCCAATGATGCCTGTGTGACTGACCTGTTCCCATCACCATTACAAACTCCCAGAGTTTTCTGCTAGACAGCTGGCAAACAGAGTGAAAAATGCTAGCTCAAGTGATGAAACCACTTACACTGAATTGCAATTACATTCCTGCCCTTGATCAATTGTTATGAGATGCACTATTAGAGTTTTTTATTTGTTAAGTAAATCTGATGGAATAATTCTATCATTTAAAACTCTGAGGATTCAGGACCGACCTTTCAGTTTTATCCAAATTATTTTAAGTATGCCTAGGGATGTAAGTTCAGTTTGAACTTTTGATTAGTTTTTAGGACCTACTATGGATTTACAGATTTATTGTCCAGAAGAGAGCTGCATCCATGAACAGCTGACGGCACTGGAACATCATCCCTAATGTCTGCCAACAATGAAAAAGACCTCCTCCATTCATGTGCCCCACATAAAAACATAAGAGGGGAAGGCAGTGAGGTGTGCAGCTGCTGTGTGGTGTAAGAATACACTAGCTAACTGGAATCCACTTTAATTTGCGAACCTCATGAAGTTCAACAAGGCCAAGTGCAAGGTCCTGCATGTGGGCCAGGGCAATCCCAAGCACAAATACAGGCTGGGCGGAGAATAGATTGGGAGCCCTGCGGAGAAGGACTTGGGGGTGTTGGTGGATAAAAAGCTGGATATGAACCAGCAATGTGAACTTGCAGCCCAGAAAGCTAACCATATACTGGGCTGCATCAAAAGCAGCGTTCCCAGCAGGCTGAGGGAGGTGATTGTGCCCCTCTGCTCTGCTCTGGTGAGACCCCACCTGAGGTACTGCATCCAGCTCTGGGGCCCCCAACATAAGAAGGACATGGACCTGTTGGAGCAGATCCAGAGGAGGACCACAATATGATCAGAGTTTGGCTGGAGCACCTGTCCTATGAAGACAGGCTAAAAGAGTCGGGGTTGTTCAGACTGGAGAAGAGAAGGCTCCGGGGAGACCTCACTGCAGCCTTCCAGTACCTAAAGGGGGCCTACAGGAAAGCTGGAGAGGGACTTTTTACAAGGGTATGTAGCAGTAGGATGAGGGATAATGGCTTTAAACAGAAAGAGGGTAGGT
>JAVJGI010000057.1:14390077-14400190 GCA_035590275.1 Ibycter americanus | reverse complement strand
TGCTCAGGATACATGGTGGGACTAGTCAGGGTCTTGGAGTGAACTGAAAGATGTTTTACAGCTAAGGACAGGATAACTGTAATTCCAGTCCTGTACAAGCTCCTGTGATTTCTTTGTTGGCAGCTCCTTCTGCAGCTGCACTGTAGGTCTTAGAGAAAAAAAAAAGGGGAGTCTTCATCTTGACCTATCTATCTAAAATCTTGACTGCTCCATTTGAATGTTTCCCTGCTCAATCTGTTCCTTGACAGACAACTGGAATTGCAATTTGTTTACATTTTTCAAGGAAAGTCTAAGCTTTGAATAGTTTCCCAGTTTGCAGAAAAACCTGCAGATTCTTCTGCTAACAGGATCTGGAGTCTGGTTTTCTGGACACACTTCCCACTAGTAAAGGATAAAAGACATTTTCTAAGCAGTTCTAGCCTCAGGTTCTTGGGGTAAGAAAGTACCTCTGTGTATGCATTTGAGTGCTTAGAGTGAATAAACTGCTCAGTACAAGAAAAATTTCACCTTATTACAAATTTGATTCACTATGACCTTTTGGTGAAGGAAGAAAAAAATGCAAGTCATCAACTGCCTGAGTATTCCAGCCCTTACTCTGCCCTGATAATAACTTTTGCAAGGAAAAGACAAAGAAACAATTGTCTTTCGGCCCACCTTTCCAGCACAATATTCAGAGAGAGGTAAAAACAGGACTTTGCGCACATAATTTTCAGTATCCTCCTTCTCCAGATGATGCATTTCATAGTGCACACGTTGTTCAACAGACTTAGCCACAACCATTAAGCACCAAGAAAAGAACCTCAAGAGCATGTATGAACCAAACACAAAAATGTGAGTCCAGTTACATGGCAAGAGCAGGTAGAGGCTGAGATTTCATCTGTCTTTACAAGGATTCCTGTCCTCAGAGGGAAGACTTCATGTGCAAACTTCCAGTTCTGGGCTTAAGAAAATGTTGCCCTAATGTATACTTTTCTGAGCTTATAAGAACTTTTTTGTCAGCAGCCTGTGTAGTTTACTATGCAATCATTTTATAGTCTAACAACGGTATTCAGGACAAGCCACGTCATATGCTCACCTCTGCCATCCCTTCCACCGGCTTTTGTTTGTCCACTTGCAAGATACCATTCTTCGCTGTGCGAGACACTCGCAGTTCATGCCATTGACCCAGACTGACAGGTTCTTCACTCCTGTTTTAAGGGGAAGACAACTTTCAAGTATTTTACGCTTTTGCCTTTCTAGTATTTTCAAATATTAATGTCACGTTAAAAAGTCAGGTCCTCTGGGATGATTTTCTAAATAAAAAGTAAAAATAAATCACTGTGTTTCTTTCCTTATAAGGAAGTAACATAACTTCTGAGCCCTATCAGCAAAGGAAAATAAGATCATGTGCCTACAGCAAATAACACTCTACTTTTATTTGTAAGTGAAGCATTTCTATAATCAGCATGCATTTAATATACCTCTGAACTAATTATTCTGCTCAGTCATTTAAAATGCATAAAGACAATTTTTTTCTCAGCTGTATATGAGGTAAGCCTGGAGATAAAGCTTCCCACTTAATGGTCAGACCCACATTCTTCATCCTTTTTTAAAATAGAACGACTTTGTGTTGGCTTATCAGCTCTGTTTATGCAGCCTGTTACAGTGGCTTCTACACACACATGGGCACATGTGCACAGCCTGGCAGCTGTACGTTAAGGAGAAGTAACTAAAATATGATCCTAATGATGTGACTAGATATTAGCTAGGAACAATAATCCCCAGTTATGCAAAGTATTCACTAGTCTCAAAGGAAGCATTTTAAAACTTCAAATATAATCTTTAGTAGTTCAGGACTAATATGAATAGCAGCTGGTATAAAGGTCAAAACCACATTCCCCTTAACATATTCTACAGAACTTTGCATCCTGTTTTCAAATTTACTACACTGGCTAAAACATTTTATATTTAAATGTTATCTTGCAGCCTTTCCTCCAGGAGCAATGAAAACTTGTGTTTGATTCACTGGTCAAGCTGGAAAAATCAGAAACCATGTTATCTAGGACACCTGAGGATGTCTTATCTTTCAATGAAAAAATACAAAGTAGTTTTGGGGGAAATAATGTTTTGTATTTTCAGGCTACTTGCATTTAAAAATGAAAAAAAGAAACATTTCAAATTGAAAGAACTGAAAAAAATGTGATTTCAAATAGTGAGTTAATAGTGATTCAAATGTTGATTAAAACCGGTATATAATCTTGAAACTGTGAAAATAACAATTTCTTTTCTTTTTTTCCTGAACAATCCACCTGAGCTTTGAAATGCTTTTGTTGTATCTATTTTGCTACTCCAAATTTTATCAAAGTCCATTATCATCTATTTAGACAATGTTGGCAATACTACTTCGATGCTTAGTTCAGAAAATTTCCATTAAAAATATCACCGAGCGACACCATTCACTTGTCCTTTTTCTTATGCAGTAGCATTTAGGGTTTAACTACCTTGGATAAATCAACGGGTAACAGAATTTTATCACCTTGAAGTCAATATGTACATATAACAGAACCAGATAGGCTTGGCTACCTAGTAAGTGGCAATACATCCATTTTATCTCCCCTGCTGATGAGGTCATCATCATGCTAACCCTCCTGCTCTGCTAGATTTAATTACAATTAGGGATGATTAAGCTTTGCAGTCATCACTTCAGAGCTGCAAACTATTTCTTGGATTCACAGGCTTTTTGAAACCAGCATGAGTTTGGTAACAGTTTCTGCAGGCTTTTGAACACTTCTGGCTTTTCATGTGCTGTGACATTTAGGATTACCTCTCTCTGCATAAACTGAACCTTAAAAACTACTTCAAATGATGATGGTCTTGATCCTGCGAATGCCTGGCCAAGGGAAATCCCAGTGGACAACAAATTCTCCTCTAAGACAACTTGGTAAATAGCTCAGGTTCTGCATCAGTTCACTGGCTTGGCATCCCTGCTCCCTCCTGAGCCCCCTGCACACACCATGCTGCTTCCACCCCAGGTCACTTCAGGCAACACCCATGCTTCACCAACGTCAGCTATCCCGCTTCTGCTGTTGCCGTACATAAATGAGCTTGCCTTATCCTTAATTATAAAGACATTATAATTGTGTTCTGATAATATAATATTTAACAGCCTGTCCTATGGAAGAGATAGTCAGGATGACCAGAGTTATGTCCCTGTTTAGGGCAAAGGGTAGATGTGAATTGGTATGATGAAGATCAAGGCAGACTTTTCAGTGGATATTGCCTAAGCAGGCACAAAACCCAGGAAATGTATTTATCTTACGTAATCACTGACAGAGCTGATGACAGGGTGTGAGATGCACACATTATCTAGCAAAAGGGGCTGAACAGGACATCCTGACAACTTTCAGGGAAACCTGCCAGTGTCATGAGTCTCCCCCATTACCCAGCTATCTCACCTCACTTCCCCCCCCCACCACCACCCCTGCACATGATCCAGGTGCTAGCTGGTGTCCTGCTCGCTCTTCTGCTTTCCAATTGAAAGGGGTAGTTTCCACTCCCAGCCACGTGCTTTTACATTTTACAAGCCTACATCTTGGTTAAACTTTAGTCCAAGGTGTTTTGAAGAGCTACAATATTCTTGGGGGGAAAAACAGTGTCTACTTTTATGCCTTATGCTTGCCAGTAATAGGAATTAGATGGCTGTAAGCAGAAAAAGATTGAAGGCTGTTGTAAGAAGGGCCATTTGGGGTTGGAGCAAAGGTCTCTGACATTAGCTATTTCTGCTGCTTTTCAGCAAGAGAAAAGAACAGGGCAAGTATGGAGTGATCCTTCCCTTGACATATCCTCCCAGCTTCTGGCAACCTGTCACTTAGCAATTTCCTGAGTCAGAGACTGCATCCGTACAACTGTGTTTGATCTCCCTCAATAGAGCTTTCTTCAAATTTGTCTAACGGTTGTTGGGTTTTTTTTAGCCTATTTATAGTTCTGGCATCTGTAACATGCTGTGACAATTAGTTTCCACAACTTATTTATGTGCTGTCTGAAAAAAATAAGAAGTCTTATTTTCTTTGTTAGTTACTTTTTTGGTTTGCAGTTTCACTGGGCTCCTCCTAACTCTAATTCTAATTCTAACTCTAACTCTAATTCTAATTAATTCTAATTTTAATTTTTTTATTGAAAAAATACAGAATAATAATTCCTTATTTATGTCCACATTATTCACAATTTAATCAATCATGGTTCCGCCAAACTCTTTCTTTTCCAGGTTGAAGGGTCCTGGTATATTTGTGGAAACAGTTTCTTTCCCTCCCCTGAATATTAACACCATTTTTATTTTTTTTTAGTTTTGCTAATCTCTTCTGAAATGAAGTGACCAGAATGGCAGCAATTTTTCAAGATGGGGTGCATTGCGGGTTTTTGCAGAGGCATTGTTGCTTATTCCATTCCTAATAATTCTCCACATTGTGCTTACATTTCTATATTTGTCTCTAAGGAGCTAGCTGTTGCTTTCACAGAACAACCCATGATGACTCCAGGATCTTTCTCTCTCTGACAACACTAACTGTATTGCCACAGCTGTGCATTGTTAGGATTGTGCATTATTTTGCATTTGCTCCCTTGAAATTTCATCTCTCACTTTGTCGTCTGAATGGATTTATTAGCTTGCGCCCACATCCTGTGGAAAATCAGTACATTTCTCCTAATCGCAGTAGAGCCAGAATTCCTCATGTCCATCCACAGGAAACATACAGTATACAAGACTTGCAGGCAGTGTACACATTTTGCATAAGCTTTATAGAAATTATTTCTAAATATTAGGTCAGCCTGGTCAAACTGGCAGTCTCTTGGATGACATCCAAGTACTGAGTGCCTCTCTGCAGTCCATCGCCTTTTCAGAAGAGTCCAGAGACTGGGCACTCAGTTACACGGAGGGAGTGTGCAGCCTTTTTTGAGGCATTTTGTTGCTCCTATCCTAGACATCAATTTTAGGATGTGATGAATCATTCCTAGAAGGTCTGCCTTTGCCTGGAAGCCTGGTTGACTTGTTTAAACCATGTATTTATCTTTTAGACTGCTTAAGTTATGTAAATTGTATATTAGCCTCAGATTGCCCCAAAAACAGCACTGTGTGGAAAGGGGGGACGTGGAGGTGTATCTTCTTGTGACACCTTCAACCCCACACTTCACTGCCTGGAACTGGAGACCAGGGTGGAGGATGCTCACAAAAGTGCCAATATTGTTCAACCCCGTGGCTAGAAAGTATATGCATAAATTATGTATAGATCCCCTAACTAGCTATGGTACAATGCCATGGAGGCAAGAAGGGAATTTCTGCAATACCACACAGAAACGAAAGTAACAACTGCAACAAGATGGTATCACAAAATGGTAATGTTGATAATAAAGTTTTGAAACATACTTATGTAGGAAGAAAATCCTGTCCCCTTGAATACAGTTCTAATGTCTCTGTGCTTCCTTAGAAGAAGTAGGCACTAGAGGCTGACAGGCTGCCATACCTCATTTTAGGCTATATATTACTCTTTCCAGCCCACTCCTCTCCTGGATCAGCACCACGGCACTGATGGGAAGGAAACACCAGCAACGCCATTTACCTGATAACAGCCGTTCCTGAGCCACAGTCAAACCTGAACTCCACGTAACCAGCCACCAAGTTAATGGAGAGGAAATCCTTGCTGTCTGTGTCGTAGCTGTACAAAAGGACACCAGTCTCTAAATCTGGATGAAATGTCATCTCAAACTCCATGAAGGAAAGGTAATTCTGTGGTTCCAAGGGCCAGGGTGTGCTAGCAAATGATCTTAAGGACTCGTTGAACTGAGGTATGGCCAAGGTGAGTGCTGGAAATCCAGAATACACAAGAGGTCACTTGAGGCTCAAAGGTAAGGGATTGACTCCTACCAACCAGTGTCAGTTCCCTTTGTAAAGTATTTAGAGCTAATGTTAAGAAAAACAACCTAAAAATTTGATTTTCCGAATTATTTTTTTTTCCCTAACCAACACTGTTTCACTCCTCAATCCCTTCCTTTTCCAGGGATGTATTTTTATTATAAAGCCTTGTGCTCCTTCTCTTCAGTGATTCACCACAGTGCTTTCCAAAGCAGCAAGCATGCACACAGTGGGCAGTGGCATGAAAAGTTCTGCAGCACAGAATATAATGCTGCATGAATTTCACTATTTGTTTGTATCTCTGTGATTTCAGCAAGAAATTGGTATTGAGTCCTTTATCTTTCAGAATATACAACTGACACTGGTTTTAGGAGAAAGTGGGGATTTTTTTAGAGTTAATGTGCAGCTGTGGAGTGGTAATTATTTTAACTCCTGAAAAGTAAGTTTGAGATGCTTAATTATCATTAGTTTGAACAAGCAAAGAGGCTATGTAGGAGCTGGATGTAGCCCCAAAGTGAATGGTGGGTTTAGGGTTTCACTACGTAATTTTAAAAAAGATGAAGTAACAAGTACTCTCTTCTGTCCATGTAATAGCATAAGACCTCACTGTGGAAAAGACATTTGAACACTAAATAACATATACAAAGAAATAGAAGCCGCCCAGCATCCTCTCACCTTCTTCACAATGATGTCCTTTAAATCCAAGAGGGCAAAGGCAAATGTATGAATCTGCTTTGCTCGCAGTACAGGTACCACTGTTGATGCAGGATGCCTCATCACAGATGCCACTGCTACACTCACCTAAACAGAGAGCCAGAACATTGATTTAGCAAAGAAGTTTGCCAAAAAAGATTTATTTGGCCGTTGCTCATTGCTACTAACCAATACAATTTGCTCTCCTGCCTAGATTCTTTCCCAATCTGTTACATGGTGTGCAATTTAGACAAGGTAACTTGATTTTTAGCACTTGTTTTTAGTACCAGACCAGCAAGAGGCCTTAAAAATAGCAAAAATTAGCCCTTACTTACAAAGCATGACAGTTGTACCTCTCAGTCACTCCCTGGATTACTTTTCTTCTACTCTTGTTCGTATCTTTATTTTCCCATAAAACAGAAATCTCTCTAGATTGTTTACAAGCACTGTGACTTGTTCAATTTCAATTACCTTAAGTGCTTCTTTGTAAATACATGTCATAGTAAGCATGGAAGGTATTAATCATCGTCAACTAATCTTATTAACTGAAATGAGGTTGTCAGTCCTCTTGTCTACACTAAAAGGGATCGACATCATCAGCATATGGGCTTTTTAAGAAGCATTTCTACCAAGCTGGCACACCAACTAAAATAACAAGGAGATGATTTCTTCTTTCTTGAGTTAATCTGAAATTGTTGTAGAACAAATAATTTACTCATTTACTTCTTAAAACTGATATCTATGTAGTCGATTATGCAATAGTCAAATGTACATCTACTGGAAGTTCTTGTGGTTTCTGTTTACTTTCTCCTTTATTTTGGTTTCTGATTAAACAGTTCTCCCCTCGTTGATAGAAACAAACTGATCTTATACATTCAGAAAGCCCACATTAAACATTTGTGCTGTAGAAGTGCAAGCACATCCTTTGCAGGGGCAAAGTGTTTGTAATAAAGAATTGAACACTTATTTCGAGGCACATTGAAATACCACCTCTGAGATGACACAAGTCTTGTGAGGCAGCTCTGACAGTAAACACTGGAGAACAATTTTGTTATCTGAGATAACTGAGAGAGGTCTTGCAAAACTACTGCAGGAAGGGGATATGTCCTTTTTGTTTTGTTTAAATACAGCACTCTGACTGTAAAGGTTTCCAGACCAGGAACTCTGCAAATCTTCAGTAAGGTACCCGTGTTAGTACAGCACCAGCTTTACAGTCTGAACTCCCACCCCACTGCCAGAAAGAAAAGCACAGAGAAGTATGCAGATTTAAATGGTTGATGAGCTGGTTCACCCTGATCACTCTGCTGTCCACGGTGGAAAATAACCTTTTCTCACTGACTCAGGACAGAAGCAGTACTCTTGGGTCACCTGGTACTCCCTGCCAGACCAGACTTGTTACATCTATAAATCTCCCGCTAGGAGATTTCTACATCTACAATTTATCATTGTAGGGAGGGAAGGCCTGAGTACAGCAGCCACAACACACAGCTCCAGGGCTACCCAAGGAGCATAAGCAACACATACAAGTCCCCTGGAAGGGAACAAATTCTTCTTCTATGTGGAAGCGGACAATTAGCCCTCCAGACAGCTGCCCCATGCCCCGCCGTGGGAGCAGGAGCGCTCACAGTTTGAGCCATCTTTTCCCCTTCTGGGCTGCATTGTAATGGCCACGGTGAACTGCAGCAGGACAGCTACCTAGTCTCTAAGATCCCTCACATACTTACCAAATACCGTGACAGAAGTTAGTAGCTCTATTTTATAGATGAGGAAACAGAGCCAAGACATGTGGGTAAACAAGGATCCACATGTATCGAGTTCGAGACTCAAACAGAAAATTAAGACAATGCTCATCTTTACTGTGTCTGCTGCACCGCTGGTCAATGCTGGCAGTATGCTCAAACAGATCAAAGTTAAACAAAGTCTTTCAGAAACAGAAAAGGACAAGGAAGATAGGAATGGGACAAGTCACAGGCTCACTGGTTTGAGGGGCAGCTTGAACTGGAGCTGTCTTGGTATTTAAGGACAGGCTGCTCTCACAGTGTCAGTGACTGCCTTTGGGCCAGCACAGGTGACTACACCGAAAAGGCAAACCACAGGCCTGATGGCTGCATCTGCTTGGCTGCAGTGGTAGATGAAGAAGGAGGGAATTTGCAGCAGGAGTCCAAGGTCTTCTCGTGCCTGCTCCAAACCACAAGCTCTGTCTCCCCTGTCAGCCCCTTATCTCACAGTCCGGTGAGCTAAGATGTAGCCAGCAGGGCTGGCGCAGGGGTGGGATGGACCCCTCTCCTCTCCACCCTCAATTCTGTGGTCCATGTACCACATCACTCCTGATTTATACACTGTGCCAATAGAAAAGAAACAGAAGACTGGCTAGCGAACACCAGCCCTAAGCCCTAGTAAAGTTCACTTGCAATTTATTTACTTTAAGCTTAACTTATATGGCATATTGTTTGCAAGTCTCTCCTGGCAGAGTTTCATATAAGTGTGTAAGTCACGTAAGGAGATTAAGGCTCTATCAGTTTCGAGTCACACATAGCAGAACCCAGCATTTATTTTCATTGATGTTGATTGCTAATGCAGTAGTATGTGGAGCATTCATGGATGGGAATGAAGCTAGCTGCAACCCAAAAGGCAATAGAGATTAGAACTCAAGAGAACTTCGGCAGGGCTTTCATCTGTCCATCTAAATTCCATAGATTCTCACTCTATCGTGAAATTACTTTCTGCTTCCGAAGTCTTTTTCTTTCCAGCATCTGCTTCTTGGGCCACTCTGTTCTCCCCCTATATTGCACAAAAGTTTGGTCATGGTATCTACAGAATACAGAGCAATTGTTAAGACGTTTTTAATTAATCACTTCCTTCTTGGGTTGCCAAATGCACAGCTACAGAAGAGAAGAAAGATGACTTTGTGGCTGAAGCATGGCATGCAGAGTTCAGTGATATGAGATCTATTTCCTGCCTTTACCACTTGCTTTGTGTCTTGGGTTTACTCTTACTCTTAGACTGTTTAGACTTGGGAGGTCATTAAAGCAAGGACTTTGTTGCCCTGTCTGTTTTTCTAAGTGCCCATTATGTGGATGAAATAGAGATGAATAAGTAAGACAGGACCAGTTTATTAACTTCCCTACTTCTCCATCTTTTAATCTGTGAAGGGGAGATAATATTATAAAACCACTTCATAAAGCTATTGAAAGAATTTATTCCATTGTGTTTTTAAAACATACTGTGACTCTGGGAATGAAAACAACGGATGGTCACCAGGAAAGCCTATTTGCCTCAGCAGTAATGGCGTTTAATGGGGAAAAGCCCTTTGTAATGGCCATAGCACTGCTGTAGGTCTGAAAGAACCCTGCATTGCTTTGGACAAGTGCAATGATGTCTTTAGGCAAAACACATTTTGTTGGGTTTTAAATACAAACACAGTGCACATCCTATTGATTTCTGATGATGTGATTTTCAGTCAGGAGCATGAAGAGGCATCCTGTGCTGGTCGAAATACTGGTGCAGATAGATGTAACTGTATCTCCAACATTGAG
>JAVJGI010000057.1:14362531-14372560 GCA_035590275.1 Ibycter americanus | reverse complement strand
AAACAAAGCCAAGATCATAAATAATTAAAGTTGGCTGTATAAATTAATTGCCTCTAAACTATCCTGGGAAATACACAAAATAAATGAGATATAAGCCCGTTAAACCATCACTGAAATCATTCGCTCTTAAGGGGCCAGACTGTGCAACCATTCATTACTAAGCTGCAAAGCCTGTGATATCAAAACTATAGAGTGATACAAAACCAATATTCAGTTGTTGCTTATAAAGCCAAGGAGGTAGCTTAGAGGATGGTTTGACAAATCAAGTTCTGTTTATCTGTTTTCATGGATTTTGGGTTTGCAGTCTTCAAGTGGAGGTATATTACTTGCAGTTCCCAATCCCCTATTTGGCTCTATAAAGCAGTATTTCACATTAAAAAAAAAAAACAAAAACAAAAAAACAAACAAAAACCAAACAAAACAAAACCCAAAACAAAACAATAATGCAGAGAACCTGGCCTATGTATGTGGATTTTGCCACAAAATTCCCATGTCTGCCTCTGGACAATGTGTGTGCTTAACTCCTGATTCATACTGAAAACCAGCTGCCAATAAATGCTTCCTCTAAGTGCCATTACAATCCATCTTATATCAGTACAACCACTCACATGGCAGTTTGGTCTCAAATGTTTAAGTTTATATGCAGAGGGACATTGGAAAAGGGAGGGCTACTTCAAATACTTTGAGAGAGTATTCTGATGCTTTCACACCATTTCTACTCCCACTAAAAGTGGTGTCTTCTTACTGAAGAGAGAACAGAATGATAAAGTAAATAAACACAAACAAAATTAAAATGTAAATGTTAAGCCTAGGCCACCCAAAATATTCAAATTGAAGCCTATGAAAGTAAAATAGGGACAGAAATGACTTTCAGAGAAAATTATTCCAGTGTCCTTTTCTAAGATGTCCTTGTGATATTTATTACAGGAAATAACCTCCAAGTGCTCCCTTAATCTACCAATGTTTACATAGGACTAGCTGCAAATGTCTCCAGCAGTCTTCCAATGAAAATTATAGGACAAGGCAGGCATTTTGCATTTGTTTATTTACAGCTGGAAGGAAATGCCAAAGTTAATGTATGTTTTCTTTTACCAGTCAATACAAGATTTATCGATCACTGAGCTTTCATTGCTTTGTGCCAGCAGGGCAAACGCAGCGACAAAGCAGCAGTTCCCAGCTGCCTGGCTCCCGTGCACAACAGCACACGGGATGTGAGCGTTTCATTGTCTTGCTAAAAATAAAAGTAAAATCAGACAAATGCACAAGATGTAATGACAACTAAACAGACCATCTTAAGCCACCCTCCACCACCATTTCCTCATAGACAGGAGGGCATTTATTTTAGTTACTTTTTCATTGTTTCCTTTCTTTAAGGTTTGATGCCTGGGCCAAAATGAAAATGTATAGTGTTTTCCAAATGAAAGCTGTTAACATCGCTTCCTTCCACATGCTTGCTTAGTAGTGTTTTCAATTTTCCTGTACGCATCTTTTTTTGGCTCCAATTCCAACCCAAGGAATTCCTGTTAGCTCAAGAGCTGCCTCACAGTCTCTTTGCAAAAGACCCTGCCGATGTCTGCACCCGAATGAAAACACACACCTCTGACAAAGGGACCCAAAGGATGTATGGCACTCTACAAAGATGTAGAAGATAACACAAACTGTAGACTAGCCTTCGCCTCTGCTGACTGCCTCTCACAAGACTTCCTTCTGCAGAAGTGAATAATGAAGGAAATGTCTGCAAACGAGTAACTATCTGCAGCTGAACGAGAGGGACAGAGGAAGATATATCACTTGACCTTTGCTACTTCTCCAGAACATTCTCTGTGTGAACAAATAGGTACAAGATGAAAAAATGGCAAACAGATGGGGAGAGGAACACAACAAACTCAGCTGGTGACTCTGTCCAGGGCCAGCCAGCTCCCATGTTTTCTAAGCTGGGAATGTTGGCTTAAAACTCTCTCCATGGTCCTTTCTTGCATCAAATTTCAGCTTGTGTCAACTTTTACACTAGAAGGGCTCATTTTGATACCATTTTTCCTATCTTTCTGCAGCACTACATTCCCCAGCACAGGTCTCTGCCTCTGGCCAACCTCGCAGGGTGGCTCCAGACATTGAACCTGTGCGTGGGGAAACCAGACAACTTCCACGGGCACCTTCCGCTCTTGAAGTTACAGCTGTGCATCTGCAACGTAGAAATGCCATGCAGTCAGAATCCGGCCAGTGACAAAGTCCACATTTGTAAGATAATAAACATATGGGTAAAGTCAATAGGACTGGATGGATATAAACCAAAGGCAGAATTCTGCCCCAAACGTACCCAAAACATTTGGATTATTGCTTNNNGTTGTAATCTGGGGACTGATTCAGCTTAAGAAAGGAAAACTTTCTGCTGCAGAGGACAGCAATTTTATACTCACTTGAGCTTCCTCTTAAAATCATCTGGAAATTATTTAACAGAGTGAAGCACCTGCTAGCAATCCAATTTGTATAAAGTTTTTGATTGTTCTTTTCTGCTGTGTTTGTACTCAAGTGGCAAATTCATCTCTACAAATTTTTGTAAAAAATATTCCTACAAATAATAAATATGGTGACAAGTACAATGCATTCTTATTCACTATGGAAAATACTCATAGTAGAAAATAATGCACTATAGGATATTATTTTTAGTAATTATTATTATTATTAGCTTTATTGTGACATTTTGTGTGGTTATTTCTTTGAACTATACCAATCAATATGCCAGGTCAACTCTGAGAAAAGGAAAAGTAGATAATTATCTAACCTAATTTATTCTTTTGCTAAATATTCCTCTGATGGTGTCTAACATTGTTAAGCACTTCCTCTTTAATTTATACATCTTCCACTCCTCTTTCTTCAATAATTACCTTTTCAAGGATTTAACCCTCACAAGCAGTGAGGAAAATGTTGAGGCAGATGTATCTGTTTCATGCATTAATCAGGAAAACAGTATTAGAAGTGTTTTTGCTGGACATCAGGAGTTGTCTCCCCAGTCAGATCTGCTTTTTCAGGTTTTTTACAAACAAAAGCAAATACGACTGCCTGGTTCAGTGTAATGCCAGGGACAAATAGTTCAACACAGAATGTATTCAGGGATACATCGTTTTTTGGGGGAAGGCTTCAAACTAATCAAGAAACCTGGCTACAACACTATGCTGAACCTGTTCCTCCCTAACATCTGCATACTGATATTTCTCCCCAGTTTTACCAGCAGAACCTGCCCAGTTCATTGTAGTAGAAGTTTCACGTTACTACCGAGGTACTGAAAAACTTCCCCTTTATGTCAGTATTAATATTGAAAGCTGTTAACTCCATCTACGTATCGAGGAGATGAAGTGGCATCACCCTTTTAGGGTACACACTGCTGGAACAGGTGTGGTTCTGTAGATGCTAGCTGACTACAAAAATCTGGTTAGTTTCCAAGTTTAGAAGATTGGGTAGGCATCCAACAGATTAAAGATTTGAGTATTTGGAGTATTTGAGTGAAAATATCCAAGACATTTTTGAGAATTAATTTTTCAAAGTACCTTTAGGAAAAACACCCAAACTAGTATAAGTCCAGGGTCTCACTTCGGAGGCTTTCATAAGAATGCCATTTGTCATAAAATATTTCCCAGCATAAACCAACAGACTATTTACACTGATCTTGCAAGCTTACACACACACCATCAGCTATTCTGGGTTTAACATTTTCTTTTACACATTCCCTATGAACTGTGCAGTGAGCAGTGCGACCTACATTTGCCCTCCTGATTTTTAGCATTCAGACAAGTTGGGATTATGGTTTCCTCAGCATCTCCTTATAGCCAACAGCAGAGCTCAGCCTGAGTTAGCCCAGCTCATCCTATATCTGAAAGGGCCTGCAGCCCTCCACTGCCTAGAGTGATCCAAAAGGTCCCAAAGGAAACCCATGCAAGTGCCTAAATACGGTCCAAACTTCAACCCCGAGCAGAAGCAGAGTGAAGGTTAGCTCTGATTCTGATTAGATTCTAGTACATGCAAACCATTAATATATTGAATTTTCATGAGGTTTTAAACATCCGTATCACAGTTGAGCAAATGCAAAGAGTGGTTTTTCCTAATCTCAGTCTCTTAGCATGGGTTTTCTAGGGTTAAAGTCAAGAAGTTAGCTCTAAGGGGATGGAAATTATTTAAACAACGTCATATTTTTTAGACAGTTGTGCTGCACCCAAGAGAAATTACAGATTTGCATAAACAAGTAATTAATGCTGCAAAAGCACAGGATAATATTGTATTTTGTTGACATACACGGACTTAATTCTAAATTTTACTTCCACTGTTTTGGTCCGGTTTTACATTGGTTTAATGTAACAGCTTTAACTCATGTTAATACATTTTATAATAGTTAAAACTATATGCAGCAAAAGACAAAGAAGTTTAAACTTAAATCTTTACCTCTAACTGCCATTAGGGCTCACGGCTCATTGAACTTTCTGCAAACATATAATCAAACTTCCAAGCCTAAGAGACCATAATCCCAAAATTAACAAATAACCTTTCAGTTTAGCTTTAAACCTCAAACTAAACAATGTAATCAAAACATTGTGCTGTTAGCAAATTCTTTCCCAAAGTCTAAAACCCACGAAACACTGCAATTTCAATTAGTCGCATCTTTTGACTTAAACAGTGCAGGCAGCTTTCCACTCCCTGGCTGGACAAAAACGTTCAAGGGTGTATTTTCAATGCGTCAGATGGAGACGATGGTGCCCATTTCTTCCATTAGCAATCCCCTCATGCTGTGAGGAGTTGTACATAAACCTGCAGGCTCCACTTTCTGGCAAAAGGACGAAGGTGACGGTAGTGCTTTTGCCAGAAAATCCCTTCCCCATTGACTGAGCAAATGAGCGAGAATAGACGGGGAGAAGAGGGGAAAGGCTCAGATAATTATTGTGTTCAGAAAGTAGATATTGGACAAGTTTCATGGTAATGCTTCAGTAAGAGTTTACATGATGGCCATAATGTATCTTCAGCCCTCATGTCCTGCCTCTCGGTGCAATGAACATTGGATGGCTTCCCACCAAGTATGGGACGTGCTCATTCAAAGTGCAAGGTAAATTCACAAGGAGGCTTTCAGCCAGGGGATTCTCTTCTATATCAGCATCTTTTACATTGTAACCACACTTTGAGCATGGAAAACCAATTGTTCTGTCTGTTTCAACAACTCCTTTTAAAAAAATCAATGTGTTTTTCTGAACAATGATTTTTTGACCTTTGCAGCTCAGAGTAGTGAAAGAAGCAATTCTCTCTTCTTATCCAGGAACCTCAACTAAAACCTGTCATCAAGTGTTAACCCAAAGGATTAAATTTCCAAAGGTTGAATTTTGCATTCACTCTAAGGGTAAATACAGGAGCAAGCAAATGGAAATAAATAGCTTTCTAAGCAGATACTAGCTTATACAAGCATATGAACAGTCAGGTATGAATACTTGTTTGTGCATGCAGATACAACCACCTCCTCCTGACCCTTCATATGCATTTTATAAAAGCAACTTGATTGGCAATTTTTCACAGTTCAGTTTTATTACTGCAAATTTCAGAGAGTTCAACATTAGAGAAGAAAAAAAACCCCACCATCACCCCACCTCCCCCAGAAAAATCTAAACTGAAAGGCTAAAATTTCCTGTAAACTTGATTAGCAAGTCTGAGTCCTGCAAGCTCAAGACCCAAAAGTCTTTTGACAAGTAAAACTGCCCAGCATACTGAATTTGCAGTTCTCAGATTATTTCCTATATCAGCCCAGGGTACTGCTGCTCAGGGGAAATACTCTGCCACACACACACGCTTTTCTCAGCAGGGTTCAACAGCACCTGATGACAGGAGAAACTTAAAACTTCTTTCACCCAGGCCTTTATCAGAGGGAACAGATCAAATTAGACCTTATTTTCTTCAATCAGAAGGTACAACTTATTGGTGATTTTATAACAAATCAGGTTATTTCTGGATTTGTCTTTAAATTTTTATGACAATTCAACACACATTGAGATAAAACTAAGTGTACCATACACAGTAAATAAATAAACCATGAGAAGAATCTATATGCAGTTTAATAGCGCAGTTTAAGTAAAAAAAAAAAACAAAAACAAACAAACAAAAATAAACTAGTGCACAGACTCCACTGCAAACTTGCCTGATAAACTCCACTGTGTAGTACTGGATGGGAGAACTTCCTTCACTCACTCCAGGCTTCCAGGACAGAGCAACTTCTGAATCAGAAACTACCACGACCTGGGGCTGATAGGGCGGTGCAGGGGGCATGCACTTATCTAAGCCAGAAGAAATGCGAAGGAATAGCATTACAGAAGTAGACGGGCTAATACACACAATAACCCAACACCTACAGACCTGGGAATCAAACTCATAGGCTTCTCCCCTCAGCTGTTGCCCCTCTAAAATCCCACACTTTGGAAAAATAACAGTAAAATATTACCACACTGCATGTGACAGAGATTTAGGTGCAAGTGATCTGCTGTGTTATGGATGTGTGCCCTGCCAGTTTTACAACAGAAAGACACATACTGGGTGTTACCTTGCGATAAGGTTGTCACATCTCTGGGCATGCTGGGTCGTCCTTTCCCTGCCCAGCCATATGCTCCAACACTAACGCGGTGTGGAACGCCTGGCTTCAGATCACCGATAACAACTTCCTACCAGTCAAGAGGAGACAAGACA
Organism: Ibycter americanus; assembly: GCA_035590275.1. Classification (NCBI taxonomy): domain Eukaryota; kingdom Metazoa; phylum Chordata; class Aves; order Falconiformes; family Falconidae; genus Ibycter; species Ibycter americanus. The sequence goes on along the minus strand of JAVJGI010000057.1, from coordinate 14,365,852 downwards.
AGAACATTGTGAAAGCTCTTCCATGTGCTGTGAGTTGGGATTTGGGAATCTTAGACGGCATTTTCCATGTAACCTCCTAGGAGGATTGTCCCCAGCCCAGCCCAGCGCAGAAGCAACAAACACAAACAGCACCATGTGTTTCCTCTCAAGCTGCAGCTTCACCCCAGGGGAATCCACAGGGATGACCTGGACCTATTTCTCAGCATAACTCACAAGGTTGCAGATTGTTTGCATTCGCTGTCCGGCTTTTTTCCTGGTGAAGTCAAAGTCACATACTATTCCCTCCCTTGAGCCACTTGCTGGCACTCCGTATCAGTCTAGTGCTTTTTATTTTTTTTTTATTATTATTATTTTTTTGTTTTGTTTGCTTTTGTTTTTCTTTTAAATCCAGAGACCATAGAAGCTCCTGAGAACGAAGCAAGTTGATGCAGTGTGAACTGATGATCTTTAATTTCTCACGGAGTGGAGACCATTCCCATCGCCTCTCACAATTTTCCTAGCCCAGCTATTAGCCCTGACCTGAAGCGAGCATTTCCCATATTTGTCCTTCTGCCATAAACACAGATTAACCCACAGACAACTACTGTAAGGGAGACGATGCTAACCTACACAAGAAGAGCTTGTGCTGCTGAATTCTGTTTAGAGGAGCCTGCTCAAATCTCCACGAAATTAGCAATGTCACCAAAAAATTACATTCTATCACGGGCTAGTGCACATAACATGTATCAGCTTCAGATACTTATACCTAGTTTTTAATGGAGCATGTGTATGTGTGTATAGAAATTCAGTATTCTTTCCCTGCAGCCCATCTGTAGAGATATGTAAATCCAGATTTATGAATTTTGACAGCATATACAAGTAAACAGAAATACCAGGTTCTACAACACAGACCATTTTGGTGTGAAAAAAGGCACTTATAAAAAAATGTTTTACATAGATTTGTCTTCTGTTTTTCATTCTCTATTAAAATCATTATTCACAGTGCATGTGAAAATGCAGAGATGTCCTTTCTCTTCACACTGGAACAGATCTTAAATTTGCATTTCCAGTTGCAGAAAAATAGTAAACAATCCTTAAATTTTATTAACTGCTAAATTTCCTTACGACAGTATTTTGGACAAAGTCTCCCTCTCTATTCTTCAGGGAACTTATGTTATTACTACAACACTTTTGGCAACACCCTGCCATCTGTCAATTCTCTAGCTGTGGTTTTGGAGCTCCATCATTTCCTATTAACATGGACCACCTGACCATTACCCTGTTTTTCCATCATTCACCCTTGATCTGCTTGAATGATTTGGATTCATCTGAGAGAGATGATAACAATGCTGGAAAAGTAACTGCCCAGACAGAGGCAGTAAGAACACTCACGCTGAATGATTTATCTGTCTTTCAGTCTTGTAGCTGAAGTGACTGAGGTCTTTCAAAATGTGATCTGAAAAGCCAGTTGCTGAAAACGCAGGACCTCCTCCCACTGGCAATACTAATGACCCTGCTCCTGCGGTTCTCTCCTCCATGCCGCCATACATACTGTCCGTCTGTATTTAAGCTGTGTGCATTTGTTCCTGCCTGCATTTATATTCACTTAATTACATTCATTCTTACAAGAAAAAAAATCTTCATTATGTGTTTTACTGCTTTCACACTATTCAGGAACCTGGCCACTGCAGAGAGTGGGATATTGATGTACTTGCCTCATATTACTACCTCCAAACTCAAGTCTACAGTAAACTAAACAGAATGAATCTCATTGACTGCAAGAACCAAGATCTACTTAGCTATTTAAGTTCAACACATGTACCCTCAAAACCTCAGCAAAGTGCTCCCTTGCTTGGCTATCTGCCTCTTTCTCGTGGCAATGTCCTCTCCATGAACACAGCTGTTGGACATACAATGGGTATCTTTGAGATCAAATACCTTCTGATCTTCTAGGATCAAGACATTAGTGAATACGTAAAGATTTAGGACTTCACCAAGCTGCCCTGACCCGTGGCAATCTCAGGGAATACCCACCTCACAACAGAACACTTTCAAATGAGATTCTGGAGAAGAAACACGTTTCTTTGTACCCCACCGTCCAGGAGCCTGGGAGTACTTATTTAATCTCTTTTTTTTTGCTTGTATTTTGAACAAGGGTCTTTAAACCCAAGTTTTCTCTATCCCAGAAGAGACACTCTGGACTCACAGATAAGGAATTTAGGTAGTATGTGGGAGAGTTAGGTCCCCGTCACTTTTGTAGTCTTTCTCTCCACTCAGATTGCCTCTACATTTTGAAGCGTGACACCCCAAACCGGACATCACATTGCTGGTGGGGCTTTAGCCGGCACCAGCCTCGCTTTCCTGTCTTACACAACACTCTTGCTAAAACCCTGCAAAATGACATTTGGTATTTTCATTACCACCTCACATTCTTGAATGGGGTGAAGCAACGCAATGCCTTCTCTGTGGCAGAGGAGCCAGGTGTACCCAGAAACCGCATATCCCCCCCTGCCCTGCCACACAGCTTGCCCTCCCTCCGAGTGCATTGAAACTGTGAGGCTGCGCAGAAAGCCACCTCACAGAAATCAGGATTACAAATTATTTTCCAAAGAGTATCTGTTTTCTGTTTTGTTTTTGTTTTAATCCAAAAAAACATCAAACCCTGGATTACAGCACAGCTGCAGAAACCGAGCTGGGTTTAGTGACACTGGATCTCCTGACAACTCCTTCCCTGCAGTACTGGTGTCAGCTGCTCGCTCCTGGTTTTGCAGTGGTGTGTTTGGTGATTTGATGGGGAACACTATTGCTCTCCACGGCTGTGTGCCTGACCTAAAACTACCCACCTTTAAAGGCTACTAATTTTTCTTGCTGTTTTTCTTTTATTATTTCTGCACAACTTCCTGAATATTATGCCCAGTAGAACAAATGCCTGATTAAATTGTACGGCACCTGCACTTCTCCTGGCTGCTCTCACATTTTCTCTATTATAAGATGATATAATACAGCTGTAATACGTTATCCACTTTGCAAATGCACAGGCACATGCACATGCAGAAACCGGCAACACAGTTCAGCTCTTGCTATGACAGTCTCGCACAGTCCCCTGAGAAAGCAGCGGGGTTGTACCTGGCACCCAGAGAGGAGGCTCAGTGACAGAAACACGACCTATGCAGACTTAACCACAAAAATACTGCAGATTTCTGTTGAGTTTGGTATGAATACAACAGAAAGCATTTCAGCGAAAACACCACTTCCTGAGGATTAATGACAGCTGGGAGCTGATTAATTGCAGTCAGTCATACTTCTCCACAAGTACCCCTCAGAAGTGTTATTTTTACAAAG
>JAVJGI010000057.1:14341418-14351561 GCA_035590275.1 Ibycter americanus | reverse complement strand
CTGATACAATCCACATGCAATAATATGGTAGTTCATTTAGGGGAAAACAGATTGTTCATTTCACTTTTACTAGTTTGTGGTTTGAAAAATTAAAATCTTTATACTACATATTCTGTACTACTATTAATGATAGGGCATAGGCCAATGAAATGAGATAACCATTTCATTATTTTACTTTTTAATCTCTGTAGGTAACAGCTAAGAGGTACCGACTGAGTGATTCCTTATTTTCAAGGCTGATGTGTCTCCTATTTGTGTCCCATGAAACAACAGAAGTTTGTTGATGAAATGCTGCTTGTCACTACTAACACGTCACAATATAAGGAAACAGGAATAAAAAACTTCATGGACGACTATTCAAACTAATTCTAAATGCAAGTTTTCAGGAAAAAAAAAAAAAAAATTTCCAGAAAGAGAAATTCCTTTGCATTTCTTTTGTTTCAAACGATATGCAACTTCATCATGTATTCAACTTTATTTCAAGAAAAAAGTCTGTCTATTCCTAGAGGTGAAACAAAGTGTATTATGGCCCATTCACTCTCTCACTGAAAAATGGGTGAAATTCTCATTTGTAAAACAATAAACAGCAATAGGGTCTCTTCCTGTTTCTTTTTGTTCTTCTTTTTACAGACTGAATGAGGTTATGCAAACACTGCAGTGGAATGAAGACAGCATAACAAACCGGAAAAGGTCAGGAAATCCTAAATGAAAAAAATGTGCCATCTTTTAATCTCTTTGAAGTGTTTTCCAGCTCCCACTGCCCAGCAGTGGTATGTAAGACAGCAAGAATCTCCCAGCCGCCACAACTATGACGATGACTTGACACTGGAAAATCTCAGCCAGTCTCTCCTGGTCCTGCACCCTAAGTAGCAACAACAACATGGAAAACATCAAAAAATGGAGAAATCTTGATAGTCATTGCTCTGAACGAGTCATCTACCACTGCTAGTGCACTAGATCCTGAAAGGGGAAATCTGCTGGATCACCTGCGCACTGCCACAGTGAGCACTGGTGCAGAGACCACAGGTAGTATGGCCATGAAGAGGCATCACGCGCTTTGACCTAGATCGTGGTGCACGAGCCTTTGGAGAGACTAACCCGACCTCAGTTAGTCCTTTAAAAATACTGTAATAAACACGATGAACAAACCCCTCAACACTATAATAACAGCAGGCTTGGACCCACGTGATGTTTTCCTGATGCAGTATATAGCATCTGTTATCTTCCCCAGGTACATCTGAGGTGACCGTCACCGGGGTATTTATAACCCGAGGAGGAGGAATGAAGGAGGCAAAGCTCAGAACTTAAGCTACGGTGCAACACAGCGAATCCCATTAGAAACGAAGAGGCACAATGTCAGTGGCAGCTCTGTCATGGCTTTTCCTGCTTTGCCTTGGCCCTGCAGATCACGGAAGGAAAGGTCAGATGCCAGAAGCCCCGCTCCCCTCCCCGTGCTCCTGCCTGGAGCAAGGCTCTGCTCCAGGGAAGGCTCCAGCTCTGCAGACAAAGGCAGAGGGGGGCAGCTCTGCGCAATGCACAGTGACTTCCAAGTGTGTGAAGGAAAAGCAGATATTGATTTTGTAAATAATTTTTTTAACAGCTAGATATAGAAAAAATAACTTCTGGCTTGGATGGTTACACACTGGAACTGCTTTTGGGGAATTCCTGGTGCTGAAGGTTATTAAAAGCAGGGGACACCATTATCTCTGAGCAAAGGTCTAGTTTATACGTGTCCTGCCTTTGTCAAGAGGAACAGAGAGGGCAGTCTCTGGATAACTCTTACAGGCTTGTGTTTTTAATAATTACTGATCGATCAGGGGCGAGTCTAACACAAGTGCATACTTGCATCTGAGACAACTTGGTGAAAAATTTCTACTAATGGAAGTGCTTTCCACTTCCAATATAAATGCGGTCTAGATGCCTGTAATAAGTCCCACCAAGGCGCTCCACCTGCATAACCGCATGTGCACTCCTGGAAGCCTAAGCCAAAATCTATCTCTCACACCTCTAAAACCGGGCTTGCGCTTCAGCTGTCCAAGCCCCAGTGCTGGGGCATGGCTGCCCTAACTCCTGACATCGCCACAGCACCTTGGCCTGGCACAGGGAGGTGGCAGCCAGGTCCCTATTCCCAGCGAAGGGGCGGCACTGAGGGTCACCTCTCCCCGCTCCAGCCTACAGGCTGGCTGAATGCAAAGCTCAACATTTTTCCTGGCTTGTGATTTTGTGGGCTCGGAGCTGCCTTGTCCCTGCAGATGTGTCCAGCAGCTGGCAAGCTGCAGCTAGTCCTGCCTGCTGCCAGGGCCCTGCCTGCCCTGCTACTGCCTGCCTTCTTAGCGGCTGCTTCATCGGTTTTCAAATAAATTTAAAAAAAATAAGTAGCTCGGAGGTTGAACTTAAGTCTTAGAAAGTAGCTGAAGTCAAGCAACTGCATGACAGCATGTCTGTGCAATAGACTTTAACAATCAGTAGGACAGGTTGGGTAAGAACCAGCATGCTGATAGCATGCTTTGGCATTCCGCTCAAACCCTGTCTCCTTCCACAGTTTTCTATACTGGGATGATACTGGGAACAGCAATCAGTCAAAAAGCCACTCAGCTGACGGGCAGCAGCAGCCCGCAGTGGTGGCTTTCCAGCCAGGCACCCCACTGGGTTTGCACCTGCTGCCCAGGTGAGACAGACCCGGCTAGCCACAGGGGAACTCTGCAGGCAAGGAAAGCTGTGTCATCCAGAGGGGCAGTTTCCTCATACCACTGAGCAAGAGGAGCAGCTCACTGCCAGTGGCAAGGGCAAGGTCTCACACCTTCTGCCCTGCCACCTCCCCACTCCTCCATCCCTCTCGTTTCAGGCATTTCCCTCCATCTTTCTAAGCCAGGGCTTCTCCATCCCCTCTTGCACCAGTCTAAGAGAACTTAATCCGCCTTCACCACGATAAAAGAGGCTGTTCTCTTTTCTTTCATGGGTTACACATCTGAGGCGCTAGGAAGCACGAACCTTGGAGGAGCTGCAGAAAACATGGCACTCCAAACAGTATCAGAAGCAGAAACAGGAAAGCCTTAACAAAGTTGACCACGCAGTGCTTAAAGTTCGTAACGGGGTCTTAAGCACCGCTGGTGAAAATAAACTCTGCTAAGCAGGCTATTACTGTTCTGGAATGAAATTATAAAAATAAGGATAAAAGCCTGGTACATTTTCTGAGCATTTACGACATGGTTAAAATACATAAGAGAACCACATATGAAAGACTTCCTGTCTATTATCAAAAAACACAACTTCATTATATAGATAAAATAGATATATGAATAAAAAGGGCACTTAAACTGTTACAATGCCCCATAAAAACTTGAAAATTTCTTTTCACATCAGTCAACACATGAGTATATTTTTCATGTGTTCGCTACCCAAAGCTTATCATCTTCAATGGGAACCACAGCAAAATCGTTCACGGTATTTGAAAAATGTTGTCCTTGATGTCTCTTAATCTCCTTGCTTTATCTACTACAAATTTCTGTTTCACTAACATACAATACAAAACAGCTCTTGAAGAAATAGCTTACTTGGTGTAAGAAACAAAATTCAAGGGGATCTTCAGGAAAAGCGGCAAGATAGAAAAACCCGACAATCATACATGTATTATGGGGACACACATATACAAAAAGATTAAGGTATAAAGAGGACAAAGCTGATCATGTGACAAGCAACAAATATGCAGGGTGAGGACAGGACACACAGCATCTTGGGTTCTCACAATCCCTACAAGTCCTAAGTAATTGCTTTGGAACTCATTATTGGTGGATACAAACGATCTGGTCAAGCCCAAGCCAGCAGGACAAAAATAAACACGTGGGTTGGTTATCTCCAAGGCTTCGGCACAGGCCTCCTATAGCTGCACCATGTCAAACAGCAGCGACCGCCCGCCGAGTATCTTTGCATTGATCACGGCTAAAGCAAACACACACTTCTCTGTAGCCAGCAGAGCAGTTGGTCCAGTTGCTGCTTTCAGTCCATGACAGGATGGAGGAGAGAGCTCAAAGCAAACTCAATGCGAAAAGTTGCGCAGTCACCCTCACAGTAAAAAAGTTTTTTCTTACATTTAAATGGAATTTCCTGCTTACAGTTTGAACCCATTGCCTCCAGTTCTGTCACAGGGCACCACTGAGAAGAGCCTGGTTCCATCTTCGTGACTCCACCTACCAGATATTTATTGATACATCGATAAGATCCCCCCAACTCTTTTCCTCTCCAGGCTAAACTGTTCCTCTCAGCCTCTCCCCACACCAGAGGTGCTCCGGTCCTTCAGTCACCTTTGTGTCCCTTTGCTGGACTCACTCCAGTAAGTCCTTGTCTCTTCTTGTACTGGGCAGCCCAGAAGTGGACCCAATACTGTAGATCTGTCTCACCAGTGCTCAGCAGAGAGGAAGAATCACCTCCCTCCACCTTCTGGCAACACTCCTCCTGCTGCATCCCAGGACATTGCTGGCCTTTCTGCTGCAGGGGCACATCCACCAGCACCGCCACCGCGCAGCCATCCCGAGCTGACTGGAGAAACCAGCTCCATTGCAACTCTGACTTTGTTAAAGGCTGCTGCAGGCCGTGTCAAGGAGGATGTCTGGCATCTTCTCGAGGAGCAGGAAATTCTCCTCTGATTCAGTTCCTTCCATAAGAAACGGGATAATTTCACTACCTTCTGCAGTCAGCAAGTCTCTCCATTCACAAGCAGTATCAGTAAATCTCACAGAGGAAATTCTTTGTCTCTACTAAGTGACTGAAATAGATGCATTTTTTAAACCTAAATCCCTGCACTAATTTAGTGCGGGAAATGGCTGTGTATCCAAAGAGTCAGTAACCAGCAGTGGGATGTGAAAGCTGGGAGAATGACTGGGAGGGACGAAACTTTCTTCACTGCAAGAAACAATGCGATATGGAAATATATCTCAGCATAAAGACTAAATACATAAGGGAACAAACAGTGAATGATCCAGGCGCAGCTATGATGTCCACAAAGCTAGTATCTAACACTGCCTAACCCTCTCAGAGCATTCCCTGCTCCACCAGCACAGTGGCTTCTGCAGCCCACAGAGTCCAACCCTTTGGCCACAGACCCTACCAGGGCTGCCTCACCGTGCAAGCCAGGCCCTTCTCTTGGCATCAGATTGTTCAAATGGCTCATTCTTACCCCTTTCTGCACATTTTAGGTGTTGTCTAGTCCTTCATCCAGAAGTGACTGGAAGAACCCCTTATGTTCTGCAGGTTTCTTCTTCCACCCTCTCTATGATCACTTCATCTTATGACTCCACAGAGGTAAATGGCTCGCACGCTCTCATGTCTGCCTTCTAAGTCCTTTAGCACATACATGGAGGCAGCTGCAAGTCTTGACTGCATAGTTCACCATACCATAGCACTGCCATTATGGCTGTTCAGTTGCGATGAGAACAGCAGCAACCTGCACACAACGGGTTCACGTAGGAATGTGACTGTCATGAAACGGGAATGAGAACTAAAAATGCCAGCAGAACTTTGGTCCCTGTGCACGGCTGGAGTACCAGCTGCAATGTGACTATCTCTGTAAACAGCCATCATAAAAAGCCTGCTTATTTTTAGAAACACGTTGCCTTCTCCTGTGATTATCTAGAAAGCAGAATATGAAACAGAGCTCACATTTCTGTTCCAAGTAACAAGTTCTAGCTTCTGCTGTTTCTAACTAAACCACAAAAGTTTTGGTCCTAGACATTTATGTTCCATCATTTGCAGCTTAAGGGGTTTTGTTCATGTTTTTTTCCTAAAATTATCTTCTAGTTGAAATGTCTTGTGCATGAAAGGCTTTAACTTGAGTGAAGTCCTCTATAATCTTTGCCCTTGGGATTTTGTTCAGATTTTTGAGCTCAGCAACCCAAGCCAGTCTTGGTTTAAAACTTCATATGTGCAGTAATACTCCTGACACATCAGAAGAATCAGAATGATTTCTGCATTTGAAAGCAGCATGCTCAACAATCACAAGATGCTCATTTCCCCTTGTTTTGGAAAGACGATTCAACTTGCAAGTTCCAAATGTACACAGGTGTTGGTATTTGACTGCACCACCATTTTCACAGGTGCCAGCAATTTTAAATTACTTTAAAAATCGAAAGAGGTGTGAATAATAATCTGGTTTGGGATTCTTCTAGACTGCAATACCTTTCTGTGGGAGTTACACCAGTCTGACTATCCTCTGAGGTCATGGAGAAATTCAGAACTGCTCATGGTCCGCTTCTCAGAAGAACTGCTCTTAAGGGACTGCTGTCTGCACTGTTTTAGGAAAAGTGTTTATTAACTATAAAGTTTATATATATATATAAATGGAGATACCCTATCACCACCTGGTGATACACCCAGAAAGCCAGGTGCAGAATATATTAGCACTTGCACATGTTAATCTCTTCTGGTTCTAAAAATTATCCTGGATAACTTTTGGCAATGCCTGAATGAAAGATCTTAAGAAAACAAAGCCAGTGCATTTTGACTATCCAACTACATGGCCAGCAAGGCACTAATAGAAGAAAGGGTTTCTACCATGGCCCCGTAGCTGTCCTCTTGCTTTTGAATAAAAGGCTCCCTGGATCAATATTGCACGGATTTCTCTTTCATTGGAGGCCAATATCCTGAGGAGCTTTCCTCATGGGTAGTTCTTACTCCTGGATGTAGTTACACTGCATACCGTTGGTGGAAGAACTGGTGTATGTCACATTATACACCGCTCATCTGGAGAGTTTTATGGATCATCACACAGCGTATCATCACCTAGGTTTGAGTTAGTTACCTGGTTGTGAGGGAGCTTCCCCCTAAGCCCCCCACTTTCAGTGGCTTATGCCCTCCTGAAGCAGTTACTTTCAAAGCTGAATTTGGCTGTGTTTGTTCTCAGCTCGGCAACACTGAAAAGTCTGAAAAAATAATGTTCACCTTTTGCTGTGGTTTGGATGTTCACATTATATGAAGCAACTAATTTGGTTATCATGTGTAAGCATCTTCACTAAAGCTAAAAAATAAAAGGAAATCAAATCTTGCCTATTCTTACCCAAAAGTATTTTGTTTCAGTTGGAATTATGAAAAACAGGTTTGGGGTTTTGTTTGGTTTGTGGGTTTTTTTAGATGGATCATTTGTTTGCACAGAGACATTGGAAATTTTATTTAAGATCACATAGCTAACATAGTCTCCCGTGTGTCTGTGGTTTAGAAAATCTTTTATTAACATGATCACAGACCACTGTTGCACATTCACCAATAAATATGGCACCAAACAGTACATCCCTTAATATATGAAATAATAGAGTCTTCAGAGACCTCTTCATGGTAATTTACTCAGATTACAGGCATCTTTGATATATTTTAGTAACTTTTTAATAGGAGAAAACCCTTCTGTAACTATTATTTTGGTGTTTCACTTCCTTGTGGCAGAAAAGCTGTGAAACAGTCCTATCCGTCCTGTTTTGAGTCTCCGTCACAAAGCAACAATGTTAGTCACCTTTTTTTTTAATTTTCTTTTCAGTAAGATCACATAAAACGGATATAAACAGAATCAGGCATAAGGTTGTGTCCCAATATAACCATTATCTGAGGAATGGGAAACTCCTAAGAACACTCTCAGCTAATTGATGAGTTTGTAGGGCACTGAAGAGAACTTATCCACTGATACCTTCCATTTTAAGACACCAGGTTACTCTCCTGTTCCTCAGGATGTCTTTTGGGTGACTGACACTCAGAATCCCTGCCATTAAATTTAAGAAGGTGAATATGATCATCAGATGTGCTCACTCCTAACGACCTGCACACAGTACATAATGCTGTAGCCTAGTGCAGTGTCACTGTGTATCTGCCAGAGAAAGAGAGGGTGCTTTCTTCTGCAAGGCATGCTGGAAGATGTGGAAGCATCCTCGCCTATCTATCATTAATAAGGTAACGCCTAGCAGCATTAACTAAAATTGGGGTAGAGCTGTGGTGAGCACCCTACAGAAGTCCTTTTATTGTCTAATGTGGCATGGTTGGAAAAGGATAAAAGCACAAAACCACTCTAACCCCATTTCGAAAACTGAAAATCTGGCCTGGGAATGACTGGCAAACCCTCAAAGCAAGTCTGTGACAGCCTCAGGATAGAAAGATTTCCCGCGGCTCACTCTACTTCCCTAACTCCAAAACAACCCCCCTTCTCCAAAGCATCACTGGGAACCGCAGTATCTGGTATAGGTGTAATTCTACCACTTTTTAAAAATGTCTTGGCTAATTTTACCTTTCTGAACGCTGGTGGAAGTCTACAGTAGTTTTAGAGGTGGCACTGGCAAAATGGTGCCCAAGAAAAACATATATCAAAAGTTTTTTTTTACAGAGGAAGATAAGATGGAAAGGACTTAACACATTTTGCTGTGAGTAAGGCTAATTAAAATCCGAAAACATACTTCAAAACGAGTGATTGAACAGTGACATGCTAAGTAAAATCCTTAGTGCATTCCCACTGCTGCCCTGGAGGGTACTGGGGGAATGCTCGTACCTGTGCTAGGTGGTGATGGGATTGATCGGCACTAGCAGGATTTACCTGAGTACGGACCCCAGAGGTATGACAGCAAGTCAACTAAAAACAAAAATGTCACATGACGTTGTGACACAGCTTATACCCAAATGCGATGAACAACAACAAATACATATATAATTAGTGCTTGGTTGGTTTTATTCATGTAGAAGACATCAAACAGTGTAGTCTGATAGCCTGCATTTTGGCCTATGTCAGAAACAACAAAAGAATTATATTAATCTTTCCCCAAATAAATTATTCGCGTCTTCTTTATTAGTTTTAGTTCACAGATACGCATCATTGCCAGCTCTGCAGCCCTCACGTTAGGAATCATTCAGCTTTGGACTCATTCCTTTGCCCAGACAGTTCACATTCAGCAGCAGATCAACCTCACCCTTGCACGCGTTACACGTGGGATTTATTACAACAGTGAATTACAATTCACTCTACTGTTTTTCAAAAAAAATTGTAATATTTAAAAACTCAAATAAGCACCTTCTTTACCAAAGACTGCTACATTTTCCATATCTGCAGACCTGATTTTCAAGGTAGTTTGCCCTATTTTGATACCTAAATAGGGCTAGACTTTCAAAAGTGTTCCATATCCAGCAGCTCTTATTATAGCCAGATTTTATAAAGAATTCAAGCATTGTAGTGCCAAGTTCTTCAAAAAAAAAAGCCACTTACTGTAGTTTTGACCAGGGATCTGGGCTCTTTCGAAAATCTGGCCCCGATACTGAGTGCTATACTCTTGTAAAGTCTTCAGACATTAACTGGTCTGATTTCTCCAGCATTTACACACAAAGCCAGTGATGTCTACCGTTATGGACATCTGGGAAATAGATACAATACAAGCCCAATTCTTTGTTTATATTAGTTGGCAAGCATAATATATTAAAAAAAAAAAAAAGGATTAATGGGAAATCAGCTAAATGGTCGTCTCTTTTGCCTATAATTCTCTAAAATTATAGAACAATTAAAATTCAGTATCGTTGTGTTTATATTAGTAACAGTATTACACACTGGGGGCTAGGTTTAGGGTCTCCAGCCTGCAACCAGCTGACTGAAAACTGAAAGAGAAGTGGCGAAAACCTGTGTCTTTGCAGAAGGCTTTGCAAGAAAACAATGTGAAACCAGCAGCACTCCCCAGCCTGATCTGTCCCCAGCTACACTATTCACCACACGGTGTCTAAGGATTTGTTTTAAGCCCTTCCCAAAGTGTCTGTCATCCCATTTCCTTGTCTCCAGCAAATGTATCATATAATTGTAAATAAATGTTCAAATGAGTTTTGCAGTCATCAGGATGTTTCAAATTTGAGCATGACAGCTTTTTTCCCCTGAAGATTAATTTAAGAAGTTGCATTTGTGGCCATTTTACTATATGCTTTAACTTCACAAACAGATTTCTCACTCTGCTGCTTTCTTGGGATGACAAAATTGATCTTTGTAAGCTGAGCCCGGTACAAAAAACTTGGAAAATGGAGATGCATTTGAGTATCTTTGTTCTTTTGACCTACAGGACCTTCTAGTTATTGAAGATGAACTTGTTTTACTGTTTCTCTCTCGATATAACCTTTTGCTTTCACCTCAGTTACAATTCCTGTACA
>JAVJGI010000057.1:14303365-14318320 GCA_035590275.1 Ibycter americanus | reverse complement strand
CTGTTAAACAGCTCCTGCACACAGTCTGACTTTGTATCCTGCGTATCCATAGGCATCGCCTGATGAGAGGGGGCATTGTGCTGCCAAGAGCTGCTGGTTGGAAAAATACTTCTGGCCATGTATAGTGCTATTGTTGTTCAATATCACTGCTTGCTCGGCAAAGCTGTATCCTAACTTCTGCTACAACAGTCAAGGGAAACGTACGTCAGCGAGGGAACCTGGCAATAAATCTCCAGTGGCTTAAGAGCTGGTGAGTGGCAGAATCCTGCAGGACATGCAAAGTTCACCCCGTTCAAAGGAGAAGATGCACGGGAAGATATAGAGAAATTCAGTTTTAATTTCCTGTTCTGTGAACATCATGTCAAGTTCTGAGAAGGCACTTGCCTGGTGCAGTTCAGTACTGATTGAGCCTGTGGAAGTCACTCTTCTGCAAGAGATCAGGAAAACAACCGCAGCTGACCAGTGCAATGGTCTGGGGAAGGTACTGGGAGGTCAGAAGAGCAGCAGAGCAAAAAGGCAGAGAAGCCATCAGGCAAGATTTAAACTTTGAACTTATTTCAAAGTGGGCGTGTGACATTTAAAATTACTGGTTGTGGTCAACATGAAGGAACCTTTGGAAGAGTGGTTAAGCTTATCAAGGAATGATCACAGGTGGAGGATCCATACTAGTAAAAACAGAACTCACTGAAATTTCTTGCCCCCAAATTAACTGCCAATTCATCTGACCTTCGTTTGTCCTTTAAGAGTGTCTGGTACCACCCATATTACAAACATTGCAATCCCACACTGAGGGCCCCATGTACCAGAGTCATGAGATTACCCAGCAGTGCATCTTCCATTGCAAATAAGTAAGTTCCCAGCCTTTTCGGTAGGAAGGAAAGCTTATAAACATGACTGAAGGTAACTGACACAAATAGCTGGTAATGGCCATAACAAAGCGTATGAGCTACCCTTGTATTTCAGTGACAGCCTTTACTTCAGCCCTCTGGGTGTGGCAGAAAAAATCATCCTAGCGGTTTGAAGGGCAAAGAGAGTTCAGAAAGGCCCCCAGGACAGACCTTCATAGGACTGTGAGAGGTCTCCTGTATTGTTCTTCCTGGGTGTTGCAAGCGACCATGGAAGAAAGGTTCAGTGTGATGACCCCAGCATTCCCTTGGGTACCATGGGGGACCGGCTACCAACAGTTCAGCTCTGCTTTGCCAGCATCACAGATGATAGACAGAAAGTCAATTTTTTGAAAAAAAGGGAATTGTTATACATGTTGTATTGTGTTCAGAAGAGCCTTTCTACTTGCGCTCACTTGGCTGTAGAAGAAAACTCCCTCTGATCAGTTTCAACATTAAGCTGTTGGTGAATGACTTTTGACTGTTTTCAGAGAGCTGTTTCAGGTGCAGTGTCTACCCACAATGTCACTAGAATGTGGTGGACATACCCTCATGCTGCATTAGTGCTGACAATCCCCAGCTCTTAGACCGCCATCAGTGGAGCTGAAAGTGTTTTACTAGGAAGGGGTTGCACCCACATAGCTGATGAGAAAACTGAGCTATAGAGGTGTCACCTTCTGATGGCCACTCAGCCATGCAGGGTTAGAACTAGTCAGTAGAGGTCAGATCTCTCAGGTCTTCTAGGTCTGGGTGGTGCCTCTGCCCTACCTGTGCCACAGCAGTGGTTCCAGGCATCACGAAGACCACCTCTGAATCTTTCTTAAGTTGCAGTGGGGTCCCCACCTTTAGCATAGATGAACTCACGGTGAAACAGGCACTGGGAAGTGTGAACATAAGCATCTGTGTTAATACCAGCATTTGGCTGCAGCTCAGTGGAAGGGTTCTGCTGCCTGAAAAGGTGCCACAACAGTGCTCCAGTTCATTATCCTGATCCTATGCCTCTTCCTTTTTCTGTTACTGCTTTAGAACTGTGTAACTATTTTGGTAATAACCCCTGAGATCTGCTTTCCAGCAATGGCAGCAAAGTCTAGATAAGACAGCATCTGTTAAAAAAACACAAACTGAAATTATCCCTGGATCATTTTGCTAGCAAGAATGGAGGAAATGAGCCATGCAAAAGAATAATGGATTGGAAAGGGAGTGTGCTGGAGAATGATACCTCATTTTACTAACATGCAGATAGCCATCGGAGTGCTAGCAAGACACTCAATTCGAATTCTTAAGGCTTGTGTAGTACATATGTCCGATGACTGTGGTAGGAGTTAGCAAGAGGCTGTTCTAACACTTGTGTGTCACCTGTGAAGAAGTCACATCAGCCCTTATCGTCGAAGCTAGTAAAGTTGGATACTTAAATCAATGGTCTGGCTATCCAAAACCATTTCCTTAGATGCCTAAATACAATTTAAGTTCACCCACCTCCACTGGAACGTGTAACTCATCACACGTGTCCATAGTGGGATCTCTGGGTAAAAATGAACTCAAAAACGAAAAGAAGAGCCTTATCACCAGAAGCACAGTTCCTCACTTTTCCTTTTTTTTTAATGCATCAATACAAGTATCTTATTTACTTTGTAGTAGATTATGGATGTGCAACTGCTAGCTACACAGTGCAATGAAAATTAAATATTTGCCCAGTGGGCTTAGATGGAACTTGCAGGAAGCAACATAAATAAAATATATTATTCATTTCTTCCTTGCTTATTTGCTGTTAAGGATATGAGAGTTTGCTGTTGAAGTGGCTTATGATTTTGGAGCACAATAAAAATGAAATCAATGGCCAATATGTCCAACATTTAAAAACAATTCTTTGTGCTATAAAACTTGATATCCTATGGTGTCTTTCATACCAACTATATCCCAACAGGTTATGCATGCTGAAAGAATATAACCACAGAGATAAATAATAAATAGGAAAGGGACAGTGCAATCAAAGAGGTACTGGCAAGGGGGAAAACAACTAATGTACTATAGAGCAAACGTTTCTCTACTTAGCTTTGTAAAAGGATATTGATACACAATGATTAACTCGGTTGGATCCTGTCAGAAGTGGTAAAAGCCCCGGCATGCTCCATTTTCAAAGGCCACAATCAGCAGCAGTTTGTCAACTGCTGCACTGGAGGATATGCTAATGTTTAAAGGGCATCATATCAGGCCCATAAAAGCTAATGGAAGTATTTTGCTTTCACTGTGTATTGGATCAGGCTTGAGTGTACTTATTAAACCAGTAATATACAGCCATTTTTTTCATCTAGATGTCTACATCCCAAGAACAAAACCCCAAAAGGCCTTTTTCAACAATTACAGCAAATCACCAAAGGAAGAGAAAAGCTCTTCTTTAATGCTGCAAACCTGATGCCTTTCTAGCACTTCTTACTCAGGTGTCTTTTCATGAGATAGCTGGAAGAAAATGTGTTTCCAAACTAAAATAACCTCAGTAGGGGGGAAAAAGGAAACTATTACATTCCACTGAAATGCAAAATGCTGTAACTGGGTAGCTGTCTAATTGACATATTACTTCGATTAGGCAAATATTTTTTTTTTTTTTTTCTGATATAGAAGTTCAAGTCCTCTACAAACAATGGTAAAAGGACAAACTGTTGAAAAAAGTACTTGCACAGAGAGAGACCAGAGCAGAATACAGAATGAAAACAAGTGGTAAAAATACTATCCTTTAATTAACATATCTCAGCTTCAAAGTCTGCTTTACAAAGGCTTGGGATAGACTTTGTTTTCTACCTGACAGAACAGGTATGTTTACAGATACTTAAAAGAAAATGACAATAATATAGCCTCATTTCTTTTTAAACGTGTTATGCTGGTTTCACAGATAATCAGCAACAGTTTTCAAACATTTGTGAATGTGCTAGATTTAAATAGAAAATGTTTAAGGAAGAGGCATTTTCTACTAAAGAAAAGAGAGAGACTATTTTACAGGAGTGAACTAAACAGCTTAAGAAAATGATGGCTGAGAGAACGATTTCTGTCTATGATTATGTTCTGGTGGTAAAAATGAGGGAAAGAAAAAACTTTATTTTAAATAAAGGGCAGGGCTGACATAAAATATCGTTGCAAAGAGCATCAGAGGAAATTTAAGCTGAACATGAGAACATTAGTAATCAGCAAAGGAGTAAATATCTAAGCAAGTCCTCCGACAGGACTAGTCATGAGGCAAGAATACGGTAGTTTCCAGACACAGCTGAACTGGGTCTAGGTGAGATGGTGTCTCACAGGAGGCCAGACCTACTGCCCAGGAAAGCCCCTTCCCACCATTGTCCCACCTTCCTGCAATGCAGCTGAACTAACCAGCTCACTCAGGTCTATTTAAAACCATCCCAACTCCAAGAGAATCTTCTTTCCATTCCTGTCTCAACCATCTTTCACAAGCTCTTTCCTTCTTAGTTTTTCTGAATTTCCTTCTGCTGTCCCAGATTTTGCTCCTTCCTAATTTGAAGGTCAGTATCTAAACCACTTCCTCAACTGCTTTCTTATCACTACTTGCCAAACTCCCCCCCGCCCGCCCCCAGTATGCACTGTGCAGCCAAAGTCTCCAGTACCTCTTTCCTCTTTCACCCCAGGCCTTCTAGAAAGTCTCCCCTGAGACATGGTGCAAGTGGAAGCATGAAGTCCAGATTTTGGCAGCAGCTGCTGAGAATGTGCTGAAAATATGAAAGCATTTCATTCTCCAGAGGGAGGACAACTTTGTGATATGCTTGCAGAAAAAAAAGAGCACTAAAAATCTTGTTACCAGCAAAGAAGACAAGCTTTGTTAGTCTATTTATTTTAACACTGCAATAGCCATGAAAGTTCTTGGGCGGTTATTTTGGATTATCTGGATTTATCTTGTTATCTGGGTTTACACAGCTACCGTACCCCAAAAAGAGACTGTGGTTTCAGAGAAACATTAACTAAAGAAGAAAACCCTCACTCTTCATTTGAACTTTACAAAAGGCTCTGCCAGGCAGGGCTATGAAAACACAGAGGTTTCCCCTCCCACTAAAACACACTACTGTAAATACTTTTTATATTAGTTTCTTAAGCTCTAACAGAACAGATACTTGGAGGGAGAAGCACTCCAAAAGATATAATAGTCAAGGCTCCTGGACGTAAGCTTCTCCCTAGTAATCTAAATCTGGTTCACGCAGTCTCTTTTCTACATCTCTTTATAAACTTGTACCATATACCTACCATGATTGGTTTTAAAAGTGTATCACCATGTAGAGCAAATACAGTAACCTTGTTCCTAGGCCTTGGTATTTGTTCTGGTAGTCTTTAGCCCAACATGCAAGGGCACGAACAGGTCCAGTGTCTAAGTAAATCTGGACAAACTTGTGGAGAAACCCACGCATTTTTAACAATGACAGCAGTTAGTTATCAGAACAACACACTTAGGATCATAATGGATTTTGCAGTCTTGCACTGAAGGCTGGGTATCTTTCTAGAAACTATGCTACTCTGTGCAAACAAACACTCCACTCAACAGCTCGAGAGACCTTTCTGAATACGTGCATTAGCAACTGTATAGCCTGTATCTCTGGTCTGTACTGTAAAGGATGTCAATAAAATGTTTTTATCATTGTTTGCATTTATAAGGGGGAAAAAAGAAAAAGGAATTCTTCAGCCATTTCTTGAGCAATATTCCTAATGCAAAAATAACAAAATTCACCTTTTCAATGTAAATGTGGTTTATCAACATTCAGAGCAGGGGCTCCCAAACCTAGCTGCCTAGACACCCCAGAAAGGGAATTCTATGATGCTGGGCTAGCTGTAGAATCAGTAATTGCAATGGTTTTCAGCTCAGCATCCAGCACCATCATCTCTCCTGAAGCAGGAGCAGCAGCTCTTGGCTATGAGTAGAGTAACAAAAAGATACTGATACTCAGGCAGCTAAAACTCCATATCCTCAGTGGAAGAATTAATAATCAGATCTTTCTACTATAAGCAGCATAACTTGTATGTATGTGGGGATCTCTATATTAGATGAGGCAGTTCCCCAAAAGAAACACCACCACCACCACCCCAACATCATTGATAACAAGACGTGACCAGCTTTGAAATGAACCTTTGTGTTGTGAGCTGTGCAGAATCACATTACAGCCCAAGAAGCACCAGCTCCTAAGCTGGTTTGTTCATTCATGTTCCCTTTGGTACATTTAGACATTTACAACTTGCTTGACTTGGATCCTTCAAGTCCAGCTTGTAACAATAAATTCCTACTGAAATATAGGTTAATAAATGTGTTTTGGAATATTAAGCTTACTATGCAGCACTATCTCAAGCATCAGTATTTAGATGGATAAAACATTTATATTTAGTAAACCTCTTTATTTTAAAGATTATAAACTTGTTGCTGAAATGCCAGTTGAGCAGAATGACTGCAATCACTGGCTTCGTGAGACATCTAGTGGAAAAAAAGGCTATTGTCATGAATATTCAGTTACCCAGACCCACGCTAATATAAGGTACACCTGCAAACACAACATTAAACAGAATTGTTGTGGGAAACACAGGGGTACTTGCACCCCAGTGACTGTGAGAAAAGTCATCTGCTACTCTGAGTGCATTTCCCAGAGTGCAACCTCTTTGTGCTCTTCCATTGCAGTCTGACAGCACAGACAGATGCAGTAAAAGAGGCATTCTCCCTGCTAGCTGTGATCTTGCATGTTGTGACACGGTAAAAACAGCGGTGAAGGTAGAGATGCCCAGGTATCAACACAGGCTGACAACTTCAGCATGTTACCAGCGTCTTGTACAGCCTGTTCTCTGTGCTCACCTCTTCCTTGTTCTTCCCATTGCTACTTCTCCTGGCCATAAGGGTGCAAGTAAGCTATAATAGGTCACAAAACACATTTACCTAGTTTAGCTTTCCTCTCCAAAAACAGCCCCTGCAGAGTTACAGGCCTTCCCTGACTACCTTCCCAGCCTCCAGCAGTTTCTGGCTCAGAAACTCCTCTGTCAGAAATGTTACTTTTGTGTCAAACAGCATTTTCTTCCATTCAAGTAATTAATTGTAATTTTTAATCCATGCTAACTTTCGGCATTCAGAAACCTATGCCAATGTTTTCCATACTTCAGTGCCTATGATAAAATACCTCCTTTTGACTTCAAGTCTGGCTCTACCTTGTTTCATTCAATGTCTCCCTGTTCTCGTATTATTATGAAAAAGAGTGAACCTTCTTTCTACATACCTTCTCTCCAGCACTCACGATTTTATAGCCATCTCTTCTGTTTCCCCCTCTAATATATGGGTTTTGCAGGCAGCAGATTCCTTGCCTGTTCAGTTGATCCTTGAACAGATGCTGTTGTAAATCTTTGCTCACCTTTGCCACCCTTTGAAATCTTATTTTTTTTTTAGTTCTGCTATATCCTCTCAGCGACAGGGCTTCTGAACTGATAACAGTGGTCAGGATACAGTGACACCACAAATTTCTGTAGCAGCATAATGGTATTCCCTTTTTTGCTTACTTTTTCTTTCCTAGTAACTCTTACTATTCTGTGCTTAACTGCCACTGCAAAGTGAGCTGACATCTTCACAAAAATATCTTATGGATTTCCTTATTGGGGGATAAGAAATAGTGCTGAATCCATCACTGGGCCTGTTTTTTTTGTCCAAGTGCATTGTTTCACTTTTGGCAGCACTGGATTTCACTAGGTATTGTATCCTACAGCCTACCAATGGCATAAGATCTTTCTGCAAGGCAAGTAATCCTTCATAGCTGTTTCTTGGGTTTACTGCCCTGAGTAATTTATTATCACAGGCAAAATCTGTAATCCTCTCCTCACTCCCTTTTTCTACATCATTTATGAGTATGTCAAACAGTACAGGTCCCAGGACAGATCCCCAGAGGACTGAAAAAAAATTTCTATTCCTACTCTTTATTTCTACCTGTAACCAGTTATTAATCCATGAAGGACCCTTAATCTCATTCTGTCATTTTCTTCACCATGGGTTTTTTTGGACACTTTGAAAAATCTTACCAAAAACCTTCTGGAGATGAGCGCATGCTCACATAACCAAGAGCTTCTTCAAAGAGTTCCAACACATTCCTGAGATGCTATTTTCTTCCTGTAAAATCACACCCAACTTTCTCCACCATGGCATGTAAATCTGTATCTCTACTAGATCTAAGTTTTTAACTCAGCTTCCTCCAACTTTTCCAACAAGACTTATTCAGACTCACTGATCGGTTCCTGTACTGTGCTGCTAACATGCTTCCCAAATGCCAGATGCACGTATCCCATGAAGTGTTGTTAATTACCCACCTCCCAAGCACACGCAAGTGTAAGCTTCATGTCCATTTTGCTAAAATGATTTTGACATAAACATGAGAGACATAATGAAGGTGAAAAAGTTCTGCAATTACATCATCATTCTTGTGAAGAAGGAATAGCATGAAGGCCATTTTGCAGTGGTGCCACAGAGGCCGAACTGAACTCCCGTCATTCCGTCACACTTTTACATCATCGTTTACCCCAGTGGCTGCCACAGGCAAGAGCATACCCACCCTTGGGGGACACAACAATCCAAGAATAGAGGGCCAACGACAACCAGCTTCTTGAGCCCTGAGACTAGGCTGCGTGAAAGATGAGTATTCCTGTCTGAATGCTTATTTGATACCTCTGATTCTTTTAAGGCCCCCATTCCTTGTCTCCTAGAAATAACTTACCATTAAATCAATGAGCACTGGGAACTATCCCAGCTCAGGACAGGAGCCTTCTCCCTGATTTCATTGAGCTCATAACACATACATCAGGTTAAATGGAGGTAAATGAGAGCAAGGTAAAATGAGAGAGACCTGTTTCTGTTCTTGACCTTGCACAATTCTCCTTTCAGTATTGTACATCCCAGTTCTCTTCTCCCAGTTATCCTTCCCCTAAGTCTTTCTTCAAACACAGTTCTTTTAGAACTGGCTCAAACGCATTTTGCAAAATTTCTTGAGTTCCCCAGGGTAACATATGTGTCAGGGTGCTCATCTGTCTTCATGAAACAACTAATAATTGGGGATAGAGCCCTTAATTTTGTGTATATTGTTAAGTCAGGTAAATGCAGGCACGTCATTTATTTATTTCTTATTTGAACTTCATGTCCTGCAAAGACCTTCCTTTCCCTCTTAAAAATACAATTCACGAAACAGGAGGGTTTACTTCATTTTTAGTTACCACTGTACTACTGAGGTTCACTCACAAACACTGAAGTGTCAAGATCAAGCAAGAGCACAGCCTGAAAGATCAGCTTTGTATTATGCTTTGAAGGTTAACAACGTCTGGCTTTGAAGGACTGCCAGAGAAATTCTGGGATGGTTAACAGAGGCTGCCTTGCCCCCAGTTGTGAAAAATATTCATTTCCAAACAGTTAGCAGCAGCAGAAGAGAATAAAGCATGTTACATCTGCCTTCTTGCCACCAGTCACAAAAAAACCTGAGTGATGTATTTATGTAGTTAATGGAGCACTGTTTGTAACAAGAAGAGACATAAGAGATGTTTTTAATGGTAGAAGTTAGCCACACTACTGCTAGCGAAGGGGAATTCAGAACATGTCCTCATACATCAAATCTTTGCTATGTTGTTTATGAGCAGCAATTTGAGATCAAGATTGGATTTGCAGAGATATGTGACTTGTAAACAGTTTTCAGAAATGGCAACCAAGATTCCAGCATGCTCACTGTAGGCCTAGAGAGGTTTGTGAGGCATTATTGTTCTTTAAACCTAATTACCAGCTACAGGTAAATCCTAGGCCAGACTTTTAACTTACACCATGCAAGGAAGGCTGAATTTGATCTTTTGAAGCCATGTCAGTTGCTGGGAATATCGCATACATGGTCAGCATCAGATATGTCCACTTATGCTATTTCAACACTGCTAAAAAATCCCTTTAATGTTTTATGTTCAACTCTGAGATGAATTCAAATAACTATGGTGAGGTCCTTGCTTAGAGCCCTGTGCAGAGGGCACTTCTAGCTAATAAAGCTTCAGCAGGAATGGAAAATACGAGCTCTCTTATCATGCTTTGGAAGAAACAGAAATGCTTTTATGCACTACTAAGATATAAAAACTTGTAATCTCCCAAAGTTTATGATTTGGAGAAGCAACAAGGCCTGTCTGTACAATATGATCACTTTAATTACAGCAAGTGCAAGAGTTCAGACTTGCAGTTCATTGAAAGACTGCTAAGGAAAGCAGGCCTGTTGCCAGTGTGTTTAAGTTGCAAGTGAGAACTTCCATGTATCAGAAAAGGCTGAAAACCCCCATGTTAACATATTATCAGACAAAGCAGCCCAGGAGCAAAAATTCAGATCAAGGTCAGCATTTCCAGTGATCAGTATCCCAAGTTTTGGCTCAACACAAACTTGCAGCAATTTCTAAAGATATAAGCTGCCTAAAAAATTCAAATTGGCATTCAGAATTTGGGTTGCACTGAGTACAGCTTTGACCAGAGGCGCTCTCAGCGCTTCCCCTCTCTAAAAATCTACACAAGTGTGCTATGGCAAGAATACTCAGTCAATAAATGGGGATTTTTAAGTTTAAAATAGTATCAGCTGAAATAGAGGCTAGGATCACGTAAAAATTTTGAACTTTAAACTCTGATGTCAGGCATTTGGCTGCTAATGCAGCCAACATTTTTTCAAGCCATTTATATAATGCAAGGTAAGTATTGGACTTAACAAAGAAATGGAAAAATAGTTTGATAACTGAGAATTGTTAAATCAAAGAAACAAAATGAGACGTGTAAGCAGCTTTGCACCCACGCAGGTTTATAACACCGAGTGACCAAAACCATTGCGAGGTCCGCAGCACTCAACTAAGAGAGCAGAAGCGGTTCGAGGTTGGGCTTCCCGTTTGCATACCGTGTTCGCAGGGACATGCAGTGCGTGAGTTGCGAGCCCCAGGCACGGGCAGCGGTGGGGCGGTGCGGTGGCCGCCAGAGAGTGCCGCTGGCCCGCGGTCCCCTCCTGGGCTTGCTCGGTTCTTCTCTGGCCTCATCTCAGTGTTCCTGTTTGGTTTTTTTTTTTCCCCAAACCCCCTTTCCCGAGCATTTTTCCTTAACAGGGAGGATCTATTTGTGCTGGTTTCAAATGCTAGAGACTTTCCCTCGAAAGACAGAAGGCTACATAAGGTGGGAGAAGCCATATAAAAAAGGCAGTATGAGAAAAGTAGAAAGATAGACTCTGAAATAAAACAGTCAAAAAGAATGACAAGTCTGAGGGTACAACCAGAACGGGGGTGGAGGGGGTGAACAAACATGACAGCAGTTTAGCCTACAGTGCTGTTTTCTCGATTCTCATTAGAAATAGAGACAAAAACTAGGAGAAAATCTGAGCAGGAGTATTATCACAGAATTATTGCAGATGATAACTTTTAGGATGCCTGTTTTCAGCTACTTGTAAAAATATTACCCTTTGTTCTTATATTTGTTAAGAGAGATTTTTCCTAAGAATCTGATGAATTGCTGCTGACTTAGATAAGAGCACTTTCCAGATATTTTACATGAGAGTAAATAATTTCAAGATGGTTTGGGGTTTGACTTCCCATAGTTGAGATTCTCATATTACCAACATGGGCTTTATTTTCATTATAACTTGTTTGAAATGAATGGAATTGTTCCAAATTAAAATTAGTTTGTTCAGATAGAAAATCAGGTCTTTAGACTACAAAAATAGAATTAAAAGTTATTAACAGGATTTTGTGTATTCTGTTCTGTTGCTCTGCTTATGGAAGCAGTCTGAGTCATAGAATTATGCTCTCCATGGTCCAATGTTTTTTAAACGTTACTTTAATATATAACCCTTGCAATTCTCAGGAAAATATACTGATGATCAGAGTTAAGTAATGCAATGATGTCTTCTGAAGTTCTTAAGGGTTTTTCCCTACAAGTGAACTTAAAAATTAGTTATTAAAGGTGTTAATTGCCCTATTTACTTCAACAGGCTGTCTGAAATCTGCTGTCAACACTTGACTTAATGAACTAATTTCAGTGCTGGCTGTATTAGAAGAAATAGTCAGCAACTGCACTTACCTCACACTGCCTGAAGTGCCAGAACCTGCCAGAATGTCTCTGGCTTTAACGCTCTGGTTATTTGCTTCTAATATAAAGATACCTGGGCTTACTACTACAATCAGGCCAGTCTGGTGAAATGTTGTGGAGAACCTACCTTAGACATAGAATTTCCACCAGGGATAGAGCTGAGCAAAGTATGAAGGATTATGCTTAATTTGAAAGTCTGCATGTAATCACACAGTAGTTTATCATACAATTATTAATTCTATGATTCTATGAATTAGGTGCTTCCTAAACCTGTTTCTAATTTAAAAGCTCTGGACTTCTTACCTTTTTGCATAAATTGAAGTTGTAATAAAGACTGAAAGGACTGTAAAAGCACAGTCCTAAATATATCAGGACTGTCAATAATGTAGTATGTAATTCCTTCAGTTAATACTGGCTTTCACAAATATTTGCAGTACCCATGCAGCTGAAGTCTCATTGAACAGAGAACAGAAGAAACACCAGATACAGCCTTTGCATGCATTGTCTTTTTCAGCCACACTGCCCACTCCAGTCAGTCTCAATTTTTTCAAATACCAATTAACAGGTGTGAGAAATGCTGCTTCTTACCCAGAGATGGATACCTGCATAACAGCAATACTACCTTGGCAATCCAGTCTGCAGCATAAATATCATGGTGTTTGAGCCCTTGGGACCTGTGGAGTTTACAACTATGCTGTCAAAATCTCTTTGTTGGGATAGTCCTTGAAGTCCTGACAAGATGTAGGGGGCTGTCCTGGTTTCAGCTGGGATAGAGTTAATTTTCTTCTTAGTAGCTGGTGCAGTGATGTGTTTTCGATTTGGTGTGAGAACAATGTTGATAGGACACTGATGTTTTCAGTTGTTGCTGGGTAATGTTTATACTAAATCAAGGACCTTTCAGTTCCTTGGGCCCTGCCAGCGAGAGGGCTGGAGAGGCACAGGAAATTGGTGGGGACACAGCCAGGACAGGTGACCCAAACTAGCCAAAGAGGTATTCCATACCATGGGACATCATGCTGCGTATATAAACTGGGGGAAGAAGAAGGAAGGTGGGGACATTTGGCATTATGGCATTTGTCTTCCCGAGTAACTGTTACGCATGACAGAGCCCTGCTTTCCTGGAGATGGCTGAACACCTGCCTGCTGATGGAAAGTAGCAAATTAATTCCTTGCTTTGCTTTGCTTGCGTGCGCAGCTTTTGCTTTACCTATTAAATTCTTATCTCAACCCTCGAGTTTTACATTCCTTTCCGATTCTCCTCCCCATCCCTCTGGGTGAGGGGGAGTGAGCAAGTGGCTGTGTGGTACTTGGTTGCCGGCTGGGGTTAAACCATGACAGACGTCCAGTCTATAATGCAACCCAGACCAGTAAAAACGTGTGCACCACAAGCTCAGAAATGCAGATGAACAAATTCTCTGCAGCAATGCCTGCAATGCTGGAGGATCCATGTCTAATCTCCATTCAGGGTCCTACTTAGGTCTTGTAACTCCTGGTTTTCTTCTCGAGCTGTCCCAGGGCTTCAAAGGTTGCTTTATAAAACATTGTTTAGAATTGCTCCTGCCTGCCAGGGCAGAGTAAAGCTGTGATGGGAGGAGACCACTGAGCAAAGTGAACTGTTCCACAGGCACTGCAGCTCCCTGCCTTAAGATCTTTCAGATGTGCTTCTGCCAAGAGAACTGGAAAAGCTGTTTCCTTAGAGACATACGAGTACTGTGACAGTCTCACCACATCATTCCAGATGTTCCCAAACGTAGGGCAAACTTGTTCCCAACATTAGGGCATGACCCAGAAATGTTGTTACTCAGCTTTGTGTCTACTACCATTGGATGCACTTCTGAACCTAAGTGGAAAATTCACATTATTAAGAATATATTCCCATAAAAGTTTGCAGGTTTCTCTTTAGTTAGGACATATTTCAGAAAAGCAAATACTGCAAGATAGTGATTAATTTTTTTGCCCAGCTCCATTCATCCTATATCATATTTTGCACTACTATATTGGAATGGAAAGGAGTATGAAACTGTATTAGCTTCCAAAATGAGTGGATTTTACCTTCAGATACTTCAGGCTGATTACTGAAACTTCACTGTACTCACTAGAGGGAAGCAAAGTATTTTGGAATGTCTTTTATTCAACAAGTGTTCCTAAAATTTCAAATGCTATCCCTAGCCAAAATCTCTTTTAATCCAGCTGTGGCTGAACCTCTGTAAAATGGTATTAACCAGGTAGGATTACATTACTGGAATTACAGTGGCTGAAGTTACTTCCTCTGTGCAGGTGTGCAAGATGCTTCTTTCAACCTGTCCAACCCAGCTTGGTCTGAACCTGGGATACTCCCTTAAGAACTGGAGCAATCCTGAAATTTAACCTGTCCTAAGAGTGGGTTAGGATTAGGAGAGTTTCTGGACTAGGAATTTGATTCTGAAAAGAGCCAAGCAGCTATAGATTCTGGGATCTTCAGGCCATACCAGCTATTACTGGACACCACAGAGGAATGGTCAGCTGATGCATGGGTAAGAGTTTGCTTTAGGGTACTGTGACAGGGAACAGCTTTTTCTTACCAAGAAAAAAAATCAGCCCCAGTGCAACTCTGCAATTGCCACTACAAGGAAATTCCTTTGTTTTCAAAGACAGATGATGTTTGGCACTTTCAGAGTGCAGTGGTTTTCCACACCATCTGCTCACCAAGCACATTTCCATGCATCCTGGTTTCAGCTGGGACAGAGTTAATTTTCTTCTTAGTAGCTGGTGCAGTGCTGTTTTCGATTTGGTGTGAGAACAATGGTGATAGGACACTGATGTTTTCAGTTGTTGCTGGGTAATGTTTATAAGTCAAGGATTTTTTGGTTTCTTGGGCCTTGCCAGCCAGAAGACTGGAAGGGCATGGGAAATTGAGAGGGGACACAGCCAGGATATGTGACCCAAGCTAGCCAAAGAGGTATTCCATACCATATGACGTCATGCTGAGTATATAAACTGGGGGAAGAAGAA
>JAVJGI010000057.1:14263429-14290374 GCA_035590275.1 Ibycter americanus | reverse complement strand
AACCAAAAAAAAAAAAAAAAAAAAAAAAAAAAAAAGGCATACAAAACAAACAGTCTCTTATCTTCCCTTTAAAATACAGCCTGGCAATGACCTGTCTCCATGGGAGGGAGCTAGGGCTGTCCACAAGACCAAACTGCTTGTCACTTAACAAGGAGAGGGACGTTTGAGCCAACTGCAATACTCGTTCCCCAGCACTTCTACCTCTCTCCTAACATGTCTGTTATTAAGAACTTGGTATTTTCATAACAGCTGGATAATGGGCAGCGGGTGTTACCGTGGCGACATATTGAGAACTCAAAGATTAATGTGTCATTTTACTATTTCCATTCTGATATGTATATGCTGATAAATGCTTAGCAAACTTACCATCCCATTAGTAATATTAAATACTGTAAACCTGGGGTTTAGGGACATATAAACAATTTTAAAATTGAATGTGACCAATAAAATGCTCTCTGGGCAGTTTTCCAATGCAAGCACTCTCCAAGCTCACTATCAAAATACGGCATAGAAAAAAGCTACTAGATACTTCTTTCATAAAAAAGGGTAAAAGATGTAAGCTTCTGGGCTAGTCCTTTATGAACAAGCATGGAGATGAATATGCAGACATTTCTCGTTTCAAATAATATTGCAACATGTATCAGTAACATTTGCAGGAGCTTCATTTAGATTTTCCCAACAATGCTGGATTGAATCTTTGGCAGATGAAAGTCTCTCTGTTATATCACTCTGTTCTGACAAACTCTGCTCCTCTCAATCATAAAAGATGGCATTGTTTTCTTCAAAGAAAACTCAGAGTAAAGTCCAACAAGCACTGAAACCAGCTGAATAGGGCCTGGTTGGGGGTATCTCACTGACACAGAAGCCCTTTTTTTACCAGTACAAGACTGAGATGAGTTAGTCACCAGCCTGATGAAGTCAATCCCTGTTCCAGTACGCTTTCTCCAAGGTCATCCAATGAGTCAATGAGCAAACTGGGCTTAGAACACAGGAGTCACATCCTACAAGAGCAATATCCTACTATATTTACCCAGGCTCTTGTGATTCTTAAAGCTTTTTTTATGGGGAACATCAGCAGGGAGCCCAAAGGAAGCATTATTTGAGAGCTCATACAAAATAAGGTATGTAGCAGGTCAGCATCAGCGGACAGGTAGCAGAGAGGTGGAGTCCTGCGGTGGGCTTTCAGAAGGGTACAGAAATTCATCCAAGG
Source organism: Ibycter americanus (assembly GCA_035590275.1). Taxonomy (NCBI): domain Eukaryota; kingdom Metazoa; phylum Chordata; class Aves; order Falconiformes; family Falconidae; genus Ibycter; species Ibycter americanus. The sequence continues at coordinate 14,289,164 of JAVJGI010000057.1, read as the reverse complement.
CTCACAATGAACTGCAATGTTTAAACATTTGCTGAAAGGAAAAAGAAGAAAAAAAAGAATTCAATCCCCAAATGAATGGGACTAGAGTGTGACCCCAGGAAAGGTCATTAAAGCACAGAGGCACTTTTCCACTGTGTTTGGTTTAGACACTAGAATGCAATCAAGATGCTTGGCAGCTCTGAGCTTCTACAAGCACCTTCGTAGCATTACATTTAGATGTATATACCCTGCTGCCTTATGTCTCAGCCATAACAAGATCTTTTCTCAGCCCTAAATAAACAAAACCTGATCTTTTCCCACATCATGTCTATTTCAGTAGAAATACAGAGATTTGGTGATTGGTCTTGACTTTAGTAAGCCACTTTCTTCTGTACATGGGCCGAGGTACACAAAAAGCTGAGCTGCTTCCGGACAAAACTGAACCTGGACTCAAGATGGCACAAGCAGAAGCAGATTTTCTCAGACCCACTTTGTAGGGGACTTCCAAAGAAACTTGAAAAAGAAGATCAAGTGTCTTGTAGCAGCCTAGAGAGAACCATGCAAAGCACTGACCACCGCCAGTACCTGTAAGGTCTGATGGTGAGAGTGAACCTGTTGGGTATGGAGCTGAACTGGAGAAGGCTTAGCAGCTCAGTTGCATTTAAGTTTAAATAGCCAATACTTAAATCTCCTCCCACCTACCTTCCCTTATAGTCATGCAGGGTCTTTACTGGAATGTACAGTAGTTTGTTGCACTAAGCCTTCAACAAATACAGTTTAAGGAACACCACAGATGAGAATCAGAAAACAAGATGCAACAAGAAATCTTCCACGCAGACCCTAAGGCCACATAAAGAAAATTTACCAGTTTGTAGATTGTCACAGAATATTAAAAGAAGGGAAAGGATCACAGCAATGTGAGCATTAGCAAAGGTAAAAGCTTCAATCCAAAAGTATCTTCAGAAAAGCTGCCGGTCTGGAAAACCATTGCAATAAAACAGGAGGCCAGTGGACACTAACACGTGGGTCCTGACTTACCTGTGTCCCCAGACAACTGCCTAAATGTGGAGCTTCTGGACATTTAGATACAGTTAAATATCAGTGAGTTTGACTGGTTCCTCAAACTCACAAGATTCTAGGTGACCAGGCGTCCTCATTTCTAAATGTCATTCTTTAGGAAGATCTTTTTACAGAGGCTTGTGGGATAGGGTGTGGAGTGAGAAGCAGACCTGCTTTCTCTTATCCACACATCCTTTCTCTAGGACACTCTACCACCCTCTGAAGATAATCACTTGGTTTCACCTGTTCAGACAACAAAGTAAACTGAGTTGGCACCTGCTGTTGCCATTCAATACCTGTTTTCTCTCCTGTGTCTGTAAGTCATTGTTGTATGAGGATGTGAACAAGGTGGCTTCCTATTTCTGTCCTTCTTCATGACCCATGAACATTAATTGCTTTGATGGCTGATTCAGCCCTTTTCCAGAAATAGGTGTCCCCAGTGCTGGCCTCTCCCAGTCTCTTCCTGTCTCCTTTTAGAGCAGGGCTGTTGAGGCTATGGCAGTGCTGGCACTACACAGGGAAGAGATTGTGGGAGGTGGATGATCTCACTGCACACAGGGAGAGGACACACAAGGAAGCTTTTTACCTTACTCCTCCCTCCTGAGGATAAGCAGGCCCAGGAACCAGGTGAGCTCAACCACAAGCCAGGCTCAGCCTGCTTTGCAAAACCGTCTCATGGCAGAATATATTCAATTAAAAATTGTGCAACACAGCTGCCCACAAGTTGGCTGGGTTTAAAAACCTGTTCTCACAGCTTGAAAATAATGCTCCTAAACCTAGGGACAGTGTCAAATGGGGACTGATTAGCAGAAGTTCACTGCTGAGTTTGGAATGTAATTGCCTCGTATCAGTAGAGGTTAATTTCAGTTAAATAGATCACAGCAATATCCTTTGAGTCTGGGTAAGATGATCTAAGATGAAGCTGCCAGTTCAGTGATTTAAAATTAGAGCAATGCTCTCCCTCCTTCAGGCCCCCCAGCATCATTCTTGCTACCACATGTTAACCCCGCTGCAATCTGATGCTGTACCCAACCGAGAATTGCTATGCTCAAGTGGGAGGCAATGAGAACACCAGCACCACCGCTACAAAAGTCAAATAGAATTTGTTTTATTTCAGAAAGAATGAACGAATATGAGGGTCTGTTTCCGTGGCATCATGACAGCCCTGTGCACTTCTCTTATGTAAAACCATTTCTTAGTAGGACAGGGATGTGCCCTCACCTGAGGAAAACTCCCCAAAGAGAGTAAAATACAAGTTGTGAGGGGCTCCTTACCATCGGGAAAACAGGAATGGGCAGACAGGCACCAAAGGGCTGACAGAGGATAAGCACTCCTTCATTAAAACTAGATAGCTAAAGAAAGGGAGAGAAATCCAAACAGCACACTCACTTATCACCAAATACTAATAACCCAACTGGCAGAAAATCAGCTCTTGCTCAGACTTGTGGTGGTCTGATTTTCAAGAAAGGATGGCTCTGGTGCCCTTCTCCAACACATTGAAGCCCACATCCTCTGCTCCTCCAGGTCTGATCACCCCTGCCCGGTGATGCCAACTCTGTCCATCCACAGGCAAAATACCGATGTCATGGCTGGTGATCTGGCCCTGTGGGCTCACTCCTTAAAACCCCGAAACTGAGTTTCAGCTAGGAAAGAACAAGAGGTTCTGGCTCTTGAGCAGAATTTGGGTGGTTCCTCACTGGGACAAATGTTTTCTTTTGAACATCGGCGCTCAGCAGCCCCAATGTATGCATGTGAACACAGTACAGCAGAGCTGTATCCAAATGCTTCCCAGGTATATTAGACCAACGGAACACTGACTCCACTGCCTTTTACAGTCTTAAACTCTCCATAAACTCCAAGCCACATTTTAATCCAGAGCAAAAAGCTCCAGTGCACCAAAGGTAAAAAGGCAAGGAGAGACCATGTCACACACACAACTAGGATTGGAGTCAGCAAACTGTCACTCACATGCCACTCATATGGAGTCAATCTCTGGATTAACACATATCCAAAAAGCCCATTCAGCTTTTAAAATGATGACTAGTAGCCCATTTTCAATGATCACAGCTAGCAGCCCACTAGCAATGCTAGATAAATCACTTCCTTTCTAAATCACTTCCCTTCTTCCCTTTCCCTACCTAGAACATGTAAACCACGACCACTTGCTTTATGCTCTGCATCTTTTTTCAGGATGTAATTTTACCTTTCTTTATACTTAATTCTGGATCCCCGAAACAACTATTTGATTTTCTTTGCCTTATTAATGTTTTCCTCTTTGCCCCAACTTCTTTCCTAACTGTCTTTAAAACACTCATTTTCAAATGCTTTCCTGTCACCTGGTTTCACTCAAAACTTGACTAAGTTTATCTTGAAGTCCCTTGACTCATTCTACTCTCATGGAGATCGGAGCAGGGAGATACATGCACTGCAGTCAGTAGAACAATACAAAATTGTTTTGAGAGAAGAGCCAGATGGAGGACACGTGAATCCTGGGCATTTGAGGACACACTTACAGGATTGACCCTGAGGGGTTTCAAAGGAATCAATGCTGTCACTGAAAACTGTTTTATGCTAGTAGCACATAAAGCTTTTCACTCTTCTCCGCGATCACCTGCAACTTATCAATAAGTTTTTACCATGCATTTTTCACATTAGTGACCTTCATACTCTCAGTTAAGCGTGCACAGTAATGACTTGTGCTGCAAGACATATCTGTTAATAAAACTGTTGTTAGCAGCAACCTCATCATGTCCTTTCCTTGTGGATCTTGTCCTTTTTCTTGCTTTGTGCTGTAGAGGCTGAAGGGGATACAGTTAGGGTGACTGGCAAACTTTCCCCACAATTTACATAAGAAATGTTTAATCTGTGGTCTTAATTCTGCCTTATAATATTTTGGGTTTACTGCCCCCTTCACCTACAAATGAAAATCCCTTTTGATTTAATGGGTATATACATCTAAATCTCCCACCAAGAGGAAATTTGGTTCCCCCAGCCCTATGTCATTCTAGGGCCAAATGGAAGAGTTTCACAAGAGGAAGCAGCCAGAAATGTGTGCATCGTATCCAAAGTGATGTAACTCATAGTAGAGCTGGGCATTTCTCTTGTACCATCAGAACAGTCAGGGGGAAAAGGTTTTGCTTTCTCCAGACTGCATCAGCTGAAAAGCAGGTGCTGCTGAAGGCATCTTTGATGGGAAAATGCTTTCACACTGAGAATGAAAGACAGGCTGGCCACAGGTATGGGCCATCAGCAGTGCCAGAAACATGAACTATCAACTAGATGTAGCACGGCCTTGGGGTGTAGATTGGGTCCACCCTATTTGGACAGCTTCCCCTAGGACTGGCCCTCAGAGAAGCCATTTACCATTTGCAGAGCAGCTCAGCAAGGCACTGCAGGGCAGAACCAAGTGCCTGCTGATCATCCTGAGAAAAGCCTGCAATGTGACACTCCTGCCCTGCATGGCTTGAAGCAGCTCCTTTCCCTGATGCCAGGGTCGCACTTGCCTAAGGCGAACCCCAGTCAAAGCTGTGGAGCTGTGCCAGCCTCAACAGGATGTTTATTTTGTACTGTCACCTCCCAGAAGAACCTGCGTGGTGTGCAGCTGTACTGCTGTTCTTCTCCTAGCTATGGGAGTGCAAGACATTAGGAGGGCAAGAGAGATTGCCCAGAGGCCCAGTCTTTACTCAGCAGTCCTCGGGGAGAAGGAGACACACCTCTCCGCCCTCCTCTCCTTGTCCTGTTCCTGGGCACTGGAGGACTCTGACCACAGCTTATTGTGATGAGGGGTGTTTGAACTCAAGGCATGAATATCTCAGAGCCTGTTTTCCTTCAAAAGCATCTGTGACGGCTCTTTACCAAGTGCTGCACTTCAATGCATGACTAAACATGCTAAAAGTCATGAGGCAACAGATCACACATTTCTGAGATGTTCAAAGGGAAAACGGAATGTCCACTCACTTGAAATAGGTAGTCCCAGCACATGAACAAGAGAAGGGATGAGGACATTAAGGAGTTAATACAAACTAGTTAGGATACTATTTTTAGACTGCTGTCAGTGAAGAGGCAGCAGATTTTCCCAGCATGTCAGTGACCTTGTCTTGCCTACATGTATCTAAGGCTGAGCACGTCTTTGCTCATGAAAGTTATCACTGGAGCCTTTAAAAAGCCCATATACCCAAACATTATGTGGAAGATGGGACACTAAAAGGACAAGGTGAAGGATTTTGTTAACTGATTCATCACTAACACTGTTTTGGCATATACTACTGACATAAGACAATAAAATTTGCACGGCACTGTTTTATATCAGAGGAGTCTACTGTGTGGGAAAGCTGACATGAGAACAGGTCTGAAGAGACCTGCTCGTGAGAGCAGTGCCCACAGAAGTGGTGCAGCAGCCCATCCCCAGCCCGGCAGCTCACCCAGGCTCACTGCAGGCAGGGTGACAGCTGCCTCCTGCCTCTGGGGATGCAAGCAGCATCCTGCCAGTGACAAACAAGGTGCTGCTTTTGAGGAACTGGCTGGGATGAACTGCCAGGGTAACAATTAAGTAACTAATGTAATTGTCCAAGTACTATTCAGACATGAATGATTTCAAGTCATCACCCAAATGTGATGGTTCAAGTTGGAAAGTCCTGGATTCAGTCACAGCAAAGAGCAGTGACTAACATCAGTTCTCCATGGAGCAGGGACAACTGATGGGAGTTTAACACAGGGTGATATTTTCAAAGGTACCTACACTATTTCAGAGACTAACGTAAGAAAAAGCTGACCCCAGCTACTCGGTATTTCCAGAGATCATAATTCAAGCTCATTTTAGCAGGTTTAAAATTCTGTTTCTACAGGATTTAAGCAGTAATATTCACCAACTCCTCTGAATGCAAATAGCCCTTTAAAAGATTTGAAGATTTACTCGTTCGTAGAAAAACAATTGTTCCACTGCAAAATGCTACATACCAAGTAAATCACATTGTTTGGGTGATTCATTTTGCAATTTGTCTGGATAACAGTTACAAAAGACTTCCAGCTGACCACACACCTGGAACTTCTCCCCTGCAACCCACGGTGGGTGGCAGCAGAGGCCCAGCAGACGGGGCAGAAGCAGCCCAAGTCAGATGTTTATCTAGACAAGCAGATGTTGCAAAGGGTGACTTCTATGCAGTTTGGTTCCATTAAAAGAAAAGAAGCAGAGAAAAAAAAGCTTTCTTGTAACTAAAGCAAGAGACAGACCCTTTGACAAATACATTCCTGCTAAGCATCCTGTCCAAAATGTTCACGTACTTGTACCAATATGCATAACAGAGTCTGATTTGTTTGATGCTTAAAAAGCATTCTACCTGCTATGTAATGGCAAGTATCTGTCTTTAAACTGCTTGCTGTTTGATGCAGCCTGCAAAGTATTCAGTCTTGAGAAGAAATGTTAGAAATGTCAATGATAACAGTTGTCTCAGTGGGGACAAATGATCAGCAGTAGCTGGAGATCAGGTGGCTGCTATCAGATGTTAGGAAATTACACCCAGGTCTTCACAACATAGTATCAAGATTTTAATGACAGTGCTTTCTGAGACATCCCTAATACAGAACAACTGTTAGATGGAAACCTTCATTAAAGTCAGTATCCATCAAAGCCAAAGTCTTTCAGATTCCACTTAGTGGAGCTAAAAGCACAGACCTAACTGGTGTCTCACATGTGCCTTCAGTGTTCATGCCGCTTTTTTATGATTTGGCCATTTAAACACTTTTGCTCCACTCCAAACAGTACCTGGCCTCACCCACCTCATGGGAAGCACAGTGGCAACCTTCCACATTTTCACAAAGGGCAAAGTAAAGGCACGGTCATTTCCTTCCAATTTGCCTTTCTACCCAGGGACCCAACAGGCTGCTTTGATGAAAGCATTCTCAATATTCAGATCCCTGTACCAAAAACTCTTCAGCAACAAGTAAGATGGAAGAGCCCCCCAACCATCTCTCCTGTTCCAAAACATGGCAGCATACCTGGGACTCGGCAGGCACAAAGGAAAACCGGTGGCTCAGTGAGCCACAGGGAGGTTGGCCAGGCCCTAAACCAGCTCTTACATGGAGCTGGCTCAAGTTTCTCAGTATTTTAATACATATTTTAGAGAATGATTTCCATATGATTTGTGTGCTCATTTTTTTCAGAATTGTCAATGTAATATTATTTTATTTTTATAGATAAAAGTTTCTAAAATCATATGAAAAGTACAATCTCCCCTGCCCCAAACTAGAGAAATTTCCTATTTCAACTCCTCTTTACTGAGCTGCACAAAGCCAGCATTAGAAAACACATACTATAAAAACACTAGAATTATTAATAGAAATAGAAAGCATTAACTATGAAGCATTAGCAGTAATCCAAAGAGAAATATCATATGTCTTCATAAAAACCTATTTTTTCATAAAAAATCCATCAGAACACATTGCAGCTTGCACAGATTTGGGTCAATTAAAATCCACTGGAGTAAGAAAGGAACAAAGAAATGCGATCTGATTTCACTAAATTTCTGTCTTTCAGTGTGGATGCCTAGTCTACACCAGTAGATTAATTCTTACCACAGGATCAAACACATTTTATTCTTTTAACTATATAAAAATAATAAACTTACCAGGAAAAAAAAAAAAAAGGACCATCATTTGCTTGACATTCTGTAGGGCAACTCCCAATAGCCAAGTATCTGGTGAACACAGTTTTACTTCAAATGGTGCATTTGGAGGTGACTTTGTGGAAATCATGCTGCCACTGTGACCAGAGGGAAAAGGAGTTTTTGTATTATTTATATTCTGACTGTTCCTCTTGCTTTTGGGACCACAAGTCACAATAGAAGTTTAACGCATTTATAAGGGTGAAAAAATCGAACATTGCTTTTTGCTTTTTGCTTTTTTTTTCTTTTTTTTCTTTTTTTTTTAGACTCTTACATTAAAAGTTTAGTTGCAAAAGGAATAAAAAGCAACTCACAGTCTGTTGCTTGACTTTTTAGGACAGATGTGTTGCTAAAGTCCACCATTCTTTTTTAACTGCTTACACACATACCTCAGATGAGCTTATTCTTGAACCTAGGTTTTATTCTTGAGGATATGGCTATAAATTAAAAACAGAAAATAAAATTACAGCTTCCTCCTACTCTTGCATGTTAGCTTAATCTACTAACCAAACCATATTCCTTTCCAGCCTCTTTGTTTATATTTGGACACATAGGCTGAAAGTCCAAAGCTGATGGAGATAAGGGAACATTAGGGAAGAGTTTCAGTTAAGACTCAGTCAAATTGGAGGAGAGATCAGCTGATGATAAATGAGTTACCAAATGGATTTTTGGAAAACGTATATATTAAGCTGTCTTCCAACTGCAGGATCCTTGGCACTTGACAATGTAAAAGATCTCGGGCTCTGCTTTTTCTGGAGCTGCCGCAACCTTGCGAACTTTGTGCTCAATCAAAAGAGGAGCAAAGATTTTAAAAACTAAACAATGGTTAAATTTATTCATAGTGCAGTTCCATTTACTTGTCTAAGTTAGCCTAGTAATTAATTGTAACCATATATTTTCACCTAGAGGATTTACTGAGTGAAACTGAGAAGGAGGCTTCAAAACAGTTGATCAGGTCAGGCAACACAGGAAAGACCACACAGTACTGGAAACTCAGCCATGGTCTCCTCAGCCTACTCTCTGCACATATCTAATAACATACAAATATCTCCTCAAAATTAACTATAGGAGTTTAGCCAAAACAGCAGCTGTAATTAACAAGCTGAACAATTTGTGTAGGACTAGTGAATTCTATGCCACTTGAAGTTTTTCACCAGGGTCCTTCAGACACGTACACCTGAGTTGAAACAGAAGCTGCATGCTTAAGACAAAAAGGCATTGGTTAAATTCTGTGACATGTGCTAAGCAAGAGTTCACATATGGTCATCATTAATTTATTAAAGATCATGGAACCATGATGTACTAGGATTTTTTAAGACACTGTTCAGGAAAACTGCTAGAGGCTGGCTTCATCTTTCCTATACCCTGTCCTATGAAGAACCTCATCTAGCTCCAGAACAAATCACATCTATTTCATTGCATTCTGAATGTTTCAGGGAAGTACAAAAGCTGACAAGGCACAAAATGTAAAACCAACTGAGAAAGAATCACATAACATTTTCACCAGGGTAGCAAAAGAACAACACACAGACTCTTACATCAGGAATGAACATCTCCTTCCTGTGCTGGTCCCGTTACAAGTAAATGCAGAGTTTCAGGGAACAGGACCCAAAAGTTACACCACAGTCTTGCACAGTGGCAGAATAAAATGTTGGAGCTTTACTCTTCCAGAACAGTTATATGTGACCACTGAAACATCAGCTACTTTTCCAATAAACTTTTTGAGCTTTATTCTTCCAGAACAGTTATGTGTGACCATTTGAAATGTCAGCTACTTTTCTAACCCAAAACCATCTATGACATTTAAGTTTAAATAAAATGTATTGACATCTATATCACGAAGTCACGATTAAACTTTAATGAGAGGCTTAAAATCTACCAGCAGAATGTATTTTTTGAATAGGTCACCCACATCAAAGATGCCATATTCCATCACAGAGATAATATTTTTAAAATAACTTCCTAAATTTGCATCTTTCAAATAGATGATTCAGGAAGGGAGGAAAATTATACAGAGTTCAGTCATGACAAGGGCAGAGCGCTCCTCATTCTTGCTCTAATACTGCTGTTTGAAGAACAGATTAAATTGTGGAGGAGGACTGAGAAACAGAGGCCAGTCAGAAGAAAGAGAAAGCTTATTCCGAGTAAGGGCACCTTTTAGATGTGCCAAAATTAATTGAGTGACTAATTAAGACAGTAATTCAAATTAAAACCAGCTGGTAGCTTAACATGCCTCAGACCCTTATTCAGCAAAATTTTTGAGTATTTGCCTGGGTTTAGTCCTACCGAAGTCAACTAACATTCAAAGAGCAGTTCAGAAAGTTTGAAACCTGAGGATAATTTCCCCTATTTTTTGGAGACTGGTAAATTCAAGACTTCCAGGGCTTCGGCCTGGTGTTAGCTAGGTGGCTCCTGCACAAGGGTTTTGTACAACAGAACCAAACCACTACTACATCTTGTGCAGCCTATGTGTAAACACAGCAGTGCAACACACGGGGAAAGGTTTTGCTTCTGTGAATCATCCTGCTCACGTCTTGTTTCCAATGGTGGTCAAAGCCACCATTCAAGCACAAGAAATCTCTTCTACAGAGACCCAATTACAGGAAAAGCTTCTTCCTCATCCATTTAAGGACTGACACTTAACTGACAGCTGAGACTTTATTTCCCTTTTTAAATTTCTATATGATCTCAACAAATACAATTGTTTCAAATCATGAAGTTTGTTTTGCTTCTATGACAACTTGAGGAAGTGAGTTCCAGGGATTAATTACACATCCTGGACCAGGGTCTTAAACTTCTGGCTTTGCCCAAGCTGGCCACATTAGCATCAGTTCAGGATTCTTTTTTCAAATCAGTACAATGACCTTCTTCCTCCAGAGATACACTAAGCCTAGGAAGTGGAGAAGGCAAGCCAGGCCACAACACATTCCTCCAAAAATCACCCAGTTAGAGCATAGTAGAAAGTCTCTTCCTCTAACAGAGCGCTTCACAAGAGCTTTCAAGTGAGTCATGAGTCTTTTTTCCTTAACAGTTGCCAAGGACACAATGCATCACAGTCACAGAAGAACTAAAGTGGTTGTTGGCAATATCAATAAACTCCAGAAGCTTTAGCAGAAAGTATGAGAAAATCTCTCATACTACTGTAGGTGACTAATTTGAATTCCCTCCTGCTGTCTCACACCAGGTAGAGTCACCCCTTTGATGGTCTCCAGGTTTGATTTGGGACTTTGGACCTCATAGAGTAGGATTTGTGTTGAATTTCTGACACTGTTAACTTGACAGAAATTTAGACACACCCTCACGTTATCTTAAGCTGTTCAGGCATATTCTAAGGAACGTAGCCATTTGTGTACTAAAAAGGTTGTATTGCTGCTATTTTGGGGAGGTATCTCGTATTTGCCACAAAGCTGGCTTTTCTGATACATTCACAAAACTGCTATATGTGGCTCCAGTGCTGCATTCCAAATGAAGTGTTATTGATGAATCTTTTTGATGGGCATAGGTTGCCATCATCTCAGAGCTTGAGATAATGGATGTAGCTTGTGGAATATTGTGTTATATATTCGGGAAGCAAATCACACCCCAAATAAATCACAGTGAGGCATGTATCTTTTCTTGTGCAAACATAGGTAAGATCTGCAAATACTCTTAGCAAAATGGGAAAAATGTTTTGGGAACGCAAAATTCCTTCTTGGCTTCCTAAAAAGGTTTGTATGAATTGTCTGAGCAATGATCTGCAACGCACCAAACACCTTGCTTTTCCATAAGATTAAGCTCCTCAGCAGCATATTCTATTCTGAGAGCAGGGAACAAGAAAGAAAATAACCTTTCAGTATCCTTTAAGCCTTATCCAAACAAGAGTCAGGATTTTTTTAAAGTGACTGATGACTGTAGGTGCCTTGAGACTCCATAAAGAGGTCTGATTTCCAGGGCTTAAGGTGTTGCCTGAAAATAGCAGCCTTGCTGTTGCTCCATGTTAGCCAATCTAACACGGAGGCACTCCAACTCACTAGATTTTTCTCTTATATCAACTTCTAGTACAACCTACTGATGATACTGTGTGACAAATAACCTACAAACTTGGTGCTTTGAAGATTCCATGTTTCATTACCTGCCCAAGACCAAAATATCTGTCCTGGTTGTTTGAATCAAAATTGCTGTAATCAAATTTGTCAGACAGGGAAATTTTGGAGACTCTGAAGACTGAGAGCTTCTCTACTTCCAAACCCCAACTGGCAAGACAAGAAAATGAAGTGCTTTGCCCTTTTAGATGTCAAAGATAACCTCCAAGCTGTAAAACAATGAACTCACATGTTACAAAGTGAGTCTGTCAAGCAGACAGAAAAAAGCAAAAACAACCAAGGTGCTAATTTCATCAATTGATCTCCAGGCCAGTGTTCACTTCAAAGGAAATGCATGATCATTTGAGCGTTAACATTTCCAAACAACTAGTATAGAAAGAAATGCCCTGTACTGGGTCAAATGACTCTTTAAAGTGGTGTAATTTGTTCTGACTGATATACCAGGGAACATATGTTAAAAATAAAACTCGGTGCAGCATATGAACTGTTAGAATTAAAATAATGGAAGCCCACCCTCTAGGGTAAAGATGAATCTACTTTTACCAATAATAGAAAACAGCAGTGCAGCATTTGGAAGCAGAAAACTGATGCTCCTCCACCACATTTTGAAAGGCACTCCCAGACCACCTTCAAGAGGGGATGCCTTGCCCACGAAGATTTCTCTCCCCAGTGTGCTCATCCCCTTGTGCCGTGGTGTTTTGTTCACAACGGTAAGGCTGGAGGTGGCTTAGGACAGGACTGGGCATGGATAGTTTTACTGCGGATATTTACAGATCACTTGCAAGAGCTAGAAGGACAGGGGATGGGAGACATTTTGTGTTGCAACTGGAAACATTTACAGCATAAACCTACATGTACATTGGCCAACATAGCATGTTCTCTTGCCTCCTCTCCAACTGTAGAATTAGGATACCATGTGTTGTTACTGAAACAAAGTGAAACACGACCACGTCTCCAGTCAACTAGAGTGTGCATGTCCTGAGCAATGTTGTAGCTTTAAACATAACAATTTGGTGTGAATTAGCCGCTCATATTCTATCTATTTAGTTTATTCTGCTTGTCACGGACATGTATACCTGGCAGGACAGAGAAAGAAGCCTGGGAACACAGCAAGAACATTACCCACTGACAGGTCAGCACTTGTGCACCTTTTTTACTTGGTCTGCTTTTCTGCAGCTGAGCTTTTCACACTACAGAGTCTGTGGAGTCAGACAAGAGAGCAGAGACTGAGCTGGATTCCTGTCAAAGCCCACTAATAACGGCACATTCACACTGGCCTGGGAGGAGGCCAGACATCAGACCCAATGACTATTCACCACTCAAACCTCTTGCCTTGAGCCAGGTCATGTTTTCAGGCACCTCAGGAAGTTCTCACCTCCAGGGAACCAAAAGCCTGCCAGGCCTGTGAAGAGTATCTAAGCTCTCTGTTCCACTGCTATATTAATTGTAAGGTGCTCACGTGCAGTGGCAAACCACAGGCTTACTTGCAAGACAGCTCAGCTGTCTAAGTTATGTTCCAGCTGTCCATTGCTGATTCCCAGCTAAGATGAAATAACTGCCACATGAGCACTCGGCCCACTTCACAAGAAAGTGGAGCAGTTTCAAATCAACATGCAACTGAAGTGACCCTGTTCTGCTCAACCGTGAATCAAAGCACTCACACAAGCCACTGTGTCTCAGCTGAGAAGAGCTAACCAAAATGCTGGAAGATCCTAGATGATAGGTTTAGTCACCACAGTTTCCTTGCCTGTGGATGCAGGTATAGGAATCAAACTTCTGCTTCCAGGCATAGACTGGTACCATGGACAAATGGCCTGTGCTCAGGCTGGACCTGAGTGGACTCAATCACAGCTTATTTTATGTGCTAGCTCCAGAGCAGCAAGACCTGATGATGAGACACATGGTCCCAAGCCATCGGTCAGGCACAAAGACAACCACGAAGAGAAGTGTTAAGCATTACACAAGAGCAAGTATGCAGTAGTTAGGACATCATTAAGGTGACACTGTGGACAAAGTCACTAACTGGCTTCCTCTGACATGGCACATACAACTGCCATGGTATTTCTGGTTCATTTGTCCTCTGTCCTGGGCAATGCACACAGAGTGAAAAGGCTTTTTCTGACTGACTGCAAATTTTGCACAACAGGGCCAACACGTAAAATTACTGCTGTCTTTATCTTTTAAGATTGGTCTGTCAGAATGTTTTTATCCTGGTAGATCCAAACAAATATTATGTAACATGGCAGTCCCTTTCTGCCTTGTCAGGCATTTGCTCTGCCCAACCCACTAGACCAGGATTTCTGAATATTCCTTTTAAAGGCAGATAGGTCAGCCCTGGACTTCCAGACAATATATTTTTTATTTCTTGTACATTTTTAAAATTGTATCAAGGGTCCATGATTTATACATACATACATATATACATATATATATATATATAAAATATATGTCATTGATGACTGACATCATCTGCTGACTGACAGCTGCAATGGTCAGTTCAAGGTGTAATTGGCTCCAGTCCCAGGGATGATGAAAGAGACTGTGAAACTGATGATCTGCTGCTTCCATCACAAATATCGACAACTGAAAACCTTTCACAGACTACCCATAATAGGCTTTGTGGGCCTCCAGTGGCCAAAAAAATTGCGTATTGGCAACTCCTGTTCTGGAAGGAAATGCTGTGTGATTTCCACAAAAGGCTTTCTGTGTTAACCTGTAGCACTCTTAGCTGCAATGTCATGTCTGCACGGATCTCTCTTCCCTTGTCACTTCCTCTAGATGCAATGGCAATACAAGGTGCCATGTTACCCCCTCTTAACACAACTCAAGGACCTCAGTTCCCTAATGTAAAAACAGTGATTGGACCTGTATGAGTTTCAGGTAGATGTTGGCAACTGGATCTCTACTTATGCACCTATGAAGGACGCTATCTAAATTTTAATTCTGACATGGCCAAGAGAGGAGAGGGGAGTTTGTCTTTGAGCTGCACTGCTCTGTTATACACAGAACTCAGACTATAATTAGTATGTCCTTCAGGCTGTGTTCAATCCTGCTGCTTTGCTGCACACAGTAACAACTGTCCCTCACATGCAGACAAGATGCACTTGGTGCACTGGCTTTGCACACTGGAGGAGCAGAGCCCTTGCTGGTAGAATTCTGGTGCCACCCAAGCAGGCAACACCTGAATGCCTTCTGACACAACCTGTCATGCACCAATAGTCAGCAAAAGCAAACACCTGTGCTTCCTTTCATAGGAACCCCACAAGTCTTGCATCAATGCACAAAG
Source organism: Ibycter americanus (assembly GCA_035590275.1). Classification (NCBI taxonomy): domain Eukaryota; kingdom Metazoa; phylum Chordata; class Aves; order Falconiformes; family Falconidae; genus Ibycter; species Ibycter americanus. The sequence continues at coordinate 14,274,099 of JAVJGI010000057.1, read as the reverse complement.
AAGCTGTATTAAGGCCATGTCAATTGTGCAAGGTAAAATACAGGCATAAAGCTGGGAGCAGACAATGCATATACCCTTTCAATTTTGCTGAAAGTCATGCCTGTTAGTCTTTCCTCTGTCTGGCTATGCCCTCACTGTTGTAACAGCACAAAATTAAACCTGGCTTTATTAAAAATGTTCAGCTGAAAGCTGCAAATTAATGTATCTGAGCTCAAGGTCCTTGTCCTTCTCTTCTCCACTCTCACATTCTTCTGTCTCATCTTATCTTTTCTCCCTTCCCCATCTCCTGCCTAGTCAGCATTTTTGCAGTTTATATCATACTCAACTGTGGCAATTTCAGCAATGCACTTGGAAGTTGCTCCTGGAGGCTAAACTTTACTCTGCCATATGATATTTTTTTTTGTTCCACTTTTCAACAGGCATTTCTTGGAAGGGCAAGTACTCAAAGAACTATAGCACACAGCAATCATACTACATGTCCACATGGTATGTAAACATTACTTTTCACACAGCACTGAAGATTACAAGATAATTAGAGGCTATATAACCATGTTACTCAGTTTATAATGAGTGTTACAGTTATAGGACCAAATTTTGTCATTCTTCCAGGCCTGACTCTTTGGAATGTCTTTTTTTTTCCTTTGTCTATGAAGAATTAAACCTTTGGAACCTGATCCAAAAAGCTCTAGAGTCAATGAAAGTCTTCCACTGACTGCAGCAGATTTTGATGGAGATCTCTGATCAAGTAAACTCCCTTGTTGACCTCGGCAGCTCAGATCTCAAGCACATTACAGGCCTCCCACTACCCCATCCCTCAGTATCATCATCAAAGTGAGTTCTCAGAAACCCATCATATGAGATTCACCCTTTGGGACAGATAAGAGGGTCAGGCAAACCTTTCCTTTGGACAGAGGACATGCAAGTCCTCAAGCACACTAGGTCACATACTGACATAATGTCATTAGGCTACTGTGGGTCTAAGGGTCCACTGCCTAGCTCGGCTCCCACCCGGTAACAGCAGGCCAGCTCCTGCCAGTCAGTGACTGCCACAGAGTCCCCGGAGGAGCAGAGCGTCCATGGGCTGTGCCACAGCCAACTGCCTGCACAAGGAGCACGGAGTGGGAGCGGTAAGAGTGAAACATGAGTGGGCTTGGGCCTCGGCAGGCACAGCACCAGGACACAGTGCTTCCAGCTCCCCTCTCTCCTCCCCAGCCACTATATTTGATCAGCCTTTGCTTTTCTGGTGGTAACATCTATTTCTCTTTCCAGTTTGCACAGACTTATGGTTGAAAATGGTTGAATCATTTATCCATCTGAATACAGGTATCAGTGGATCTGGACCCTATTGCTTTATGGGAGCTGTTTACAGACACTCTGCTTTTTACAGATTTATTGCTTTGACTGTTTTTCTGGTAGCTGTGGATGGGTAGCAGACATTGTGAGGAAGAGACGCCAGTGGACAGGTTTCCTCTCAAGTGTTGTAAAAGGCCTTCACAGAACCAAACTCTCAACTGACTACCTCTCTTGCTGAAAAATGGATGTGTTTTAAACTAGAATAGAACTGACTGGTGAGTAGCAAACAATAAATAATTAATACTGGCCTTTTCTCTTCTTAGCACACTGTGGAAAGTCAGTCCTTAGTTATTTATGTTCACAGAGAGGTATTTCAGAGAAGTTGACAGATAGGTAACAAGCAACGGCGTCACTGCTCGAACAATGAGACCTAAAATAACATTTTATGGCATTCTCCTTAAACACAAAGAACCCACTTCGAATACTGTTTTATTTTATTTTCTGCTCACATGTTCAGTAAACCCCAGAAATGTTACAGTGAGGCGTTTATGAGTCTTTTGAAGTGAAAGTGTTTCTCAGGTAAATACATATGGTTTAGGTGTATGTTATTACAGTATGTTCTGAAGCTGTCTCCATCCTATGTTGCTGGAAGACTGGATCAAAACAGATTTTATTTAAAGCCAATATTTCACCATCAGGTTTTCAATGGTATACACAAGAAAGCAATTCATAACGTAATACCTAAGTAGATCACATTTCACAATAATTCAGTTATCTATTGTTTCTTCCTCTGTCCATATACACTCCGCTCCCTGGGGACTGAGGTTTCACATACAGCAGTCTACCATGCCCCAGCAGCTTATTCCCCACACCCTCTGCTGCTCCTCCCTGCTCATTTGTGTACCCACCAGAACAAGTTGGTTCATGTTTTGGGCAAAATTTCTTCAGCAAATAATGCTTAAGCTGCAGTAGTTTGTAAAGTAATTAGAATGATGTTTGCAGCCCAGGAAGCCAAATGTATCCTGGGCTGCACCAAAAGAAGTGTGGCCAGCAGGTCCAGGGAGCTGATTCTCTCCCTCTACTGCACTCTGGTGAGATCCGACCTGGAGCACCGCATTCAGCTCTGGGGCTCCTAGCATAAGAAGGACATGGATCTGTTCGAGCAAGTCCAGAGGAGGGCCAAAAGATGATCAGGGGCTGGAGCACCTGTCCTGTGAAGACAGGCTGAGAGAGTTGGGCTTGTTCAGCATGGAGAAGAGAAGGCTCTGGGGAGACCTTACTGCAGCCTTCCAGTACCTAAAGGGGGCCTAAAAGAAAGCTGGAGAGGGACTTTTTACAAATGTGTGTAGTGACAGGACAAGGGGTAATGGCTTTAAACAGAAAGAGGGTAGATTTAGATCAGATATAAGGAAGAAATTCTTTACTCTGAGGGTTGTGAGGAACTAGAACAGGTTGCTCAGAGAAGCTGTGGAAGCGCCCTCCCTGGAAGTGTTGAAGGCCAGGCTGGATGGGGCTTTGAGCAACCTGGTCTAGCGGAAGGTGTCCCTGCCCATGGCAGGCGGGTTGGAACTAGATGATCTTTAAGGTCCCTTCAAACCCAAATCATTCTATGATTGTATGATTCTATGAAATGCATAATTTCAAAGCTTACATTGTAATGCTACAATATGGATTGTGAAGGCTTTCTACTACCCACTTAGACAACTCTGCATCTATCCATTGTAGGATGAATTTCAAAACATTACCATTGACTGCAATTTAAGACATGCTTTGTGCAGTCATTTTAAAAAGGTAAGCCAACGTACCATCCAGTCACATGAGTTTTCACAAATCACAGTCCCCTGCTGATCCCTGAGTCTAAACACACAAAGCAGGCTGAACTGAATGTCGGCTTTGATGTTGAATGAACTTGAACAAAACAGTTTGCTGCTATTGATTTCTACTACTACATTTTTATTTGCGTGTAAATGGCTGTGATTCAACTTCATAATTACTGACTGTTCAAAGGTAAGGAAAGAAGTGATCTGGATTACCTCTATGCTCACACCAATGCCTTTTGCCTGTGTCACGCAATCAGTAAGGGACAGGAGGTGGCCATGGACTGCAAGCTCTCTGCTGCTCTCTCAGCAGTGCATGGAGCTGCAGAAATGGTGGTAACCAACCCTTTTGAGAAGCACTAGTTGGACTTCATGTTTATAAATTTAACACTATAGTGAATTTCCTCTGGAGTGTCTGTATTTTCATGTTTCTCTGAATAGCAGTATGTCAATGTTTCAAAAAAAGATCTCTATTCTTGGTCTAAAAATTAGGCTCCATTCATGGAAATGGATGCTCTGCATTCTCCCCGAAATTGTGCTGCTATAGACACCTAATGGGTCACCACATATTATCAGGTCATTTCTACAAACCTCTATGGATGAGTAACTGAAGTCAGTCAATGCCAACAGCTGTAGAACAAGCTCTTACTTCAACTGGAAGACATTTTATGTTCAAAACTCACTGTAGAGGGCAGGAGGGTTACAGCCTTGCATTTGGGAAAGGAGTCATGTCTTTTCACCACGTAACATCAGTCCCAGCTCTCAAGTGAGGCATCAGGACATACAGCAAAGAAAGGAAGAATGAGATCTGGGCAAAGAGGTATCAATGGACGTTTTCACCAACTACTCAAAACCTGGAAAAAAAACAATACCTCCCAGAATATACATTAAAGCAATGAGACAACCAGGCTGTTTCTTTATCTTGGTTTCTTACATTTATTCATATTTATTAGGCATATTCAACTAGCAGGAAAACTATTAAATCTGACAATGGATCTGGACAGTAGATCAAGAAATACCATAAATACTCTTTTTGATGATTTTCATAATATTCAGTGCAGCTGTCTGCAGATGGTGTCAGACAGGATGATCCAATGCCTTATGCCAAGGAGGCTGCAGCAAGTACTGCCAGCATGCCTGGATGAGTCCTCTGTCCCTCCATGTGCAAGATTGTCACAGAATCACTTGGTGACACCCAGATACAAGAGGGAACACCATATAACACAACTTTTTCTATAGCATTGCCTCTTATCTTGCTTGGCCTTGTACTTTCAGATGTCCGTATATGAATTAACTGAAAATTAATTATCTTCAAACAGAGCCTATCATTTTTGAAAGACCTCACCACAAACCTTGTTTGACAGAAAAAATACTAATTTCTAATCCAGGTGAAAGTGAATGTTAGAGCATCTTTTGAGGGTTAGATTTGGTTTGGCTAAGTGTCTCATAACCTTTATTTCTCCCATGTGGTTGATTATCCCCATGCCTAGTTTCAGTCACAAGCTAGATATCATGATCAGTGATCCTGTTTATGGGTTTAGAGCAAGCACATTTTTTACAGTACACATTGGCAGGAAATGCAAAGGCACAGTGGGTGGAAACTGTGAGCCGCAGGAACATAACACGCTGCCAGCTCCACCACCGAAGGAAAGCACTAAGGCCATAGCTCCTGTCTGAGCAGTGTCAAACTCATGAAGGACATAGCATAAAGCTGGCTCAGCCTGAGGGTGAGACGAAGAGTGACAGTGAGAGAAAGTCTCTAAGAAAGAGCTGCTCCAGAGCTGATCCCTTCACCCAGGACAGAGTTGGCCCCAAAGGGCATTCCCTGAACTGCAGATATAAAAAGGCAGCAAAAACCCTGGTAAGGGTTTTGAGGCAATGACAAGTCAGCTGAAACACAAAAGATTCTGCTAGATACAAGCTTGCTGTGATTAGATTAAGTGTTCTCTTTCTGTAATTTCTTCACCTACCTCTTTTATAAACATTTGGAACTGTGTTGCCTACACTGGATGCTGTAAATACTTCTCCTGGCACTCTTCCCAAAACTCTAATTTAAACCAGGCTAAGGTAGCTGGGTAAGATCAAAGTGTTTTTCATCAAGACTACAGTGAATTAAAAACACCCAAATACTAGGAAACTGTATCAAGTATCCTGCTTCCCAACATGATACTTCAAGAAAGTCAAAGGGTAAAGGACCTGCCCTTAGAGAAGCTATATGGGCGAATGGGAGACTTGGCACTACAGGGAAGGAGAAGCAATCCTGTGGCCATAGCCTTCTCTGGCATACATCGAGGTGATGGGAAGCAATCCTGAGAACAGGGAGCCTTCAGGCAACACAGGAGATTTTTCTAAGGGAAAAGCATTTTTATGTTCCATGCTTGCACATGGCAGACAGCATTAGACAGCTTGGCAGACCTACCAAGCTTTCTAACACTTTAAAAAGTCACACACACCTCTTTACTTGCAAAACCAACCCTGCAAAATCTAAGTGCAGCTGGAGAAAACCGGGGAAAGTTTGGAGTGTGCGAAACCTGTGGTTTCACAGCCCAACCACAAAATCAAGCCACTGTTCCATCAGAGTGGCATGTGCCACGTTTTTTCTGTTGAGGTTTTCAAATAGGGATTTCAAGTTTAAAAAAAAGTTTTTTTGTGTGAACAGTTGAGTTTAATTTGTATGTTGGATTCATGTGGTCAGTTAATATCCTAGAGAACTTTCAGTATCAAAGGCAGCAAAAGCCTTTCACCAGTTAGGTTTTGCTGTGCATTTAAGCCATCATGCTCCATCTACAGTCAGATTCCCAAGACACTATCACAATGCAAACAAAGTTCATTGTTGCTTATAACCTTCATTTCTCCTTAAGAACCAGCGGAGAATAAGGCTTTGTGCTTGCTGCCACACCAAAAGAACAGCAGACTGGCCCCACAGAAGGAGCTTATGGTCCAAATAGAGACCTAGTGGTGAGAAACACACAAGCCCTTGGACAGCACAACATACACAAAACTATTTCCTTGGCATTAGAGAGGGTGATTGGGCAGAAGGTTTAGCCAAGGAAAGGGAGGAAGCTGCTGTAGAAAGAGGTAGGCAAAGGGATTAGGGTGGAATGACACTGAGCTGAAGAAGCTGAACAAAAGGGAATGGGAGGGTGGATGAAAACAGGCGATCAGCACGGGTAGCTGGAGTCCAGGCAAAACTCAGGAGAGTCCTCTGAATGCCAGAAGTCTTGGGCTGGGGCTGGCTGCGATCTCTGGCCAGCCCCTCTGCAGGTTTCCCCACGGACGGTGCAGGGGAGCAGGGAGGATGAGGCATCTCAGTAGGGTCCTCCCCTGCACACTTCTGAGTTCAGAAGGTTGCTGGCAAGCTCCATCTCTCTTCTTCCCTTCCGTGCAGCAGGCCTGGTTTTGGCTGCCTTCACAGCTGCAGCTGTTCCTACCAGCTGGAATCAACCGTCCTGGCCCTGTTCCAGCTCAAAAGCAATTACATTCTTGCAAGTGGATATTGCAACTTCCTGTCCTAAACAATCATGTACTGTTCCTCCGCACTATTAACCAGCTGCTGCCTTCTACCCAGAGATGGCTGCAGGCACAGGGTGGGGCCCTGGAAGAAAGGTGGTGATGTATCAAGTTAAGATCATTCCTGGGTAGGTTAGCCTGCAGTTTAGGAAGGTCAGGGAGCGCTTCCTGCCAGCCCTGCATGCCTGCAGAGAGCGTTCAGCGCCGTAAGGGTGGCGAAGAATACCATTATTTGGGCTAGACACTGTAGCAGAAGAGTGCTTTTTCTTGGCTCAAATCTTCCAGGGGAAATCTTCCTCTATGCCTAAACTTAAAAACCTAAAATAACGCATCTCCAAGAGCTGACACAAGAACTCCCTTGCCTTTGTTAAGCGTTTAAAACCAGAGCGTGGCCCATAACACCTGGAAAAGACTTTTGTAAAACATCGTAGTGCAAAAGGTGCTGAAGGCATCCAAATGATTAAGTGGGATTACTGGTCCCAAACTAACATACGTAGTTTCCTGCAGTTAGTCTTCTAAAAATGTTCCCCTCAGTCTCCAACTTCTACATTGTGTATAATGTGAGAAAAAGAGCAGATACATATACACCAGACAAGAACCAGCATCTGCCCAAATGAAGGTCAAGGCACATTGTTCCCTTCTAACTTTGCTACGTGAGCAGCATGGAACTGAAGTCATGATAAGATTTCATATTTCTGTAACTTTTTCCACATACAAGTTCTTCAGAGGCATTGATTGCTTAAGCTATTCACCCCTATGAAGAAGGTGTGCATACGTTAATTAATATGACTGCAGCACAGAGTAGCATAGAAAGAGGCAAAGTACCTTGAAAGACAGGGAAACTGGGAACCAGGCTTCCAAGTAAGAGGCCATAAGCATGCTGTAAAAGGTCAGGAGGATTTGGGGGATAGAAATTCCCACTTAGAAAGACATCATCTCTTATAATAAACAGTAGATCCACACCAATAGTCAGGACAGTTAAAGCAACCATTTCATCTAAAAATAACAGACTACACATTTGAGGAGGGAGGGCTTTTAAACATTGCTGGTACTTACCTCTTTAGTGCTCAGACCTTGCCGTCTGTAATTACTGGCCTGGCAATGTACCTGTGAATTACCTCTACTGCCATGTCAATGAGACAAAGCAGCAAAGCAAGTCACCCAGAGTTGCACTGAAAATCTGCTTGGGAGTCCTACTCTAGGTCTGTCACAGCTTGGGGAAGTAGCCCATCATCTTGCCTTCATTCTTGTGTCAAGCTCTGCCTGCAAAATACTGCTGAGCACTAGGACATTTCACAGTAACAAACAACATGTTTTGTCTTGGTGGAAATACCAAATTTTCCATTAACAGAACTGCCCCTTAATGTCAGTAAAAAAGCCTGGTAGATATTTTCTGAAGAAATTACAGTAATGCCATTTCCCATACACTCAGCACCACAGTATCAAGTGATGTACTGACAAAAGAAGCATTTTGGAAAAAAAAAATATAATTAACTGCCAGTCCCATGATCTTTCCAGCTAGTGTTTTAGATTTGTGATAGGCTCTGTCTTGGCTGACAGCCAGTCAGTCCTAAATATAGTGTAAAACCAAATATTTAAGTGTAAGTCTGAACAGACAGGGGTTTTTGGTTTTTTTAACACATTCCCTTCAAGTGCTACAAATTCTGCTGCAGATGGAGCTATAGATAGGTATTTCTCCTCCAAAGGAAGTATTATATCCCCTGGATTCCCAAGGTGATGCTACAGGAGGGTAAATACTAAAGTACTATTACGTATGGGTTTGAGTGCCATAATTTATTAAAATGTCTCAAAGTGTTGTACAGTACAGAAAAGCACACAGATAAATCATAGAAACATATACATCAGATACAGTATATTTTCAGCATGTGCTGTCTGCCAGCTTATAGCATATACACCTGTGTAGGGGAGTGCTAGAAAGTAGTACATTCAACATGATTTATTAGCTATGGTATCACAAAACTATATCTGCCTGTATCACTTGAATACTCTGCTTTGCACAACCGCACTCCATTACCCCGTTATCTCGCGTGTATGACACTACCTGGACAGAGCCAGTAGAGTAAGAATGAAACAGGGCCACTGAAAAGGAACTATAAACCAGGGTGTTTTACTGAGTTTCCACAGATCCTCTCACATCATCCAGATCTCACCTGGGATTCTGATTTTCTTCTCCTTTTTTGTCTCATATAACTGCTGTCTCCAGTCTCTCCCTCTGCTAGCTTTGTGCTGGACAATCTCCAGCCTGTCTTGCACACCTCCCTTGCCCCTTCAATAAGTAATTTCAGTCATTCCTGCAGCTCAGCTAATAGACTCTGAGAAAAGCCATCTTGTCCCAGAAGAGAGACTTACTGTACAAAAAGGAAATAATTCGTTGTACTAGAGAGTGAAAGAGTGGATCTCCAAGAGCCTGCAGTAACCCAAGTCCAATAGATCTCTGGTCCTAAGCCAGGGCTGAGGAAATACTGTCATGTAAAGACTGCTAGTAACGGACCCAAGCAAAGTCAGTATCAACTCCATGATCACCACTGAAACTTGGTTTGGGAGGTTTTTTTTCTTTACTCAGAAAGCTTTGGGTTTTTTTAACTTTAAGTAGTGGGAAAAGTAAAATGAACCGAAGAGAATGTCCTTCACTTCCTCCTGTCACTGGCTGCACACTCTTACATCACTTCCAGCACTTGACGTTATCACCCATACCCCGGTTATCAATCTCGTTCCAATCCTCCTCCAAACCTTCTTTCTCACATAAATCATCCTGGCCTCATTTCCTTTACTTGAATTACACATTTCCCATCTTCATCACATTTTCACCTTTTTCTTGACTCCATTAATGTTTTTTCAGAGCTTGGAGTGTGACCTATTCTACAACATGAATAAATGGCAATTTAAATTTGAAGTAATGACCTCAGTAACAAAAAATTTAAATATTTAGTGTGGACATATACTGTGGAGCAGGGAACTACAGAGATCTAACCCTCTTAGTTTTGCAAGTCCTATTAATCAAAGAAAAACAGTTATCATGTTATGGTAAAGTTTAGGACAATTGCTATAGCTGTGAAAGGAATTCCTCCTTTTCTTACTGTCACTAGCACCTCTCCTGGCCCTTGTGCTCCATAGCGTGGCCACACAGACTGAGAAGCCTTTGATTTGTTTTTGCGCTTGCACATCTATTGCACTAGCTTTATTGGAAGTCACATGTATTATTCTCTTGGGAATTTATATTATCTTTATTAATTGCCCATTAGTAAGAACAGATGATGTTGATTAACAGTTTAAAGAAAACAAACAGACAACTCCCATTAGTTTTTTAAAGCTTCCCTTTGAGTGTCATATTTAACTAGTTCCTTGGGGAGTGCTCTTCAAAGTCTGGCCCATTTTGTTGATAAATCTGCTACAACATACCAAGCATTCAACTGAGCAGAAAAGGAATTAATGGGACTGTGAACCTGTCTAATTTAGGCAGATTCTTCCTTCCTGTCTACTGTTGCAGGACATTTTATTTTCTCCCCACAAAATCTTATTAGCAAAAAAGAAGGTTCAGGACATGACATTTTCCAGGGTTATGCAGCTGTGTTAAAACTATTAAACAGCAGCTAAGATTCCTATACCTCACCATAAATCGTTAAATACCATACAATGGGAAAGAGATTTTTATAGCCATTGTTTTTACTTTGAGCTGTGAGTTTGCAGCTTTTCATCTTTGGGGAGGAGAGGTTTTGCTCCAAAGTAATTATTTTTCTGTCATTTTATATGCCAAATATAAATGTTGGATGCTCCATTCCTATTTCAAGCCACCATTGTGTACACTTTCTCTATTGCTGCAGCTGAAAAAATGATTTTAATCCACTACCACTGTGGCATATGAAGGCACAGACTCATGTTGTGGTGCAACCAGAGACACTTTACTGTACAGAGAAGCTCATATTTATATCTCTGAGCCCGGATACAAATGCCAGCTGTATGTACCACCAGGCTCAGGGCAGAAACCATTCATGCAGTTACATAGTTACGTATCACTACAAGCATGCAGAC